>CM053788.1:71940661-73140661 GCA_028749045.1 Cupressus sempervirens
ATGTTGGTTATTCATGGGAGGTATGAATGGTTGGATGTGTTGGGATGTTTTGTAGACTCCATTTCTTATCATGTGGGTTTTTAACTTTATGAAAGTACCTTCAAGCATTTATCACATTAAACATATGATTGTGTGCATAGATTGGTTCATCTTCACTTTGGATTGTTCTTAAATTCTTCTATGGGTGGAAATTTGGAAGATGAGATGAGTTCTTTATTGAGTTGGTGCTCACTCAATTTTATTGTATATGTATCTTTCTATGGAAAGATAGCATATTAGAGATGCATGTTATTTCATGTATTGTTATGATGATGTATTTCATTGTTTGATCCTTGTGTAATTTTTACAACTAGTGAAAGACTATTGGGTTAACCTGTTGTACACCTTTCTTAACATTTATAATTGTTTGTGGTGCATGTAAAGGAACCTAGACATGTTTGTGTAACTAGGAGATAACATTCTTGGGGCCACTTCTATGTATTATATTATAACAAAAGGAATTATATTAAATATGGTATCACATTGGGATAACTATGTAATATTGGGGAAACATAATTAAAATAAAGTGAAAACTTAATACTCAATATTAAATGATGGGTTTATGATATTATATTCACATGGTCTTGTATGGTACATGGTTTCACTTTAAGACTAGTTTTATTTTTTGTGATGTTAATTATACAAAACTAGGAACATGTAAATAGTATAGTTTGTTGGTTGAGTAGGCGATCATTATTGAGTTCTTTTAAAGAATAATATTTGATGCATAGCATGGGATGTGTAGTTTTGAGTTCATGACCGTAAATTTTCTCTTTGAATTTTATGTTACCTAATTTCATAAATAAAGTTTCCACTTATACCCCACTTTTTGTTCACCATCTTGGTGCAGTTACCCATATCAATGAAATCTATGACTAAAATAAAATATATATCTTTAGAAAAAATTTACTAACCAATAAATAGGGAATATTATCTTTTATACCTCATAATATTGTATAGCTAGGCAATTCTCAAAAGTATATCTAGGAGAAAATGATGCAAAATAGCCATACCATGTTTGAGTAGCTCTACAAAATACTTTGAATTGATGATTGGAACACACACAAAAACTAATATTGGGATATTTTCCCAATCCCAATTTTTTATATGATCACACATAGGTAACTATTGATATCTATCTTGGGTGCAAAATAAGGTTTTGTACCTAGATAGCTGTTACCATGCTTTAGCACATTTTAAACTTCAAAACCAACCCCATAACTGAATCTTTAGTTGGTTTGTTTTGCTAATTATGATTTCGTAGATGATGACTTGTGAGAAAGAAGTGCTTTGAGGATATATTGAATCTGAACTTTGAACCTCAAAATTTAGAGGTTCAAGTTCAAAGTTCAAAGTTCAAATACTCAAGGTTTAATGTTCCAATCTTGAAATACAATTCAGATGTATAAGGCTCATGTTAAAAGTTTAGAGGTATGGTTTAGGTTCATCAATTCAAGTTTAGAGTTAAAATTTTAAGGTGCTTAAAGTGTAGATTCAAAATGACAATGCAAGCTATTGTCACTTAGGTTTGCACACTTGTCCAAAGCCTATGCATGAGGAAAACCTAGTGAAAGAACCTTGAGGAAAAGGGAGAAGGAGAGCATGAAAGAAAATCTACCTAACCTAATCTAAAGAGGTGATGCACCAAAATAGAGTGTTCAGACCAATCTCTACCCATATATGCACTACTGAACCAGAATGAAACTAAGGATATACGCATTCAAACTTGCTTTAATCTAAGAACCACATGCAGATCAGAAGACCAAGATGAATGACACAAGGAAAGAGAGATTCACTTATATATCATTCATAGGCTAAAAGAGATACAGTCATGTAGGTCATAGATCTCTACAAAACACCAGTAAGAGGCAAAGGATTCTTGCACTTTCATACCAATGGCTGAAGGAGATAAGGCAGAGATCATGCAGTTCAGAGGCAAAGGGAATATTACACTAAAATTGCGGAGCAACTATGGAGAAAAGTCAAAGAAGGATCGACCTTTACAAAATTAACAAAAAATTTCCTTTATAGTTCAGGCATAACTGAGATTTTCCCTCCAAAACTATCCTGCAACCACTGCCATCAAGTCTTGTAGGGAACAATCATGGGGATCTGAAGAAAATTTGATCTTTGTTGGAAAAAAGTGCCTTGAGAGGACAGAAATGGTGCCATAACTGTGCTCTGACCAATTAGATGGATCAACTAGGGTGGTGGAGTGTTCTTCCTTATTTAGCATTCATTTCCTGGTGGTTGAAATCGATCGTGAAGATCAAATTCATGTAAAATCCTGGCTTTCCCCTATTTCTAGTTTGTAACTTAGTATGATCGACATGTCAACATAACCCTAGCACTAGGATGAGCCATGTGGACCAACCAGTTTATTTCATTTTACCACCTCGTAGGTCTCCCCACGGTTGACCATGCCTTTCCTCACTAATCGCGCTCGCTCCTCAAACTCTAGTCGCGATGTTATACTAACCACTGGCTGCTAACTATTAATGCCTTTATCGGACCCACTGGGACATGTCTCACCTAGGTGCTATGTCACTATGGTTAATGTTCTCGCAACTTTTCATAGAAAGATAGCACCTACCATGGATTTTCCTTGATTCGACGATCGTGAAGACTCACTATATCTTGCACTTTTCCCTTAAAACCTCTGGGCCCATGAAACACCTTAGCACACTTGGCATCTGACTTAGCCTGAACTGGTACCATCCTCATAGCTTTATAACACTTAGCCCCACTAATCCACATGGTGAAAGGGTGCTATGGCACTATGGTAAAAAATGAGCAACTATCAATAGTGTGATAATGCCAACCGTTGATCTTCTGAGATCTGACAATCGTGAAGACTCGTCGTATTACCAAGCTTATTCTTGCTCCAGGCCCATCATACTCCATGTCACCTCAGCAATTCGTACCACACTTGGCAACACATGGCATCTAATTGGCGATTCACGAAGAAACTGGTCCCGTAGAGACACGTGGCAACTACCTGCTTTCTTGCAATATTTAATCTCTTTGCATCTTGGTAATGTGAAAAAGTGCCAGCCCTCGATCCTTGAAGATCTGATGGTGATCAAAATTTGTGCAGGAATGCATACTTGGTTAATTGGATGGGCCAATAAGATCTGCCTTTGTACTCTGACCTATCTGAAAGCTACCACGGAAGACAAGCCACCGATTCCTTTTGAGAAAGTGGGCCCATGACGTCAACTAAGATAGGTGTCATCAACCTACTTTCTCACATTGTTTAATCTCGTCGCATCTTGATAATGTGGGAAAGCGCCAACCCTTGATCTAGGGAGATTCGACGGTGCTTGTAACTTGTACTTTTTGGACCTACATGACCATCTGTCATGACATCATCTAGGACACATGTTAATAGCCCACTTTCAAGCATTGTTAGAAGGTCTGACAAATCTTAGAATGCGGGGAAGTGAGCACCAATCAATCTGCCAGCTCAGCCACCACCTATTCATCCTATGGCCCACAAGACAAAAACAAACCCACTTACCATGCATCATTGAGGTGCTATGTCACTATGGTTTAAATTCTCGCAGTTTTCCATAGCGAGATAGTGCCTATCGATGATTTGGGGAAGATCTAATGGTAAGCAAGATAGATCTAATTTATCAGTGTATCAACCAATGAGAGCTAGCCACATGCCAAATTGTCTGACAAGTCCTCATAGGGCTCATGTTCCACATAGTCATGCCTTAGCCAATGAAAAGACTGATCAACTGCCAACGTGTCTAACAATCCTTGCTAATATCCAAAGGAGCATACTTGAGACCCACCATATTTCCAAACTTTGCCACAGGATCATTTTTTGACTGGGAGCTATGTTGTTAACGGCAAGAAGAACCAATTTCTTGATAGCGCCATGGAGCCCTCTATTGATTTATAAAAAATTGGTGCCAGAGTAACAACTAGGCAAAGAGGGACCCACCTAACATGCGGCAAAACCTCCTTATGTCGCTATGGCAAAGGATCGTGCAACTTTCCATAGTGACGTAGTACCATCCATTGATCTATCTTGATCTGACGATGCCCATTATTTGTGCGTTGAAACTCGGAAAAGACCCCTGTGATGTCACCTATCCATGCATAAGAAAGGGGCATTCTCGCATTATTTAAATATCTCGCATCTTGATAATGCGAGAATGCAGTGATAGTAGATTTGGGAAGATCTGAAGGTGAGGAAAGTTGCACGCCGGTAGGGAAAAACATTAAAATACCTTGGGCATTAAAATATCATAAATTTGGAGGGTAGCCGTTAGATGGGGCAACATTCAAAATTCAAACTTTTGGCGGGGGGGCAAAACTGGGTAACATTTCAGCAACTCATCGGGAACGCAAGCCAGCTATGCATAAGACCAGTGGCTTGAAGCATCCATTGGGCTACAAAGTCATGGAAAATATGAATCAATGTACCATGAAACCCTAACCCTACCTCTGCGGTAATAAAAAAATATTAAAAAAACTCTGTTTCTACAACTAGAACTAGAAATCAAACCTCATTTGCAACCTTCAAAATTTCAAAACTTTCTGTCTCACAGAAACAAAACCTGTGCTCGTGCACTTTTTGGAAAAGTAGGAAACAAATAGGAAGACATAACAAAACTAACTATATACATGGAATCTCAAACCCTCAGAAACATGGCTTGCGATAGATCCCATTGACTGGGATAGGCAGAATTTCACCACTACGCCTGCTTAACTAGAAAGCATTGGCCTATTTACAACTTTCAATTAGGTAGGGACCACTCCATAGTTTGTCAAATTTTGAGTGTCTTCCTGGTTTTTCCCTATCTACATCCCATTTTAGAACCAAATCTCCCTCTCTGAAGATCCTAACCCTAGCCCTTTTGTCGAAACTCTTATTTACTTGGTGCTGGTGTGTCTCTAGGGTTTGCATAGCTTTATTTCTCTTTTCTTCCAGCTCCATCAACTTTTCCATTCTCATTATCATGGAATCATCTTTAATCAACTCCAGCTGATGAGCTAGTTCTAGGGATGGAAATTCCAATGAAATTGGAAGCCTTGCTTCTCTGCCATATACCAGCACAAATGGTGAATTCCCTATTGATCTTTTAGGTGTTATCCTATCAGCCCATAGTGCAGTCTTCAACTTTTTATGCCAACACCTTTGGTTATCCTCTATTGTCCTTTTCATGATTTTGATTAGGTTCTTGTTGGAGGACTCCGCCAAACCATTACCCTAAGGATAGTAATTTGAGGATGTGATCAAATAGATATTATGATCCGCTGCCCATGCATAAATTTGAGCTCCAACAAAAGACTTTGCATTATCTAAAATAATGGTTGAAGGGGCACCAAACCTAGTCACAATTCTATCAAGGAACTCAACAACTAAAGATTCAGTGACATCCTTCAATGCAATTGCCTCTGTCCATCTGGTGTAGTAATCTATGGTAGCTAAAATCCACTTGTGACTAGAACTGGAAGAAGGATTGATAGGGCCTATGGAATCCAATTCCCATTGAGAAAAAGGCTGGTCCACCTGAATAGGATGAAGGGGAAGGGCTGCAAATCTTTGTTTTCCAGAGAAGAAGGCACACTTTCCACACTTCCTTACATACTTATGACAATCATGAAACAAAGATGGCTAGTAATAACCAGCCCTCATGATCTTCATTGCAGTTTTCCTTGCTGAGAGGTGGCCACCATTAGGACCATCATGAAGCTCTTTGATCATTCTTTCACCCTAGTCTGTATCAAGGCATCTTAATAGGGTGCCATTAAAATCTTTCCTAAAAAGGATACCATCAATTATGACATAAGGAATTGACTGTAGCCTATACTGTCTCCTTTTGGCTCTATCTAATCCTTGAGGGTATTCATTGCCTAACAAGAAATTCATCATATCATCCATCCAACTCCTTGGGTCACCATTTCTTACCTCTTGTTGCTCTATTAGTATCATAGCAGCTTCCTCTTCAAGTTCTTGAGATGATAACATATTTTTACACAACCCCCTCCCTCTTACTAGCTTGGTGATTTGGATGTCAACATCATATTCCATCACTCTTGTAATCCAACCAGCTCTTTTCTCACTAACATCTTTGTTCAAAAGGAACTCCTTCATGCTAGCATGAGGCACTAACAAATGGATCTTATTGTGGGATAGGAGGTGTCTAAATTTCTTTAAAGCTCTGATGACTACAAGGGCTTGCTTCTCTACATAGTTGTACTTATCTTCATACTCCTTGAGCCCTTCACTAAAGAAAGCTATGAGCTGCTCTTCATTCTTGTCATTTGTTTGAGTCAAGATAGCAGAGATACTTGACTCACCACCTAAGGTATAAAGAATGAATTTTTTCTCAAATTTTGGATTCATGAGAGTAGGGGCTGAGGCTATGGTTGTCTTGATCTCTTCAAAACTTTCCTTCCCTTCCTTGGGCCATGCAAAGACCATACCTTTCTTGAGCATAGCTGTAAGAGGTTTCACCATGGTAGCAAGATTTGGAATAAATCTTCTCACAAAATTTATCCTACCTAGGAAACTTTGCAGCCCTTTCTTGTGTTTAGGAAGAGGAAGGGAAAGTATTGCTTTTGTTCTCTCTGGATCAATAGTTAAGCCTTCCTCAGATACAATATGTCCCAGTAATTTTCCTTGGTTAGTAGTAAAGACACACTTTCTTGGGTTAAGGGAAACCCCAAACTCTCTGCATCTTAGGAATACTTGTCTTAGATGGTCAAAATGATCATCTACGTCCTTTGAATACATAGTGATATCATCAAGGTAGACTAAGAAAAACTTGTCAATCAATTTTTTGAAAGCCATCTTCATTGCCTTTTGAAATATAGCACCTGCATTGGTTAGCCCAAATGTCATCTTACAATAAGCATAGGTACCCCATTTAGTGGTAAATGTAGTCTTGTACCTATCAAACTCCTTAACCAGCACTTGATTGTAATGAAAAAATCCATCAAGAAATGAAAACCTCTTTGAACCACTAACCTTGGACAAAATCTGCTCCATAGAAGGGAGAGGATGGTGATCTTTAAGGGAAGCTTGGTTAAGGTCCCTAAAGTCCACACACAATCTAATTTCCCCATTCTTCTTCCTAACAGGGACAAGGTTTGCTACCCACGATGATTTTTTGATAGGGAAAATTATATTGGCCTCAATCAACTTGGATAGCTCATTTCTCATTAGGGGTTCAATCTTGGGATACATTGGCCTCTATTTTGTCTTACTAGTTTTACATTATCAACTAGATCTATGGTATGCTGAAACAACCTAGGGTCAAAACCATTTAAATCATCATAAGTCCAGGCAAATACATCATTAAATTCTTGACATAGATGAATAAAGTTTTCTTGTTCAATTTCAGAACATACCTTCCCCATGTTTAAGGACTTTCCATCAACAATCATGACTGGAGTGTAGTCACTTTCATCAGCAGCTAGGTTCATGACCCTGCCTCTTGCTTGGTCATCAAGATTGAAAATAATTTCTAAGGTAATGAGACCCTTAGGAAATTTGTTAGAACTAAGATGAATGATCTAATCACCATACTGATCCTACAGTCTTGACTGATTTCTCTCTAAAAACTCTGCCTCATTCTGCAAGAAGCTGACAATTTACTCGTCAGACTCAAACACTTGCCAATGGATGTTGTTATCAGGGATGGCAGGCCTTACTACCACTCTGATTTGTTTCTTCTTCTCCTTCTCAAGATTCCCTGGCACATCATAAGATGCACCTATTGCTGCAAGTCTATCAGCATGTTTATTTTCTTTTCTAGGGATGCTTTGATTATTAAATGCATTAAAAATTTTGAGCAAATCCCATACCCTATTTTTATAAGACTTGAGCAAAACATTCTTGGTGATATTCTGATTTCTCACTTGGTTAACCATAAAATCACTATCTCCATACACCCTTAAGGCTTGGATTCCTCTTTTTTGAGCAAGTAGGAGACCTTGAATCAAGGATTCATACTCAGCTACATTGTTAGTGCAACTAAATTGGAGCCTAAAGGAGAAGTAATATCTTACTTGTGCAGGAGAAACCAACATCACACTAGCTCTTGATCCATTTTTATTTCTTGAGCCATCAAAGTACATACTCCATATCCCACTCATATCTTCTTTAGTACCCACAAGATTGGGAACTAGAGCATCTTTCTCCAATATACAATATGTACAGAGACCTGTCTCAAGGGTTTCTGATGTAGAATCAAATTGATATCCATCAGCCCATTCATCCAAGAAAAAATTAGGTATCTCTACTAGGGAAGTGGTGGGCTCATTCACTATCTCATTCTCATCCATCTCTAGGATAGGGCAATTCATGTTGATGGAATTAGGGGTGTAGGTTTCAGTATGATGGAGGGCTTGAGGCTCTACTCTGATTGAAGCATTGGATCCATATCTCGTCTTGAAGGACATATATGACCAATTAGAAGATATGAAACCACCTATTTGGGCAGTAAAATCTCTTGACAGACAGATGGCAAAATATGGCTTGACCTCAACAATAGAGATATCTTGGGTTATAGTACAACTAGGGCATGCATGTAAGACCATCTCCACATTCCTAAGGATCCCTAAAATCTTGACAGTACTACCATCCAACTATAATACATCCCTAGCAATAGGCTCATATTTCATTCCCAAAGCATCAGCAACACACCTAGGAATCACTAAACTGCTAGCCCCTGAATCAATCATGCAATTATGGACTAGTTTTCCCCCTATGATTAGAGAAACATAGAATGGAGGAGGTCTAACCTTTTTACTTGTTTCTACCTCCCTTGATGGTTGTACTAGTCTTATGGCACTTTCCATGCTTAGTGTCTGATCCTTTGGTTCAATTGTTTCCAATTCTTGCTGTAGCAACCTCTTTTGCATGGGTATAGTAGCAACATCATCCCACATGGAGATATTCACATTTGTCTTCTTCATTTGCTCTACCACATTGAATGGCATAGTAGGTGTTGTGGTAGAAGCTTTGGGAGCTGCAATTGTATGAGGTTGAGATGGAATAGCCTAAGGATCACTTGTATCTTTTTTGCCATGATTTTGCCTTTGCTACTGAAAGGTACTTGATTGGTTATTTGTTGCTTGCTCATGAGATATTGCATTAGAAGTTGAGGCCTGATTGGGAGGAGGGATAGCATCTTCCATAGCTCTTCTTTTGCTTCTAGTGTTATGAGCAATGGAATCCTAGTTTACATTACAATGCTCCTCCATATGATGATTCATAAAAGAGCAATCACCCTGTCTTTGCATATCTGAGGCATCTTTAAATTGGTCCTCTTTGTATGATTGTTTTGCTGCAGGTTCTTGGACTATTAAGGCCATAAAAGATTTAGCCTTCTGACACATACAATAGGCATAGGAGTACTTACAAGAGGGACATAAATCTTGATCTTGAGCCATATTGTTTTGAGGGACTATGGCCCTACTTTGGTTTACATTTGAGGTTGAAGCATGGCCACCCTGCCTACTCTGATCAAAAGAATTGTTCCAATGACTAGGATTTGGAGGCCTACCATCGCTTGGAGTTTGATACTGCAATTGATGAGTCTTACTACCTTGAGCTTGCTATCTTTCTAAAGTCATCACCTTGTTGCTTACTTTTTGTATCATAGAGAAATTATCCTCCAGCCTCTTTCCTTGATCTTCTAACTTCTTCCCATGATCTTGCAATTTTTTATCAAGGTTCTTCTCTCTTTTGTCCATGTTCTGCATCAAAGATTGCATCATCTCTTTGATTTCATCTATCCCATTTGAAGATGTAGAAGCTTGAGGGACTGGGACAAGGGGTTGTGATGTAGAAGTTGTGGGAAGGGGAGCCATTGTTGGTTGATGATTTGGAACATCAGGGAAGAAGGGCATAGGAGGCCTTGGAGCTAACTTGACTCCTTGTATTAGGATGTTCTCTGATTTTATTGCTATGTCATAAGCATTAGGCAAGGTATCTCCTCCCATAGTTTGGATTGTAGTGGCAATATCACTGTTAAAAGCTCTAAGATAATGCAAGAAGGCATTACCAGGGGTAGGCTTCATTGGAGTAGGTATTCTATCCCATGTCTTTTGAAATCTATGATTAAAATCAGTCATACATTCATGGGGGGCTCTTTTTATAGTGATCAACTATTCTAAAAGTGACAAATAGTCACTTTTATACTCAAAATGTTTGCACAATCCTGCTCCTAATCCATCCCAATCTGTTACAGAACCATGAGCTAAACCTCTATACCATTGTAGTGATTTTCCTTTCAAGGGTGAGGCTAGGAGCCTAACAACAACATCATCCTCTATAATACCATGGATATTACAAACATTTGCAACTTCTTGAATGTGTTCTGAGGGAGAGATAGAAGTTTCACTAGTAAACTCCAGTAGACTTTTAAGGGCACCTACTAGTATATCATGTCTTTGAGCTAATAGGAGAGGGCTCCCACCATTAAAGGTGGAAAAAGTATGAGCTCTAGGAAATGCCATATAGACAAGTGATCTATTGATGTGTAATGATGGCAATCTAGGCTGAGATCTAACAGCAGGAGGAGTAGAATTAGATCTTGTAGGTGTATTTGTTACTACTGCACTCCTAATTGGTGATAAAGATATTCTAGTCTTTCTTCTTCTAGGGTTTGAAAATGAAAGCTCTTGATACTAGAACTTACCTCTAGAAGATGCCCTTGTTTCAGCTCTGGGTATGAATCATTGCAACTTTGGTCTGGAACCAGATATGTATTTGAAGCTTAGAGTCACCAAGTAGTTGAAGAATGAGCCTCTTGAAGGCTTAAACACTGAAGCCAGTACTATCTCCTTGATATTGATCTTGAAATCTTGCCTTTTAACACTAGTAAGCTTGAAGTTTTCTGAAAAGTTTGTCCCGTCGGGCATGCCAAAAAATGTTGTCACTTATATTTTCACCCTAGTCCAAAGCCTATGCATGAGGACAACCTAGTGAAATATGGAAACAACCTCCAAGTTGTGGGACTTGAACTGTGAGGTTGAGTCTCTAGAGAAGGCTAGCTTCCTCTTACTATCAAGATGCACCTAACTACTCTTGGAGAGGAAATAGGAGAAGGATAGCATGAAAGCAAATCTACCTAACCTAATCTAAAGAGGTGATGCACCAAAATAGAGTGTTCAGACCAATCTCTACCCATATATGCACTATTTAACCAGAATGAAACTAAGGATATACACATTCAGACTTGCTTTAATCTAATAACCACATGCAAATCAGAAGACCAAGATGAATGACACAAGGAAAGAGAGATTCACTTATATATCATTCATAGGCTGAAAGAGATATAGTCATGCAGGTCATAGATCTCTACAAAACACTAGTAAGAGGCAAAGGATTCTTGTACTTTCATACCAATGGATGAAGGAGATAAGGCAGAGATCATGCATTTTAGAGGCAAAGGGAATTTTACACTAAAATTGCAGAGCAACAGTAGAGAAAGGTTAGAGAAGGATCGACCTTTACAAAATTAACAAAATTTTGCCTTTATAATTTAGGCATAACTGAGATTTTCCCTCCAAAAATATCCTGCAACCACCGCCATCAAATCTTGCAGGGAACAATCATGGGGATCTGAAGAAAATCTAATCTTTGTTGCAAAAAAGTGCCTTGAGAGGATAGAAACAGTGCCATTACTGTGCTCTGACCAAGTAGATGGATCAACTGGGGCGGTGGAGTGTTCTTCCTTGTTTAGCATTCATTTCCTGGTGGTTGGAATCGATCATGAAGATTAGATTCGTGTAAAATCTTGGCTTTCCCCTATTTTTGGTTCATAACTTAGTATGATCAGTAGGTCAACATAACCCTAGCACTGGGATGAGCCATGTGGACCAACTAGTTTATTTCATTTTGCCACCTTGTAGGTCTCCCCACGGTTGACCATGCCTTTCCTCACTAACCATGCAGGCTCCTCAAACTCTAACTGCGATGTTATACTAACTGCTGGCCACTAATTGTCAATGCCTTTATCAAACCCACTGGGGCATGTGTCACCTAGGTGCTATGTCACTATGGTTAATGTTCTCGTAGCTTTTCATAGTGAGATGGTGCCTGTTGTGGATTTCCCTTGATTCGACGATCGTGAAGACTCACTGTATCTTGCGCTTTGCCCTTAAAACCTCTGGGCCCATGAAACACCTTAGCACACCTAGCATCTGACTCAGCTCAAACTAGTACCATCTCTACAACTTTATAACACTCAGCCACAATGATCCACATGGAAAAAGGGTGCTATGGTGCTATGGTAAAAAATGAGCAATTTCAATAGCATGATAATGCCAACCATTAATCTTCTGAGATCAGATGATTGTGAAGACTTGTCATATTACCGTGCTTGTTCTTGCTCTGAGCCCATCATACTCAGCATCACCTCAGCTATCCATACCACACTTGGCAACACATGGCATCTAATTGGTGATTCACTGAGAAACTGGTCTCACAGAGACACGTGTTAGCTACCTTCTTTCCTGCAATATTTAATCTCCTTGCATCTTGATAATGTGGGAAAGCGCTAGCCCTCGATCCTTGAAGATCCAACGGTGATCAAAATTTGTGCAGGACTGCATACCTGGTTAATTGGATGGGCCAATAAGATCCACCTTCGTACTTTGACCTGTCTGACAACTGCCACAGAAGACAAGCCACTGATTCCTTCTGAGAAAGTGGGCCCATGACATCAACTGAGACAAGTTTCATCAACCTGCTTTCTTGCATTTTTAAATCTCCTTGCATCTTGATAATGTGAGAAAGCACCAGCCCTTGATCTAGGGACCCACCTGACATGCGAAAAAACCTCACTATGTCGCTATGGCAAAGGATCGTGCAACTTTCCATAGCGATGTAGCACCATCCGTTGATCTATCTCAATCTGATGATGCCCGTAATTTTTGCGTTGAAACTTGGTGAAGAGCCCACATGATGTCACCTATCCATGCATTAGAAAGGGGCATTCTTGCATTATTTAAATATCTCGCATCTTGATAATGCGAGAATGCAGTGATCATTGATCTGGGAAGATCTGAAGGCAAGGAAAGTTGCACGCTGGCGAGGAAAAACATTAAAATACCTTGGGAATTAAAATATCATAAATTTTGCGGGTAGCCGTTAGATGGGGCAACATTCAAAATTCAAACTTTTAGCTAGGGGGGCAAAAATGGGTAACACAAGCTTAGTGTTTCAAAGTTGTAGATCATGAATACCTCCAAGACAATTGGGAGACCGCTTTTAGAATGGGGAAATTATAATATTAGAATTCAATCAGGTTGAAAACCTGATGGAGACACAAGAAAGATTTAACCAAATGTGATACAAGCCTTGCATACATAGTGGACATTACTCAATTTCAAACATGTGATAACCACCTCGATGATGTAAAATACTCATGCCATTTAAAGAGTCAGCATATAGGCTATGCTTATCAGTAGGTTTGCACAAGGTTCAAGAAGTGGTAGGTTTCATGCATGAAAGCACACCCACTTGGGCTCATCGTTTCATAGAAACCACCCCAAACCTGTTAGTTTTGGTAGCTTGGGAAGCTGTTCATCCATATGCTATTATTTAGTAAATAATTGGTTTGCTAACAAATTGGTTAGAGTAATGACAATTATTCATTAAATAATTAATGGAGACACAAGAAAGATTTAACCAAATGTGATACAAGCCTTGCATATGTAGTAGACATTACTCAATTTCAAACATGTGATAACCACCTCGATGATGTAAAATACTCATGCCATTTAAAGAGTCAGCATATAGGCTATGCTTATTATTAGGTTTGCACAAGGTTCAAGAAGTGGTAGGTTTCATGCATGAAAGCACACCCACATGGGCTCATCGTTTCATAGAAACCACCCCAAACCTGTTAGTTTTGGTAGCTTGGGCAGCTGTTCATCCATATGCTATTATTTAGTAAATAATTGTTTTGCTAAAAAATTGGTTAGAGTAATGACAATTATTCATTAAATAATTGACTTCTTTTAGAAGAAATTAGAAACCAATTTTGTTAGGGTTGGTAAGTTGTTTTATATCTCAGCTGTCGATTGTAAATCAATCTTGGCCATTGGTTTACCAATGAGAGTAATATAAAAGGGGGTCTAGGGGGCATTTGGAGAACAAGAAGAAGTTTGGAGAAACATTTACAATGTTAGCAAATGAGTTTGTTAGTTTTCAATGTTAGCAAAGCAAGGGCACAATGTTAGCATGGGAATAACAGTGGGGAATATTAGCAGGATAAATTAGGAGGTTGACAGAGTTTTGTCAATGAGAGGAAAGGAATTTTTATCTCTTGATTTTCTAAAGTTTAATATAATTCCTCATCTATAGAACTAGTTTTCCCTTAGAGGTTTTTCTAGGGAAAATTTTATCAAAAATATTGTGTTCATTGTGTTGTGAATTTCTTTCCGTATTTTATTTGTGAAGTTGTAGTTGTGATATTTTTTGATATTAAGCTGTGAATTTATTTTCAGCAGTTTAATAATTGTTTACGATAGGAGATCAATAATTAGTGACTACAATAATTAATTTTCACAAAACTCACTCAAGCCCCATGAAGATAGAGAGTGTCACTAAAGCGGTCAAGCAAGCTATTTGATCAAATGTCAATATGCACATGGTGATCGAGAGCCAAAGTTGGAGAGGATTCATGTTATCAAGGCCACTAATCATTAGAAGTTTCATAGTTCTTGATGTCACAAAACCTAAATGGTCAAGTTAATTGGTTGATCATATGGTCACATAGTCACCGTGGTCAACGAATAATGTTGGAAAAGTGCAAACCATTTGAGTTTCACATAAAACTAAACTGGTAACATATATCATAATGTGATCCGGTTGTTGGAATATCATAGTAAGGAAAGTTCTTGGCTCAAATAGTGCTAGCCACGAGGTTGGAGCCTGATTCCAATAAATCACATATGATGACACACACTTCCTATATATTGGCTGGATAAACTGTAATGAACAAGTGTAAGAAAGTGGCATATAAAATTCAAAGAAGCCAAGGTTGATCAAGTTTGATAGCCAAATTTGTCTACAAATTGTGAGATTTTGAAAGCAGTCGATCATTAAGTATGCAAGATCATAAGTAAAACATTCTAAGAATTGAGAGCCTTACTCCTTTATTGGCACCCAAATACCTTCATGGAGCTATATGTCTATGGTAGCAATAAAGTAAACATGTTTTCTATGGTTGAGATATTAAAGATTAAAAGATTAGGATTCAAAGGGAGTAAAGATAGACTATCATTAAGAAGTAATTAAAGGCTTTGATTCCAAGAATCAGTTACATTGGTAACCAAAAGGTCATAGACAGACAAAGATGTTAAATAGGAAATATAATGATGAAGAAGGGGTCCTTTTTTTTCGCATGTTGGGTGGCGACCAGGAGAGGGGCATATGTTCTATTTTGTAACAAGGAAGGAAGAATTTTTTTTTTTGCAAAATTTGATTGTAATCACAAGGATAGGGAAATCATATGGGTTCTTTTATTTTGTATATAAAACAAAAAGAAGTTTATATTTGTGATATTTCTATTAGGATTTAACTATGTGATTTTGAGTCAAACTCATTGACCCATGTTTCATGAGTAGTGATTCAACATGAATCCATCTCTCATGAGAATAAATGGAACACTTAGCACTCATTGGATCCAAGTGATGCTCACAAGGGTGAAGCACCAGGACTTCCTAGGAGGTCACCCATCCCAATACTACTCCATCTTGAGCACACTTAACTATAGAGTTTCTTCCATGGTTAAACCCAAAGCTTGCAACCCCCTAGGATGTCATCTAGTTCAACTTCTTGTAACTTCTTCATTCTTACAAATATTGATACATAATGTTATAGTGTGACCCTTAAGGTCAATTCCATCTGACATGCCTAAGAACGTTCGAGCAATCAGGATGAGCTTGGGACTAGGATTTATCCAACCACTCAGAGATAAGGGAGTAGATAGTTTGGTCCCATGATGAATGGTCAAAGAGATTCACTGGTTCGTGACTTTGTACTGTCTAACACTACCAGTTTCAACATCACCCAAGTTAGGGGCACAAAATCAAAATGGAATCAAATGTCCAAAAAGAGAGAGAGGTTATTATAGGTCTCGACAACTTGATCATGTAGCACCTTGCATTGTATTGATACCTTGCATGAGTTTTGAGATATGCCTCGTCAAAGATTACTACCCTATGGCATTTAGTGACTCTTAGAAACAATTTCATCTAGCATGCTTGAGAATGTAGAAGCGATCAACAAGAGGGGAAAATCTTGAGACTATGGTTTACCTGGCCACTTGGAGCTAACAAAGGAGTTAATTTAGTCCCATGATGAATGATTAGAGAGGTTCACCAGTTGGTGACTTTGTATTGGCCAATATTATAAGTTTTAGCATCACTCAAGATAGGGCCACAAAATCAAAATAGAATCAAATCTCCAAAGAGAGAGAGAGTTGATTGTAGGTATCAAAAACATGATTTGTAGGCACCTAACATTGTATTGATAACTCAAGAAAGCTCCAAGATCTGCCTCGTCAAATATTTTTTCTTGTTGGAGTACTTTAGAATTACTTGGGGTTGGGGGGGGGGGTGTGAATTAGTTATCTAAGGTCCAAATGTCTAAATAAAACTTTTCTCAGCTTAGTGAACCTATAAAATATTTATCTTCATCCATGCATTCATAAGATTATGTAATCACTTAAATATTGTAGGTTACTGTCAAATCAACTTGTAGAAATGTAAACATGAAACATAGAAGATTCATCAACACACTTGATAGAATGATTTACTTGAAAACCCAATTTGGGAAAAATCACAAGTAACATGCTACTCTTTTTCACTCTTCTATAGTGATTCCCTATGCAATACACACTATTAAATGTGACCCTATTAAAGGATTTCAATCACCCTATTAGGAATGAACCTTATTAGAGGACTTTAAATCATTCACTTGGAATGTCACCCAATTAAAGGATTTACAAATGACTATTAGGTCAACCTTAATCCAAAGGATTTAGCCTAGATTGGTACAATTATTAGAGAGTAATCGTAAGACTTGATCTGATAACAACTTACAACTCCATTTGTAGATTACATATCATTGTTTTGGTTCTCCATTCTTCACTCATTGCAACTCTATAGCTTGTTCACCCTTCAAGAATTCATATCCTTAAGCCTTCTTGCTTAACATGCCATTGCAGACTCTTCTCTTAGGTCATTGGATGAAGCAAAACCCTTAAGTCCTTGTCTTCCTTAGGTTCTCCCACATGAAAACCTTTTCTTCTAACTAGCCATTCCTATAAATATGAAATTAAGATCTCTTGCTGCTCATTCTCCATCATCCAATTTAGGGTTAGGATAGATTAGGTAGGATAAATGAATCTACCCCATTTTTTATATCTCTTCTAGAAATTTCTCCTTCAATCCTTTCTAAATTCACCTAAAAATAGTTTACCTTGAATTTTGTGCCTCCACCTCATCAATATTCTCTTTCACCTAGTTCACATAATCCAAGAAAACAAACTTGTTAGCTGAGATCCATCGAATTCATGACCTTTTAAATAATGTAGCCACTCAACATTATTTTTCTTTTGATGCTCGACACATATTGCATTGCTCAACATCCTCTATAAAATCACTCGACACGAACTAAAGTTTACTAGTACTTGTCATCAACTAAACTTTACTTGGCATCCACTGTTCTACTCAACATACATTAGAATAGACTTTTACTCGGCTACAAATGATTTTTTCTCAGCTTGCACTAACTTTGCTCGACACCTACTATCCACTCGGTCAAGCTTGATGGACAAACTTTGTGTAACTTGTTCTTCTAAACTTTCTTAGTGTAACCAACCTTTGTAACCCTAAGTAGATTATCATTACATTCTATTATCACTATCTTAATTGGTTCTTATACTCCTTTACATAATCATAACTCGACCTTTCCTCTAGGTGCTATTGTTACATCCTTTGATCAAATTCTCTTCATCAATCAAATAAGTGATAGTACTTAAATCATATAAGTAGTTGTCTTACCAAAAATCAATAGGTTTGACATTAGTGACAAAATAATGATTGAAACATATTTATCATACTTTATTCTCAACAATCTCCCACAATAATAGTCTTCTTCAATCTGATCTAAAAAATCTCTCTCTTTGTACTATTTTCAATATATTCTCAACAATCTCCCTCTTTGGCATTGATGACAAACCAAACTGATCAACCAAACTAACTAGGTTAAAATAGTAAGACAATACCAAAAAAAAATGATTCCTTGTATTGAAATCTCTCCCTCTATCAACAACTTCCATCTTCAGAATAGGTTACAAAACTCCTTCCTTATAACTCCCTCTGAATTACTTCTTGTATCTCCCTCTTGCTAAGTAGATATTATATTTTCTCTATCTTTGTTCTTTTGTCAACAACTATCTCCCTCTAAGATTAATTAATCTCTCCCTCTTTGACAACAATGCTAAAGACTTGTCATCTTAACATGCAGATATGAACTTCTTCAGTTTCTCCCTCTATCACCTTACTTGTGACTAATTTGAAGTTTTAGTTCTTTGATTACTTTAGGCAACTCCTAAGGTATGATCCTTTGCATCAATGTGTAACATATGAACATCAACTTGTTTGATGCAAGACACTCCTTTTGTTACTTAGATAGACTTTGATAGGGTATCAACCCTAGTTTACCTCTTAGATACTCATGAGAATCCTCAGGTAATGATTTTGTGAAGATATCATAAATTTTCTCTTTTGTATTAACATATTCTTGCTTCACCTCTTTATCTTGAACTAATTCTCTCAAGTAATGATACTTGATTGCAATGTGCATAGTTTTTGTGTGCATCAGATGATTCTTTGATATGTTTATGGCACTTCTATTATTACAATAAAGTGTCATTGGTTTTGTGATCTCTTCCTTCATATTTTTGAGTAACTGTTTGATCCATACAATGTTTGTACAATTTATAGCAGCAACAACATATTCAAATTCAGTAGTAGATTGTGAAGTACAATTTTGTTTCTTGCTAGTCCATGCAACTAGCCTCTCACTTAAGAAAAATGTTCCTCCACTAGTGCTCTTTCTGTCATCAATGTTTCTAGCTCAATCAACATTAGTATAGGTTCTTAATTCAAATTACTCATTTTTCTTATAGTATAGACCATACTCCTCTATTCCTTTAAGATATCTCATTATTCTCTTTACATCCATCAAGTGATTCTCCCTACGATTAGCAGAGAATCTTACAACTATCCCTACAGGTAATGCAATGATAGGTCTATTATGTACTACATATTTTAATTTTCCAATCATAGACTTGTACAATGTTGATTTACCTCAATTGAATCATCATTCTTTGACAACTTGTGTCCTATCACCATAGGTGCACTTACTAGTTTGAAATCCTCCAATCCAAAAGTTTTCAATATTTCCTTGACATACTTTGACTCTAAGTATATTTATACCATATTTCAACTGATATACTTGCAAACCAACAAAGAATTTGTTTTCTCCAAACATAGACATTTCAAATTCTTGCTTTATTTAATTTACAAAAGCCTTACATAAATCATCTTGACCTCTAAATATGATATCGTCAACGAAAATTTCAAATAACAAAATACCTTTTCTTTTTCTATCTTCATGTACAAATTGTTGTTATCATCAGTCCTTTCAAATCCAATCTTCACTAGATACTTATGAAGTCTCTCATACCATGCTATTGGTGCTTGTTTCAAACCATATAGAGCCTTGTGCAATCCACATACCATGTTCTTAATGTTAACATCAACAAATCCTTCTGGCTGCTCTATGTAAACTTCTTCCTCTAATATGCCATTCAGAAATGTAGATTTAACATCCATTTTATAAACTTTGAAACTATTGTATGCAGAATAAGAAAGTGAAGTTCTTACTTCTTTCAATCTAGCAAAAGGGGCAATTGTCTCTCCATAGTCAATTCCTTCTTCTTGTGCATATCCTATGCAAACTAATCTTGCCTTGTTCCTTGTGACTTCACCATTTTCATTTAGCTTGTTTCTAAATACCCACTTGGTGCATCTAGGAACTAGAGTCCATGTTTTGTTTAATCTCTTTGCCCATGGCATTACTCGAGTCCACATCTTCTAAAGCATCTCTCACTGATTTGGGTTCCTTCATGCTCAAAAAACATGCATCATTTCTCAATCTATTTCTTGTCATTGGTCAAGCATCTTTATCTCCAATAATTTATGTATCAGGATGATATCTTTTGACATATATGGACAATCTTGGTTTAGCTCTTGTTTCTTCAATTTGTCTTTTAGTTTTAGAGTCATTGTGTACACATTTTTCAAGTAGTTTAGCATCTCTTTCATGTACACTAATCTCAAAATTAGAATGTGCTCCAACTTCATTCTGTAACTTGACATCTAAATATAACTCAATTCCTAAATACAACTCGACATTCATAATATGTGACTTATTAGTCACTAAAACTTGTTGGTTTGTAGCTTGATTTGTAGTATCTTCTTCAATAGGCATACCTTCATAAGAGTTCTTTTAGAGGTTTAGCCTCATGTACTTCTATATATTCATCAAAGTTTACATTTGCACTTTCCACAACTTTGTTAGTGTTACTATTTAAACACTTATAAGCTTTACTTCTTACGAAATATCCTAGGAATATACCTTCACTTTTAGCATCTAGTTTACCATTCCTGAAGTCTTTAAGAATGTAACATTTGCTTCTAAATTTACATTGGGTGAGTATCAATACCATAATTTAAAAGGTGTTTTATGAGTACCTTTCTTGACTTGTACATAATTCAAGGTATAGACATCTATAATTATAGCTTCTCTCCAATATTTCAAAGCAACATTTTTCTCCATCATGAGTGTTCTAGCACAGTCCATTATAGACCTATTGCTTTTTTCAACAATTCTATTTTGTGGAGGGGTTCTAGGTGTAGATGTCTGTCTTTTGATTGCTCTGTCATTACAGAACATCTCAAACTCATTTGATGTAAATTATCTTCCTCTATCAAATCTCAAACACTTCATCTTTTTACCTATTTCCTTCTCAGCTCTTGCTAAGTACCACTTAAACATTTGGAAAGCATCAAATTTTTATTTCAGAAACATAACTTTCATCATTCTAGAATAGTCATCAACAAAAAACATAATGAACTTATCTCCTTTGTAGCTTCACCTTAGTTGGTCCATACAAGTTAGTATGAATAATCTCTAGTATTCCTTTAGAGGTATAAGTTCTACTCTTAAAACTTGACTTTGTCATTTTTCTTAGCTGACATTGTTTGCACATTATATTAGTAAGCTTCTACAACTTAGGAAAATCTCTAACTTTTCTCATGTTGTTGATACTAACTAGGTTATCAAAATTAACATGACATATCCTTTTGTACCACATCCACACATCATCAAATTTTACAACTAGACAAGTAACATCCTCTATGTCAAGATAGAATAGATTACTCCTACTTTGATCACTCTTTCCAATCAGTTTTCCATTTGTGTCATATATCTTAGCAATCTTGTTTTCAAACTCAACCTTGCATCCTAAATTATCTAGTTGTGACACACTCAAAAAATTATAGTTAAGTCCTTCAACATAGTAAGTATTGTCACATAAAATCTTATCGTTGAGTTTGGTAGAACCTTTTCCTTTTATCAAGCATGGTGCATCATTGCCAAATCTTACACTATTTCCATCATAATAATTCAAGGTAATGAACTTACTTTTGTCTTGAGTCATGTTATGTGAACACCCACTGTCAATGATCCATCTGTCATTCTTGTTCACACAAGTCACAAGTGTAGTTGCCTCATCTTCATCAGATCCATCCTTCATTGCAACATACACCACTTCATCATCATGTTCATTAGATTCATATTTTTTTCCCTCTTCAACAATGTAGCAAGACTTTTTGCCTTTGTCTTTGTAGTCCTCCATGTCTTCATCTCTCCTACTTTTGTTCTTGTCACCACCTCTATAATTCTTCTTCTCTGGACATCTAGCAGCAATATGACCAACCTCATTGCAATTGAAACAAATGATAGGTAATTTACCTTTGGACTTGCCTTTACCTTTGTTGAATATTCTTGCTAGTAGTGCTTCAAATTGTTCTACACCCCCCTCATCTGTATCACTATCACTAGACACATACTTTATATTTTTCTTCTTCTTTTCCTCATCAAGTTCCTTTAATGATACCTTAGCTTTGAAAGAAGATTCAATATTCTTAGGTTTGTAATTATCCAAGTTAGATAGCTCAAAAGCAATGATTCTACCTACCAGACCTTCAAGTGATAGATTATTCCGTGGTATACATCTCAATTCTTGAGATGTAGAAACTCTAATAGCATATATAGGAAACAATGTCCTTAAACTTTTCTTAACACAATATCATCATCTATTTTGCTAGTAGCTCCTCTTATTGCATTAACAACTTCTTTTATCCTAGCAACATATTGAGCAATATTTTCACCTTCTTCGATTCTTATATCATCAAACTTACCTCTGAGACTTTCAACTTTGGCTCTTTGAACATTGGTGTCTCCTATATATATGGTGGTTAAGGCATCCCACATTTTTTTTCCATTTTCATGACATTTGATATCTAATACAATAGTGGATAGTGAAAGTCTTCAAATAACAAGGAATGGTGGAAGTTATTAAATCCCTCAACACCCAAGGTGAAACGTCCTAGTTCCAAATACCTATCATAGGTATGGAAATGAGCTTAAATGAAGGTTATCACAACCCCATAAGACAAGGTAACCTAATCACTAGGCTTACCAAAGTTCTAAGCACCAAACTCACAAATGCACTAAAGGATTCCCTTGATAAAAAGAGGGATAAAACACAAAGACTAGGGGTGGCCTATAATCACTATTATGGCCTATTTAGGTCTTATTCACTACAAATCAATTCTTATTTCCATCAAAGACAACTTATAACATCAAGTTGCTTTGAAAACCAAGGTTTTGGCTTGTAGCCCTTCCTAGAATGAAAAAGGAACATATGTTGGAATGTTCTCAAACAACATGGCAACTTGACTAGAGATTGTGATACCTTTTGGGTTTTATAAAACATGCCAAAGTTCCATAGGATGGAAATGAATAGAGGTTGTTGCTGTTGCAACATTAGACTAGATTTAAAGGCTTAATTAGGGCTCCATTTACACTACAAGTGTACTTATTACAATGGAAAAACTCAATCCAACTATTGAGACATGTGGGGGCATGTAAAATAACTAGGAAACTAAGGTTTTAACCTCTAGTGAATCCAAGATCATAAACTACAAAGGACTATTGTAAATGTTGTATGGTGTACTCATTAAGATGCACACCTAAGGTATGGTGGCAAAATGAACTCCCTAAATTTTATGGGAAAAAAATTGCAAAATCTTAAAGTACATGGATATACCTTGCATTCCACCAAAGGGCATAATTTTCCCATGGCGGAATGTGCCAAAATGACCTAGCCCTAGGCAAACATAGATTTCTAGGCCAAATACTAGGCAATGAGAAAGAAAATTTAGTATCTCTCAACCTATGATTGATAAAAAAAATGAGACTTGGTGTAAATTAAATTATATTAAATTCTTCAACTTCTATGGTCACTGACACATGCCTCTCATCCATACAATTTTGTACAAAGGCCTGGAACATAAATTTTATAGGGAAAACTATTTATTTTTATTGATTTGAAATACCAAGTTACATTGTATCTTCCTACCATTGGGATTATGGGACTTTTTAGGGAATTCCTAATGGTTACATGGCTAGTTCAAAATATCTAGCCATTGGGATAATAATTTTGAAGTATTTGACAATGTTTAGCAAAGTTGCTCAAAAGTTGCTGACATCTTTTTAAGCAATTTTCGCAATTTTTGTAAAAATGAAAATCTAGAGACCAAACTTTGTCCAAACCTTATGAAAGTGATCTAGCATGGATCTAGATATTAAAAACAAGTAAAAACCTAGAATTTTATGTATTTTTAGGCTTATTGATCATTTTTTACCTTAGTTACCTAGGCTCATAATTATGCAGGTAATCCTGGAACTAGGCCTTACAACTAGATCAATGTGGAAAACTTACCTAAGTAGACTATTTAGGATCCTTAGGTGCTTTATTTTATGAGTCTAGAGTAGGTTCTCCTACACCAATATCATCACATTTGGCATAGCTTAGGGCTGAGGCAATCTCAAGCATTGCTTGGTTATGTTCTTTCTTCTTTTTCATATCCTCAATAGTTGGGGCTTTAGCAGGAATAACATGCTCAGTAGTAATTGTAGATTGTGCATGATTTCCAAGTCCTCCAAGGTGTAGCTTCATCAAAATTTTCCATGCAGGAAATTTATCTCTATTGCACTTGGGTAGTTCTCTTTTTGACATCTTGATCTTTGTGCTTCTAATACCTTCAAACTAGTCCTCTTAAGCAGATAGCTCGGATACCAATTGTTGGAATACTTTAGAATAACTGAGAGGGAGAGAGGGGGTGAATTAGTTATCCAAGGTTCAAATATCTAAATTAAACTTTTCACAGCTTAGTGAACCCATAAAACATTTATCTTCATGCATGCATCCATAAGATTATGCAATCACTTAAATATTGTAGGTTACGGTCAAATCAACTTGTAGAAATGTAAACATGAAACATAATAAATTCATCAACACACTTGACATAATGATTTACATGGAATCCCAATTTAGGAAAAACCACCAGTAACATGAGCTCTTTTTCACTCTTCTGAAGTGATGCCTTGTGAAAAGCCAACCCTATCAAAGGTTACAATACACATTGTTAAATGTGGCCCTATTAAAGGATTTCAATCACCTTGTTAGGAGTGAGCCTTGTGAGAGGACTTCAGAGGTCATTCAATTGGAATGTCACCTAGTTAAAGGATTTACAAATGACTTTTTGTTCAAGGCATATGCACCGAGTTGTGGTGCCAAAAAGATGACAAGTTTTTTTTTTTTTTTTTCTAATTTTCAATAGCGTGTACGTGCTATAGCATGTACGTGCTATTCTGATGACAAAAAAGTTATATGATGGGATGCAGACCCGCAACCCATCATTTTCATCTTGTTTTTTGGCTCTTCAATAGAACGTACGCGGGTTTGACAGCAAAATTTCACCACCATTTGCCAAAATGCCTCCTCACCGACGAAATCCAAGACAACGAGCACACCCACGATGATGAGGTAAGTGATATAAACTTAACTTTGCATTGTTTAATATGTTTTCCATATTGTTTTATTGGTTTTTTATATTCTTTTGTAGGGTTTTTACAAATTTCATTTAGATTTGTTTATTTAGTTGGATTTCAATTGATTTTTTATCAAGAAATGTCCATAATCAACCGAAAAATCCACAAAACCCTCAAGAACCTCAAAATCAAAACCCTCCTCAAGAAGAACAACAAATTCCACAACCTGAACCAATTGTAAGACCTCCGCCAGGCACACAAGAAAATATAATAAATGAAATAGAGAGAGGCAAAATTGAATTAGAAAGACTCATTGCTCGGTTGAAAGAATCCGAACAAACCAATCCAATGAGGGCTCAATTGGCATCATCCCTCAAATCCATTAACACTTAGATAGCCTCAGTTAGTGGTTAGTTAGATATTTGGTGGGCTAAGAGGGATGAACAAAAAATATTTTATGCAAATAAATTGTCATATGAAGATGTTAAAAAAAAAGAAATACCAAAAGGTAGTATATGTGCATTATTTAGAAAACTCGGTGAGCAAAATACTGTTAGAGAGGGTACTAAATGATTCCCCATCCATTGGTGCATACATGATGCTATTAGAAATAATTTTTGGGATAGATGGCGGATGGTTTTTGATGCCCCTCCTTGCAATAATCACGAGGTCCCCATGTATTTTTTGAAGAAATTATATTGTGAGTTTGTCCTTGGGGAGATCCCCAATTATTTTGATATGTTAGACTCCCAAGGTAGAGGTGGGGGTTCATCATTTGAGAGAACAGGAGCATGTCGTGACCCTAATGTAGTTAGGGCACCTGTGGTCCATCCACAGCATGAGCATGTGATTATTCCTTCAGTTGTGAAGGAACATGTAGAGGCCAGCACTCTAGGGACCATTAATGCTTTGACGTAGACCCTCATCCATTCCACGAGCCCATTAGTTGAGGGGGAGCCTTCTATGCGTCGTGGTCACATGTGCACTTCATGCGGATCCCTATGCACATTTGGCACTCATGCCGGAGATGGTGCGGATGATGGGCTTATCACCGATCAGTTCCTGAATGAGACATTTGGCATTGACACACAAGTAAATTACTAATTTGATCACATTTCATATGTATAGTGAATGATTAATTAATTAGCATTTATTGACATTGTTCAAAATTTAGGGTCAAAGTGTTGCTGGGCCTAGCAGCAATCTTGCAAGCCCATTTTTTGTCCCTTTGACGAGTCCTAAGGTATGTATAAATTTAATCATTTTAATTAATACATATATTTATTACGTAATCATATTAAGGATCAACAAAAAAAATTATGCATGTGCATCAGTTCTCCACAGGACCCCCAACCTTTACCACAGACACAAAGCAGAGACATCATACGAGCTTCACACAGGTACAATTGTTTCATGTTAATTTATTTCATTTGATTATATTTATTCCATGTTTCATGTTAGATATAACGTGTATTGTATGACATGCATCTCATGATGTTGGACACACCTCCTCATCTGCAATAGTCTGTTGATAGTGGAGTGGCCACAACTGTGGCTAGCTCATAGCCACTGACGGAGGTATGAAAGAATTTTATTCATTTTAGTTGTTGTTTATAATAGTTAATCTCAAAATTTCTAATGTTATTTATAGGTGATTATATTTATTGAATTATTGTAGGGTCTTGTCATGCCTGATCATCCACGAGCATTTGAGGTGGACTTACAGAGTGACTATTTGTTGGCGGTAAGAAAATAATTGATTTTGTGTGTACATATATTTGATTTCAACGTATAATAAATATTGATTCATATCTGCTTTCTTTGTATCAGTCGGACCTGGAGAAGAGCCTCAACAAGAGGTCAAGTGAGCATGTCAGGAGGGCCCCGTCATCTCCATTGTCTCCCTCCACACAACGGCAAAGGACATCGAGAGACTTGTTTCCTTCCCCTCATGGGAAGGAAAAGATGTAGTTGAGATATTCGATACACACACACACACACACACACACACACACACACACACACACACACACACACACACACACACACACATATAGAGAGAGTTCTTTCCTTCCCCATGTATATATATAGGCATCAGAGAGACATATTCGACATACATTTGATGTACATATGACATTCTATATTTGATGTATGACATTTATTTGATGTATGACATTATTGGTTAATATATGATATGTTTGTTCATATATGAAATTATTGGTTATCATAATATATTATGTGTTTATTAATGTATATGACATTATTGGTTATCATTTTATATTATATGTTTGTTCATGTCTGATGTTAAATTAGATATGTTCGTGTATGACATTAAATTAGATATGTGCATGTATGAAATTAAATTCAATTGCTAGAGAGTTGCCATTATGTCTACCAACTAGTAGATGTTCTTTTTTGTTTTATTAGTATTTCTCAAAAATTGCAAAGAAGCTGTTTCTAGTGAATAGTTGTAAACAATTGTGATCATCGACTTCATGTACTCACAGCTTTGGATGCGAATAGTCATAACTTTGGCTATAAGCATCCATGGCTTTGGCTATGTGCACTAGTGGCTTTGGCTGTGAGCATTTATGGCTTTGGTTGTAGGCACAATCTAGCCTTGGCTGTAGGTTGTCTTTCTTGCTGCATGTCAAAGTTACCTTCAAGAATATCATTAGTCTAAGATCATTACAATTAAAATACTATGACATAATACCTTGGAAATAATAGTCTTTAACCCATTACTTTATTTGTTAAAACATCATGTAGTATCTACTGTAGTGCTTCTACTCAAATATGTTTTCAAAAATACTTAGTATGGAAAAGAAATGTCTATGGAAAGCTTGTCAAATAGGATATTGAAGAACTAAATGTGGACAGTCATTAGTCCCCATCAATAAGAACACAGACATCTTTCTCAAGCAAGCCATATGACATTAGCTTAATTTATAAATTTCCTTTGCAAATAACTAGAAGATGCTATTAATCTTAATATAGAGTTAATCACGAACTCATTATTCCATCCAAGAAGCATATATCACCCTAAGCCAATTAACCGATAGGATAAAAATTAATTCAATTTCAACAAAATTTGAAGTATAACAAGCATCTTAGGGATTCTTACAAGAATTAACACGATGTTCCCAAGAGCATTACAAGTTCTTGTAATGCTATTTCACATATTGTAATCATATTCAGTTTTGAATGGCCATTTGTGTTACAAGCATAAATGTTCTTTAAGGTCTTTTAATTCTAGACATGAATTTTATTCTAAAGCTTTTTTATGAAAACCCACTCAATGCATATATTGTTGTTCCACATTATGCTAATTTGACTTTCATTGGTTGATTTGGGTCTAGACATGATGTTATTCACTACCTTTTTTATATATTATTTTTTTGTAGTGAGGTTCTAGCCTGAATCAATGTATTAATCATCGAAGTTGTGAACCTTGGTCGAGATCCTTACAAATATATTTTCAAATTGCACCTCAAATAGTTTTCTCAGTCACCCCCTATACACAAATACTGAAATTGTAGTTAATTACAAAATTAATACTGAATTAACACAAGTTTAATTGAAAAGTATTATGTACCTCAATAGGCTAGATTATTATTGACCAGGAAGCTTTATCTTAGAGCAGTTGGTTTCCTAAATCTTTAGCGCAATGACACTCTTATGGAATGTGGAATTAGGTATGCTAGCTAAGGTACGTTCTTTAAAAAGCAAAGGAAACTCAAGACTCACATGTTTCCAATCAATATAAATGTTTAAATTGCTTCTCTAATTTTTTCTATTTATGGTCTTTTTAAAATTTAACTTTCTAAATGCATTGATGGGGAAATAAAGATCTTCTAGGAACTAAAGGCTAATCATGTTTAATACTTACAATTCTCTGTTTTCATCTAATAATTTAAAAAAGATTGTACAAGTGTTTTCAAAGAGCAACACTTGTCACTAACATCATAAGAAGGAATATCCAAGGAGACTTACCACTGATCCCCCACCACCAAATTCAAGAGAAACCAAAAATCCACTACTAAAGAGATAATAACAATGATCATCCCTAGTCTCTCCCTTATCACAAAATGATTACCATCAAAATTTACATTTCCAATTGTGTTATGTGCATTGAAGCGATAGTAACATTTTCACTCTCTTACCTAATGTCTCCCATTTCTAAAACTCATGGGGAAGGGCAAGGCCATCTTCTCAGTACTTCAAAATACAATGAGTTCCATTTTTTCCCATATTGATAATCATTGACTTAAAGTATAGTCAAAGCATTGACAGCCCATAGGAGCTCAACCTTTGAACATCCCATTTGTAAATGACCTCATAAAGAAAGTTCAATAAACTTGCATGAAACAGTGAAACAAAAGTTGCATACTTGTGAAACTGATCAGATTGCAGGTGATCAATATGTCTCAAATCTACATTCAGTTCTTTTACTATGCATATAAATGGCTTGTTATATAAAAGACTTATATCCACCAGATAAATAATCATTTTCTTACTATGCTATCCTTATCCTTGGCTGATCTCTGGTAGACCATTTCTTAACCATCCTCCTTCGATCTATAGGTCACTGTATTAATCTGGTTCATCTTGTCTCTACTCGAATTAATAAGAATTAGCAATCTCAGGGATTGCCAAAAGAGGAATGTGTCCAAGTGGAAGATAGGATTTAGAAGTGAGTTTAATTAGAACATAATAAATAGTGTATTACAAAAAGGAGAATGGTATGTTCTTCACAATCTACTCCCTTATACATTCTATCAATGTTCCACATTGAACCTGATAGAGAACATCACAACACATAACTAGCAACATAGAACATACCTCCTAGCCACCTCAAGAACATAAAATTTCAAAAACCAAAGTGCACAAGCTTAAATTTAAAGCCTCAAAGGTCAAGAGCACAACAAATAAAAATAAATAAATAAATACGAACAAAACCCACATTTGATGGAATCACAAAAAATCTGGTGGCTAGATAGTTACAAGCTGATTCAAGCTAATCCTTCATCACCATTAAGGTTGAAAATAATGTACCCAATTGAAAAATAATTTACATATACAAAGTGACTACATTACTCACAAAGAGGGAGTAGAAGCTACACACTACCTTGCATCCAAGGTGCGCTAAAGAACATAACCAAACTCTTGGAGATCATATAATCCTAAGTTTACATAATCTGGTAGTAACACATTTCATTAACTTATGAAACATTTACCAAGTTCCATGATTTTTCTTTCCAAAAATGACATGCTAGATATGCTTTCCAACAATATAATTAAGATCCTTCCATCACACATTGCAAGTTTCAGCATCACCAGAGATGGCATTGTAGAATGAAAATGGAATGTGATCTCCAAAAAGTGAGAGAGGTTATTGTAAGTATCTACAACACGGTCCTGTAGGAACTAGAATCTCATCTATATCTTGTACGAGCTCAGAGATATGCCCCATCAAAGATTGTAGTCCTATGGCATTTAGTGACCCTTAGGGATATTCCAGTTTAGCGCGCCTGAGAACATTCAAGCATTCAAGGGGACAAGACAAGGTTGGGGACAGGGTTTACCTGACCACTCGAAGCTAATGGAGCAGACAGTTTGATCCCACGATGAAAGATGAGAGGGATTTGGTAGGTGGCAACTTTGTACTAGCCAACATTGCACGTTTCAGCATCACTCAATATGGCATTGTAGAATGAAAATGGAATGTGATCTCCAAAAAGCAAGAGAGGTTATTGTAGGTCTCTAGAACACGGTCCTGCAGGAATTGGAATCTCATCCATATCTTGCACGAGCTTCGAGATATACCTCGTCAAAGATTGCAGCCTTGTGGCATTTAGTGACCCTTAGGGACATTCTGGTTCAGCGTTCCTGAGAACGTTTGAGCATTGAAGGGGAAAAGATGAGGTTGGGGATAGGGTTTACCCAGCCACCCAGAGCTAATGGAGTAGATAGTTTGATCCCACGATGAAAGATGATAGAGATTTGGTAGGTGGCAACTTTGTACTGGCTAACACTACAAGTTTCAGCATCACCCGAGATGGCGTTGTAGAATGAAAACAAAATGTGATCTCCAAAAAGTGAGAGAGGTTATTGTAGGTCTCTACAACATGGTCTTGTAGGAACTCGAATGTCATCCATATCTCACATGAGCTCTGAGATATGCCCCATCAAAGATTGCAGCCTTGTGGCATTTTATGACCCTTAGGGACATTCTGGTTTAGAATGCCTGAGAACGTTCGAGCACTGAAGGGGACAAGATGAGGTTGGGGATAGGGTTTACCCAGCCACTTGGAGCTAATGGAGTAGACAGTTTGATCCCACGACGAAAGATGAGAGAGATTTGGCAGGTGACAACTTTGTACTGGCCAACACTACATGTTTCAGCATCACCCGAGATGGCATTATAGAATGAAAACAAAATGTGATCTCCAAAAAGAGAGAGAGGTTATTGTAGGTCTTTGCAACATGGTCCTGTAGGAATTGGAATCTCATCCATATCTCACACGAGCTCTGAGATATGCCCCGTCAAAGATTGCAACCTTGTGGCATTTAGTGACCCTTAAGGACATTTCAGTTTAGCGTGCCTGAGAACGTTCGAGCACTGAAGGGGACAAGATGAGGTTGGTGATAGGGTTTACCCAACCACCCAGAGCTAATGGAGTAGACAGTTTGATCCCATGATGAAAGATGAGAGACATTTGGCAGGTGGCAACTTTGTACTGGCCAACACTGCAAGTTTTAGCATCACCCGAGATGGCATTGTAGAATGAAAATAGAATATGATCTCCAAAAAGTGAGAGAGGTTATTTTAGGTCTCTAAAACATGGTCCTGTATGAACTAGAATCTCATCCATATCTTGCACGAGCTTCGAAATATGCCCTGTCAAAGATTGAAGCCTTGTGGCATTTAGTGACCCTTAGGGACATTCTGGTTTAGCATGCCTGAGAACGTTCAAACACTAAAGGGGACAAGACAAGGTTGGCAATAGGGTTTACCCAGCCACCCGGAGCTAATGGAGTAGATAGTTTGATCCCACAACAAAAGATGAGAGAGATTTGGCAGGTGGCAACTTTGTACTGGCCAACACTGCAAGTTTCAACATCACCTGAGATGGCATTGTAGAATGAAAATGGAATGTGATCTCTAAAAATTGAGAGAGGGTATTGTAGGTCTCTATAACACAATCTTGTAGGAACTAGAATCTCATCCATATCTCACACGAGCTTCGAGATATGCCCCGTCAAAGATTGCAGCCCTATAGCATTTAGTGACCCTTAGGGACATTCCGGTTCAACGTGCCTGAGAATGTTTGACCACTGAAGGGGACAAGATGAGGTTGGGGATAGGGTTTACCTGACCACTCAGAGCTAATGGAGTAGACAGTTTGATCCCACGATGAAAGATGAGAGAGATTTGGCAGGTGGCAACTTTGTACTAGCCAACACTGCAAGTTTCAACATCACCCGAGATGGCATTGTAGAATGAAAATGGAATGTGATCTCCATAAAGTGAGAGAGATTATTGTAGGTTTCTCCAACATGGTCATGTAGGAACTAGAATCTCATCCATATCTCACACGAGCTCTGAGATATGCCCCGTCAAAGATTGCAGCCTTGTGGCATTTAGTGACCCTTAGGGACATTCCAGTTCAGCGTGCTTGAGAATGTTCAAGCACTGAAGGGGACAAGATGAGGTTGGGGATAGGGTTTACCCAACCACCCAGAGCTAATGGAGCAGACAGTTTGATCCCACGATGAAAGATGAGAGAGATTTGGCAGTTGGCAACTTTGTACTCGCCAACACTACAAGTTTCAGCATCACCCGAGATGGCGTTGTAGAATGAAAATGGAATGTGATCTCCAAAAAAAGAGAGAGGTTATTGTAGGTATCTACAACATGGTCCTATAGGAACTAGAATCTCATCCATATCTCACACGAGCTCTGAGATATGCCCCGTCAAAGATTGCAGCCCTGTGGCATTTTGTGACCCTTAGGGACATTCCGGTTTAGCATGCCTGAGAATGTTTGAGCACTAAAGGGGACAAGACGAGGTTGGGGATAGGGTTTAACTAGCCACCCAGAGCTAATGGAGAAGATAGTTTGATCCCACGATGAAAGATGAGAGAGATTTGGCAGGTGGCAACTTTGTACAAGCCAACACTACAAGTTTCAGCATCACCCGAGATGGCATTGTAGAATGAAAATAGAATGTGATCTCCAAAAAGTGAGAGAGGTTATTGTAGGTCTCTACAAAATGGTCCTATAGGAACTATAATCTCATCCATATCTCACACGAGCTCTGAGATATGCCCCGTCAAATATTGCAGCCCTATGGCATTTAATGACCCTTAGGGTCATTCCAGTTCAGCGTGCCTGAGAACGTTTGAGCATTGAAGGGGAAAACACAAGGTTGAGGATATGGTTTAATCAACCACTCGAAGCTAATGGAGTAGACAATTTGATCCCACGACGAAAGATGAGAGAGATTTGGCAGTTGGCAACTTTGTACTTGCTAACACTGCAAGTTTCAACATCACCCGAGATGGCATTGTAGAATGAAAATGGAATGTAATCTCCAAAAAGAGAGAGAGGTTATTGTAGGTTGCTGCAACATAGTCATGTAGGAACTAGAATCTCAACCATATCTCACACGAGCTTTGAGATATGCCACGTCAAAGATTGTAGCCCTGTGGCATTTAGTGACCCTTAGGGACATTCCGGGTCAGCGTGCTTGAGAATGTTCAAGCACTGAAGGGGACAAGATGAGGTTGGGGATAGGGTTTACTAGGCCACCTAGAGCTAATGGAGTAGACAGTTTGATCCCACAATGAAAGATGAGAGAGATTTGGCAGTTTGAAACTCTGTACTCGCCAACACTACAAGTTTCAGCATCACCCGAGATGGCATTGTAGAATAAAAATAGAATGTGATCTCCAAAAAAAGAGAGAGGTTATTGTAGGTGTCTACAACATGGTCCTATAGGAACTAGAATCTCATCTATATCTCACACGATCTCTGAGATATGCCTCGTCAAAGATTGCAACCCTGTGGCATTTAGTGACCTTTAGGGACATTCCAGTTCGGCATGTCAGATAATGTTTGAGCATTGAACAGGACATGAAAAGGTTGGGGATAGGGTTTACCCAGCCACCCAAAGCTAATGGAGTAGACAGTTTGATCCCATGATGAAAGATGAAAGAGATTTGGCAGTTGGCAACTTTGTACTAGCCAACATTGCAAGTTTGAGCATCACTTGAGATGGCGTTGTAGAATGAAAATAGAATGCAATCTCCAAAAAGTGAGAAAGGTTATTGTAGGTCTCTGCAACATGATCCTATAGGAGTTGGAATATCATCCATATCTTGCACGAGCTCCGAGATATGCCCCGTCAAAGGTATTTGAATTCACAGTGTTTAATGAGAATATAGTTGAGGCTTGCTTTACTTTTCTATGTTAAGTTTGGCTTTCAATTTTGGTTTCCCTACTTATCTATGTGAAAGTTCCACTTTCATAAGTAACATGGATGCAATAATACTAAATTAAGTATAGGTCCATGGTTCTAGAAGCTTCACATAGCTTCTCTTCAACTATGGATCTTGTAAGCATTGTACCATGACTATTGGTGTTGTGAGAATATACAAAGCATATATGGAAGAAATGTCTTCAATGAACATGAACTATATGGAAGAAGAGAAGACATGTTGCAAAGTCTTTGAAAATTTTCTTCAAGAAATGTAAGGAGCCATAGGTGATTCATCCAAATTATTTGGTAAAATAAGAGGAGGAATGAATCAACCTTGATGATAGAGGTAAATGTTGAATAATATTTATTTAATCACATTGTTTGAAAAAAATTTAATGACCTTTAAATAAAATTGAAAGAAATGGAATTGATCTCCCTTACTCATGTAGATGAATAAAATTGGAATTTAAAAAAGAGAGGGACATCCACCATAAAACCATGCAATCATGCACTTCTTGATGGGAGTATCATAAGTTCATTGTTAGATGGATATGCCAAATGTGGAATAATTAAAAGGAAAATATGTTGATTGAATGAATATAAAACCAAACATGTGGAATATTTAAAAATATATCATGGCACTATTAATAAAATCAAACTAATAGAATCAAACTCTACAAACATGGGTATTCAAACTATGAACAAAAAAAACATCATTATTGAGGTTTTAGCATGTTGCACAAGATAGGGTCTTATTGAAGCTAACAAGAAGCATCATTGTATATAGTGTTTTATAGGCATAAAATTAAAGTGGCATAAAACCATTCAATGCAAAAACATCTAGAACATGTGATAAAATCATACGTTCAAACCATTCATGTAGCCATAGTCACAAATTTCAACAAAGAATTCAACCAACATAAAGGTGCTAAACTTTGTAAGCTATGGATAACTATTGATCTTTAAATATAAAAACATTTGTATGGGTCTAAGGTAATATGCATTATGAAATTTCTTGATTTTCCAAAATATTATATCTTAAAATTCACAATCATCAAATCTTAGCATCCAATCAACTAATCCAGTAATACAAGCATCAAAACAATGTCATAACAAAAAATCAAAGTTGATTCCATAAGGTCTAACAATATCATATAATTCATTTATCAATAATTTGAAACATCATAAGCATATGTCTAATAATGGCATACATGAAATATATGTAAAAAATGACATACATAGAAAAAATTATACAAAACATATGCCCAATAATGCCATATAGGTGTAAAATGTACATCATTAGATATATACTCTTTCCATCTAGGGGAACAAAATAAATCCCTAATTGTCTTTAATTTCCAACAAGTGGGAGATGGTGTATATAACGAGGTCTTTCTAACATGCTCACTAGTCCATTAGTCTAGAATCTTTTGTAACTCGACATGTTACAATCAAAATTATATATGAATAAATAACTATTTTATATAAAAAATAAAATATATTTACACATAAAACTTAATATTTTCTTACAGCTAGCTAATAATTCCTCTGTATATACACCTCAGGGATACACTGATGGTCAGGAGTAATAAGACCCTACAAAAACCATCAAAGTTATCACTCGATTGTGCGTATGAATTTTAAATTGAATTTCAATACTAATGAAATTTTAATGTAAACTCTTTCATACCTTAGTCATTGGCTTAGAACTAGTGAGTGCAATAAGGACTCGTTGATCAATACAGCGATGAAGATGTAAAGGAATCTCTGATGTCAATAGCTGAAAATGATAATACATGAGACTCAAATGCAGTTATGAAGAATACACATTTTCTTTTGTCTCCATATCAAATAAAATATTTTGGTACCTCTGTGAATATAGTATGACAATCCTTCATTTTATAGTGTTGATCCCAAAGCTACAACACTTATTATTTATTACACATGTATGTAAATCTATTAAGCATCAAATTTAATACCTTTGTGTGCAAAATAATGTACTATATGTTAGAGCAATAAATTCATTTTCTTAGTAATTAAATTATATTGATATAATTACTAAGCTACTTATTATATTGATATAGTTTACTTATAATTCCTTTCGATTTACAACTAATTGAAATGATTTCCCCAATTTTCCATCTAGTCACTTGAAAATTGGATTTGTTGTCTCTTTCTCTTAAAGAACCGGATCTACTAGTTCCTTTGGTCTAGAAGCCTTCCATTGAGATTGGGGTTTTGAAAGGTTCAAGGGTTGAGGAACTTTTTATAGAATATCTTGAAGAAGGAGAGGTCATGTATAATGGTTTTGAGGAAGGCTAGAGTTCCATCTAGATGGTGTTGCAAAATGGCCAAGTGGAGGAGGAGGTAGAAGAATAAATAGAATAAATGCATGAGAAGGAGGGTCATGGGGGCAATGGAAAATTTGGGGAGGGAAGCAATTAGGAGAATGGGTCAAATATGCTTCTCAACTAGAAGGAGAGTATTGCATTGGACACTGATACTAGTCTGCCTCGTAGCAAGATCACCAATGTTGGTGATGACCTTGTTAAGGAGATCACTACCAATTAGAATTTTACTTATAAGCCTGCAAGACTTCATCCCTTAGTAGTGGTAATGGTGGTAATTATGTTTTCAATGTGTTTGAAATAGAAAAAGAAATGAAGGGTGTTTTGCATGACACTATTCACTCATTATAGGTTGTATGGATTCAAACCCACAACCAAGCTTTTATACCATTATACAAATTACAAATTATAAGATTGTGCCTTTCATGATAGTCGCATTTTCATATTGGCAAATGAAGAATGACTTTTGGAACAAACATAATAAATACTTCCAAATACAAATGAAGCCAATGTATTGTATTATAAGCTCGAATGGTAAAGACCAAGCCCAAACATTTATTAAGGTGTAGCATTTATAATTGTCAGGTTCATCTGAAGAAGTCATCATTCATATTCTCATTGTTGTGTAATTTGATGAGAAGAAGAATACAATGATATAGAGGTTGATAGTGACTTAAAACTTTACAAAATTCAATCAATGAGAATTTTACATTGAGGGGGGAGTAATAATCAATGTTTCATTCTCATTGTTTGACAAACTCTTATATAAAGAGGGAGTAGACAGATGATATGGTTTAGTCTTCTTCTGAGAATCTTAGTCATATTGGTTCAAAAGGATTCATGATACAACTACTATACTTAGTATGACCAATTGATGCTAAAAACCTTAGTATTGATGCTACAAACCTTAGTATTGACAAAATTTAACCTCTGCAATTCCAGGCATAAGATGATTAGCATACAATGGTACTTGAACAAAGAACACTAATAAATATTGAGGATGTGAATTAATAATACCATTTCGCAGATGATTTTGGCATCTCACCCTTTATCACTTATGCGTCAACTTTATTAGCCCTCTTCTTTGGTGACCTAAAAATGAAGAATTAGCATAGTAAAAAATCTAAGATAAGATTAAAAAAATGGGTCCTATTAAAGAATCTAATATAAATTCAAATAATGTATCTAGATTCTAAACAAATCAAAACTAAATCTCATCACTTACACATCATAACAATACGGTCCACCTTAGTCATGTGATAGTCTTGGGGAAGAGGTTGTAACATTGTATTTGGATCCAATTGATCACTTTTTCTCTCTCTCCCAATTCAATCTAATGAGCCAACTGGATCTGCTCGACATTTTAATGTCTCAAGTATTGCCTCATGGTCTGACTCACAAACTTTCCAAAGAATCTTATTATGTGGTTTTCCACCATATTTTATCAAGTGGACATTTGATGCGACAACAAGGTTTGAATAATGAAGAATCTTCTTCTCTGTTTGCCAATCCTCGAATAACCACAAGTTAGGATTCTTCATAGGATATCGTCTAAGCCATGTGCCTGTTACAACTACCGCACCGACACGGTACTCTAAACCTTCACCATCTATAACCGAGTGATCCAATTTTTGTTTGGCTTCAACACAACGACACAAATAATAATCTGTCCCTTCTTCATTGTCTTCAGGTGCAATAATAGCAAAAACATGGCTTGCAATGACAAATGTACAAAATGCAGTCATTAATTCAAAAAATACTTGGGTAAAAGTTATAAAGTTACATATTGAAATTAAAAAGATATATAAATAAATAAATAAATAAATATTACCAGGTTGCACTAGATCTGACAAGCGGTCAAAGTCAATAGATGAATCCATCTCTACCATTTCTAGTGCTTGTGAGGGACGATAGGTGTCAATTGGGTCCAAAACCCATATATCTCATTTGTCCACCCATTCAGTTGACTCACAGTCATCCCAATTTTCCTCTGCACATGATGGACAATAGCATGCCATTTTTCGTGTGTGGATACTCCATGAACTTGCATCAGAGCTTCTAAAAGAGTGTAACTCACTAGATCTTATTAGTGTGTAACAATCCTGATATGGTGCAATGTTAGTATTATCTATCAACCAAAAAAATCTAGTAACTATAGACTCGCCTTCCTTAAGTGGACCCATTGTAGTGTTACACCATTGGACGATGGATTTTGCATCTATAAATATTTCTCCATCTTTGTACTTTAGTTCTTCACGAGCCAAGGCTCTTTTAATGTATGCACCTGCACCATCATGCTCTCCCTTACCATGACCAGCCTCTGTGAAATTCCACATATATTGAATTCTACACAACCTGTGCATCCTGCTCAACCAATAGAACATCCGTGCATTCTTGAATTGAGATGCACAATTGTCTGACCAAATAATTTTTTGACGATATGATATGCCGCTATTAGCCAAATCTCCATAAAATAGTTGAAAACAACCATGTACAAACTCCATAGAACATGATCAATCATCGCTGATGTAAAAATGGTACTCCCTCAAAATCTTCCTATCATCCTCTGTACTTGTAGGTGAATGCATGAATGTTATGTGAACAAATATAGAAACCTGTTGAGATGTATAATACTTTGCTTGCACCTTGTTTTGTGGTTGTAGTGTGTAGTTCTCTGCAAAATCTACAACTGAAACAATGGTATCCAATAGAAACGTATCCTTGCACAACTTGAATTGCAAATCCAACCATCGAGCTCTATGGGTATGCCTTGCATACTCGTACATAATCTTTTCACAAAAAATCTTCATGAACTCATACACTGGTATCTTTTCAATAACTAGATCACATCTTTTACCATGTTTTCCATCTTTTAGAGCATATGTCACTATCTTGAATTTTCCATAATGTACTATTTCATTTCCAATTGCATGTGTACTATCCATATGTTGACAAGTTGATAAAAGTTGCAAAGAACCACAACATAAGCACGTACCATCCAAGCATGATGTCTTGTAAAATTTTTGGCCGTCCCCTATTTCACATAAAATGTTGGATATGAATTCCTTTGAAGATCTTGGTGCCTCTTTTATGTCACAATCCTGCAAAACAAACTAAGAATGCAAAACTACGCATATGTGCCTAAAAACATCAAAATGGTTAGAAAATTCAATATGTATCCTACAACAACAAGTTGTGCGTGTGTGATTTATTTTCACATAAAAAGGTTTACCCATCTCAAAAAATCTTTGACTTATTCGAATTTGAGGATACATACTAATAAATTTTGCAAAAAATTGTGTCTGAGTTGAGTCCAAAAAATGTTTCGCATGTGGCTCACAATTTCTGCTACCAATCCTCCTTCTTACAACATCTCTTTGATTAGGAGAAACACGTGTGTTATTTTTCCAAAAATCTTCGATCAATGATTTCAAGGCTTCACTAATTTCTTTATCCTTTCACAGTAGTCTACTGCTAAATGTGCATAACTCAATTTTTGTTAGATCTTTTAATCTCTCACGCCTTAGCATGGCTCTCCTTAAGGTACCTCTACCAATTTTTAATGTTTTGCTTGTCTTTCTCATGAGTCAAGCTTTCTTCATTTGGCTACTTACTATTTTCGATGTGAGTACTCATCTTGTTATATTACTATCTTTGGTGCATGATTTAGAACCCACTTTTTCATAAGCACTCATTAGATTCTTTACAATATTTCTTTCATTTGAATCATCCATCGTTCTTAGCCCAAGAATCTTCATGATAGACCTAAATTTCAAATTCCTCATCATTTCAACAAATAATTGGCATTGACCTGTAATATTTAATTCTTCAAAAAATAATCTCCACATATGATTAACTTTTCTTTGACAAGTATGCTTGCTAATCTTGTCAGGCATTCATTTCAAAATGTTAGTATCAATATCAATCAAATATTTTGGTTTTCTAAAATGAATTTTAGAAGGTTTTTTAATCTCTTCAATTCTTTCAACATTTTGAACATCAATATAAGGTTGAGTGTATTGCGTACCTTGAACCAAAGATGATGTGCCTTGGCAATAAGATGTAAAAGATGGAATATCACCTACTTGATGTGTTGATGTTGTGCTTTCAACATGACATGATGGAGTGTGTATATCGTCGGATCTATAAATCAGTGTCTCTTCAACATGGGAGAATGATATGACTTCAACATTGGAAGATGGTGTAGCAGATGATATGACTCCAACATTCGAAGATGGTGTAGTAGACGATATGACTCCAACATTGGAGGATGGTGTAGCTTCACAATTCAATTGTCTTCTTGAGCGTAACAATCTCATTCGTTCTCTTTGTCTTTCTAATTCTTCCTCCTTGTTTCTTTGTATTGGTGGTTCTTGATCCTCTTCGAAAGTTAATTCTTCATCATTTCTTTGCAATTTTCTTTGTTTACGTAGTAATTTCATTTTATCTCTTTTAATTGTCAAATATCTCTCAATATTTGCATTTGTTTGAATCTTTGGTTTCTTCCTTGGCATGATGATGATTTCTACATGTCAAATTATTCAAACATCCAAATTACTTAAAATGTGTAAATTAAAAATTATTCAATTACATATAAAAATTATAATTATTTGAACGAATACACAATATATATCAAACAACTTGTCAAATTTCTAACCATTTCGAAATAACATTTCATTCAAACATACAATTTTCAATGAATTCACTATATATTACATAACATATAAAATTATAATCAAATTTGTATCTATATATCGACAAACAATATTTAAAATGGATTACACTAACCTTTTCTATTAAAGGAATATTAAAAAATTCTTCAAATCACGTATCCAATGATTGAATTTGGTGTTTGCTAGCTTCCAAAAGTGTTGAAATAGTGTTTGCTAGATGTTGAAACTTGTGTTTTCTGTCAAAATAACAGAGAGCATAACAGACCAAAAGTAAAAAATGGATGAAATGGGCCCCAAGGTTGGTTTTTGACCTTTTTTGGTGATTTGAGATAGTGCGTACACACTATAGCGCGTATGCACTATAAAGAACGTACACACGATCTCAAAACACATCACTCCCCATCCTCCATACTCTCTATCCTCCCTACTCTCTCTCCCATCCCCTCCCTCTCTCTCTTCCTACGCTCTCCCATCCTTTACTCTCTCTCACTCTCCCTCTCCCACCACCTACTCTCTCTACCTCTCTCACCCCCTCTCCTCTCCCATCCCTGGCTCTTTAGATCTCTCACACACACTCTTATCCCCCCTATCTCTCTCCCTCTCCCTCTCCTACCACCTAATTTCTCTCCCCCATCCCCTACTCTCTCTCTTCTCTCCCATCCCCTACTTTGTCTCTCTTACACACATTCCCATTCCCCCTTTCTCTCCCTCTCCCACTGCCTACTTTCTCTCCCCCATCGTCATACTCTCTCTACCACCCCCTACTCTCTCTCACACTCACACTACTACTACCTACTATCTCTCTCTCTCCCTCTCTACTCTCTTTCTCCCCCATCTTGTACAAGTTCTCTCTGTCTCTCCCACTCTCTCTCCCATCGCCTACTTTCTCTCCCCCATCCCCTGCTCTCTCTTGTCTCCCATCCCCTACTCTCTCACACTCTCACACTCTCCCCCATCCCCTACTCCCTCTCCTCTCCCATCCCCTACTCTCTCACACTCTCACTCTCTCCCATCCCCTACTCTATCTCTCTTACACATACACCCCCATCCCTCCTCTCTCTTTCCCTCTCCCACTGCCTACTTTCTCTCCCCCATCATCGTACTCTCTCTCTACCACCCCCTACTCTCACACTCTCACACTCTGTCTCATCCCCTGCTCTGTCTCTCTTACACACACACTCCCATCCCCCCTCTCTCTTTTCCTCTCCCATCGCCTACTTTCTCTCCCCCATCATCGTACTCTCTCTCTACCACCCCCTACTTTCTCAAAACACATCACTCCCCATCCTCCCTACTCTCTCTCCCATCCCCTCCCTCTCTCTCTTCCTACTCTCTCCCATCCTTTACTCTCTCTCACTCTCCCTCTCCCACCACCTACTCTCTCTACCTCTCTCACCCCCTCTCCTCTCCCATCCCCGGCTCTTTAGATCTCTCACACACACTCTTATCCCCCCTATCTCTCTCCCTCTCCCTCTCCTACCACCTAATCTCTCTCCCCCATCCCCTACTCTCTCTCTTCTCTCTCATCCCCTACTTTGTCTCTTTTACACACATTCCCATTCCCCCTCTCTCTCCCTCTCCCACTACCTACTTTCTCTCCCCCATCGTCGTACTCTCTCTACCACCCCCTACTCTCTCTCACACTCACACTACTACTACCTACTATCTCTCTCTCTCTCAAGTTCCCTCTCTCCCTCTCTACTCCCTCTCTCTCCCATCTTGTACAAGCTCTCTCTGCCTCTCTCACTCTCTCTCCCATCACCTACTTTCTCTCCCCCATCCCCTGCTCTCTCTATCTCATCTCCCGTCCCCTACTCTCTCACACTCTCACACTCTCCCCCATCCCCTACTCTCTCTCTCCTCTCCCATCCCCTACTCTCTCACACACTCTCTCTCCCATCCCCTACTCTATCTCTCTTACACATACACCCCCATCCCCCCCCTCTCTTTCCCTCTCCCATCACCTACTTTCTCTCCCCCATCGTCGTACTCTCTCTCTCTTCCACCCCCTACTCTCACACTCTCACACTCTGTCCCATCCCCTGCTCTGTCTCTCTTACACACACACTCCCATCCCCCCTCTCTCTTTTCCTCTCCCACCGCCTACTTCCTCTCCCTCATCATCGTGCTCTCTCTCTGCCACCCCCTACTTTCTCAAAACACATCACTCCCCATCCTCCCTACTCTCTATCCTCCCTACTCTCTCTCCCATCCCCTCCCTCTCTCTCTTCCTACTCTCTCCCATCCTTTACTCTCTCTCACTCTCCCTCTCCCACCACCTACTCTCTCTACCTCTCTCACCCCCTCTCCTCTCCCATCCCCAGCTCTTTAGATCTCTCACACACACTCTTATCCCCCCTATCTCTCTCCCTCTCCCTCTCCTACCACCTAATTTCTCTCCCCCATCCCCTACTCTCTCTCTTCTCTTCCATCCCCTACTTTGTCTCTCTTATAAACATTCCCATTCCCCCTCTCCCCCCCTCTCCCACTGCCTACTTTCTCTCTCCCATCGTCGTACTCTCTCTACCACCCCCTACTCTCTCTCACACTCACACTACTACTACCTACTATCTCTCTCTCTCAAGTTCTCTCTCTCCCTCTCTACTCTCTCTCTCTCCCATCTTGTACAAGCTCTCTCTGCCTCTCCCACTCTCTCTCCCACCGCCTACTTTCTCTCCCCCATCCCCTGCTCTCTCTCTCATCTCCCATCCCCTACTCTCTCACACTCTCACACTCTCCCCCATCCCCTACTCTCTCTCTCTCCTCTCCCATCCCCTACTCTATCTCTCTTACACATACACCCCCATCCCCCCTCTCTCTTTCCCTATCCCACCGCCTACTTTCTCTCCCCCATCATCGTACTCTCTCTCTCTACCACCCCCTACTCTCACACTCTCACACTCTCTCCCATCCCCTGATCTATCTCTCTTACACATACACTCCCATCCCCCCTCTCTCTTTTCCTCTCCCACCACCTACTTTCTCTCCCCCATCGTTGTACTCTCTCTGCCACCCCCTACTTTCACACTTTCACACTCTCTCACTTTCATAGATACACACACTCTTATCCCCCCACTCTTCTTCTTCTCTCCCATCCCCTACTCTCTACATCTATCACACACACTCCCATCCCCCCTATTTCTCTCCCTCTCCCTCTCCCTCTCCCACTCCCTCTCTTACTGCCTACTGTCTATCTCTCTCAAGTTATCTTTCTTCCTCTCTCTCTCTCTCTCTCTCTCTCTCTCTCTCTCTCTCTCTCTCTCTCTCTCTCTCTCTCTCCCATCCCCTACTACTTTCTCTCAAACTCTCACACTCTCTCCCATCCTTTACTCTATCTCTCTTATAAATAAATACACATTCCCATTCCCCCCCCCTCTCTCTCTCTCTCGCAGTCCTTGTCCCACTGCCTACTCTCTCCCATCCCCTACTCTATCTCTCTTAAATGCTTCCATTCCACCTCTCTCTCCCTCCCACTCCCTCTCCCACCGCCTACTCTCTCTCTCTCTCTCTCTCTCTCTCTCTCCCATCCCTCTACCATTGCCTACTCTCTCTCTCTCTCTCCCCTCTATCATTCTTGACTCTCTCTCTTTCACACACACACACCCATCCTCCCTCTCTCCTCTTCCATCCCCTACTTTTTCTCTCACTTGCTCTCCCTCTCCCACTCCCTCTCCCACTGCCTAGTCTCTCTCTCACTTCACTCTCACTCTCTCCCTCTCCACTCTCTCTCTTTGCTACCCTCTAGTCTCTCTTAAATTTTCACACTCTCCTCTCTCTCTCTCTCTCTCTCTCACACACACACACACACACACACACACACACACACACACACACACATTTCTATTCCCCCTTGTCTCCCCCTCTCCCACTCCCTCTCCCATCGCCTACTCTCTCTTCCATCCCCTACTCTCTCTTGAGCTACTTTTTCTTCCCCCTCTCCCATTCCATACTCTCTCTCTTTCACACACATGCACTCCCATCCTCCTCTCTCTCAAGTTCTTCCTCTCCCACTCCGTCTCCCATTGCCTACTCTCTCTCTCCCCCATCCCCTACTCTTAATCTCTCTCTCCCAACTTGTACTCTCTCTCACACTTCCTCTCTCTCCCATCCCCTACTTTAAGTCTCTTTCCCCCATCCCACACTCTCTCTTTTCCACCCCTACTCTCTCTCTCACACTTCCTCTCTTTGCCACCCCTACTCTCTCTCTCTCTCATCCTATACTCTCTTTGCCACCCCTACTCTTTCTCACTTTCTCTCTCCTATCCTATACTCTCTCCCCTCTCCTATCCCCTACTTTCTCTCTATCTCTTTCACACACACACATAGCTATTCCCCTATCCCCCTCCACCCAGTTCTCTTTTGCAACCTACATCTTAATAGTGTGTGCGCCCTATAACGCACACGTGCTATTTAGAACTAAGGTTTAAATAGCGCGTGCATGCTATAGTGTGTGCGTGCTATAGGGCGCACGTGCTATTTAAACCTTAATCAAACCCAAGCCTAAGGCTTGGTTTTTCCTTGGAGATCCAACCCAAAGGTTTGGATTTGATGAACAAGCCTGAGATATGTTTTCCAGCAAATATACAAAAAATGATTATTTTTTCTTCTGTGCTCCCCTTCAAGATTTCTCGTGGTTGGGTATCGATAAGATCAGGTTACATAGCATTATAGGTCTCTGTGTTAGCTATCTAACCATATAATTTATTTTTAATTTGAACTATTTCAAGCCTTTCATCTATAATTTCTTTTGAATGTATGTTCATTTTTTGTCAAAAACCACCACGTACTAATTGGGCTATAGATTTTAGCTTGTTCATCAAATTTTGTAACAACTTAGTTTTTTAGAAACTAGACTCCATTCTACACACTTTGAAAAAAAAAAGTTTTGATTTTAGATTAGTTTTCAATTATTTCTAGGGGGAGCACACAGATAGTTCACATTTTTGGGATGTGTCTAGTTAAAAAATTCATTAAAAAAAAAATACACATAATAAAGTTACTCGAAAAATCTGGGATAAACTACATAGTGTTAAGTAACTTTTGACCTGAGCGATTAAAAAATTTCAAAAAAAAAGTTAAAATTTTAGGGGGGCCACACTTTGTACTATGTTATGTTTTTTTGGAATAAACAATACCACTTTTTGTGGCCCCCTTTTTTGAGGACCTAAAACTAAACCATTTTGAAAAAAAATTAGTAGTTTAGAAACTAGATTCAAAGGACTACAACTTTTTTTTTGTCATATCTGAAAATTTTGAGCGTAACTATCTTCAAATTCTTGTTGAAGTTCAAAATTTGCAGATTTCAGGGAAAAGGTGTCCACTTATACCCCCCTTTTGGCACCACAACTTTGTGCACTTACCCTTCAACCTTAATCAAAAGGATTTACCCTAGACTGATACAATTATTAGAGAGTAAGAGTAAGGCTTGATCTGATAACAACTTACCACTATATTTGTAGATTATAGATCACTATTTTAGTCCTCCATTCTACTTGAACTTCACTCATTGCAGATTTGATAGCTTGTTCACCCTTCAAGAATTCATATCCTTAAGCCTTCTTTCTTAACATGCCATTGAAAACTCTTCTCTTAGGTCACTTGATGAAGCAAAACCCTTAACTCCTTGTCTTCCTTAGGCTCTCACACATGACAACCTTTGCTTTTGACTAGCCATTCCTATAAATAAGAAATTAAGATCTTTTTCCACTCATTCTCCATCATCCAATTTAGGGTTAGGACAGATTAGGTAGGATACAATGAATCTACCCCATATTTCACATCTCTTCTAGAAATTTCATCTTCAATCCTTTTTGAATTTGACTAAAAATGGTTTACTTTGAATTTTGTGCCTCCAACTCATCAATTTTATTTTCCACCTAGTTCACATAATCCAATAAAACAAACTTGTTAGCTCAGATCCATTGAATTCATGATCTTTTGAATAATGCAACCACTTGGCATTATCTTGCTTTTGATGCTTGGCACATACTGTGTTACTTGACATCCTCTATAAAGTCACTTGGCATAAACTAGAGTTTACTAGTGCTCGACATCGACTAAACTTTACTCGGCATCCACTATTCTACTTGACATGCACACTAGAATAGATTTTTACTTAGCTCCAACTGATTTTCTGCTCGGCTTGCACTCACTATGCTTGACACCTACTATCCACTCAATCAAGCTTGGTAGAAAAATATTGTGTAACTTGTTCTTCTGAACTTTCTTAGTGTAACCAACCTTTGTAACCTTAAGTAGATTATCAATATATCAAGTTATCACTATCTTAACTGATTCTTGTACTCCTTTACATAATCATAACTCAACTTTTCCTCTAGGTGCTATTGTTACATCTTTTGATCAAATCCTCTTCATCAATCAAATAAGTGATAGTACTTAAATCATATAAGCAGTTGTTTTACTAAAAAATAGCAGGTTTGACATCAATGACAAAACAATGATTGAAACATATTTATCACACATTGTTCTCAACAATCTCCCACAACAATTGTCTTCTTCAATCTGATCCCAACAATCTCCTTCTTTGTATTGTTTTCAATTTGTTCTCAACACTTCCCTATATAATTTAGTAACTCTAAGGGTCAATTTTGTCTGGCGTGCTTGAGAATGTTCGAGCGGTCAACAAGGAAAGATGGGCTTGGGATGTCTCTTCATGGGAAACTATATATTTGAGTAAGCTAAATGATACATGTGGAAGAGAGAGATTGATGGATATTTAGAGATATAAGAAATATCATAGCATCTAAACTAAGACTTTCATTTTGTATAATCGGGACAATATAAGAAGTTATATTGGTTTCTATAGATGTGAGTTATTGATCTAGTAATATATTTCTTGGTTTTTAGAATAGTATATAACATTTGTCTAATAACTTATTCTTCTTGCTACAAAAGCTAAATTCTCTAATTTGTAGCATCTAGAATATAAATAGAAAAAATAAGATAATCATGAGGTACAATTTGGATTGTAAAACTCCATAATTTGTCTTGCCAACATTTTATCCATTGTTTTGTACTTTTCTAAACAACCTTCCAAAATATGTCATGCACATGAAATTCCCAATCCTCAATGTAACATATAAGTATTGAGTTACAAAAACCCCTTGATATGATACTGAATTTGGTGCAAAATTCTCTAATATCAACTTAGATCTAGTAGAGGATAATCCAATATCAAGAAAGAGTTGCATAAATACATGTGCACACCTATGACAAAGATGAACAAAAAAAACCACAAAAATCTAAGGAATGTATCACAACCAAAGATTGAAGATGCAATGCTTTACTATTGCATTAAAATAAGTTTAGAATTTCAATTATATAAGATAAGTACAAGATATAGGTGTAAGGAAGGGAATATTGTTCACTAGGATGTATGGGAAAACTAGGAAGCTTTGGCCTATCTCTTCTTACATTGGAAGGAAGAAAATCCACTTAGCTTCAAGTGGGATGAAGCGCTAGACAAATGAAATGATCCTTCATTGTTAAATAAGATGAAGATGCAAATTTAATTTATATATTTAAAATCAAGGGCTAGTTTTAGTAAATATATATTCTTTCATATGCATAAAATTAAATTAAGTACCGTGAATTTTATAACTATAAGTGTGAAGTAGAAATAGTCATTGATCTATAAACCGAACTTCTTCTTGATGATGATATGCTCTTTAAATGTGATCACAAGTCTTGATACAATAATATGACTCCACAAAATTCTAAAAGGAAATCTTAAAGGACGTGCTTGCATGAAGGCTGTTAAAGATTTAAAGAATTTGTTGGGATGAACTTCCTTCAAGGCTTCTTTGCTCCTTGAATACTTAAGATCATGACTGTTTGAGATCATAAATTCTTGAGAAAGATGTCTTTCTTTGTGAATGCTTAATAAAATGAGGGAGGCAACTTTGTTTATGATTCAAAAATAAGCCGCCCCCAGCCCCCCCCTTGCTTTGCACACCAAGGATGAGGATGCATTGAGGACTTGGGGACTTTGTTCTCCCATCTCTAGCATCTCCACCAGATTCCACCACCTTCATCAAGGATGGGGTGATGTCCCAGTATTAACTATTTCTTGATTTGACTATTTATGTTCAATAGTTGATGTTCCAATTCAATGTAATGTTCAAGTATTTAGTCTTTTACATCTTTATATCTTATATTGCAATACATCTTTTTCATAAATAGCATTTTAAGTACCATATGTATAGTATATACAACCCCCTGATCCCTCGTCATCATCCCCTTGTTGTCCTCATTTCGACCACAAATTAAGGCCCCTCTGTCCACCCTATCTTGGAAAATTGTCCCCCCATTCCCCTGTTCCCCCTATCTCGCATCCCACAGGGCAGTGTAACTATGGTTCAAACATTTTCACACATCCTTCTAGAGTATAATGGTGTTGATGATTACTTATTGGCTTCAATTCACATGCATGGATCCAATGTTATTGATTAGGAACAATTGTTCCCCATTGTATCTCATGATTCTAATGAACTTGTTGATTGGGATGGGTTAGCTAGAACTTTTTGTTAAGTTCTTCTTTCGTATTTCTTCATGTTTCAATAAATTTTTACCTTTCTTTTACTTTAAAGAAATGTAATTAAAATGATTCCTTTTTTAAGAATTAAATAATTTACATACACTCTAAATCTTACCTAGTGAATCTACACCTTGCATTACTAAATTATTTAACATTTCATACTAAACACCAAAATATAAAGAAAGAAAACATACATAAATAATTTTAATTACTCTATAAAAATTCAAATTGTATACAATTACAGTATATTAATTAAGTTTTAATTAATTTTCATTAAAAGAACAAACATTATGCATAGTTTTTTTTTCCCATAATGCATCACTTTCCAAGATAACCCTCTTTGATTAAGTAAAAACTAGTGCAAATCAGATTGTATTTAAACATTACATCAAGCCTATCGACTTTTTTTGAAAATGATCCTTTTTTTTTGTTGTCAGGGATCAGATTGCATGTGATTTGTTTTCCAGCACCTTTATGATTTTTCATACACTCGGGCTGCAACAGTTCTTCAATATTATGCCTGCAAATGAATTGATATGGTTCTTAATCCATTTATATACCAGCATGAGAGACACCCTCTAGCTGCCCACAACTGCACATTTCTTGTGAAGTGTAAATTGTCGACCACTAGAAATGATGTATTAATTATTCTTCAATAAATTAGTAAATGTATGGTATGGCTTCTTTGTGTCTTTTTTAACTTTAATGAGTCTCTGTCACAAGAGGACTGAAGCGAGAATAAAATGAAATGGTCCCTCCTAACTTTTTATTATTCAAACATCGAAAATTTTGGATTACACAACACTCAAACGTACAATGGAAACTGTTATTACAAATAATAACAACCATGCTGGATCAATCACCATGATCACTCTTCAATAATAATAATACATAAAGAAACTAATGAAGTACAATCCCCAAATGCAAATCTACGCCATGGCCAAGAAAAACAGGAAAAATGCAGTCCCAACCAAGTTGCTCCAGAAGCCCACAATGAAGCTCTTCATTCCCCCACTCTGCATCAAATCAAGCACAAACAAGTATCATCATTATTATTATAATATTATAATATTATTGGATAAATTACAATGATCAGATTATCGTTTGATCTTGTGGAGATATTCATATATCAAACTTAAACATTCAAAGTAAAATTATCATCTAGGTTTTGGGACGAGATAAATTTAATAGTTGTTAACATTAATATTGTACTGTACTGTTATCAGTGGGTTAATTCTAGAAGTTCAAGCACTATCTTGGATATAAAATGTTTTAGATTATAAACTTGAGAGTTATATGATTGAATTTAGATGTATATATTGTAAGATATAATCAACATGCTAAAACAATTGTATTGATAAAAAAGGGGTGCCATCCATCCTAAAATCTATACATTCTAAATCTGTTATGATAAGTAAAACCAAAAAAAGAAGAAATGCAAAAGCTAATGATGCTCACCGAGTTGGGCTTTATGAGGGTGGAAGAATCAGACGGAGAAGGAGAGAGAGAGGAAGTAGAAGGTGAAGGAGAAGGAGAAGGTGGGGAGGATTTCTTGGATTTGGGTTTAGCTTTTGAAGGAGATGGTGCAAGTGAGAGGGATGGGGATGGTGAGGAGGAAGGAGAAGGAGCACCACCACTTGAAGAAGGTGTTGGTGCCTTGGCCGTTGCCAATACAACCCCAACATCCACATCAGTCCCCTCAGCATTGCTCATTCTCATTGCACTGAACAATCCCATTGCAACAAAGAACATGATATACATTGCACTAGATAATCCCATAGCCATTTTCAAGCTCTTTTCAATCCTGCATCAACAAACAAGAAGAAGATTAACATCAATTCCATCAGCTTGTGCTAATGTTAGCTAGAAAACTTCTTCCTACCCACTAAATCTTCAGCTCTTCTTTAGAATTCTATGGAGTACAAATACCTTGAGTTCTAGTAGCGTTCTTTTAACTATGCATTACTATGGATTTCAAGGACAAATACCTATGTATATATAAAAGTGTGATTTATGATAAATGATTTACCTTAGCTATAAGGTACTTGCAATTCAGTAGAAGAGAGATCCTTTGTGTGGGTACTATTGGCTTCTGATGAAGCATTGCAGTCTCATTGCCCTCATTAATAAAGCAGATTGAACCCAAAAAGATGAAAGGGTGGTTATGGTGTCCCAAGCAATTGGCTGGAATTAGCTGCATTGGCACGCTATCTCCATCAATAGAGGGTCCATTAGAGGTCTCGTGTTTCCTTCAATCATGCTCCTCATGACCACCTAGCTAATCTCACCTTTTATTAATTGCTACATTTCTTCTATCATCATGTTCCTTCACCTCAATTTTCCTTAGAACAATGGTGACTTTGATTTGCTTCTGTATCAAGTCTCTTTGCTGTACTTTTGCAGAATATATTCCCTCGTTAAGAGAGAAAAAGAATCCATTGCCATTGGGAACATGGTTTAATCACTTTATCTTTGTGTTTTTTTAATCATCTTGATTGTATGATGACCATGGATAATAAGGCCTAAAGTGCAAGGAAAGTAAGAGTTATTGTGCTTCATGAACGATGTAATAAAAGTTTCCAAAATGAAAATATAATTTACTTCCACTCAATGGCCTTTGGACGCTATCTCCTCTTAGTGTTAAAATAATTGTTTTATATCTAATTAAATCCATTTAGAGTTATAATGATGAAAAAAGTAATTTGTAATTTGATAACTCTGTTATATATATATATATATAGGTGGTGAACAATTCATATTAACTAGAAAAATTCATATATATATTTATATATATATTTAGGTGGTGAACAATTCATATTAACTAGAAAAATTGGAGGAATAAGTGATATGTATGAAGATTATGTATGTACATGGTGGTTAGTGTAGTTGCAATAGCTAGGTTTGAAGATCTTTGTATGTTGGAGGCATTTGTGCTGATGTGTCTTGCACTATAGTTGTTTATTAGAGATAATTGTGCAATCTTTTGGGCCAATAATATTTTATGTGATAGTTTTTCCTTGCACACACTTGTAAGGAGAAGAATGGGGCACCTTTTGTTTGTTAGGAATAATTTCTTATACTTGAAGGAGACAGAATATCAAAAGAAAACATGATTAGTTAGTGAGAATGATGAATCATTTATTCCTAATAACTACTTAAGTACCTAGATTGCCAAGAGTAAAGAGGGCTATTATGGTCGGTGGAGATTAACAAACAAACTAATTATATGCTAATATTATCTTAAGAGTAGTAGGGGTGCTCATGTGAACAATGTTTATTGAAGACATCCTTGTAGCACCATAAATTATTATACTTCATAATTTCATAGTATGTTTAGCACCCATTTTTAGCACATTTCATTGATCATAAGAAAATGTACGTGCTTAATCACATGATTATAAAAATTGATTAACTCCTATAGTGCCTCTACCTCTTTGAACTATCAAATTAGATAATACTTTAGTCCTTGAATGTTAAAGTTATCTCAATTTGGACCTTTGAACTACCAAAAAGGGTAGGAAACTAGTGTATAACACTAGTGTCCTCCCAATTGACCTTAAATTCAAATATTTAGATGTCAACTTTAAACCTTGAACAATTGTAATTTAGTTATTTATCTCTATTCAATAATTTTTTGTTGAATGGTGCAAGACACATTAATTCAACTCCATTTTTTTATTTCAATGCATGTCTATTCTCTCTAAGCATCTAATGATCAATTTAGAAATTCAATTTTGTTGACCAAGAAACAAAACCTAAATATTAAAACAAGTATATTGATATATTTATCAACCATTATATATTTCTATGATGCTACACTAACATCTTGGAAGACTTCATGAGAGAAACTTTGCATCATCTTACATGAGATTCAAGAAAGGGTTATATGCCTTTAAGGTAATCGCTATCATTTATATTATTTTTTTTCCCATGCTCTTAAAGGAGTATGTTATTTTATCCTCTTCACCATTATTTTTGTAGAGAGATTTGACTTTAATTAAATCCTCTATACAATGCACAACATTCACCCCTCTTATATGTGTGTAGGTGCATAGCAGAAGGGTTTTAATCATGTCAGTGGTACAAATGAATAGGGTAGATTGTAATAGAAATTTGCAAACTTTAGACAAAAATCAGGAGGGAATTAAAGTTGGGGACTCTAATGTTTGAACATTTCTCCCCTGATTTCTTAGGATAACAACTCAAATCCCTATTGATCTCATTTAAATTGTATTTTGCTTATGCTAGAGCAACCTTTTGGACACTGTCCTTTAGAATTTTATTACAAATAAGCAGCTCCAAATTTCAATATAAAGATCCTTTCTATTTGATTCTACATATGTCCCTTTCTCCAATCTTATGTCCTATATTTTACAAAAAATCTATCTAGCCCCCTTTAACCTAGTTATTCTATATAATCAACCAATCTTATATCACATGCAATCAATAGATGCATTAGTTTAAGACCATGTGCCTCTTAACCACAACATGTCAAGCTCACTCATAGAGGATTTTGTATGTGATATGGACTAAAATAGTTTCACTTATTTATCTAGGATCACTTTACCTACACATCATAATACAACATCATGTACACTTGCAATGGTTCTAGTTTTTTTACATATATGAATACATTTGATCAGTTGGTTAATCACTTGCACTATTTTCATTGAATATCTTATTTATCATATACAATTTAAGGGTAGACCCACATTAGTGGGTTATACCTTTTTGCCTAAATAGACATTGAATAGTGATTTAAATAAAAAAAATCATCACTCTTGAATGCAAATTATTGTTAAACAGTTATAAATTTGAAGATGACATGAATTATAATCTTTTAAGCTTTTATGTGTAAACCCATGTGTGTGTGTGTGTGTATACATGTATATATATGTATATGTATATATGTGTATATATGTGTGTATGTGTGTATATATGTGTGTGTATATGTATATGTATACACAGACATATGTGTGTGTATGTGTATGTATATGTATACAAACACATATGTGTGTGTACGTGTCTGTATATGTATACACACACACACACATGTGTGTGTGTGTGTGTGTGGGCATGTGCAAGATCGTGGTGTGCCAAAAAGTGGCAATGTGAAAAAAGTGGAGTTTGAAAATGTCTAAAAGCATTTCAAAATCTGCTTTTACTTTTTTCCACCCATCTTGATACCAAGGCTAAAAAGTTTGATCCAAGCATTTTTGGGTATCCGATCGGTTATCGAGTACCTGATATCATATCGAGTATCCGATATAAAATCAGATACCTGAAACCTATAAGATAGATTTTTAAAAAAAATCTAAGAGCGATTTTTGTATTGCATTTTTGGGTTTGTTTGGTTGTGCTCTATTTCGGGTATCAGATTTCAGAACGGGTATCAGATATAGGTTTTTTTTACATTTTTTAATGATTTCAATAAATATTAATATAAAAAAATTATTTTAAATATAACTTATTAAAAATTTGGTTTTTTTAATAAAAAGTATTGAGATTTAGGTTTTCTTAATAGAAATTATTAAATTTTAGGGTTTTTAATGGAAATTATGTTTTGTAAATTAATAGCTATGGCTGACCCAAATGATGATACTGAGCTAGGAAACAATATTCCTTGTAACCCTCCACCAAGCGATCCAATACTCCCTCAAAACCGTCCACTAAATGATCCCCTAACCCCCTCAAAACCCTCATTGAATTGAAGATTTGATATTTGAAAATCTCACCAAGCTAAGAGTTTTGCAAACCACATATAATAATAAACCTGTATTGGTTCCCATGTTATCCACATTAAACACCATAGTGGATAATATTGAAACACTTACCAATGAACATTTAAATATTTCTCTTCACTGGCATGAGCAAATGCATGCCATGTTTGATGATGGGTTGGACTATGATGAGGTTGCGGCCCTAAATATAACTAAAGATGATATAGTTAGCCTTTTTGTGGACCCAAAAACCAGTAAACTAGTAGATTGCACAAAGCCCAAATCATCAATTAGATGGTGCACAAATGAGGTTATGTGTGCAAAGTTTTGGGATTGTTGGTATATGGTTTTTGACAACCCTCCATACAACAATTTAGAGGTGCCATTCTATTTCATTAAAAAATTGTATGCCAAATTTGTGTTGCACCTAAAGGTGAACTATTGGAGCATGAGGCGCAACATGGGTGTAGGAGGAGGAGCTCCTTAGAATAGACCCTTTTCCCAATGCAAGAAAATTGGCACTTTTTTCCCCCCTATAGATTTCTTCCCCCCCCTCTAGTGCAATAACCTAATATCATTGTAGAGGCTACCTCTCAGACTATTAGAGACATCCATGGATTGAGTAACCTATTGATATCCTAGGCTAGGTCAATGTTGCCTCCCCATGTTGATGATGTTAATGCGAGTTCATTATTGGCAAGCTCATCACATGTTTGTGTGCCCCAAACTTGCATAAGTGCAAGAATATTTGTCTGGGTCACACAAGTGATCTTTCTGATTATCAGTTTGTATTTGAGAAGGAGGATATGCCAAACACACATACAAAGGCTACACACTCTGATGTGAGAGAGGAGGGGCATGTAGAGGCATGAAATCCTTCGATGTCGGTATGTGTATACATTTTTTGGTTACGTCATATGTGATTTAAAGTTAATCTTTATAATAGAGTAATTTTAACCCATGCTGACTTATACATGTATGTGATCTTCATTCATGTTTAGTTTATGACTAAGGAGGAGCTCACGTAGGTTGATAATGTTACACTCTTGTCTATTTGATTTGGCCTTGAGACATATAGGGTATATTATGTTGTGTTCTCATTGTTTTTCTATTTGATATTGGAGCATATATGGTTTATAATCTTTCTTTTCTCTTGCAAGTATCACCTGTCAATGGGGGGCAGAGTGCAAGGGATGAGGCACAACCCATTGACAAGGGAGAGTTAATTAGGTTCTTATAAATTTATTATATATCAATGCATTCTTGTAAAATGATTTTGGTAATGAAATTAAATTACATTCTTTATTGTATAGGGTGTGGCTACTGGTGATGACTCTAGGTAGATATGGTGTCATAGACCCTCTAGCATTTCCATTTGTAGTGAGAGCCCCATCATATGTATAAGATCATTTATTTATTATTTTCCTTATTTTCATAACAAAATTCAAAATTGATTTTCATGATATTAACAACTAGTCTTTGTATCTTATAAGAAACACCTAGTGTACAGGAGGCTGGACGTTAGAAATTTGTATCTTTTCTCATACAACCATTATATCTAGAGGAGGAGTCGACAAAAGTAAGTTATAGTTTGAATTCTTGACTATATGTTATAAATTTAGTATGCTATGAATTACAATGTTATAGTCTAAGTTGTAGATTCATCTGACAAACATACTTGAACATATACAAGCCACAATCAACAAGGTCAAGCATTGTTGAGGACATATGAGAGGACTCCTGACTGGCATAGAAGGTCGAATAGAGAGGTCGAATTTGAGTAATTCAATGTTAGATACATAGAATCATATAAATTTAGTAGTATAACTTTGGGTTTTCCTTTTTTGTTTATGTAGGCGGCATCTAATCCACCTAGTGTAGTGAAGAGGTTACATTTTGATCATCCACTAGTAACATATGATAGTATAGTTGTTATAGCATGCACCATGAGACGTTTTGAGATGGCATATGCCACATTGTATATAAAAACATTGATATTATACACATTCCAATGGCATGATCAACCACATTTTGTATATGGGTCTTTGTATTTTGATATATATTTGTATAATTTGTCTTTGGATACATGAAATTTGATATGTATTTGTGAAATTTGTCTATGGATACATGTATTTTGATATATATTTTTGTCATTTATGTGCACAAGGATACACATATTAATTTAATATAGTATTGTTCAATTTATTGTGGATCATGTGTATTGTTCATGTTTATGGAATATCATTCATTTTGATCATGTTTGTTATATTCGATTCAAATGCAATAATTTGTGAAAAAAAATTTAACAACCTTTATTATCAAATTTTGATTCAATGTTTAATTTGAAATGATCTCTGCAATCCCTTAAGATGTCACTATGGTTCACTTACCCAAATGCACTTAGAGAACCTTGGAGAATCTTTGGTACGAGTTGGCCATAAATGATGGAGACTCTTCATGGCTTGAACAAGGGTGTCACTAGGGTTCATCTACCCATCAAGAGCTAATGGCATTGATGATTTGATACCAAGATTAATAGTTTCAAAGTTACGCAATGATGCAACAATGAACTGAGGCACACTGCAAGTTTTGGCATCGAGCGAGAGCATTGTGCTGAATCCAAAAGGAATGCGATCTCTCAAAAATGAGATAGGTTGTTGTAGGCCTTGAAATGATGTTCCTGTAGCATTTGACATTTCACCTATAGCCCCCACAAGCTTTGAATTATGACCCTCAAAAGATCAACCTCTAAATGCACTTAGAGAACCTTGGAGACTCTTTGGTATGGGGTGGCCATGAATGATTAAGGCTCTTCACCATTAGAACAAGGGTGTCACTAGGTTTTTCTTGCCTATCTAGAGCTAATGGCACTAATGATTCAATGCCAAGATTAGTGATTTCAAGGTTACATAGTGATGCACCAATGAATTGAGGCACATTGTAAGTTTTGGCATCGAGCGAGATCACTGTTGCAAATCCAAATGGAATGTGAACTCTAAAAAATGAGATAGGTTATTTTAAGTCTTGGCATGAGCATCCTATAGCATTCAATGTTTCACTGATATCTCCTACGAGCTTTGAGTTATAACCCTTGGAAGATCAACCTCCAAACACACTTAGAGCACGTTAGAGACTCTTCGATGCAGGGTGGCCACGAATGTTGGAAGCTCTCTGTGGCCAAAAAAAGGGTGTCAATAGGGTTCACCTGCCCATCTAGAGCTAATGGCATTGGTGATTTGATGCCAAGATCAGTGCTTTCAAAGTTACACAATGATGCACATATGAACTGAGGCACACTGCAAGTTTTGGCATCGAGTGAGATTATTGTGTTGAATTCAAATGGAATGTGATCTCTTAAAAATGAGATAGATTATTGTAGACCTCAACATGACTCTCTTGTAGCATTTGACATTTCATTGATAGCTCCCATGAGCTTTGACTTACAACCCTCGAAAGATCGACCTCAAAATGCACTTAGAGCACCTTGGAGACTCTTCGATATAAGGTGGCCACAAATGTTGAAGGCTCTCCACGGCTGAAAAAAGGGTGTCACTGGGGTTCACCCACCCATTTGAAGCTAGATGATTTGATGCCAAGATCAGTGGTTTCAAAGTAACACAATGATGCATGTATGAGTTGAGGTGCATTGTGAGTTTTGGCATTGAGCAAGATCATTGTGCCAAATCTAAATGGAATGTGATCTCTCAAAAATGAGATAGATTATTGTAGGCCTCAAAACAATCATCCTATAGCATTTGTTGTTTTATTGATAGCTCCCACAAGCTTCAAGTTATGAAACTTAGAAGATCAACCTTGAAACACACGTAGAGCACCTTGAATACTCTTTGGTATGAGGTGATCGTGAATGTTGGAGGATCTCTGTGGCTAGAGCAAGGGTGTTTCTAGGGTTCACCCACCCATATGGAGCTATTGGAACTAATAATTAGATGCCAATATTAGTGGTTTCAAAGTTACACATTGATGCACCTATGAACTGAGGCACACTGTATGTTTTAGCATCAAGCGAGATCGTTGTGCTAAATCCAAACATAATGTGATCTCTTGTAAATGAGATAGGTTATTGTAGGCCTTGACATGACTATCCTTTATCATTCTATGTTTCACCAATAGCCCCCACAAACTCTGAGTTATAACCCTTAGAAGATTGACCTCGAAATGCACTTAGAGCACCTTGGAGACTCTTTAGTACAGGGTGGAAGCAAACAATAGAGGTTGTCCATGGTCAGAACAAGGGTGCCACTAGGATTCACTCACCCATCTAGAGTTAATGGCACTGATGATTTGATGCCAAGATTAGCAATTTCAAAGTTGTGCAATCATGAACCAATGAATTGAGGCACACTACAAGTTTTAGCATCGAGCAAGAATATTGTGACAAATCCAAATGTAATGTGCTCTCTTAGAAATGATTATCATTTAGCATTTGATGCTTCATGGATAGCCCTCACGAGCTCTAAGTTATGACCCTCGAAAGATTGACCTTGAAACACACTTAGAGCACCTTGGAGACTCTTCGGTATGGGGTGGTCGCAAATGTTGGAGACTCTCCGTAGCTGGAATAAGGCTATCACTAGGGTTCACCCATCCATTTAGAGCTAATGGTCATGATGATTCGATGCCAAGATTAGTGGTTTAAAAGTTATGCAATGATGCACCTATGAATTGAGGCAAATTGTGAGTTTTGGCATGTTGTGATCTCTTGTAAATGAGATAGGTTATTGTAGGCTTTGACATGACTATCCTTTATCATTCTACGTTTCACCAATAGCCCCCACAAACTCTAAGTTATAACCCTTAGAAGATTGACCTCGAAATGCACTTAGAGCACCTTGGAGACTCTTTAGTATGGGGTGGATGCAAACAACAGAGGTTGTCCATGGCTAGAACAAGGGTGCCACTAGGATTCACTCACCCATCTAGATTTAATGGCACTAATGATTTCATGCCAAGATTAGTAGTTTCAAAGTTATGCAATCATGAACCAATGAACTGAGGCACACTACAAGTTTTGGCATCGAGCAAGAATGTTGTGATAAATCCAAATGGAATGTGATCTCTTAGAAATGATTTTCATTTAGCATTTGATGCTTCATGGATAGCCCTCATGAGCTCTGAGTTATGACCCTCGAAAGATTGACCTCGAAACACACTTAGAGCACCTTGGAGACTCTTCGATATGGGCTGGTCGCAAATGTTGGAGACTCTCCATAGCTGGAATAAGGCTATCACTAGGGTTCACCCACCCATTTAGAGCTAATGGTCATGATGATTCGATGCCAAGATTAGTGGTTTCAAAGTTATGCAATGATGCACCTATGAATTGAGGCAAATTGCAAGATCATTGTGCCAAATCTAAACAAAATGTGAACTCTTAAAAATGAGATAGGTTATTGTAGGCCTCAACATGAATATCCTATAGAATTGGATGTTCCACCAATACCCCCTATGAGCTCTAAGTTATGGCCCTTAGAAGATTGACCTCCAAATGCACTTAGAGCACCTTGGGGACTCTTCAGTCCAGGGTGGTCGTGAACAATGGAGGCTCTATGTGGCTAAAACAAGGGTGTCACTAGGGTTATTATTAATCAAAAACATTATTTTTTACCTCCCTCAATTTTTTAGAATTGGGAATAGTTCAAGTTTGGTGTTAGTACGTATTAAAATCATCATTTTTTAGGTCCCTCGACATAAATTACATTAATTAAAAACATTTTGTTTCTTACATTAAATCAACAAGTTTACATTTATAATATCTCAAGTGTTTCATCATTATTACATCAATATACAACTGTTAAAAAATTGTAGTGTCAAAAATAGAATAGATTTTTCTTCATTCTACTCCTTATTTAGTATTTTATCTTCATGCATGACTACTCTTCATGATGTACCTAGATTCTAATATCATAAAAAATATTAGTAAATAATCATATTAAACAAGATAATCATTAGTTCACCAAATCATTATGAAAAAAAAACATAAGAAGTAAATATACATAGTCAAGTGTTCTTATAGGGCCCTCTCTCTATTTTATGGTCTCCAATAGAGCTTCATGATCAACATTAGTAATAGAAAAAGGTTCTTTTGCTTTTGGTCTTCCTTGATGCTTCAACAACTTCACATTTGTTTCTATAATAAGATGTGAATTTATGAGAATTTTTTTGTGCTTATGATAGTCTTCAAATGCATGAATTCCATTCCTTCTAAGCATGTATGTTTGCAGCCATATTCATCAACAACGAATGAACCCGTAGGTATGTGAATCCATCATCATCTTTGATTATTTGTGCAAGCTTTTGTTTTCCTCTAACACAATGTGCTAACCAACAATATGATTTCTCATCATTTCCCTATTGTATAACCAGTGCAAAGGCACATCTTGGTTGAAGAAGATCTGATAGATAGTTATGCTCAAGTGAACTTTCCATGTCATCATTTTTGATAGAGGGTATGATAGACAATAGAGTAAGATAATGTGGAGGCCCTGTATCCACCCACTCACTCGACTCACAGTGATCTCAATCACACTGAAAATAACCAAGACAAAAGAAAGCTAGTTGTTGTGTCCAAATAGTCCATGTATTTGAATTAGAGCTATGAAATGAATACATTTTGTTATGAGTCTCTAATAGTAGCACAATCTGATCCATTACCTATGGACCCTTCCTCAACCAACCAAAAGAACCTGAATACTATTGAATCAAGAGTTCTCCCATGTGATAATGTTGAACTACACCAATCAACAATTATATGAGCATCAAGAAGCTCTGCTCCTAAAATATTCAATTGATCCTTAATTAGAGCTCTCTTCACACATATCCCTACTCCATCATGTTCCCCTTTCCCATGGCCAGACTCAAAAAAACTTCCAATATGAGGCACCCCCCTCTCTAAGTACATCCTACACAACTAATAAAATTTGTGAGCATTCTTGAATTGACCTGTGCAATTATCTAACCAAATGATATGTCTATCTATAGCAATGTCATGCTCCTGTAAGAAATCAAAATAATTTTAGAAACAATGTTGCACAAAATCATGAGAGTGAGATCTATCATCACTCATGTAAAAAATGGTATTCTCTAATAATATTTTGATTATCTTCCACACTATCAAAGGCATGTCTATATGTTATGTGGATAAACATAGAAATCTAAATGAAGTTGTAATACTAAGATTGTGTCTCATTTTGGAGCTACAATGTGTAGTTCTCTGCAAAGTCAACAACTGATATAATAGTGCCAATGGGAAAAGTCTCCTAAGACATTCTAAATTGTTGACACATCTCATGACAACATATGTCCCTAGGGGTCCTAGGACCCCTAAGAACCTATTGAATTTGTTTGAATGGGTCAAAAGGGGTCATAGGATAACCTATCACCCCTTTCGATGCATTTCATGACAACATATGTCCCTAGGTGTCCTAGGACCCCTAGGGACCTATTTGATTTGTTAAAAATGGTAGAAAAGGGTCATAGGATAACCTTATGACCCCTTTCAACACATTTCACAACAACATATGTCCCTAGGGGTCCTATGACACCTAGGGATCTATTTGATTTGTTCGAATGGTTTGAAAGGAGTTATAGGCTAACTTATGACCCCTTTCGACATATTTCATGATAAGCTATGGACTTATTTGCTTTGTTCAAGTGGGTCGAAAGGGGTCATTAGATAACCTATGACCCTTTTCAATGCATTTCCAATTTGATTTGTTTGAATTGGCCCAAGGGTTCATAAGATAACCTATGACCCCTTTTGATGCATTTTATGACAACATATGTTCGAATGGGTTGAAATGACCTATGCCGCCTTTTGATGTATTTCATGACAACATATGTCCCAAGGGGTCCAAGAGACCTATTTGATTTGTTTGAATGGGTCAACATATTTCATGACAACATATGTCCCTAGGGGTCCTAGGACCCCTACGGACCTATTTGATTTATTCCAAATGGTTGAAAGGGGTCATAGGATAACCTATGACCCCTTTTGACATATTTCATGACAACATATGTACTTAGGGGTCCTACGCCCCTAGGGACCTGTTTGATTTGTTTGAATGGGTTGAAAGGGGTTATAGGTTTCATAGGATAACCTATGACCCCTTTTGACACATTTCATGACAACATTTGTCCTTAGGGGTCCTAAGACCCCTAGGGACCTATTTGATTTGTTTGAAATGGTCGAAACTTTCAATGCATTTCATGACAACATATATCACTAGGGGTCATAGGACCCCTAGGGACCTTTTTTTTTTTAATGGGTTCAAAGGGGTTATAGGATAATCTATGACCACTTTCGATGCATTTCATGACAACATATATCCCCAGGGATACTAAGACCTCTAGGGACCTATTTGGTTTGTTTGAATGGGTCGAAAGGGGTAATAGGATAACCTATGTTCCCTTTCAATGCATTTCATGACAACATATGTCCCTAGGGTCCCTAGGACCCTAGGGACCTATTTGATTTGATCGAATGGGTTGAAAGGTGTCATAGGATAACATATGACCCCTTTTGATGCATTTCATGACAATATGTGTCCATAGGAGTCCTATGACCCCTAAGGACCTATTTGATTTGTTTAAATGGGTCAAAAGGGGTCATAGGATAATCTATGACCCCTTTTGATGCATTTCATGACAACATATGTTCCTAGGGATCAGACCTATTTGGTTTGCTCAAATGGTTTGAAAGGGGTCACAAAATAACCTATGATCCCTTTCGACACATTTCATAACAACATATGTCCCTAGGGTTCCTAGGACCCTAGGGACCTATTTGATTTATTTGAATGGGTTGAAAGGGGTCATAGGTCTTTTAATGCATTTCATGACAACATATGTCCCTAAGGGTCCTACCTATTTGATTTGTTTGAAATGGCAGAAAGGGGTCATAAGATAAACTATGAACCCTTTTGACACATTTCATGACAACATATGTCCCTAGCAATTCTAGGACCCCTAGGGACCTATTTGATTTGTTTAAATTGGTCAAAAGGGATCATAGGATAACCTATGACCCCTTTCAATGCATTTTATTACAACATATGTCCCTACGGGTCCTAGGATTGCTAGGGACCTATTTGATTTGTTCAAATGGGTCAAAAGGGGTCATAGGATAACTTGCAACTCTTTTGACACATTTCATGGCAACATATGTCCCTAGGGGTCTTATGACCCCTAGGGACCTATTTAGTTTGTTTGAATAGATCAAACTGGTTCATAGGATAACTTGTGACTTATTTTGACACATTTCATGGCAACATATGTCCCTAGGGGTCCTAGGACCCCTAAGGACCTATTTAGTTTGTTCAAATGGGTTGAAAGTGGTCATAGGATAACCTAAGACCCATTTTGATGCATTTTATGAAAACATAAACCAAATAGGACCCCTAGGGAACTGTTTCATTTGTTGAATGGGTTGAAAGGGGTCCTAGGTCCTTTCGACGCATTTCATGACAACATATGTCTCTAGGGGTCCGATGACCCCCAGGGACCTATTTGGTGTGTTTGAATGGATCGAGAGGGGTCATAGGATAACCTATGACCCCTTTCGATGCATTTCATGACAACATATGTCCCCAGTGTTCTTAGGACCCCTAAGGAAAAATTTGATTTGTTCAAATGAGTTGAAAGGGGCTATAGGATAACCTATGACCCATTTCAATGCATTTCATGACAACATTTGTCCCTAGGGGTCCTAGGACCCCTAGGGACCTATTTGATTTGTTCAAATAGGTCGAAAGAGGTCATAGGATAACTTATGATCCCTTTTGATGCATTTCATGACAACATATTTCCCTAGGAGGACCTATTTGATTTGTTCAAATGGGTAGAAAGGGGTCATAGGTTTTCCTATGACCCATTTTGATACATTTCATGATTGACTGAAAAATAGCTATAACTTTCAAATGGTATAACATCTTTGAAATCCAAAAGTTGCATCACATTCTATGCTTTGCCTAGTATAAGATTTTTTTAAAAAAAAATTGTAAGGTTTTCAATTAGTTAAGGTTGTCAGACACGAGAGATATTTTATTTTGAAAAAGTCATAGTAAAAAAATCATATTTAGTTATTTATTTGGAATAAAAATACCCAAAAACATGTGTCACATCCTGGCACAAGTCTTCTTTTTATATCTATAATTATATTTTAAAATATTATCATTTGGTTTTGATTAAGGTGGTCATACATATACCTATTTTTATTTTTGCCTTGAAATCTTTGTAATACTACATTAAAATCCAAAATTTTGACAAATCAAATAATTTTTTCTCTACATAAGGCCTAGTAGTTTAGAAACTACATTCAATTTCCTACATATTCTTTTCTGACAACTTTATTTGATTTAAAGCCCATAACTACTTTAAAATTATATGTCAAATTAACATAACCTTGATTTGCTAGTTTTTCACTACCACTTAAGGACATAGTTTGGTTGACCATGATCCTACACATATCCATTTTTGAATTGAATTGATTCAATTGATATATACATATATATGTGTTTATACACACACACACACACATGTATGTATGTATATAGATATGTGTGTGTTTATGTATGTGTATGTGTATATATACACATATACTTACATAAATATACGTACATACATATATAAATACACACAAAAACAAACATACATACATACATACATAAATACACACACACACACACACACACACACACACACACACACACACACACACACACATGAGTTGATTCAAGTTTTTTTTTCTCCCACAAAAATGGGTATGTTGTCGAAACCTTATTTTTAAAGAGTGACATTATTTTTGCCAAGCATAACTTATTTTCTACAATAGATATTCATGTGATTCTTTTGAATTTTGTTTTTTAATGTTCATACTAAAAACTGTGGAGGTGGTTTGATGTCCTTATCCTTAGTATTTCACACTTTATTGACATTTCAATTTGACCTAACTCTGATTTTGGAATACAATTTTTTTTATGCATGTACTCATTTTGTATTTGTCCAATTTCAAAAAACAAATTGATAGAAAGAAGACTAAAATGTGGAGATTTTAGTTAATTTTGAGAATTTTATTCTTTTGTTTACTATTTTTCCATGAGCATCCAACATAGAGGTTTCTTTTCTGATAATAAACATATATTAAATTAACATTTAAAAATAGATACCTAAAAATCTCAAAGTTTATCAAATCCATAATCATTATAAAGGTCGTTATGAGTACTTGTGTCATGCAAAAAGGCATGTCTTCACTAGTCCATTTGAACATGTTAACTGAGTCTCAAAGCCATGAAAATATGAAGAAACTTGTGGTTCTCCAAAAAAAAAGTCTAGTCAAGCACTTTTGATAGAAAGTGACTTTCAATCAAAAGTACCATGTAAAGTACTTTCAATAAAAAATAGTTGGCCAAATTTATCTAGGTAAATAGTTTTCCCAAGCTCCTTTGATAGAAAGTAGTTAGGTACTTTCTTTCAAAATGTAGGTCAACCTATTGGTCAATTATTTTTAAATTTAGGTTCTCATATAAATAATAAATCAATATTTCATTTTTTAATTTAAATTTATCAGATAATTCACACTTTTGAGAAGAAATATATTTATATTATGTTTTTTCAAATTTATCAAATGAATTTGCAATGGGAGATAAAAATAAAATATCAAGGCTACATTAAAAAGGTTAGAGGAAAATGAATGAAAAATCATTGAAATACATTGGCAAGATACCTTTTAAGAAGGTAACGTCTCTCTCTCTCTCTCTCTCTCTCTCTCTCTCTCTCTCTCTCTCTCTCAACTTTTAAAGTAAGATATTATTTATTAAAAAAAAATTAGTAGAGCATCCAAGGACCCTTATTATAACTTGTGACCCTTTAAAGTTTCCCTTACTTAATTTAGGGTCTATAATAACATAATATGTCACTTTTTGTATGAAAACCCTTTAGTAAGTTGTATATTACATAATAATATAGGACTTCTAAATCATTATGTAAAGGGTAGATATCTAATGTTGATATATAAGAATCCTTAGCTTTGAACATTATGCCTCTATATATGTAACAACCCTTAGTTTATGTTATATCACTATATAAGGTCTATTATGAATAATAAGTTATGATATAGATTCTATGGGTATGTGCAGGATCATGGTCAACCAAACTATGGCCTTAAGTGGTAGTGAAAAACTAGCAAATCAGGATTATGTCAACTTGACAGATAATTTTAAAATGGTTCTAGACTTTATATCAAAAAGTTGTAAGAAAATAATTTGTAGGAAATTAAATATAGTTTCTAAATTACTAGGCTTTATCTGGAGAAAAAAATAATAATTGATTGGTCAAAAGTTTGGCTTTTAATGCAGTACTACAAAAATTTTAGGGCGAAAATAAAAAGTAGGTGTATGTCTGATCACCTTAATCAAAATCAAATGATAATATTTTTAAATATAATTATAGATATAAAAAGTAGACTCATGCCTAGATGTGACGCATATTTTTGGGTATTTTTATTCAAAATAAATAATTAAATATGAATTTTCTACTAAAACTTTTTTAGAAAAAAAAAATCCCATGTCTGACCACCTTAACTAATAGAAAAATTTACCAAATTTTATTTTTTTCTTATACTAGGCGAAGCATAGAATGTGACGCAACTTTTGGATTTAAAAAATGTTATACCATTTGAAAGTTATAGCTATTTTTCAATCAGTATGTCAATCAGCACTTTACAATCATCTTCATTGAAAATTAACTAATAAATACTTATCAAACTCAGAATTTGATAGCAATTATATCGATTGATTCTCAAGAGTGTTATAAAAAACCCCTTTTGTTTCATTCAATTTCAATGAAAATAACATTGTCAGATGGCTACCCAAAGTCTAAGTGTTAGTGAAACCCTTCTCAATCAAGTTTTTTGGGTTGACCAAAGAGGCTTGGTAAATACTGAGCCTAATCTAATACCCAAAATCAAATCGGGTATCCAATCAGGTATGTGATTTTTCAATTGAAATTTTGGAGGGAGGGAAATTTGAGAGGGAAACTTTAGAGTGCTTTAGAGGGAAATTTATTTGGGTGAAGTGTGTACATTGATATTATTATTAACTATTATTATTATATTATAGTAATATGTATGATTATTATTGTTAAATATAATAGAGTTATAAATATAATAATTATTATTATAACTAAATAAAATATAGTAATATATATGATAAATATTATTATTAAATATATATATTAATATTATATGACTATTATTATATATAATAATATATATGGTTATTATTATTATTAAATCTATAATCTAGTAACATATATGATTATTATTGTTATATAATCTAATAATATATTATTATTATATTAGAATATACAATATTATATTATTATTAAATATAATATTGTCATAAAATGCATCAAAAGGGGTCATAGGTTAACCTATGACCCCTTTCGATGCATTCCCAATGGGTCCCTAGGGGTCCTAGGGCTCCTAGGGACATACATTGTCATGAAATACATTGAGAGGGGTCATAGGTTAACCTATGACCCCTCTAGATGCATTAAAACCAACCAAATGCGTCCCTAGGGGCCTTAGGACCCCTAGGGACATAGGTTGTCATGAAATGTGTCAAGACGGGTCAAAGTTTAACCATCACCCCTCTTGATGCATTGGAACAAACTACATGGGTCCCTAGGGGTCCTAGGGCCCCTAGGGACACAGGTTGTCATGGAATGCATCGAGAGGGGTTATAGGTTAACCTATGATGCCTCTTGACACATTAGAACCAATCACATGCATCCCTAGGGGTCTTAGGGCCCCTAGGGACATATGTTGTCATGAAATACCTCGAGAGGGCTCATAGGTTAACATATGATGCCTCTTGATGCATTATAACCAACCACATGCATCCCTAGGGGTCTTAAGGCCCCTAGGGACATACGTTGTCATGTAATGCATCGAGAGGGGTCATAAGTTAACCTATGACCCCTCTCGACATATTATAATCAACCAAATGTGTCCTTAGGGGTCCTAGGGCCCCTAGGGACATATGTTATCATGAAATGTGTTGATCGGGGTCATAGGTTAACCTATGACCCCTCACAACACATTATAACCAACCAAAAGGGTCCCTAGGGGTCCTAGGGACATAAATTGTCATGAAATGCATCGATCAGGATCATAGGTTAAGCTATGACCCCTCTAAACACATTAGAATGAACCAAATGCATCCATAGGTGCCCTAGGAAAACTATGGACATAGGTTATCATGAAATGCATCAAGAGGGGTCATAGGTTAACCTATAACCCCTCTTAACACATTAGAACCAACCACATGCATCCTTAGGGGTTGCTAAGGCCCCTAGGCACATACATTGTCATGAAATGCATCGAGAGGGGTCATAGGTTAACCTACTACCCCTCTTGATACATTGGAACCAACCACATGAGTCCCTAGGGGTCCTAGGGTCCCTAGGGACATAGGTTGTCATGAAATATGTCGAGAGGGGTCATATGTTAACCCATGACCCCTCTACATACATTGGAAGCAACCAAATGCCTCCCTAGGGGTCCTAGGGCCCCTAGGGACATAGGTTATCAAGAAGTGCATCGAGAGGGGTCATAGGTTAACCTATGATTCCTCTCAATGCATTAGAACCAACCACATGTGTCCCTAGGGGTCCTAGGGCCCCTAGGGACATAGATTGTCATGAAATGCATCGAGAGGAGTCAGGATAAACTATGACACCTCTCGATGCATTAGAACTGACCACATGCATCCCTAGGGGTCCTAGGGACCCTAGGGACATAAGTTGCCATGAAATGCATCGAGAGGGATCATAGGTTAACCTATGACTCCTCTTGATGCATTAGAACTAACCAAATGCATCCCTAGGAGTCTTAGGGCCTCTAGGGACATAGTTTGTCATGAAATGCATTGAGAGGGGTCATAAGTTAGCCTATGACACCTCTACATGCATTGGAACCAACCAAATGCATCCCTAGTTTCTTAGGGCCCCTAGGGACATAGGTGAACCTATGATGCCTCTCGACACATTAGAACCAACCACATGAGTCCCTAGGGGTCCTAGGGCTCCTAGGGACATAGTTTGTCATGAAATGCATCGAGAGGGGTCATAGGTTAACCTATGACTGCTCTTGACGCATTGGAACCAACCACATGTCTCCCTAGGGGTCCTAGGGCCCCTAGGGACATAGGTTGTCATGAAATGCATTGAGAGGGGGCATAGGCTAACCTATTACCCCTCTACATGCATTGGAATAAACCAAATGGGGCCCTATGGGTCCTAGGGCCCCTAGGGACATAAGTTGTCATGAAACACATCAAGAGGGGTCATAGGTTAACCTATGACACCTCTCAACACATTAGAACCAACCACATGTGTCCCTAGGGGCCCTAAGGCCCCTAGGGACATAGGTTGTCATGAAATGCATAGAGAGGGGTCATAGGTTAACCTATAAGCCCTCTTGATGCATTAGAACCAACCACATGCATGTCATGAAATGCTTTGAGAGGGGTCATAGGTTAACCTCTAACTGTTCTTGATGTGTTGGAACTAGCCAAATGCATCCTTAGGGGCTCTAGGGCCCCTAGGGACATAGGTTGTCATGAAATGTGTCAAGAGGGGTCATATGTTAACCTATGACCCCTCTTGACACATTGGAATCAACCAAATGAATCCCTAGCGATCCTAGGACCCCTAGGGACATAGGTTGTCATGAAATGCGTCAAGAGGGTTCATAAGTTAACCTATGACACCTCTTGACACATTAGAACCTACCACATGTTTCCTTAGGGACCCTAGGGCACCTAGGGAAATAGGTTGTCATGAAATGCCTCGAGAGGGGTCATAGGTTAACCTATAACCCCTCTCAATGCATTTTAGATATATATTAACCTATAACCTATAATAATTTCATATATATATTATATATTTATATATTATAATAATAATAACATATATTATTATATTTAATAATAATATAATATAATAATACATTATAATCTAATACATAACTGATAACTCATTATACATAATTATATAATATAATATACTTAGAACTCGATATACATTTAACTCATTATATATTAATAACATATATAATATATTAAGTTATTATATTTAATAATAATACAGTACAAATAATAATATATATATATATATATATAATATTTATAGATTATAATAATAGTAACCTAATATATTATTATATATTAATAGTTAACATAGGTCATAATAATAATAATAACATATATTATTATATTTAATAATAATCTAATATAATAATACATTATAATCTAATGCATAACTCATAACTCATTATATACATTATAATCTTAATCTTAATTGTTATTTCCCTCTAATATTTTGACCTTAATATCGGATATCCAATTTATTATCGAGTATCTGAACTGAGATTGGATACTCGATTTTATTAACATAATTTTCCCAAAATATTCCCAGTGACTGCAGACCTGACAACATCACTTTTTGTGGGCCTTTTCACGGGTTTTGGGAAAAGTCACAATTTGGGGCCCAAACAATCAAAAAAAGTTTGATAATATATCCCTAGGTGTTCGATATTGTCATCTGAATGGGGAGTAGTAGTCGTTGAAAGGCTAAATGCAAAAGGAAGGTATCCAATGATGACATTGCGACATATAGGGAAAGGGACAAAGTAAATCACCGAAGGAAAAGGCAAGGTATGTTAAATGTGAGTCAAGGTGACAATGAATTAGTCAAAGGTGAAATCATAGAGTCAAATAATGAATATGTGCAGTTGGGGAATGAAAATGTACCAATTGAAGAAAATAATGTCGAGATTGAAAATTTAGAGAATAAAAATTTGGAGGATGAAATGCTACGAGGTCATAATGTAAATTGCATGATTGATCGTGTCGAACATGACAATGCGCAGGAACCTAATGCACAAGAACCTTACATATCTCCTAATTATAATCGACATGAAGGTTCTAGAACACCAAAATGGATAATTGAAATTGATGAAATGATTATTACCAATTTGGAAGGAAAAAAAATTAGAAAGAACCATTCGATTATGGGCTTCAAGACTATACAATATGTTTTTCGGCAGCAAGACAGTGGTGGAGCAATGTCAGCTTTTTATGCACTTATTAAAGATGCAAAAGATGAAACCTATGCTTTCCAAATTGAAGATTCGTGTCAATAAAAAATTGGAAAGAAATGGTATTATTGTGAAGAATCTTTTCAGTGCTCTTAATAGCATTGGGAAAAATAACAGGGAGAAGGATAAGAGAGTTGCTCGAAGGGTTATTACAACCTCTTTGGTAATTCATCATTTGAGAAAGGGTAGATATATGAGACAAACTTGTATTGACTTGAACCTAAATCTTACTACTTTGAGACGAGCACTTAGTAGACAAGAGAGAATTAATGATCCTCTTCAAAATGAAACATGGGCTTTTGGTGGGAGACTTCCACATTTTGATAAGAAGCTATCTAATGATGTGAAGGAAGAAATTACACAATTTTAGTACTCTAGCTCATGAGTATCACCCAATGCTAAAGGCATGTTAAAGTTGAGAATTGGCATTAGAGACTGCACACCACATCCTAAACACTATTTAGAGGTAAGTCGAACTATGTTGTTCAAACAATTTAGAGAGAGTCATCCAAATCTTCATATATCAAAAAGGGCTTTTGAATCTTTGAAGCCATTTTATTGTGTGCCACTTAAAATTTGAAATACATGTTGTTGCAAATATCATGTCGATTTTTCTATGCACCATGAACTATTACGCTCCATCCATTCTAATTTTCATAGTAAAGAAATGTTGGAGAATTGTGGTGCTAGTGGGGTTTCAAAATCATCAAGAGACTTGCTAGATCAATTTTTATGTCGTAGAGTTGATGGTTGTTTCTTTTATAGAAATGCTTACTTAAATGAGAAGTGTTTAGAATGTGGTGGCTTATCCAAGTTTGACACATGTTTCCATGAGGGGTGTGAACAAGATCTTGGAAATACAATAGTAAAAAGAAAAGTATATGAAATGGGGAAATACACATTGAAGAGTGGGGGTGAGGGCTTTAGATGTGAATTGGTTGCAAAAGAAATTAGTGTGGCTAGTTTTATTTCAGATTTCAAGGAAATTCTTTTCTACAAGTATGCAAGACATAGTCACAAGTCCCAATGGTTGGATTAACAATTTAGAATGTGTAATGAGACTTTTCCAATTGGTACTATTATATCAGTTGTTGATTTTGCTGAGAACTACACATTGCAACCTCAAAATGAGACACAATCTCAGTATTACAACTCCATTCAGATTGTCATTTTCGTCCACATAACATATAGACATGCCCCTAATAATGCGGAAGATAATCGAAAGATTATTAGAGAGTATCATTTTTATATGAGTGATGATAGATCTCACTCTCACGAGTTTGTGCAACATTGTTTTGAGAATTATTTTGATTTCTTATAGGAGCATGTAATTGCTATGGATAGATATATCATTTGGTCAGATAACTATATAGGTCAATTCAAGAATGATCACATGTTTTATTGGTTGTGAGATGCACGTAGAGAGAGGGGTGCCTCATATTTACAATTTTTTTGAGTCTGGCCATGGGAAAGGGCAACATGAGGAGTAGGGGCATGTGTGAAGAGAGCTCTAGTTAAGTAGCAATTGAAGATTTCAGCAGCAGAGCTTCTTGATGCTCATAACATTATTGATTGGTGTAATTTAGCATTATCATAGGGGGGAATTTGATTCAGTAGTACGTAGGTTCTTTTGGTTGGTTAAGGAAGGGTCAATAGGTGATAGATCAGATTGTGCTACACTAAGAGACTCATCAAAAATGCATTCATTCTAGAGCTCTGATTCTAGTACATGGACCATTTGGACATGACAACTAGCTTTCTTTTGTCCTAATTGTTTTTAGTGTGATTGGGATTGCTGTGAGTCGAGTGACTAGGTGGACACATGGGCTCCACATTATCTTACTCCATCGTCTATCATACCCTCTATCAGAAATGATGACATGGAAAGTTCACTTGAGCATAACCATTTATTAGATCTTCTTCAGCCAGGACATGTCTTTGCATTGGTTGCACCACAGGGGAATGATGAGAAATCTGATTATTGGTTAGCACGTTGTGTAAGAGGTAAACAAAAGCTTGCACAATTGATCATAGATGATGATGGATTCACATATCCTACTATTTTAGTTGTTGTCACTGGAACATGGCTATGGACATACATGGTTAGAAGGAATGGAATTCCATCATTCAAAGACTCTCAGAAGCACAAAATAATTCTCATATATTTAGCAACAAATGTAAAATTTTTGAAGCATCAAGGAGGACCAAAAGTAAAAGAACTTTTTACTATTACTAATTTTGATCATGAAGCCCTATTGGAGACCCTAAAATAGAGAGAGGACCCTACTAAAACACTTGACTAGGTATATTTACTTCTTATGTTATTTTCTTCATAACAATTCAGTGAACCGATGATTATCTTGTTTAATACAATAAGTTACTAACATTTTTAATGATATTGGAATGTAGGTACATCATGAAGAGTAGAGGGGGGTAGGGTGTTGGGGAGAATTCCTAAGATTTATGATGTATTATGATGTAAAATGTGAAGTTTTTTTGTATATGGTTTTGTAATAATGAAAAAGATAGGTTAAATTAATTACATATCCTAATTTGTATTTTGGTAGGTTCTTTGTAAGGAATTATAAGAGGAAGATATTGAACAAGTTCTTGCAAATCATATTTGCATGTGATACAAGGCTATAAGGACAATTTTAAGAGCATTTATAGCTATATGAGTATTGAAGCAAGGAGACAATGAAAGATAATTCTTGCAGATATCTTATTAAAAGTTTGACTTTTTCCTTATTTGACATAGAGCTAATATTATGATTATTAAAATCATTTTTTTCAAACTAATCAAATAAGACAAATACTTGTGCGCTTTGCTACATTTATCTAATATATTTGTATATACTCAAAGTATTGTTGTCCATACATATCCTAGTTTATCTATTAATATTTTTTTTTAAAACAATATTTAACATTTAAATCAAAGCTATTATATTGAACTGATATTATATTCAAATAAGAAAAACTAAATAAAATAAGTAAATTTCATTTATTATTTTCTTATTTTGTTGTTGTCATTTTCAACATTGGACACACCTCTTTTTATTTTCATATAGAGAGAAAGGAATGAAACTTTTATAATCTAGAATAATTTTATTAATTTTGAACTAATGACCTCTTATTCAAAAACCAAATTCTCCACCTTGTGAAAAACTTAATGTATGAAACTTTCAAAACATTGGAGATAATTCATCATTCATTAATTCCTTATGAAACTCTCACAGCCTATTAGAACCCAATTTGTAAATTCAAAATGATGCTTCATATATAAGAATGCAATTTCTTGAAAGTTTTTAAAGCATACTCAACAAGTTCCATTCATGCACATCCGGCCATAGAGACCCTCCATCGTCTGTGGCCACCCCATACCGAGTAGTCTCCAAGGTGCTCTAAGTGCATTTCGAGGTCAATCTTCTGAGGGTCGTAACTCAGAGATCGTGAGGGCTCTCAATAAAATGTCAAATTCTAAAGGATGGTGATGTTGAGGCCTAAAATATCCTATCTCATTATTGAGATATCACATTCCATTTGGATTCAGCACAACAATCTTGCTCAATTCCAAAACTCATAGTGTGCCTCAGTTCATAGGTGCACCACAACGTAACTTTGAAATTGCTAATGTTGGCATCAAATTGTTAGTGCCATTAGTTCTATATGGGTAGGTGGATGCTACTAACACCCTTGTTCTGGTCATAGAGACCCTCCATCGTCTACAACCACCTCGTACCGAGTAGTCTCCAAGGTGCTCTAAGTGCATTTCAAGGTTAATCTTTTGAGGGTCATAACTCGAAGCTCGTGAGGGCTATTCTTAAAATGTCAAAGTTTATAGGACAGTGATGTCAAGGTCTAATATAACCTATCTCATTTTTGAGAGATCACATTTCATTTGGATTCGGTAAGTGATCTCACTCGATGCCAAAACTCACAGTGTGCCTCAATTCATAGATGCAGCATAGCATAACTTTGAAACTGCTAATGTTGGCATTGAATAATCACTGCCATTAGCTTTGGATGGGTAGTTGAACCCTAGTGACACCCTTTTTCTAACCACGTAGGCCCTCCATTGTCTGCGGCCACCTTGTATCAAGTAGTCTCCAAGGTGCTCTAAGTGCATTTTAAGGTCAATCTTCCAAGGGTCGTAACTTGGAGCTCGTGAGGGCTATCGATGAAACATAAAACTATATAAGATGATGATGCCAAGGCCTAAGATAACCTTTCTCATTTTCAAGAGATGACATTCTATTTGGATTCGGCACAACAATCTCGCTCGATGCCAAAACTCACAATGTGCCTTAGTTCATAGGTGCACCACATCGTAACTTTGAAATCGCTTATGTTGGCATCAAATCGTTAGTTCCATTAGCTCTAGATGGGTGGGTGAACCGTAGTGACACCCTTGTTCTAGCCATGGAGGCCCTCCATTGTCTGTGGCCACCCCATACCGAGTAGTCTCCAAGGTGCTCTAAGTGCATTTCAAGGTCAATCTTTCAAGGGTCGTAACTCGGAGCTCATGAGGGCTATTGATGAAATGTCAAATTCTATAGGATGGTTATGCTGAGGCCTAAAATAACCTATCTCATTTTTGAGAGAGCACATTTCATTTGGATTCGGCACAACGATCTTGCTCAATGCCAGAACTCACAATGTGCCTCAGTTCATACGTGCACCGCAACATAACTTTGAAACCCCTGATGTTGGAATTGAATCATCAATGCCATTAGCTCTGGATGAGTGAGTGAACCCTAGTGACACCCTTGTTTCAGCCATAGAGACCCTCCATCGTCCATGGCCACCCCGTACTGAGTAGTCTCCAAGGTGCTCTAAGTGCATTTCGAGGTCAATCTTTGGAGGGTTGTAACTCAGAGCTCGTAAGGGCTATCAATGAAACATCAAATTTTACAAGATTTTGATGTCAAGGCCTAAAATAGCCTATCTCATTTTTGAAAGATCACATTCCATTTGGATTTGGCACAGTGATCTCCCTCGATGCCAAAACTCGCAGTGTGCCTCAGTTCATAAGTGCACCACAACATAACTTTGAAATCGTTAATCTTGGCATCAAATTGTCAGCACCATTAGCTCCAAATACATGGGTGAACCCTATTGATGCCCTTTTTTTGGCCACAAATACCTTCTATCATTTGTGGCCACCCCATACTGAGTAGTCTCCAAGGCACTCTAAGTGCATTTCGAGGTTGATCTTCTAAGGGTCGTAACTTAGAGTTCGTGAGGGCTATCAATGAAACATAAAATTATACAAGATGGTGATTCCAAGGCCTAAAATAACCTATCTTATTTTTGAGAGGTCACATTTTTTTTGGATTCGGCACAGCAATCTCACTCGATGCCAAAACTCGGTGTGCCTTAGTTCATAAGTGCACCACGGTGTAACTTTGAAACCATTGATGTCGGCATTGAATCATTAATGCCATTAGCTCCAAATGGGTGAGTGGACCCTAGTGACACCCTTTTATAGGCCATGGAGACCATCCATCATCCACAGCCACCCCATACCAAGTATTCTCCAAGGTGCTCTAAGTGCATTTTGAGGTTGATCTTTCGAGGGTCATAACTCAGAGCTCGTGCTATCGATGAAATGTCAAATTATATAGGATGGTGATTCTGAGGCATAAAATAACCTATCTCATTTTTGAGAGATAACATTCCATTTGGATTTGGCACAACAATCTCGCTCGATGCCAAAACTTGTAGTGTGCCTTAGTTCATAGGTGCACCACAACGTAACTTTGAAACTGCTGATCTTGGCATTGAATTGTTAGTGCCATTAGCTTTGGATTGGTAGGTGAACCCTATTGACACCCTTTTTCTAGCCACAAAGACCATCTATCATCCACAACCACCCTGTACCAAGTAGTCTCCAAGGTGCTCTAAGTGCATTTCGAGGTCAATCTTTCGAGGGTTGTAACTCAGAGCTCATGAGGGCTATCAATGAAATGTTGAATTCTATAGGATGGTGATATTGAGGCCTAAATTAACCTATCTCATTTTTGATAGATCACATTTTGTTTTTGATAGATCACATTTTTTTTGGATTCAGCACAACGATCTCGCTCAATGCCAAAACTTGCAGTGTGCCTAAGTTCATAGGTGCACCATAGCATAACTTTGAAATTGCTGATCTTGGCATCTAATCATCAATGCCATTAGCTCTAGATGGGTAGGTGAACCCTAGTGACACCCTTGTTTTATCCACAGAAACCATCCATCATCCACGGCCACCCCATACTGAGTAGTCTCCAAGGTGCTCTAAGTGCATTTCGAGGTTGATCTTTCGAGGTTCACAACTCAGAGCTCATGAGGGCTATCAATGAAACATCAAATTCTATAGGATAGTGATGCCAAGGCCTAAAATAACCTATCTCATTTTTGAGAGATCACATTCTATTTGGATTCAACATAGTGATCTTGGTTGATGCCAAAACTTGCAGTGTGCCTTAGTTTATAGGTGCACCATAGCGTAACTTTGAAACTGTTGATCTTGGCATCAAATTGTCAGTGCCATTAGCTCTACATGGGCAAGTGAACCCTAGTGACACCCTTTTTTTGACCATGGAGACCATCAATCATCTGTGGCCAACCTGTACTGAGTAGGTTCCAAGGTGCTCTAAGTGCGTTTCAAGGTCGATCTTCTAAGGGTTGTAACTCATAGCTCATGAGGGCTATCAATGAAACATCAATTCTACAGGATGATGACGTTGAGGCCTAAAATAACCTATCTCATTTTTGACAGATCACATTTTTTTTGGATTTGGCATAGCGATCATGCTTGATGCCAAAGCTCGTAGTATGCCTTAGTTCATAGGTGCACCATAGTGTAACTTTGAAACTACTAATCTTGGCATCGAATCATCAGTGCCATTAGCTCTGAATGGGTGGGTGAACCCTAGTGACACCCTTCTTCCAGCCGTAGAGACCATTCATCATCCATGACCACCCCATACTGAGGAGCCTCGAAGGTGCTCTAAGTGTGTTTCAAGGTCAATCTTCTGACGGTCATAACTCATAGCTCATTAGGGCTATCAATAACCCCTTACCAAGTTTGGTGAACTTCTCTAATTAAGAATTTAAAGTTATAACAAAAAAATTTCAAAATTGCAAAAGTTACAAAATTGCAATTTTGCAATTGTTTCTTGCAAAGTGAAAATGAGTACAAAGAGTCAAGGGTTTGAGCATGACCATACAAGGTTGTAAACATCTATATAAGGTGTGAAATGATAGCATCCATTAATGAAGCCAATTTTGTTAAGTGAATTAGTATGGGTTATGTGAACCTTGTGTAGGAGGTTAACAAGTGTGTTTATGTCATGATAGCACTTCAAATTAAACATTGCATCCAAATTTGATAATAAAGGTTGTTAAAATTTTATTCAAATATTATTGTATTTGAATCAAATATAAAAAACATGATCAAAATTAATAATATTCCATAAACATGAACGATACACATGATCCATGATAAATTAAACAATACTAGATACTAAATTAATATGTATATCATTGTGCACATAAATGACAAAAATATATATCAAAATACATGTATCCATAGACAAATTACACAAATATATATCAAAGATCATGTATCCATAAATAAAGTACACAAATATATATCAAACTACATAGATCCATATACAAAATGTGGCTAATCATGCCATCAGAATGTGTATAATATCAATGTTTATGTAAATAATGTGGCATATGTCATCTCAAAATGTCTCATGACACATCCTATGACAACTATACTATCCTAGAGTATTGGTGGATGATCAAAATGTAGCCTCTTTGTTGCACTAGGTGGATTAGATGCCTCCTACATAAACAAAAAAGAAAAACCCAAAGTTAGACTACTAAATTTATATGATTCTTTGTATCTAACATTTAATTACTGAAATGCATAATGATCTTTTTTTAATGAATATTTATACTATTAAACTTTCATAAAAAATACCTCTCTCGTTGACCTCCTACACTAGTCAAGAGTCCTCTCATATGCCCTTGGCAATGCTTGTACCTCACTGATTGTGGCCTGTGTATGTTCAAATATGTTTGTCAGATGAATCTACAACTTTAACTATAACATTATAATTCATAGTATGCTAAATTTATAACATATTTAATCATGAATTCAAACTACAACTTACTAGTGTAGGCTCCTCCTTAGGATATAGTGGTTGCATCATCAAATCTACAAAACTCTCTTGTTGAACCTTGTGCACACTAGGAGTTTCCTATGAGATACAAAATAGTAGTTGTTAATATCATGAAATTCAATTTTGAATTTATTTATGAAGATAAGGAAAATGAAAAATAAATGATACTTATACATACAATGGGACTCTTGGTGTGAATGGAAATGCCTGAGCATCTATGACACAGAATCTATATGGGCTCATTGCTAGTAGCCACGCCCCATGTAAAATAAAGAATGTAATTAAATTTTATTACCATAAAAAATTTACAAGAATGCATCAGTATTTAATCAAATAGAAAGCACCTAATTATGTTTTCTTTGTCAATGGGTGCTGGCTCATCCCCCGCACTTTGTCCCCCAAGGATAGGTGGTACCTACAAGATAAAAGAAAGATTAGAAACTATATATGCTACAATATCAAATAGAAAAAACAATGAGAACACAACATAATGTACCATGGATATCTCAAGGCCAAATGAAATGGATGAGAGTATAGCATCATCAACCTATCTTAGCTCCTCTTTGGTCATCAACTAAACATGAATGAAGATAACATACATGTACAAGTCAGTATGGCTTAAAAATTAAAATTACTCTATTATAAAAATTAACTTTAAATCCCATATGTTATAACAAACAAATGTATACATGTACCGACACAAAAGGAGTCCATTCCTCTACATTTCCCTCCTTTGTTGCAACAGGGTTTATAGCCTCTACATGTGCATCTAGTGTATCCTTGTCTAATACAAAATGATACTCAGGAAGATCACCTATGGGACCCAGGGAAATATTCTTGCATGTAATGCAAGTGTGAGGCACACTAATGTGTAATGAGCTAGCCGATGATGAACTGGCACTAGCATCATCAACATAGGGAGGTAGGACTAACCTAGTCTAAGATATCAATAGGCTACTTAGTCTATGAATGGATATTCAATTAAGAGGGTCTATTCTAAGGAGCTCCTAACCCTACACCCATGTTGAGCTTCATGCTCCAATAGTTCACCTTGAGGCCCAACACAAATTTTGCATATAATTTTCTAAGGAAATAAAATGGCACCTCTAAATTGCTATGTGGAGGGATATCAAAAACCATCCACCAACGATCCCAAAAGTTTGCACGTATGGCATCATTTGTGCACCATTTAATCAATAGATTGGGTTTTTTGTGATCGACTGGTATACAAGTTTTTGGGTTCGCAAAAAGCCCAGCCAAATCATCTTTGGTTATATTGAGGGCCGCAAGCTCATCATAGTCCAAGCCATCATAAAATATCTCATGCATTTCATCACACCAACAAACAGCGGCATTTTGTTCATTGGTAAGGGTTTCAATGTTATCCACTATAGTGTTTAACATGGATAACATAGGAGCCAATGCAAGTACATTATTATATGTTATTTGCAAGGCCCTCAATTTGGTGAGATTTTCAATTATCAAATCCTTGATTTGAGGAGGGTTTTGAGGGGGTAAAGGATCATTTGGTGGATGGTTTTGTGAGGGCACTGGATCATTTGGTGGGAGGTTATGAGGAATAGTATTCCTTGCCTTAGTGTCATCATTTTGATTAGCCATTCCTATTCATTTGCAAAACATAATTTATATTAAAAAAAACCTTAATTTTAACAATTTCTATCAAAAAAACCCTAAATTATTAAAATTCAACTAAAACTAACAAATTTATGATAAAATTTATTAAATTTATACTAAAATTGATTAAAAAAAACAAAAAAAAATCACCTTATATTGTGTATCCAATTGAAAACCCGATATCTGTGCTGTAAAACCCAAAATATGACTGTGAAAACAACCCATAGGTTATGCTTTTTTTTTTAATAACATTGACAAATATTGGGTATCTGATATAATATTAGATACTTGATATTATCAAATATCTAATATAATATTGGGTTCTGATATCAAATCGGATACCCGATAAGGGTTGGGCCTTACTTTCCAAGTTTGGTATCTGGATAGGTGAAAAAAAATTAGAGCGGATTTTGAAATGCTTTTAGATGTTTCCAAACTCTATTTTTTTCACATGGCCACTTTTTTGAACACCATGATCCTACATATACCCCTACTATTCAACATAATAGGATCTTCTTTGACCTAATATTATCCAATATGATGTATAAGATTCCTTAGTTTTTCTTCTTATGTTCAACTAGTATGGACATAAGAAGATTCCTTTAATAAAAAGAACTTACTCTCTACAGAAAATCATAAAACTCTCTCTATACATTCTAATACTCTTTTTAATATACATAAGACCTCTTAGATTCCTCTTTCTACATCCCGTTAAGTCATTGTCTCTAATAATACTATCTCTCTATAGATCCCTTGAAGACATTGTTTTTAGATTCCCTTAAAATTAGATCTCCCTAAGCCCCCTTAAGAGGATTTTTATACATGTCCCTAAGTTAAGAACTTATCTCTCTCTACATCTAATTAAGATATCCTTATATCCTCTTAAGATTATCTTTCTTTACATTCTTTTATGACTCTCTATCTATAGACCCCTGTAATATGATGTAAGTAGATCCATTTAAGAGTCTCTCTCTCTCTCTCTCTCTCTCTCTCTCTACTAGTTTGGATTATACTATTTTTTTCTTCGTAGGTATGTGTAGAATGTACTCAACAAGGAAAACTTTTGGATGTTGGAGAAGGGTCATCCTAAGATCAAATAGGTACACACATCAAGCTCTATTTGTGTTATCTCTAATTAGGTTTTTTATAGTTAAAAAAATATTGTGGAGACCTTTCCCCTTGATTGATATTTTTTTTTATTGTATGCAACATTCGATGTAGGAAATGTTGGATAGGTGGAAGTCAAAGTTGGAGAAATTAACATTAAAGAAGATTCATTATAAGCTCAAAAAAGTATGCATCTCTTTTGAACGCAATAATTTATTTCATTGGGATGTAATTCAAAATTTTCTTTGCATTTTATGTCCCCTTAAGACTTTCTTAAGATTTGTTTAGAAAAAATTCTTGCAACCCAAGATCAAGAAACATATGAGAATATTAATCTAGCTCAAAGGTTGAAGAGAAAAATTAATCATACAAATACAAATCATTTAAGTTATATGGATGTGGAATATTTGAGGTATTATACTAAACAACCTACACATACTATGAAAAGGGTATTGCATAAAATGTCTAGGGAAATAATTGCATGATTTGAAATTATTGATACAATAGGGAAAACCCAACTATTATCAATTTTATTCTTAAAGATCAATTAAAAGAGCCATTAAAATAGTCAGGAATAGATACAAGTTTGAAAAAGAGGAGGATTTAGAGCCTAAAAAGGGTATTGTTGAAAGTGTTAAGGAAGGATTGCATTCCATTGGGAAAAGAACTAGATATGGAAATAAACCCATTTCACAAATAGTGATATTGACATCTATTTAAATTAAAACAATATCCCCAAAAAGATAAATCTATTCACTTTCATCTCATATCAAGTATAGTCAAAAGAAAATATCACATTATCTAAAAAGGAAAAAAAAATTGGATGATAGTACATTAGAAGGCAATTGGGAACTAATGTGTAGATCTCCTTGATCTGATAGGATTGAGGAAACAATTAGGATCTTGATTAGTACATTTTGGATTGATGATACTTATCTTTCACAAAATATAAGAGATATTATCAAGTAGACGATTGGGCCTACAGATTATTTGCATCATTCAAAACATTGGTCAGATTTCACACAAAATAGATTATATCTCTCATTTTGTAATTAAAATCCTAGCATGAATATAAAAAAAAATGCTATTTTGTGAAGATAAATAAACATTTTGAAATGTTTTTGTTGTCGATATCATATTGAATTTGACTTGTACTATCAAGGGTTCTAAAAAATGATAGAAGAAAGTGGTGGTTGGGTGAATGCACCAAGTTGTGGTGCCAAAAAGATGACACATCCTTTTTTTTTCAAAATTTGAATAGCACACACATGCTATGGCTTGGGCTAAGGCTTGTGGAGCCCAAGACATAGCGTGTGCACACTTTTTAAAACACATATTTATGGGCTGCAAACCGCAACCCATCTCATTGTTTTGGTTTTCTTTTACTGGTTTCCTTCTCTGCCCCCAACAACATGCACAAATTTTGTAGAAGGTGAAATAGTTTCTCACTCTCCTCCTTAAAATACCTCCTTGTCACCAGAGATCAAGATTAGGATGATCAAGTATGTTTTCTAATCTTGTTTTTGCATTGTTTTGTATGTTTTATCATTTTTTGTATGTTTTTTTAGTTTTCATTCAAGTTTACTTATTTATTTAAAATGTAATTGATTTCTTATAAGGAAATGTGAATAATCAACCACCAAATCTAGATTGATCAACAAAATTAAAATAAAAACCCTCGTAAGGAAGAGAAAGAACCTTCACAACCTCCACTAATTGAAAGACCTCCTCCTGGAACCCAAGACAAGATAATGAATGAAATAGAAAAAGGAAAAAATAAATTAGAAGAAATCATTGGTAGGTTAAAAGATTGTGAGAAAATTATCATATGAGAGCACAATTAACATCCTCCCTTGAAACCATCATAAGCCATGTAGCTTATGTTAGTGGTTAATTGGATATTTGGTGTGTTAAGAGAGAAGAAAAAAGAAGATATTATGCAAAAAAAATCCTATAAAGATGTTAAAAAAAATGACAAAATGAAAGGTAACATATGTGCATTGTTTAAAAAGCCAAGAGAACAAGACACTCTTAAAACTACAACTAAAAGGTTCCCCATCCACTGGTGCATACATGATGATATTAGAAATAACTCTTGGGATAGATGATGGATGGTCTTTGATGCCCCTCCCTACAATAATCATGAGGTTCCAATATATTTCTTAAATAAATTGTATTGTGAATTTATCCTCCGAGAGATCCCCAATTATTTTGACATGTTAGATTCTCTGGGTAGAGGTGGGGGGTCATCATTTGAGAGGCTAGGACACATCATGACCATAATGTAGTTAGGGTACTTCTTGTCAAGCCATAGGGTGAGCATGTCATTATTCTTTCACTTGTGAAGGAACATGTAGAGATAGTACTCTAGGGACTATCAAAACTTTGACACAAACCTTCATTCATTATATCAATCTAGTAGTTGAGGAGGATCCTTCTTTACACCATGGTGACATGTGCACATCATGTGGATCCTCTTGCACATTTCTCTATCACGTTGGAGACACTATGGGTGATGAGCTATTCATCGATGACTTCCTAATAGAGAAATTTGGCATTGACACACAGGTAAATTCCAATTATAATAAACTAAGTTGATCACATTTCATATGTACAAGGAATGACTAATAAATTATCATGTCTTGACATTGTTCAAAATTTAGGGTAAGAGTGTTGATGGCCCTAGTATAGATTCCCTAGCCCCATTTTATGTCTCATTAATGAGTCAATAGTTATGTATCAATTTAATCATTTGAATTAATACACATATTTATTAAGTAATCATATGAAGGACTGACAAATCTTTTTTATGCATGTGCATTAGTTCTCTACTAGACCATCAACATTCACAATAGACTCTTATCCTAGGCATGATAAGAGCTTCATAGAGGTGCATTTGTTTCATATTAATTTAATTCATTTGATTATATTATATTATATAATTTAAAACATGTATATTATAATATATGATTTGTAGTTGTTGATGTCAGAGACTCCTCATCTTCACCAATCCATCGATTGTGAAGATGTTGTTGTGATGGCTAGTTCAGAGCCATTAACTGAGGTATGAAAAAGTTTTCATAGTTTTAGTTATTATTTATAATAATTAGTATTGATATTTCAAATGGTATTTAGAAGTATGATAGAGTGATTATATTGATTGAATTTTTGTAGGGCCTTGTTACTCCCAATCATCTACAAGCCTTTGAGGTGGATGTGTAGAGTGACTATTTGATGGTGGTAAGAAAATAATTAATTGTGTGTACATTTATTTGATTTCAATCTATGATAATTATTAATTCATATATACTTTATTTGTATCATATCCAGTTAGAGAGGAGCCTAAACAAGAGGACGAGTGAGAGTGTGAGGAAGACACCATCATCCCCATCATCTCCCTCCACACAATGACCAAAGAAATCTAGGGATTTGTTTCATTCTTCTCATGGGAAGGAAAAGATATAGGGATGGACACATGTATGGGCATTAATGGACATTTATCTTGGATTTTATGTCAGTGGACATATTTGACATATATTTGATATATATATGACATTTTATGTTTGATGTATGACATATATTTGATGCATGCCATTATTAGATTTACAACTTTGATGCATTAGTTTGTTCATGTATTCAATATTATTGGTTATCATAATATATATATTATTTTCTTGTTTACATTTTAAGTATTTCATGTATTTTGTTTTAATGTAATTTGCATCCAAAATTAGGGTAGGAATCATTATAATAAGCTTTGATAGTATCTTTTGACATGTGAATAAGGCTATGAGATTAATTTGTATTTAGATTGTAAAAATTATGAGTACTTTTGATTATGAATATTTATTTGGAGTTTTGTTGGGATGAGAATAATGAAACTTGAATTCTTATTACTTTTATATAATTACATTGAATTTTGACTCTTGAGCTGGCTACATTATGTAAATGTCTAAGCTTGAATCTTAGTGTCATCATAAACATGTCAAGAGTTTATATATGCTTTATCTTCAGAACACGAGAAGACTTGAAATAATTTTTTAAATTTATTCATGGAATTTGATATCAATATTTCTTTATTATCCATCTCTTGAGATCTTCATTCATGAAAACACATTATATATGCTCTTCTTATGATTCTTATAGCTATAGTTGTTGCATTTTTTCTTGGATATCTTTTGCCTGTCATTATCCTGGTGTAAGGTAGCTAAAAGCCCTTTTTTTGGCCTTTTTTGTGTTTTTTTTTCTTTGAGGCTTGTTGTGACTCTAGCCAAGTTAGAGTGGTGTGTGTGTGTGCTTAGATCAAGTTTGTTTGACTAAGCCTTGTATAGGTATGTGCAAGCTAATAAACACTAGGGGGGACAATAGGTGGTCAAAGTGTGTCAAAGTCTATAAAAGTCATTGGTAAGTGGGATATGACCCAACTAGGTCCTAAATAGTAATTTTTCATCTTGTTCAAGTGTTTGGAACTCATAAAATGTAATGTTGGTTGATTAGGATCCCAAATGCCAAAAGTTCTAAGCTGTCAAAATTTGCTCAAATGGGTCTAGGGGAAAAAAAGAGGCATATTTGTTACTATTAGGCTAAATTGTGTCTAAACATCTTTATTGAACCTCTTTTGTTCCATTCAAAAAGGTTTCAAGGGTCTAGAAGTCAAAAATGCAATGTGGTTAGGAACTTTCAAAAGTTGCTCCAGAACATTTTGTACAACTTTTTAGTTATGGCATCGAAGGAAGGAAATAATTTTGGTTTAACTAAATGCATGCCTTGGGAGGTCCTATAAGACCTATACGAGTAAAAATATATTTATTGGAAGTTGGAAGAGTTCATTCTTGAATTTGAATACAAACGTTTTGTTACATTTCCTTTAACAATTTTTGGATTTTTCAAAGAAAGTTTGAGATAATGGATTGAACATTGAAGTTTTACCTTAGATTAGTTAGTTCATGTTTTTATAGTACTTTTTTCTTCATTAAAATTTTCTTTTAGTGTTTATCTATTAAGGTTTTAGAAATTGTTTTGAAAACACCCTGTGTGTTGGTCATGCCCAAGTAGCTCGCAAAAAAAAGACTCTCCCATGAGTTCCCACCATGGAATCATCATGGAACTAAGGTAAATGGGAGAGAACACATTGTACATAATTTATCATCAATTTTGGGCCTTGGAAATGGAGTTATCTAATTTTCCAATGATGCCCTAGGCAAGTTTTGGATACTTGGCTAGGGAATTACAGTGTTGATTTGAGGAGTTTGTGGTTTAAATGTAGATGAAAATTCAAACCAAATTCAAAGAAGGTAGAGGGATGAGAAATGATGCTTTGTGCCAAAGGAGGCCTCCCCAAGAACAATTTTTATACCCCTAGGACGTCATCTTAAACTTCTTGTATCTTTTTCATTCTTCCAAGTATCGACACACAATATTTATTGACTCTTAGGGTCAATTTTATTTAGTATGTCTAAGAACATTCAAGTGGTCAACAAGATGAGACAAGATTGATACTAGGGTTTATCAAACCACTCAGAGCTAACAAAGTAGATAGTTCAATCCCACGACAAATGGTTAGAGAGATTTACTAGTTAGCAACCTTGTACTAGCCAACACTACAAGTTTCAACATCACCTGAGATGGGGCCAAAAAATAAAAATGGAATCCATGTTGGAATTCTTTAGAATAACTATTGGGGGCGGGGGGGGGGGGGGGGGGGCGAATTATTTATCCAAGGTCCAGATGTATAAATAAAACTTTTCACAACTTAGTGAACCCATAAAACATTTATCATCATGGATGCATCCATAAGATTATGCAATCACTTAAAACTTGTAGGTTACTGTCAAATCAATTTGCAAAAATATAAACATGAAACATAACAGAGTTAGCAACACATTTGACACAATGATTTATGTGGAAACTCAATTTGGAAAAAAAACACCAGTAATATGCTATTCTTTTTCACTCTTCTGAAGTGATGCCTTGCGAAAGGCCAACCCTAATAAAGGTTACAATACACACTATTAAATGTGACTCTATTAAAGGATTTCAATCACCTTGTTAGGAGTGATCTTTATTAGAGGACTTTAGACTATTCACTTGGAATGTCACCTGGTTAAAGTATTTACAAATAAATGTTATGTCAACCTTAATCCAGAGGATTTACCCTAGACTAATACAATTATTAGAGAGTAATAGTAAGGCTTGATTTGATAACAACTTACAACTTCATTTGTAGATTAAAGATCTCTATTTCAGTCCTCCATTCTGCTTGGCTTTCACACATTTTAGCTTTGATAGCTTGTTCACCCTTCAAGAATCCATACCATTAAGCCTTCTTGATTAAAATGCCAATGTAGGCTCTTCACTTAGGTCACTTGATGAAAAAATACCCTTGATTCCTTTTCTTCCTTAGGTTATCACACATGAAAACCCCTACTTCTGATAAGTCATCCTTATAAATAGAGAATTAAGATCTTTTATCATTCATTCTCCATCATCCAAGTTAGGGTAGGACATATTAGGTAGGATTCAATGAATCTAGCCCTTATTTCATATCACTTCTAGAAGCTTCTCCTTTAATCCTCTTTGAATTTGCCTCAAAATAGTTTACCATGAATTTTGTGCCACCAATTGATCAATCTTATCTTCCACTTGGTTCACATAATCCAAGAAAACAAACTTGTCGGCTTAGATCCATCGAATTCATGATCTTTCTAATAATGTTGGCATTCTGTAATGAACCCTTTTTTGGTGGTCCATCATTTATTTATGACTTTCCTTTTATTTATATTCTTTTTGCCATATTTTCCAATTGCTTATAGAAATGGGTGATTTGCTACTCCTAATTTATCTTGATGGATATGGAAATATAATTGATATCGCTTATACTAATGAGGTGATGTTTCTGCTTTGTCTTTGTAAACTTATGACAATGGTGTTCTTCCTAATTTTGAACTTAATATATATCCAGCTAGTTTATGCCAATGGAAATTACTCAAATTATTAAACCATTAAGGATGTAAAGGGGAGTAAGAAATAATTGATGATTAAAAGAATGAATTTGATATCCATTATATATCTTGCCATATCAAAGTGGTTGCATCTCTTGAATGTCTAAGGGACAAATCTCTTCCAAATCATAGATGTTCATCTCTTCAATAAACTAATTAGTTCAATATGTAAATCACTATTTATTTGTATAATCAATGCCTTCCATGATTAATTGTTATTTGTTATGACCTTCTCTTAATCAGTATTCTTGGGTTGTTGTGTAACCATTCTTGATTGATCCTTACTATGCAACAATAATTGATCCAAAGCAATTAGAAGCTTATAATATCTACCTCTCTCAGATATTGATGAGGTCTAACTTTCATACATGAGTGTTCTACGTAATGCTTACTAGTTGTTTATGTTTCTTATATTGATAACCCATTTATTATTATGATTTCTATGTTGATTGATCTTCTGTGATAATGATATCAGTATGATGGATTTATTGCAGTCCCCCCTCCAAATTGTTTCCCCACAAGCAATCTAAGATTTAGGTATTGGAGAACCAATTCATTCTCCCATATTCATCTTCTATGGGAAGATTTTTCCATTTAATAAGGTAATTCTTAAGAACTTTGTAATTGATATAGAGAATTATATTTAATAGACAATGATATTATTATATATTGTTATCATCTTATATATATTCATATTATATCATTTAATTATATTTTAATGTTTTTATCAATTGATATAATATTATATCTATTTGATATAAGATAATAAATCATATATATTTAATATTTGTAATCATAATTATAAATTATATTTATTGATTTATGTAATTGTATCGTGCTTTAGCCATAAATAAAAAGCATAATCCTTCATGCGCAGGCGTCCATTTATCAATGCCAAAGTCTCTTTGAAATAGGGTTTACACATTAGTCGATAGTCACTAATACTAAGCATCAATTCTCTTTACAACCATGAATATATACTATATTTTAATCCTTTTGTACAATATATTCTTACATTTAATATTTTAAATGCTCATATTTAATATTTATTGTACTTTGGAAAAGACAGTTTTGATTATTATATATATCATAATTATATTATCATTATCTTTAATTAAAATATACTTCATGTTATAATAAATAAGTGGTAATATTGGTTTAACGTACTAAATTTTATAAGTTATTATTATTATCTATTTAATTTCATCAATATAATTATTACAATTATAATTATTATTTATTTATTTAGTCTTATATTGACTCTATAAGGTATTATTATTATTTGATTTATTAATAATGATTTGACCCTTAATATTACCTTATTACCTTAGTAACGTTTTATTATTATATCAATAATATATTATTATTTATTCTTTAATAATAAATTATACCATTATTAATATATCAATATTTCTTTTAATATATTATAACATTAAGAAATAATATATTTATTTATTCATAATAATTTACTTATATTACTCAAATTAGGGGACATGACACATTCAACATTAACTTGCTTCTGATGCTTGGCACATACTCCATTGCTCGGAATCCTCTGTAAAATCACTTGACACAAACTAATGTTTATTGATGCTCGACATCAATGAAACTTTACTCAATATCCACTATTTTTTTTGGCATACACTAAAATAGACTTTTACTTAGCTCCAACTAATTTTTTGCTCAGTACTAATCTTTGCTTGACACCTACTATCCATTCGGTCAAGCTTGGCAAAAAAACTTTGTTTAACTTGTTCTTCTAAACTTTCTTAGTGTAACCAACCTTTGCAACCTTAAGTAGATTATCAAGTTACTATGATATCACTGTCTTAGCTAATTCTTGTACTCCATTTTATATCATAACTCAACCTTTCCTCTAGGTTCTTTTGTTACATCTTCTTGATCAAATCCTCTTCATCAATCCAAAAAGTGATAGTACTTAAATCATATAAGAAATTGTCTTACTAGCAAAATAGCAAGTTTCACATCAATGACAAAATAATGATTGAAACACATTTATCATACTTGTATCAATTTTTCTTCAACAATCTCCTTCTTAAGTAATCCAATCTCCAAAAAGAGAGAGAGGTTATTGTAGGTGTTAAAAACATGATCTTGTAGCACCCAAAATTGCATCCACACCTTTCATGACCTCTAAGATATGCCTTGTCAAAGATCACTGCCCTATGGCATTTACTGACTCTCAGGGTCAATTCTATTTGGCATGCCTAAGAAATTCTAGTGGTCAAAGGGATCTAATGAGCTTGGGACTAGGGTTTACTTGACCACCCAGAGCTAATAGAGTAGATAGTTTGATCACACAATGAATGGTTAGAGAGATTCACTAGTTGGTGACTTTGTACTGGCCATCACTACAAGTTTCAGTATCACCTAAGATGGGGAGGCAAAATTAAAATGAAATCCAATCTCCAAAAAGTGAGAGAGGTTATTGTAGGTGTCAAAACTATGATTTTGTAGCACCTGAAATTGCATCCACAATATAGACATCCAAAAATTGGCAAAGACTTAAAACACTGCAACTTCGACCAATCAACATAAATTAAGGAGGAAAGGAAAATAACAGACTTTCAAATTAAGGATTACATCAGGTTATTAATCGATTAAATCATCTATCAAATTAATAAGACCCAAATCAACTTCAAAAAGAGGAGAAAACAATTCAAAATCATAAAATAAAATTCAAAAGAGAAAAGGAAAAGACAAAATTTTGAAAATAAATTGAACTTTTATTTTATCAATAAATCCATTTATCCTCACAAAAGTGAAAATTCTCCTTTTATATTATAAAGAATTGAAAAAAATCCACATTTATCCTCAAAATCAAGACTTTTGGACTCCTCTTATCTCTTATGAGACATTTTAATTGAAAAAAATTCACATTTATCCTCAAAATCAAGACTTTTGGATGACTCCTCTTGTCTCTTATGAGACATTTTCAATTTCACCTCAATCCACCAATCAAAGGTAAAACACATATTCTTACCCCAAACCCTTCTAAAATCCTATAAATACAAGGAGAATTCAAGAGCAAAGGGATCCAAGTTTTAGGCATCTGCATTATAGGCATATTCAGAGTTGTCATATTGAGCATATTAGCATTATTATTCTAAAAAATTTATGTCATTTTGAATAGCATTTTAGCTTTGTTTTCATGTTATTTAGTATCATTTTAACACATTTTTAGCTCATTGCATGTCTATTCTGATAGTATTTTAAGAGTTGTTGCTCACATATAATCTGCATTTTCATCTTAGATCTTGTATACATATTGGTAGATCTGCATTTTAAGCATACTCTTATTCTAGAACTATCATTGAGATGTTGGTTTGAGAATATTCTTAGTGGTTGTAGTTAGGGAAACATGGGACATTTGTAGAGTTTACATTTGACAATGGTTTCTTGGGATTAGTCTAGTTCATTGTCATTTTATTTGCACTTTGCATTAAAGTTTCATGAATACGTGATTATATCATGTACAAAAGGGCATCCACCATGGAGATTCATATTAAAGTCTCTTTGTTCTTCAAGTTTTCTTGGTAATCTATTATTTTTCTTTTAGATTTGTTATTATTTTTCCTTTAGATCTATTTTTTTCTCTTTTTTTTGGTGCATATCTGACCTTCTATAGGTTTTATAGTGTGTGAGAAGCTTCATAACAAGATCAACAAACTTTTAAAGATTTTTCCAAGCTCATGAAGATTGATCTACCACTCCCCTGATGTAGCAGTGCTTTTACACACCATCTTAACACTTCCACCCAGTCTTTTAATGCATTTGAAGCATTCTACTACACATTTGCTCATTCTTATAGTGCATCTGATCATTCTTACGGTGCATTAGATCATTTTTATAGTGCATTTTCTCAATGTTATAGCACATTTACTCATTTATAGTGCATTTGAAGATTATTATAGTGCATATACCACTTTCTGTGATGCATATGCTATTTTTTGTTATACATCTGATCTGAGCTATTAGCCATCACATCTAATATTTAGATCTAATTTTTGATTGTTTGTAGACCTCATCTAAGCTGAAAAGAATTCTTAGGTTGCTTGAAATGTGTAATAGGAATGAAGACCCTCAAAAATGTTCCTAGCCTTTGCTAGCTCTGAAACAAGTACATGGATCTGAACCTTCACGAATTGGATTGTGGCATTTTTAAAAAATTCATAACCTATTTTAAGTAGTCTTTTGATCTCACTGATCTAATCCAAAGTAGGCCTATGCTCTCAACTCATGAGGGTTGATTAGAATGCCAAACCTTCTGTAAGGGTTAGTAACAGTCAAACAGGCAAAGAACAAACACATAGTTTAACTAAGGGCCCCTTTGTCTACTATAGTTAAGGGCTTGGAATTGAACAAAACTTGTTTGCTATCTTTGGGAGGTCAAAATAGTAGGGATATGCTCTCACTCTCTTAGTGTGATCAAATTCCCAGACCTATTTATGATTTCCATTTTCTTGCTTTCTACTAGGTAGGATTACTCAGCCATAGAAAGGCTACCTCTTGAGTTGCCTTAGCAAGGCTGGTGAGAGGGAACACCTCCCAATCTTGCATTCCCAATTGAATGCAAGCCACCCATGTTCAAAACATAGCCTTCCTCTAGTAGTCCCATAACGGATTGTGCCAAACCTCCTTAACATTGGTGAGAAGCTCCTTGTTACAGGAGAGGTAAATCCAAACATTGATGGTTAAACACTAAAACTCTATAGTCCCTAGCTGAAGACAACCTTGTTAGGAAGCCCTTTTCTTCCATTTTATAGGTGCGTGTAGTTTTATATTTTATTGTGGCTTTTTCTATTGTGTTTGGATGAGTTTTAAAAGTTTAATAACAAACTCTAGTTCAAATCGTAGTCCCTCCAAAAGATGTAACTATAAATTGATAAAGAGAAACCAAGTCCAAAACTAGAACAAAATTGAAAGACTCTAAAACAATACATCCACTACTCCAGAAAACACATCTAGATAATTTTGTGATGCTTTTGAACTCTATTATAGCACATATAACTACAAAACAACACATCTAAAGCTTTAAATAATGCATTTTCTGTACATAACAATGCATATGATAGATAAAATAATGCATTTAAATATTTATATAGCACATTTGAATATCTAAGTAGTGCATATGATCAATTAAATAGTGTATTTAATCAATCTTATGATGCATCTAAGAAATAACCTAAAATAGAGGCTATTTGCATACACGCCATTTTCAAATGAACGACAGATTTGGATACCCTTTTTTGCATTGATATTCTCTAGATTGAGAGATCCTAAAATTGACTAAAACCATTTTTGAAACAAGCAAATCTACGAATGATATTATTAATCCAATAGTCCTCATTGCTTCATTTCGCACATCAAGCCAAAAATGTCTGGAGACACACATTCGTTCTCTACTTGACTTTGCGAGGGTGAACTTATCCTATCAATATTTCTAAACACCTTGTCCAACCTAGCTTATTACTCCAAACAAATCATGGTCAATGGAAATGCTCATATTGTGAAAATTCATAAGAGTTAGAGGAATCTTATTCACTTCTCATGCCACTATGCAAAACTAGTGTAGCTGCAAAGCCAAAAATGATCACCTATATGGGTGAGTGCTAGAATAGCTAGCAGAACCATCAAACACATGAAACCTCTGGATCTCATTAAACCTGTTACCCCAACAGTTTGTTCACCAAACCCAATTACTCATGCATCACCCCTATTCAACCAAAGTTCATAACTCTTTGCCAAAATGGGTTCATCTAACATATGGGATAAAAAGAGCATTGAAACTAAAATTGAAGACTTTCAACAAAATCCTAAACTTGTCAATATCATGGACAAGATACTTGAAAAACACAAAGAATGCTACATACTAGCATTAGCACAATAAGGTACAAAATTGTTGTGCGACTTTGATCTGACAAATCTAAAACAAGATGAAGAAGAGTCATGCTTCAATATTGTCACACAAAAATGACAAGACTTACAATAAAAATGGAAAGGATGAAGCGAGGGAAAATACAACCCATAGAATTCAACCTTGAAAAGGTATTCCCTCTTTCATTTGATAAAAGCATCACCTTCACACCTTTTCCTCAAAATGTGTAGATACCAAAATATGATAAATATTTTGGTACATCAGATCCACAAGATCACCTTAGACAATTCTATGCCCTAAGTATGGAGTTTTTCCATGACATGACTTACCTAATGTGTCTTTTCCCCAGAACCCTTGGGGGGCAAGCCATGGAGTGGTTCTCCAAGCTACCCTCCAACATTAAAACCTTTGACCAATTGGCTTTCGTTTATATTGCCCAATATTCTTATAACATCGAAAGAGAAGTTATGATCAATTTGTGTAACACAAAATAGCTTCTTGTTGAATCATTCAAGGTCTTCCTACAATAGTGGAGACACATGTTTTCCAAGTACCATAGAGACATACTAGACAAAGAGAAGACATGGATCTTTATCAATAGTCTCTCAAAATCCATGAATTAATAGCTCCAACTCTAAGGGCCTAAAGATTTTAAGACTACCTTAGAAAACACTGATGAGGTATAAGAAACCTTGATAAACAATGATATTACTGAATTATCTAAAGATGGTAAGGGTTTCTCCAACAATTCCACATAGAATCAAAATTTCTCTAATCGATCCACTAGCAAACAAAAATTGTGGTGGAGAAACAACAACAAAAACATTGCCAATGATGGGGTGGTTGAAGCCAACCATGTCAAACCTTAAACTCAACCCCCTCTAAATCAACCATGTCCTATTGTTAATAACACCAATCCAAACACACCTTGACAAGATAATACCCATCCATTTTACCGACATAATATGACAACTCCCTCTACATCTAATAAAAAAGTTGCTTATAACTAAGCTCCTCCCCATGAAGATATCATTCTTCCAATATACCCAAGGTGTATACACCTATCAAGGTGTCTTATGAGAGTGCTTTACAAACCCTCTTGGCTGATAAAATCATTGTGCTACTCAAGGCCAAACCCTATGAACCCCAAGTCAAACCAAAGTGGTGGAATGACAAGCACATTTATGCCTATCACCGAAATAGGGGGCACTTAACAAACAATTGTTTCACCCTTAAGGGGGCCATACAAAAATTAATCAATGATGAAACTATTGAAGTGAATAACCTTAGCAATAATGAAGATGATATGACCTTCAAGAACCCTTTCATGAGTCATGAAAAGGGTGAATCCTCTAGAGCTAATCAAAAGGCACCTCCTCATTATAAGGTTAATTATGCACATCACTATGATAACACCATTGACATGATCTCTAGATTTGATGACACTATAAATGCCATCATAATTAAGGATAAAAACAAGAAACAATCATCAAATGTTGTTACCTGAGGCCAGACACTAAAGTCATTTCACTAGGACCGATGAAAAATTTTGATCATGCAACTACGAGTTCCTCCTTGCCTAAATACAACTTGGACAACCAATTACTTAAGACTCCCTCTCATATCTCCACTTTTGAGTTGTTGCAAACCTTGCTGAAGCATAAAGAAATCCTCACCAAAGCCTTAGTGCCAAATGACTTCGATGTGAGTGGGTTCCAAAACATGGTCAACAATATGGTGGCTCCTCATTGCATCTCCTTTTCAAACCAAGATGACATGTCCATCATCTAGCCACAAAATTATCCTCTACATATTGAAGTCTTTATCCATAGAAATAGAGTTAGGAGAGCATTGGTTGATGGTGGGGCAAGTCTCAATATTTTCACATTAAATTTAGTGAAATCCCTAGGATATATAGAGGATGTTGTTGATCCAAGGAAGAAAATCACCATCAAAGCTTATGATGATGAGTAGAGATCCTCTAAAGGCATGATTATTCTATCTATCAAGGTAGGACTAGTTGTGAAAAAACTATTTTTCAAGTCTTAGACTTGCAATTAACTTATAACATCCTGTAAGGAAGAATGTGGATTCATGACATGCAAGCTGTTCCCTCCACTTACCATCAATGTCTTAAATTTCTATACATGGGTCAAGAGGTGACAATACTTGGAGACCAAAACTTTGCACAATATTGTAACTCCCTTGTTCCTCATAACAAAGAAGAAACTAGCACCCCAACAGATGACGTCAACCAATCCATGTCAATAGAAACTTCATGTTCTACCACTCAAAATAATGACCACTCATCTACATTGACTAAGGGTAAAGAGAAATTTGGTTGTTCAAGTTCTTCCCTTCCTTCACCATCATCATCAAAGGACCCTAAATAGACACATTATGAAGAAATGGATATATTGATGAAGGAATTAGATAGGAAGTGTAAATTTCAATGTAGAGGAGTAGGCGAGTATTTGATCTCCTCATTTGATCTCCCACTTTCTCCAAGATCTCATGGAAAATCACCATCCAACACTAGACCATATCATGCATGTTTTGTTAAGGCATGTGGAGTACCCCCAAGCACAATAGAATAAATCTATAAACAAAATATCAACATCTACCCCCATCTACATGGAAAAGATTTTGATCTAATGAAAAAGATGGGATATATGGGAGATGGCCCCTTAGGTAAAGGGAAAGGCATTGTTGAACCTCTTGTAGCATAGTTTTGGTCCAAAAAATCCAAAATAGGGGTAGGGTATAGGGAACAAGGTAAGGCATAGAGCACCCCCAAGTCTCTTCCCAAGCACAATGATTCTACCTCTTCCACTCTAGCATGGGCATTGAAAGAAAGAGGTGGTAATAGCAAGAAGGAAACTAATATATTAAATGTAAATCTATCTCTCCTTGATTCACACCACACAAGAGAACCACTCATGGACACCTTCAATAATGAAGACGATGATGATTCTACTAAGTGGGAGTTTGAATCATTATCTGAAGAGTCCATCCATGACAAAGAATGTGATGTTGTTCACATCCCTATATCCAATGATTTCAATGCACAAGGATCAATCTCTTTTCTAGGTATTACTTTACCAAGAGTCAAAGTACAATAGAACAACTTAGGGGCTCCTAGAGAATAAAAACATCACACCGCATCATATGAGGATGATGAACATATTGAAGGGTGTCAATTTTAAACCCTATTTCTTGACTTTTTTCTAGTATAAATCAAAGATGATTACTATGAGCTGCTTGTGAGCTCTACTTTTCCTAACACCTTAGAGGAAGCACATGTCATAGACCTAATATATGCAGTGTATAAGCCATCTAATGAGAATAGTTTTTAAACCCCACATAACCCTTTTCATATTATGAATCACTCTCCCTAGCCCATCCTGCACTCATTAGCTAGGATACAACTGAGCCTCACCATATTCCCCATTTTGACACTAACCATGATGTCTTTGTCTACCTTAATGTAGTTGAACCATCTCATCTATGAAGAACTAAAGAAATATGCATAGCTGGGTCTGATATCAATCATCTCAGTCATACTAGAATAGGCCAAGTAGTTTATAGCCTTGAAGATCACTACCAAGTTGTGGCTAATCTTGAGAAAAAAATGAAAATAAATAGAAGTGATGCATCCAATGGTGAAAACCAAACTATGGCACCCATGAATGAGATGATTGATACCTTACCTATGTACTTCAAGGAAAGACCATCCATCTTAATCAAACCAACTGAAAAAGTCAACATTGGTACAGAGAAAGTACCAAGGATCATCTATTTGGTGTAGTTTTTAAGCATAGAGGAACTAACTACATTCATTCATTTTTTGAAGAGAGGTAAATAAACTTTGCATGGTCTTACCTAGACATGCTAGGATTAGACCCAACTTTAATCCTCCATCACCTCAACATTTATCTAGAGGTCAAGCCAGTCAAACAAAAACTTAGGAAAATGCATCCCCACATAGCTCTACTCATCAAAGTAGAATTGGAGAAATTGATTAGTACCAACTTCATCTAGTCCCTAACATATGTGTCATGGATATCAAACATTGTGCCTATATCAAAGAAGGATGGCATCTTATGCATCTACATTGATTTTTGGGATGTATTTCCCCCTTCCCAACATTGACACCATTGTAGATCTAACAGTGGACCATTCCATGTTTTCACTTATAGATGGATTTTTAGGGTATAATCATATTAGAATAGCTTTAGAGGACCAAGAGAAAAAAACCTTGACTTGTGCATGGGGCACGTTTTGTTGGAATGTGACACTCTTTGGGCTAAAGAATGTAGGGGCCACCTATTAGCGGGCCATGACCACTACATGATACATATCTTTATGGAAGACTATGTAGATGATATCCTTGCCAAATCCCATACTTAAGAAGAACATCTTCCCATCTTGGACAAGACATTTTCTTGCCTAGAAGCATTCAAAGTTAGGCTAAATCCAAAGAAATGTGCTTTTGGCATCAAATCTGGCAAGCTTCTAGGATACATTGTCTCGGCCAAAGGGATAGAAGTTGATCCTAAAAAGGTATAGGCCATAATTACCATGCAACTACCAAAGAACCTAAGTCAACTATGTTCTCTCCAAGGAAGGCTTCAATCAATCTGTCATTTCATTTCCTAGTTAGTAGAGAAGTGTGTGCCTTTCACCCACTTATTACACAAAGACATAATTTTCAAATGGGATGATCAGTGTCAGAAAACTTTTGATTTACTCAAAACCTACTTGATGAATCTGCCAGTGTTGGTGCCTTGAGTGTCACACAAACTATTACTACTACATATTTCCCTAACTAATAAATCAATTGGAACCCTCTTAGCACAAGAAAATGACCAAGGAAAGGAAAGGGCCATTTATTACATCAGTCACACCTTGGTAAACTATAAGCTAAATTACTCTTTTATTGAAAAGGCATGTTTAGTCGTAGTTTTTGCTTCCCAAAAGCTATGTCATTATGTTTTGACACATAAGGTCAAGCTCATTTCCAAGATTAATCCCCTCAAATATCTTCTCAACAAAACAACATTAATAGGTAGATTGACCAAGTGGGTCATGATCCTAAGCAAATTTGATATCGAGTATATCAATAGGAAAGCCATAAAGGGACAAGCCATCGCTGACCAATTGGTAGATGTAGCTATAGAGAGCTCAAATCCTATCTTAGCTGATTTTCTAGATATACACATTCTTTAAACAAAGTTGGTATCTTGGAAGTTCTATTTTGATGGTTCTTACACACACCATGGTTCAGGTGTCAGTATTTTGTTCATCATGTCATTGGTTGTTACCATCCCAAAATCCTACAAAATACCTTTCCCCTGCATCAACAACATGGAAGAATATGAAGCCTTATTTTTAGGCCTCAAGATAGCTTTAGAATGGAAACTAACAATGCTAGAAGTTTACGAGGATTCCCAGTTGATCATTAATCAAGTCACTAGCACATATCAGACCAAGGATGAAAAATAATTTCCTTTCAAACATATGGTTGACACACTTAAGTCATGTTTTGTTCATATTACTTTTGAACAAATTCCTAGAGACAAGAATAGAGTAGCAAATGCCATGGCCACCTTATTTTAGTTACCAAAGTAGCATGAGTAGTATGAGTTCTTAGTAGAAGAGGTGGTTCAACCCACATTTACTCAACCTGATTCCGTTATCATTTTTCATTTAGATGCTCTTGATTTCCTTTGGTATAACTTCGTCATCACTTACCTCTGTGATAACACCATCCCCTCCAACCTTTCATACAACCAAAGACATAATTTCATTTGATAGACCTCGTGCTACACTTTGGTGGCTGATACGTTGTATAGGAAGGGTCTTGATAATACTTTGTTTAGATGTCTTAAGAAGGACAAGTTGAGAGTCACTCTAGAAAAAGTCCATGCAAGAATTTGTGGGTCACACTCTAGTGTGTTTACATTAGCAAAGAAGATTCTTAGGATGGGTTATTTTTGGCTAACCATGGAAAAGGATTCTATTGACTATGTTAAGACTTGCAAAAAATGTCAAATCCATGGTAACCTTGTTCATGCACCAGCCCAAGAGCTCAACCCTTTGGCCACACCATGGCCTTTTTATCAGTGGGGTTTTGATTTAATTAGAGTCATTCACCCACCTTCTTCTAGTGGACATAAATGGATAATCACCACCACATAATACTTTACCAAGTGGGTTGAAGCGACATCGCTTGCTGACTTTACAAGAAAATAGATCTCTTCCTTCATCCTAAACCATATCATCTATCAATTTGGAATACCTCATGCCATTATCACTAACAATGCCTTGTACTTTAAGAATCAAATAATTGATGACTTATGTGAGAAATTTCACATTATACACCAATCCTCATCAATTTATTACCCCCAAGGCAATGGCCAAGCAAAGGCCACCAACAAGACCATTATCAACATTCTCAAGAGAACTGTCAATGATATTGGTAGAGATTGGAATTTACAGCTGAATCTCACTCTATGGGCATACAGGACAAGTGTTTAAACACCCACAAGTGCAACACCCTTTTCTTTGGTTTATGGTTGTGAAGCCATTCTTCCCTTAGAGGTTGAGATTCCATCCTTAAGAGTTACTCTTCATGATATCCTATCAGATGAGGACTATAAAGTGGCCCATCTAGATTAGCTGGAGTTATTAGAAGAACATCAGTGCATGACACATGAACACCCCAAAGTGTATTAGAATAGATTATCAAGACATTACAACAAAAGGGTCAAACCCCATGTCTTTTAGGTTGGTGACCTAATGGTCCAAGAAAACCCTAAAAACCAAGCTGCTAAGGAAAAGAAAGGAAAATGGGAGGCCAATTTGATTGGTCCTTACATTATCACAAAGTCTTTTGGGACTATTACTTACAAATTTGTAGATTGTGATGGTGCAGACCTAGTAGAATCCATCAACAACACCCATCTCAAATGGTTCTATGTCTAAGACTTTGAGGAAACACATCATCACCAATAAATACCAAAAAATAAAAAAACACCAAAATACGAAAATAAAATAAAATAAAATAATAAAAAATGATGGGAAATACCACCTTTGGTTTCAAAAGGAGGAAGAGATAGCACCTTTGGACTTCCCTAAACAACCCAAGTCCTTCAATGTCGAAAGACACTCCAGATAGGACTCAAGTAACTTCCTTAGAGACAAATTTTTCTTGCTTACCTAACACAATTGAGTTAATTTAACACATACCCAATTGAGAAATAATTGTGGGTTCCAATTCAGTGGTTTCTTGGCATCAAACACAATTCATAGCAACAAAGGCAGTCAATATAATAGCACCAAAGGGAAGCACAACAGATCAAGAGAAATATGAAGTCAGATTATGTATCGAAATACCATAGATATGAATTGCAGGAAACTCAATGCACTTCTTAGTTATCCACCATGGCCACTAATTCCCAATATCCATTTTAGCTTTTTATTCGATCCTTTTATAGTTTCAAAGATCCTTTTTTCCTTCATCGTCTCCAATATAGCTCCCTGAGCCCACTCTTAGCCCCTTTCGGCCCACTTTGGTCTCCTTTACTCTTAAGGTGCATCCACATAGTCTTGGCTATATCCATAGGCCAACAAATCTCACTCACATCCTCATTTCACCTCCACTAGTTCAAAAATTGTCAAAATTTATCAAAGAACTTCAAAAATTGTCAAAAATTATCAAAAAAATTCAAAAATTATCAAAAATATTTTAAAATTGTCAAAAATTATCAAAAAAATACACAAATTGTCAAAAATTATCAAAATAATTCAAAAATTGTCAAAAATTATCAAAAAAATTCAAAAATTATAAAAATTAATCAAAAATTGTCAAAAATTGTCAAAAATTATCAAAAATTGTCAAAATTTGCCAAAAACATTTCAAAGGTGGTAATAATTGCTAAAAATAACTGAAAAATCCAATTAAAATTAACACCCCAAAATTCCAGTCAAACATGGCTCATTTTAAATAAGTTATTCAACTATACATAAATTATTGATGTATTTTTCAAACCAATGATCCATTGATTTCATGGTGAATTGGTGTCCGTCTATAATTGTTGCTCCTTTGGGACAGGTTTGCATACCTCGACCAGTTTTATATGAAATCAATGGTGGGGTGCACTCTATTGAAAAATATTTAAATATTTTATGGCTCCATTATCTTTGGCAAAACTAAAAAAAAGTGCCTTAACGATATTAAGAAGCAACATAGTTATGTCCTAAAACATCTCACTGGGCTTTGAAAAATCTAGCACATTGCAAATAGCGAAGAGGATCTAGTAGAGTCCCTTTTCTTTCCTCTAGACAAGAACAAAAATTTCTGATGGATTATTAGTCTTATTTATGTTGTAGTGGGCACAACTAATCGAGACCCCTCCAACAAATACAACAATGCTATCCTAAAAGGCCTAAATATCTATCGGATTCTTTCATCATCCCCTAACAGGGGGCACAAAATAAGTAAGCATAAGTTTGAGAGATTGTAGGGGTCTTTGTGCCTTTTTAGGCCCCTCAAACAACTTTTTCAGGCCTCTGAAGTGCCTTTTGAGGCCCAAACACCTTTTTCAAGGCCTTATTTTGGCCTTCTCGAGCCCCTGAAGTGCCTTTTTAGGCCCGAACACATATTTTAAGGCCTAGTTTTGGCCTTTTCAAGCCCCGAGACACATTTTTGGGCCCAAATGCCTTTTTTGGCCTTGTCGAGCCCCTAAAGTGCCTTTTTAGGCCCAAATGCCTTTTTTAAGGCCCTATTTTGGCCTTTTCAGACCCCTGAGGCACCTTTTTGGGACCAAACATCTTTTTTAGGCCCTTGAAGTGTCTCTTTAAGTCCAAATGACTTTTTCAAGGCCTTGTTTTGGCCTTCTTAGACCCCCAAAACACATTTTTAGGCCAAAATGCCTTTCAAGCCCCCACAGTGACTTCTCAGGCCCTCAAGCACATTTTTTAGGCCCTAGCTACCTTTTTCAGGGCCCAAACATCCTTCAAAAACACCCAAATGCCTTTTTCAAAGCCCTTCTTGGCCTCTTTTGGCCATCAAAGCCTAACTTTTGCCTTATGCTTCTTTGTAAAGGCTATCAATATATATATATATATATATATATATATATATATAGACTTGTGCCTCACAATTTGTGGTTTAGCACTTCTTGCTTTTTCCACCTTAAATGCCATGGCTCTCTAACTGTTATGTGAATTTGTACTCATCTTTCATTGGGAGCCCACATAGACATTTAATTCCCCACATACAGGTGAAGGTTTGTCTTCCTTTATAGATTGTATTATGAAGTTTGACACTTTTCCAAATCTTTTCCAAACACCCAAAAACATTTGAATATTTCCAAAAAATTCCAAAAACATCCTTAAACTACTTAAAATGCTAAAAACATCCACATACATTATAAAACTATCAAAAATAGACATGACAATGTTCATCCGAAACATTAACATTATTACCAGTTGTCCTTTTGCTTGCCACAAAAATAAACACAATTTTTTTTCTATTATGATGACAATGACAACATTACATTCAAATATCCTTTGGCAAATCATTTATTCTGGGCTCCCTGGGGGAGGTGGCAAGACAAGGTGTCCAATCAATGGTGTTTCCTTAGCCCTAGCTCTCGAAGAAGAAGCCCTTGGCATCAATCCTCTACGTACCCACATCGCATCCATGGGAATCGAAAACCTACCACCGCATAACTATACATTTAACAACTATACAAATTCCTTATCCAAAAAGTACATCTCCAACTAGTTCTCATTTGGGAATGCTTGATGATAAAGTCCCATATAATAGGCAACTTCCCGGTGTACCTTCATTGTCTGTTGCATATCCACGAACACATTCTCCACCAACTTGTTTATTCCTAGTATAGTGATCGCTCATTGGGCCACATCTTGCTCCTGCTACATTTGATTAGTCACCATTCACCAATGCTCCACACTCACTTTTATCTCACATTCAACTCACTCAATGCTAACTGCTCCTATAGTTTGAATGATAGGGAGTTTGATTTTGCAATTGCCTCCCTGAATGACTCAGATTGTGACTGCAACAACACCAGCTCATTTTGCATGCACTCCAACCCTACTTGTGCCATCTTTAGGGATTCCTACAATCTTTGAGCTCATGACTGCTTTGCCTACATCCCCACATCATTCCCTTTTGAATACAATTTCTCCACACACAATTCTGCTTCTAGTGATTGCACCCATGCCCGTTGTGTTAGATTGTGGTGACTGATTAGGAAAGTATTGTACATACTTCATAAATTCTTTGGGCCATGGCTGACGTTGTAGCTGACATATAACCAACATATTGTAACACTAAAATGGCATAAAATACTTGTATAAAAGGCCTTAGGGTTAGGTATTTTTCATTATGTTAGGTTGTGATACAAAATTGGTTCTTGCGATAGTATTGAGCTGTTAGGGATTACAGATTGTAATCAGGTTGTAATCACTAGATTGTAATAAGATCAGACTTTCTATTTGGTGGATGTAGCCTAGGGATTGGGTGAACCACAATAAATCTTAGTGCCTTGTGTTCATTTCTGTGTGATCTATTATTTTTCTATTATTGGTTACATTTGCATGTATTTGTTATTTATGTCTGTGGTTTTATCCTAACAAGTGGTATCAGAGCGAGGTTGTCTTTTAGTTATCCTCTACAAGAAAGTCTCATAGTTAAGTGGGAGTCTCACAGTCAAGTGGGAGTGATGGCAGACGAGGGTAAGCTGAGGGTTGACTGGTTTAATGGGTAGAACTTCCAGTTATGGAAGATGCAAATGGAAGACTATCTTTATTAGAAAGATTTATGGAAGCTGTTGGAAGGCAAAGCCAAGAATCAAGGATCTATTTTAAATGATGAATGGGATCTTTTGGACAAAAAGGCACTTGGAAGCATTCAGTTATGCTTGGCACCATCAGTGGCATTTAATATTACAAAAGAAAAGATGACAGAAGAGTTGATGAAAACCCTAGCGACAATGTATAAAAAGCCCTCTACTTCAAACAAGGTATTTCTCATGAAGCATTTATTTAATATGAAAATGGAAGAAGGTGGATCTGTTGTAGATCATAAAATGAGTTTAATACTATTACTAGTCAGTTATCTTCTGTGGGTATCAATTTTGATGAAGAAATTAGGGCTCTCTTGATTTTGTATTCTTTGCCTGAAAATTGGAATGGCTTGGTAATGGTGGTGAGTAATTCTATTCCTGCATCTAGTACCCTAAAATATGATGATGTGATCAATGTTGTTTTGAGTGAGGAAACTTGTAGGAAATCCTTAGGTGGATCTACATCAGTAAGTTCTTTGAATGCACAAAGTAAGGGTAGAACGATTGAGAGAGGAAGTAACTCTGGAAATCGTGGGAAATCAAGAGGAAATTCAAAGGGGAAGAGGTCTCAATCGAAAGGACTGAACAACTACTGGTACTATGGGAAACTAGGTCATAAAAACAAAGATTGCTGGAATTGAAAGAAAAATGAAGGAGATAAATCAGATGGAGACAAGGAGGCAAATGTGGTAATTAACAAATCCGAAGAGGATGCTTTGCTTTTGTCTTTAGAAAGTGTTGACGATTCATGGGTTTTAGATTCTAGTGCTTCATTTCATGCTACAGCTCATAGAGGTTATTTCATTGATTATGTCTAAGGAGATTTTGGACTTGTTTATTTGGGGGATAATGAACCCTGTCAGATTGTTGGAAAGGGAAAAATTAAGATTAAGTTGAAGAATGGGAATCATTGGCTACTACATGAGGTAAGACATGTTCCAAGGCTGAGTAGGAATTTAATTTTAGTAGGGCAACTCGATGATGAGGGTTGTGTAATTAATTTTAATGATAAAAATTGGAAGGTTTCAAAAGGTTCCCTTGTAGTAGCAAAGGGTGTGAAAGTAGGCACTTTATATCTTTGTATAGGTCATATTGTTCCTTCTTCTTTGATTGTTTAAGAGAAAAATGAATGTTCAAGAACAATTGCTACAATTGAGCAGGGAGAACAAATAACTACTGTATATTTTGATACAACGCTATGGCACAATAGACTTGGGCATATGAGAGAGAAAGGTATGAAAGTACTTCATTCAAAGAAAGTTTTACCAGGTCTAAAATGTGTTAATATGGATTTCTGTGAAAGTTGTTTGTATGGAAAACAAAAGAGAGTGAGTTTTGTAAAGACTAGGAAGGAAAACAAAAGGAGAAATTAGAGTTTGTGCATATAGATGTATGGGGACTGGCTTGTGTATCTTCCCTTGGTGGCTCTCATTATTATGTTAGATTTATTGATGATGCAACTAGAAAAGTATGGGTTTATTTCCTTAGACAGAAATCTAATGTATTTCAAACTTTTAAGAAATGGAAATGCTTAGCTGAAAATGAGACTGGTAAGAAATTGAAATTTCTTAGATCTAATAATGGTGGTGAGTATTGCAGTCATGAATTTGAAGATTATTGCTCCACTAATGGTATTCGTAGATAGAAAATTGTTCTAAGGACTCCATAGAAAAATGGAGTGGCTAAACACATGAACAGTACTATAATGGAGCACGCAAGGAGCATGAGGTTTCATGTTGGATTGCCCTTACACATGTGAGTATAGGCTATCAATACTACTGTATATTTGATTAATAGAGGTCCCTCTACTCCTTTGGGCTGTGGTATTCCAAAGGAGGCATGGACTAGTAAGAAGGTGAGTTATTCTTTTCTCAAGACCTTCGGTTGTGAAGCTTTTGCTCATATAGACTCTAAATAGAACCAAGCTAGAAGCTAAGTCAAAGAAATGTGCCTTTGTTGGATATGGAATTAATGAATTTGGTTATAGGCTTTGGGATTTTGAAAATAAAAAAATTGTAAGAAGTCAGGATGTCATATTCAATGAGAAAGTGTTGTACAAAGATCTATTGCAGCAACATGAGAAGAAAGAAGATGATTATGTAGTGCTGGATGATACTCCAAAAGCTAATGTTCCAACCATTCCTCATGATGTGCAACAACTACAACAACAAATACCACACACACTAGTGAATGTTAGATGGTCAATGAGGCAAATTAGACCCCCACAAAGATTTTCTCCCTCTTTGTATTCTATTTTACTTACTGATGCTGGTGAACCTGAAAGTTATAATGAAGTTGTGTAGGTGGATACTAAGATTTAGTGGGAGTCTGTAATGAAAGAGGAAATTGACTCTTTGCTGAAGAATAAGACATGGGATTTGTGCAAGTTGCCTGTAGGTAAAAGAGCTTTATAGAATAAGTGGGTTTACAGGTTGAAAGAAGAGGAAGAAGGTAAGAAAAGATTTAAAGCCAGGTTAGTTGTAAAAGGATTTACATAGAAAAAGGGAATTGATTTTGATGAGATATTTTCTCCTATTGTGATTTGGATGAGGAAATATATATGGCTCAGCAACAGGGTTTTGAGGTCAAAGGTAAGGAGAACTTAGTGTGCAAATTGAAAAAAAGTTTATATGGCTTGAAGCAAGCACCTTAGCAATGGTATCTAAAATTTGATAGTTTTATGCATAAGCATGGATATAATAGGTGTCATTCAAATTACTATGTTTATTTTAAGAGGTTGGATGATGATAGCTACATTATTTTATGCTTATATGTTGATGATATGCGTGTAGCTGGGTCTAACATGGATCATATTAAGGGGCTAAAATTCTAGTTAGCACATGCATTTTCTATGAAGGATTTGGAGGCAGCAAAACAAATCCTTGGTATGAAGATTTGCAGAGATAGGAAGAACAAAACATTGACACTATCTCAGGCTGATTATGTTGAGAAGGTGTTGCAACATTTCTCTATGGAGAATGCTAAAGCTATCAACACACCTTTACCTGGTCATTTGAAGTTGACTAAGGAGATGTGTCCCAAGACACAGGAAGAGGAGGAAAAGATGTCCAAGGTACCCTATGCTTCAGCTGTAGGAAGCTTGATGTATGCTATGCTATGTACTAGGCCAAATATTGCACATGCAATGGGAGTCGTTAGTAGGTATATGAGTCATCCAGAAAATGAGCATTGGAATGTTGTCAAATGGATTCTCAGATATTTGAGAGGAACATCTAATAAGTGTTTACACTTTGGGTGCTCTACTATTGATTTATAGTGCTATGTTGATTCAAATTTGGTAGGGGATATTGATACTAGGAAGAGTACTATAGGTTATGTCTTTACTATTGGTGGGGCAGCCATGAGCTAGGTTTCTAGGTTATAGAAGATTAATGCTTTATCCACTATAGAGGCAGAGTATGTAGCTGCTACAGAGGCAGTCAAGGAGATAATATGGCTTCAGTTCTTCTTGGAAGAATTGGGACATCCTCAAAAGGATAATTATTCATTCACAGATAGTCAGAGTGCCATTCATCTTGCAAAGAATTCAACTTTGCATTCTAAGACCAAACACATACAGTTGCGGTACCATTTCATTCGATCAGTTTTGGAGGATGGACAGTTAAAGCTAGAGAAGATACATACCACTGACAATCCAATAAATATGTTGACAAAGGTTGTAACAAGGGAGAAGCTAAACTCCTCTTCAACTTCGGTTGGTCTTCTAGATTGAACATGAATAAAAGAACAATAGAGTCTAGGGTGGTTTAATATAGTGGGAGCCCCATGTGGTAGTGGCATTGCTATAGGATTAGTCTCCAAGTGGGAGATTGTTATTTAGTGTGGAGCTTGATCAGTCCCTAAGTGGGAGATTGTTAGATTGTGGTGATTGATTAGGAAAGTACTATACATACTTCATAAATTTTTTGGGGTTCGGGTGAAAAAAAAATTGGGCCATTGTTGACGTTGTAGCTAACATATGGCTGACATGTTGTAACCCTAAAATGCCATAAAATACTTGTATAAAAGGGTTTAGGGTTTGGTATTTTTCATTATGTTAGGTTGTGATGCAAAATTGGTTCTTGTAGTGGTATTGAGCTGTAAGGGATTTCAGATTGTAGTCAGGTTGTAATCACTAGATTGTAATAAGATCAGACTTGTTGTTTGGTGGATGTAGCCCAAGGATTGGGTGAACCACATTAAATCTTGGTGCCTTGTGTTCATTTCTATGTAATCTATTATTTTTCTATTATTGTTTATATTTGCATGTAGTTGTTATTTCTATCTATGGTTTTATCCTAACATGCTCCATATTCACCACTACTTGGAGTTTTCTTGCTTCTATTTGTGCTCCATCTTCCCTCACCTTCTTCATCAATCCCTACAAAAAATCAACTTCCTATTTGGCATTTTCTACTCAGACTCTCTCTATAGCCAACATCCTTCATGATTCTTCCACATCACTTGATGATTGATCTCCACCCTCCCACCTCTAGCAATGATTCCTCTACATTTACACCACTCACTTCCCCTTCCATTGATCCTTGTCTCAAAATTTTGAGGCTAATCAACCGACCTACTCCACTCATCCTCTCACCCACAAAAATATCTCCCTCATCCCTCAGAGCTTTTCCTATGGATTTTTTAGGAGATTTTATTTTCCCTACCTCCTCCTCCACTCCAAACATACTCTTCATCATCTCAGCTATACTATTCTCTACTTGCATCATCAACTCATCATCATCCAATACCACCTGCAATGCATGTTGCATTACAATCCCCAATAACATTATTAATGCTGACAAGGGAATTTCTTCTATCCTAATCCTTGCATCTTTAGGTTGTGCTAACCCTCATCCTACATGACTTGATTTACCCTTCTCTGGACTTACCCCTTACAGTTTGGGCTAATACACAAGCTCCTTAGAGGTTCATTGAATGTTCTTTTCTCTTTGCCCTTCTCTAATACACCTTCCTTAGCTAGCATTAGCCTCCTGCTATGATTGATTTGGTGAACTTGACATGCTTTCATTTACACACTTCCTCAAACTTCTCAATCAATCCAATGACCATGTTTTACTCTTCACCTTGCTTCATTCCATTTTCATGCTTTCTACCTATTTATGTCCATCACTCACCTAGACTCATTGTTTACTAACCTTGCCATGCGTCCACTTCCTGCCACACCCATACTAGGTACACTTCCACTATTCTTGTGCCATAATTATCACTAAAAATTTTCTACTGACCTTCTCTACCAACACACACTCCGTGCATTTGACATAATCTCTTAATACATTCCTTGTTTGGGTTAGGTTGTTGAATTTCCCCCTTCACCTTTGGGTAGATTCTATTTTGTAGGAGGTGGGGAGTTCCCTTGGTGCTTTCTACTACATTAATTAGGCTTCTTCCAATTTTTTTTGCACTACGTATGCTCACATACTGGTTGTGATCGATGTTTCCAAGGGACTTCCAGACATGACTTTTGTGGCTTCTTCTATAGGGTCATGGGATATCCTTCTTGACTATGAGGGTATCCCCTTCTACTATAGGAAGTGCCACAAGACTGGTCACTTGGCTTTTGGCTGCTCCGTAGGTAAATCTGGGTCGAAGTTGCCCCCTTCTTGGTGGAAAGGGGCCTCTGAAGATCACTACATGATCGACAAGGTCCTCTCTTAAGGGGAAGATGGCTCTCTTCAAGATATTTTGGTGGAGGTCTCTTCTACTATTCCTTGTTGTTTAGCTAAGGTTCCTCCTTTGGCACCTTTGGTGGCAACAAATCATTCTTTGGTTACTACTGTCCTATCTTCTGGTGCTTTGATGGAGGATCCTCCTTCAGATCCTTCTATGGTTGCAGCTAATCTGTCTTCTGGTGCCTTGGGGGTAGCCACCTCTCTGGCTCCTTCTCAGGTAGTTGTTCTTTCTCCTATTCCTACTATAATTTCCTCTATGGTAGTTCTTCCCTTGGCTTCAGGGGTTCCAGGGTCTAGTTGTGGCCTTGCCGTTTCGCAGTGCCAGTTGGCTGCTAGTTCGATGGGGGTTGGAAGGACCTCTTTTGATGGTAATTTGGTCATGCCCTCCTCTTTTATTTCATCTAGGGCGGCCCTTCCTCTGTCTTCTTCTCTAGATGTAGTTATTCCTATTGAGGCCTCTTCCCTAGTCTCAGGGATTTCTAGCGGTTCTAGTGTTGCTAATTTATGTTAGCAGAAGGCGATGGGTTTGGTGGAGGATGGATGGGCTATAGTAAAAGGAAAAAAATGAATCCATCCTCTGCCTCTTTTGATATGGCATTATGGTCTCATAAGAAGGGATCTAAAGGCAATGCATGACTGTTTCTGGTCTATTGTTCTTTTTTTGCCCCCTGGCTTTTGGCCTGTTGATCTTTGTTGTGCATCATGGTTGGGGATTTCTTTCCCTATATTCTTTGGGTTTCAGGAGCCTAGGAAAAACTTGTGTTGGTGGCTATCATAATGCCACTTTGGTCACCTTTTGTTTGGTGATCTAATGTACTAGCCTTTTGTTCGGCCTTTGTCCTTTGGCTGGGCTTTAATTTCTTATTTTCAGCCTTTTGTCTTGTTTCAACTTGGGTTTCAGGATCCCTATAAAACTTGTTTATCTAATTAAAAACACACACTCCATGCATTCTGCTATAGATTTCCACTGACACATCTCATGATTTGTTTCCCAACCATCACAACCACTTTATCTATGGATTGAACAACTTTTACACTACTACACACAACCGTCAGCACTACTTGTCTGTAATTACCGATTTTTCTATATTTATGCACTTCTAATATCTTGATGATGTACTTGACTAGAATTACCATGATGAAGTCATGATACTTTATTTTCCTTTGATTTTTCACTATTTAATTCCAATGATCCTCTAATTTCATGCATTGTTAGTGTCCACTTTTGAGCACCTCCTCTCATTTGGAAATCCATGTGTACCTCAACCAATTTTGTATGATATCTTAGGTGAGGACTTTATCTAACATTTGATTTTTTGGGTGCCTATTTTTATTTACTGCATCTATAATGTTTATTTTTCAATAAATTGTCATACTTTCATGTACATTGTCTGTGATTGGTAGTACTTCTCTGCGTGACACAAAATTCATATCACCATAGTTGAGCTAGTGGTGGTTGTACTTGGTCATTTTTTTATTAAGCAGTCTATGATGACAATTAATTTACATCTCTTTCCAATAAAAGTAAAAGTTAGTTGCATTCATTTAGTTGGAATTTCCATATTGGGTCTCCTACAAACACACAGTTGGCACATAAATCTAGATAACACACACACAAGTCTCATCACTAGTGATCAACAAAAAGGGTAAACAATTCAAGTAAGGCTATCCAACTATAGGTCACAAAACAATGTACTCGTGCAATAGTTAACACTCTACTTTTGTGGACTCGATCTCATCACAACACTACCATCTTGCATCACACTTCATTCTCCCTTATCCTCTATCCCACCTATTGCATTATGTGGATTTTGAATCTCAAAAAATTATAGTCACTAATTCATTACACCATTCATCACATCTTATGCATTCACTCCTTATTCTATTCTTACTAGGGTCTCATGTTTCATTTCGTGGATTTTGAATCTCAAAAGTTGAGTTCCATTCCATTCCATTCCAGAGCACATTCATTTCCCTCCATTTTTCAGTCTCATTCACCTCATCTTCTCATCTCCTTTATACATTCCATTACATTTCATTCCCTCTCATTTCACTTCATTCCATTTCATTTTTTCACATTTCCATTTCATTTCATTCTCATGTCATTTCTTTCCATTTTTTATTCTATTTACTTTGTATAACATTTTTGTTCATTTTATTTCATTTTTTTCACATTTCATTCCCTTTCATTTTATCACATTTCATTTTCCTTACATTATCATTTTAGTTCATTCCACTTTATCACATTTTTATATCATTACCCTTTCATTCCATTTCATCATATTTCATTCTATCACATTCCCATTTCATTTCATTTCCATTTTTGTTTCATTTATACATTCATTCCATTCCATCACATTTTTTTTACTTCCATTTCATTTCATTACATTACACCTTATCACATTGCATATTTCATTTCATTACATTTCTTACATTTCATTCCATTACATTTCTCCCATTTCATTTCATTACATTTCATTCCTTTCGTTCCATTTTATCTCGATTCCTTCCATCCTATCACATGATGTTATCACAAAATTAATTTCATTTATCACAATTCATTTCATTACATCACATTGCATTATATCAAATTTCATATCACCACGTTACATTTCATTTACATATATTTCATTACATTCACATATTTACTACATTTTCATTCATTGCATTTTCTTTCATTCATGCATCTTGTTACTTAACATTTTTGTTCATTTACACCTTTCATTTCATTATATTTCATATTATTACATCAAATTGCATTACATCACCTTTCATTTCATTATATTTCATATTATTACATCGCATTACATTACATCACCTTTCATTTCATTACATTTCATATCATTACATCACATTGCATTATATCAAATTTCATTTCACCACATCTTATTTCATTCATTACATTTCATTCACACCTATTTTCATCACATTTTTCCATTTCATTCCTTTATTCATTATCCACAAACCATGCTAATCAATTATTCACATATATATCACTATCTACTACTACTATATCCATCAAATCAAACTATCACATGCATACATGAGTCCATGCTATAAAAAGCATACATGTCTGCACATCAATAAGCTCAGATATCTCCTAAAGTAAAAAGATCACATGATATATCAAAATGATCAAATCAACATAAATATTGGATGGACTGCATCAACATGAACATCAAAATGATCAAATACATGCACATCAAATGGTCACAATGTCTATCCACGTGAACATCTAAAGATCAACAAATACATCCACATGAATATCAACTAAACATCACATGAATAATAATACATAAAGATGAGTAATCCCATAACACATAATATACACTCATCCATGTATAGGTGGCTGAACCAAAGGTCCCTATTCACTGGGGGCACTCCTCTCCTCTCATGACGCCTACTCAATCACATTTGTTGTCACTGCAACTCCTCTAGCTACAGTCATCTGACTAGTTGATGCCCCATCTATCCTTGATGGTGGTGGTGGTAGTGGTGGCCTTGGTGTCATTGACACTATAAATGCCTATAGCATACTCATTATCTTGCCCATCTAAGTCTCTATAGCACTCATCTGAGCCTCTAAATCAGTAGATCCTCCTGGCCTCTTTGGTAGTGGTTGTGCATTTGGCGATGCCTGTTGTTGCCCCTGTTGTTGTACATCTTGTGGATCTTTGATCAGAGCCTATACCCACAGCCTCTATCACCAAATAAACTATATATCATTAGGAAACCTAGCACTCACCTACTCCACCTAACTCTACCCAACATCCCTATCCCACTGACCAGATCCTACACCACCACCCCTCACCCTTGCACCTCTATGCCCAAGATCCCTCCAACTATTCCTACACCTACATATCCTAGTCTCTACACTAGACCTCATGCCACACCCCTCTGTGGTAGTACCATGGCTACTCAAACTCTTCCTCCATATCTCCCCCGTGCTCTAATCATAACTCTCACTCTCCCTTTTGCCCACTATCTCCCTCTACCTCTCCCTAGACCACCCTCATCATCTCCATCCTCTCCTCCACTCGACAGCTCATCAATGCTCATAATAGGTTTTGCTAGATCTGCATGCCTCAAGAATGGATGCTCTCAAAACCATCGTTCATAGTCCCCCTCCATCCCTACATCTGCCTCTCCATCTCACAATGCCCATGGTTGTGGTGTATCTATCATCTACAAAAAATCCTCTAGGCATGCCTCATACTCCAAGGTCAGCCACTAAACTGCCCTCTCTAACTAAACTTGAGTATAATGTGTTGACCCCTATGGCATGCCCTACTACCGATCAAATTGTCTCACAACCTGTCTGAAAAAAACCTCTCTATCACTATGGGAACTTGGCCAAACAAATATCTTGGAACAAATAAATATATCATCTCCTCATTGTTCTTAGCCCATGGCTTAGTAAAACTATACAGTCTACATACAACCTCTTCAATGTCATCCAAAATCTACCGCCAATACTCTGTCTTACCCAAATGAGGTTGCATGATCACACCAGATTAAGTATATATATAAGGCATATCCTATGGATGCTATTACACACATATAGGTTGAGTAATGGGTAGATTCTCCCATGTCCATAGTTGTAACAATATCACACCTGCTGATAATGATGAAGCTTCAAAATATACAACCTGATGTAATTCATGATATAAGTGAACCAAGATATAGCTACCCCTTGTAAATCTCTATGGTTGATCAATCATATCCTATATCAACCAGCTCCATCCAACTGGACATCCCCACCCTCATCAGTCTGGCAACAAAAACCCTCCTACCAATCCTGCCAAAATTGCTAACAATGGCTCATACTACAACATCTGGAACCATGATACGCTATCATCCCCAATGTTGTCATCTCCAAACAAATCTCTAAAGGTAGTATCATCTGCAGTCTAATCATAGTACACTAATTCTCCCACTGTCGGGATCCATAATAGTCAATACACATCCTCTGGCATCACAATCATCTCACCCATAAGCAAATGAAAGGTGTTGTGGTCTGAGTGCCATCGCTCAGTCACAACTGTTAATAGTTCTCTATTCACTCAGAACTGGGGCATCTGTAGTAAATAAGTGAACCCACATCTATTTATTACCTGATGATTTACAACCAACAATCTACCTACTACCTCTAGGGGCCATGGATACAATCCTTGCACCATGAGCTTGCACCCACGTACCTGTTTGCATAAAAAAAACACACAATAATATCAATTTTCATCCCAAGTGATCATCATACATCAGTCTACTATCAATATCTAGCTCATTAGCTATTGGTTCTATCTTGGACCTATTCATCATCCTTCTCTATATTGAGTTAGACCTTTTTTTTTTCCCCTACTTTGTATCCTGAGTAGGGACATCATTTTTATCTCTCTATCAGACTAATCCTAAGACATTACTTCATGACCGCTTGATTGCTACTATGCCTATCCTTGGCCGAACGACCTAACATCTAGCCTTTTGTGTTATTTTACGATCACTTCAAACTTTGCAATGTATTTCTACCTCTCAATGTTCATTTTCACTCTTTCTTAGGACATATGCACTACTCGATTAATCAAATGCACTAAAATAGACATACACGCTATTCAAACATTTGAAAGTGATATTTTCCATATCAAATGTGCTATAACATTCATAAGTGCTATCAAAATAATCATTTGCACTATTTCACAGTGCATACATGCTATTTATCACAAAAGTGTCAAAACATCATACATATGTGCTATAAGATCTATCAGATGCACTAAAACAGTCAAATGCGCCATGCAAAACATTATATGTGCTATTTTTTTAGTATATGTGCTAATTTGACTCCAATAATAGGTCTTTGAATGCACTAATCCATCCCTCAAATGCACAAAAATCTCGTGCAAATGCCTTAAAAGAATTCAAATGCACTAAAAGAAGAGATAAATGTGCTAAAATACCTAAACTACATATCTACCACAATAATTTGCATGAATTTCAACAAAATTAGGTACACAAAAAAAATCTTAAACATGGAGGGTCTTGATAACTTACCAGGGCATCGTAGTCCACTGGACACACATACTTGTGACCCCTCTCAAATCTATGCTCTCGTAAAGGAACCACCATCCTCACTGGCTCAGAGCTCCAAATTGCCAAATGTCAAAAGAGCGTGTGAAAATGACAAGGTAAAAGACCTTTTGGCCTATTTAACCCTCCTTAAGGGCATTTATATCCCCTTTTCACTCTATTTACCCAACATTGGAACCTTTTTACTCACTTTCACAAATTGGGTATTATATTCAACCAACTTATCATTTTTATCCATCAATTATCACACATTTCAGAAATAAAATTGGAACCTCCTTAATTTTTGCACATTCATTTTTTTCCAATTTCATTTATGAGGGAGTAGTATATCCATATCAAACTAGGGCATCAAAATTTTCTAAAAAAACAAAACATTCTACCCCAGCCAAAATTTTAACATCAATTCAAACTGGGGCATTCTATCAAGTTACCCTAAATGAGGGATTTTAAAACATCACAACATCAAATCATCATCAACAATCTAGAATCATATTAGTCAAAAATTAATCAAACATCATTAACCAGACATTCAGTTATTAGAATTGGACCTAAAACTAGAAAATCAAATAGTCTTTGAACTAATATGCTTCCCATCTTAGCTCAAAAAGGGGCATTTTTAGACACCCAAAAATTGGCAAAGACTTAAAACACTACAACTTCAACCAATCAATGCAAATTAAGGAGGAAAGGAAAACAATAGACTTTCAAATTAAGGATTGCATTAGGTCATTAATCGATTAAATCATCTATCAAATTAATAAGACATAAATCAACTTTGAAAATAGGAGAAAAACAATTCAAAATCATAAAATGAAATTTAGAAGGGAAAAGGAAAAGAAATTTTTTTGAAAATAAATGGAACTTTTATTTTATCAATAAATCCATTTATCCTCAAAATCAAGACTTTTGGACTCCTCCTCTTCTCTCTTATGAGACATTTTCAATTTCATCTCTATCCACTAGTCAAAGGTAAAACTCAAATTCTTACCCCAACCCCTTCTAAAATCCCATAAATAGAAGGAGAATTCAAGAGCGAAGGGACCCAAGTTTTAGGCATCTACATTATAGGCATATTCGGAGTTGTCATATTGAGCATATTAGCATTGTTATTCTAGCAAGTTTATGTCATTTTAGCTTTGTTTTCATGTTATATAATATCATTTTAATACATGTTTAGCTCATTGCATGTCCATTTTAATAGTATTTTAAGAGTTGTTACTTGCATATACTCTACATTTTCATCTTAGATCTTGTATACATACTGACAAATCTACATTTTAAGCATACTTTCATTCTAGAAATTTCACTAAGATGCTGGTCTGAGAGCATTCTTAATAGTTGTAGTTAGGAAAACATGGGACGTTCATAGAGTTTATGTTTTGACAATGATTTATTGGGTTTAGTCTACTTCATTGTCATTTTATCTACACTCCACATTAAAGTTTCATGAATACATGAATATACCATGTACACATACCTCACACAAGCTCCAAGATATGCCCCATCAAAGATCATTGCCCTATGGTATTTAGTGACTCTCAAGGTTAATTCCATTTGGCATGCCTAAGAACGTTCAAGTGGTCAATAGGATAGGATGAGCTTGGGACTAGGATTTACCAAACCACTCAGAGCTAACATAGGAGATAGTTTGATCCCATGACAAACAGTTAGAGAGATTCACTAGTTGGCAACTTTTTACTAGCCAACACTACAAGTTTCAGCATCACCCAAGATGGGGCCACAAAATCAAAATAGAGTCCAATTTTCAAAAAGAGAGAGAGGTTATTATAGGTGTCAACAATACGATCCTATGGCACCTAGAATTGCATCCATACCTCGCAAAAGCTTTGATATATACCTCATCAAATATTGCTCCCTTATGAAATATAGTGACTCTCAAGGTCAATTCCATTTGGCATGCCAAAGAATGTTTGAGCATTCAATAGAATGAGATGAGATTTGGAATAGGGTTTACTTGGCCACTCAAAGCTAATGAAGCAGAAAATTTGATCCCATGATGAACAATTAGAGAGATTCACCAATTGGCAACTTTGTACTAGCCAACACTACAAGTTTTAGCATCACTCGAGATGGGGCCACAAAATCAAAATAGAACCCAATCTCCAAAAAGAGAGATAGTTTATTGTAGGTGTCAAAAACAAGATCCTATAGCACCCAGAATTGCATCCATATCTCAAACGAGCTCCAACATAAGCCTTGTCAAAGATTGCTGCCCTATGGCATTTAGTGACTCTTAGAGTCAATTCTATTTGACGTGCCTAAGAAAGTTCAAACAATGAATTAGATGGGACAAGATTAGGACTAGGGTTTAAATGGACACTTGGAGCTAATGGAGAATACAATTGAGTCCCACAATGAATGGTGAGAGAGATATGAGCAAGATATGTGTGCCTAGGCCACTTTGTGCAAGATATGAGCAAAAATTGCTAATTAGGAAAAATTAGGTCTTTTTTATTTTTTGGTCAAGATAGCCTAGGATTAGGTGTTTTTTTTTTTTTTTTTGAAAAATTTGGAACCTTTTCCAAGTCCTAGAACTGAAATCTAGTGAAAATTGCAAAAGTTGCACTTTTTGTGCAAAATTGCAAAATTGAAAACTTGTAAAAGTTGCTAAAATATGCAACTTGGTTGGAAAGGAGTTGTAACTATTCAAATAATAGTTGTAACCATTCTAGTAGGCCTATAATAAATAAATACCTCATTTTTGAGGTCTGATGGGGTATATTGTGCGGATTGGGAGAAGTTGCAATAAATGATTTTGAGTTTTGAAACCTTTTTTACTATTTTATGTATGTTGCCCATACTATATGGATTAGAAAGTCTAATATAATGATTATTTGAGAAGGATATTTTAGTTATATTTCTTTTTCTTTTGGTTTTATCCTTCTAAGTGTTTTTTTGCTCAAGTTATTCAAGATTTAGTGCAAAAGGGTTTGTAGGACAACAATTTTGTACATATTCCATAAATGGGCCCTTAACTATAATATCTATGGTTGGATTTTCATGGTCCCATAGGGAATGGTAGTTAGTAAGGTACTTTAAATTATTCTATGGTTTCAAGACTAGAGAAGAAGGGTTTTTATTTTTCCTAACCAACCCTATGTCAACCACCTAAGAGGATTTGATCTTTTGTACGTGTTGTTTGGAGTATGACATGAGTTAGAGACCTATTGGAGGATTGAGCATTTGGGAACAAGTTAAAATAAGGTTTTTAGTCATTCTTTAGTGTTGGATGTTTTTCCATGAACCCATTTCCTCTATGTTTCTTTGTAAACCAAGCCTAACTTGATCAATTAGGTCTATGTTTCCTGGTGAAGGAAAGGGAGTGCTAGAATGGAACTAGAACTTGGTGCTTTGGGTGTTTCTACAACTTTGAAAAGGGTATCAAAAACCCTAATTTTTTTGGGTAATGTTTGGGATTTTTAGAAGTTAGATCCTAAAAACCTCTTAAGGAGGACTAATAGGGGTTCATAGGGCTACTAGGTGAAATTGGGGTTTGAGACATTGTGCAAGTATGAGAATTAAAACATTACTGTTTTTTGTGCTTTCTAAGTGCCCTAAGTCCATTCTATACCTTATAGCCCTTGGTACAAATCTTTATGGTGATTTTCTAGGATTGACCTAGTTGTGGGAAATAGGTCCTAAAACCATAAATTGGGTGAACTTGGTTCTTTGTCCATGGATTCTTGGTGAAGTTGGATGTCTTGTTTCTCTAATCAATTGAAGGATTGAGACTTGTTGAAACCTTGTGAGAAGGTTGGAGATTTGGTAGTTTTTGGTTGGGTGAAAGAGTGGGAAAGTCCACTTGAAGCCACCTAGTTGTGTACTTTACATCACAAAAAGTGAGAGAGGTTATTGTAGGTGTCGATAACATGATCCTATAGCACCTGATATTGCATCCATACCTTACACAAGCTCTGAGGTATGCCTATCAAAGTTCATTTCCCTATGGAATTTAGTGATTCTCAAGGTCTCAAGTATATAAATGTTACATCAAATGTTTATTTAATTATATTCAATCTAATGAAGTAGTTGGATCTGCTCTACATTTTAATGTCTCGAGTATTACCTCGTGGTCTAACTTGCAAACCTTCCAAAGAGTCATATTATGTGGCTTTCCTCCATATTTTATCAAGTGGACATTTGACATGACTACAAGGTTTGAATAATGAATAATATTCCTCTATGTTTGACAATCCTTAAATAATCACAAGTTAGGGTTCTTCATAGAATATCATCATCTAAACCATGTACTAGTTACAACAACTGCATCTATATATTACTCTAAATGTTCATTATTTATAACCGAGTGATCTAATTTTTTTTTTTGGCCTGGACTCAATGACACAAATAATCTATCCCTTCTTCATTGTCTCCAAGTGCAATAACAAAAAAAATATGGCCTGCAATGATAAATGTACATAATGTGGTCATTGATTGAGAAAATACTTAAGTAAAATTTATAAAGTTAGACATTAAATTTAAAGACACACACACACACATACATTACCAGGTTTCACTAGATCAAACAAGTGGTCAAATTCAATGGATGAGTCTATCTCTACCATTTCTAATGCTTGTGGGGGATGATAGTGTCAATTGGATCCAAAACTTATACATCCCATTTGTCCACTCATTTAGTCGACTCACACTCATCCCAATTTTCCTCTACACATGATGGACAAAAGCATGTCATTTTTCATATGTGGATAATCCATGAACCTACATCAAAGCTTCTAAAAGAGTTAAACTCACTTGATCCCTTTAGTGTTAAACAATCCTTATATGGTGCAATGTTAGTATTATCTATCAACCAAAAAAATCTACGAACTATAGACTCACCTTCCTTAACTAGACCTATTGTAGTGTTACACCACTGGATGATGGATTTTGCATTTTTCAATGTTTCTCCATCTTTATACTTTAATTCTTCATGAGGTAAGGCTCTTTTGATGCATGCGCCTACACCATTGTGCTCTCCCTTTGCATGACCAACCTTTGTGAAATTTCACATATATTGAATTCTAGACAATCGGTGCATCCTGCTCAACCAATAGAACATCTATGCATTCTTGAATTGAGATATGTAATTATCTGACCAAATAATGTGTTGGTATTATGGGATTCCCCTATTAGCCAAATCTTCATAAAATAGTTGAAAATAACCATGTACAAACTCCATAGAATGTGATTGATCATCAGTGATGTAAAAATGGTACTCACTCAATATCTTAATGTCATCATCTATACTTGTAGGGGAATACATGAATGTTATGTGAACAAATATAGAAACCCCTTGAGAAGTATGATATTTTTCTTGCACCACATTTTGTGGTTGTAGTGCATAGTTCTCTGTGAAGTCTACAACCAAAAAAATGGTGTCTAGTGGAAATGTATCCTTGCACAACTTGAATTTCAAATCTTGCCATCAAGCTCTATGTGTATGCCTTGCATACTCGTAATTAATCTTTTCACAAAAAATCTTCATGAACTCATACACTAGAATATCAATGATTAAATCAAATCTTTTATGATGTTTCCCATCTTTTAGAGCATATTTCATTGTCTTATATTTTTTGTAATATACTATTTCATTTCCAATTGCATGTGTATTATCCATATGTTCACAAGTTGATAAAAGCTGCAACGAACCAAAAATAAGCATGTACCGTCCAAGCATGACATCTTGTAAAAATTTTGACCATCCCCTATTTCACATAAAATGTTGGATATGAATTTCTTTGAAGATCTAGGTGGCTCATTCATGTCACAATCTTGCAAAACAAACTTAGAATGCAAAAAAATACATATATGCCTAAAAACATCAACATGGTTAGAAAATTCAATCTATATCTTACAACAAGAAGTTTTGCATTTTTGATTTATCTTCACATAAAAAAAGTTTACCCATCTTAAAAATCTTTGAGTTATTCGAATTTGAGGATACATACCAATAATTTTTGCCAAAATTTGTGTTTGAGTTGAGTCCAAAAAATGTTTCGCATGTGGATCGCAATTTCATCTACCAATCCTCCTTACAACATCTCTTTGACTAGGGGGAAAAGATCTATTATTTTTCCAAAAATATTCAATCAATGATTTCAAAGCTTCACTATTTTCTTTATCCTTTCATGATAGTCTACCACTAAATTTTCATAACTCATTTTTTCTTGGATCTTCCACTTCCCATGCCTTACCATGACTCTCCTTAGATTACCTCTACAGATTTTTAATGTTTTTATTTTCTTTCTCATGAGTCAATCTTTGTTCATTTGGGTACTTACTATTGTCAATGTAAGTACACATCTTGTGATATTACTATCTTTGGTGCATGATTTAGAACCCATTTTGTCATATCCAATTATTAGATTCTTTACAATATTTTTTTTCATTTGAATCATCCATCATTCTTAGCCCAAGAATATTCATGATGGGCCTAAATTTCAAATTCCTCATCATTTCAACAAATAATTGGCATTGACCTATCATATTTAATTCTTCAAAGAATAATATCCACATACAATTAACTTTTATTTGACAAGTATACTTGCTAATCTTGTCAAGCATTGATTTCTAACTGTTAGTATCAATATCAACCAAATATTTTGGTCTTCTAAAATGAATTCTAGAAGGTGTTATAATCTCTTCCATTCACTCAATATTTTGAACATCAACATTAGGATGAGTGATTTATGTACCTTGAACCAAAGATGATGTGCCTTGGAAATAAAATTAAAAAAATAGAATATCACCTAATTGATATGTTGATGTTGTGCCTTTTACATGACATGATGGAGTGTGTACATCATTAGATGTAGAAATTAGTGTCTCTTCAACATGAGATGATGATATGAATCCAACATTGGAAGATGGTGTAGCTTCACAATTCAATTGTCTTCTTGAGCATAAGAGCCTAATTCATTCTCTTTGTCTTTCCAATTCTTCCTCTTTGTTTTTTTGTATTGGTGGTTCATGTTCCTCTTCGAAAGACAATTCTTCATTATTACATTAAAATTTTCTTTGTTCACATAGTAGTTTCATTTTATCTCTTTCAATTGCCAAATCTCTCACCCTCTCTTCCATTGTTTGAGTTTTTGGTTTCTTCCTTGGCATGATGATGATTTTTATATGTCAAATTATTCAAACATCACAATTTGTAAATTAAAATCATTCAACTACATGTACAAATTAAAATTATTTCAATGAATACACAATATATACTAAACAACTTGTAAAATTATAATGAATTATTCATACATTAAATTTTTTAACCATTTCCAAATAACAATTCATTTGAACATACAAATTTTAATAAATTCACTGTATATTAAACAACTTGTCAAATTATAATAAAATTTGTCTCTATAGTAACAAAGAATATTTAAAAAGGACTGTACTAATCTTTTCTATAGAAATAATGTTCAAAAACCCTTTAAATTATGTATCTAATGATTGAATTTGGCATTTACTAGCTTCCAATACCATGAAACCCATGTTTTTTATCAAAACAACAAAACATACTATACACTATAAATATGTCACACTCTAAACTCTTCTATCGAAGTGATTCCATGAGATTGGAATTATTGAATGTTAGCTTATAGCTCCCTATCAATGGAGTAAAAGGGTATGTTTAGAGAAATGCAAATAGCTCTCAATCGAGTCTTTGAGACACAACCCTTGCTAGTAAACCATGCAATAGGAGGTTCTTTGATACAAGAGAAACAATGCCAATGTCCACAAGAACTCACATAATACAATGCAAATATGAACTAAGCTAACATACAATGAAAAATGTAGTTATATTAAACAAGATGATAGTGTATTACAAATCCAAACTAGTTAAGCTAAGTGATCTAGATTATTGCTAGAAATAGAAGTTATACTACATGAATCTAAAATAAAATGCCATGGTATGAGAGAAATTAGACAAGAGGGTAGAAGTTCTCCACAAGCTCCCAAGAATTTGATTGATAAATCTACAACATAACAATACTAAGAGTGTGGATCCTTTGAGAAGGGACGAGCTCTTTCTTAAAGACACACAGATGGTGTAGATAAAGATCAAGGGATGAAGGATCAATGGTGCAAGTTGACTTTGCATGTGAGACAAAAAGCCTTTTCTTTTAATTTGTAAAATAAAAAAAAGACTTTATATGTGCACATTGAGTGGGTTAGAAGAATGGGGTCTTTTATTTAATTAAAAGGGGACATGTTCTTTTAATAAAATAATGAACTTAGGATAGTATAGTCAAACTATATGTTATACTCAAATTAAGTGATTTTTAGCAATTTGCCAAATGATTAATTAATTTAGCCAAAATGCTAAGAAGGGGGCTAATAGTCTAGATGACTATTTTAAGTGATTACATTTCCCCTCTTTGAATAATGTGTGATCGATTTGGGAACACATGATGTCAAAGAAAATAGAAGCCAAGTAGGCAACAATAGATAGAGATATCCAATTTTGAAGAATGAAGTGTAGAAAGATATAGCTAATCTTGAATGTACAACTTGATAGTGATAGTACTAAACATGAGGAAAGAGAGGATGTAAAAACTAAAGAAGAATAATTACACCAAGAAAAGTAGATAGATTGAGAGAAAATGAAAAGGTCAAACATATGCTCTTGAGAAATAGATAGCTATAGCAAGTGTTGATAGAGTATTTCTGCCCCCTCGGGATTGAAATCAAAATAAGGTAAGAGGAATGTAGAGATGGGAAAAATATGATTAAATAAAGATATAGAAATGTCCAAGAGGACAGATTTATGATTAGAATAATAGAATGACCATAAGGAAATGATAGAATGCCCTAGTTTGACCACAGTTCATCACAAAGGATAAAGTATGCAAATTAGGTCAAATCAAGTAGAAAAGATGATTTAGAAATGAAAATGTGAAGTGAATTAGATATGAGGTGTAGAAATGGTGAAGACATGGAGAATTGAAGATGCCCAAGTGGAGATTCAAAGATTAGACCTCAATAGGTCAACTAACTATACATAAGAAAGTATAATTTTCAAATGCAATTTTGACTATCAAGATGAATTCATATTTTTATTTTGATCCCAAAATTGGATCCAAGACATTGAAATTAGCTAGGTGTGAAATTTTCATGAGATTTTGAGGAGTTTAAAAAATGAGTCAAAATGAGGTTGGAAGGCTATATAAGGGGTCCAAGTGTCATTTTTAATTCATTTATCTTTTGTGATTTTGAGAGCTTTTGAATGGTTTAGAGAGAGAAAATGGCCTTGGTAGGCATTCTAATCTACAAACACTACTTCGAGCACAACCAATAGCACAACTAGCCACCCAACTACGAGGCATCAGTAAGTCATCGAACTTATTTTGTTTTTTGAATTATTTTATGTCATTTTTAGCACATTTTAGGGGTCAAGTACAAAAACATATATTGTATGATACTTTAAAAGTATCACATGGGTACTTTAAGAAATATTGCACGATATTTCTGTTAAAAAAATGTATCACCTCACTTTAAAGGTTTATCATTTTCAACCACACCCAAATATCGTCCCATTTGGTGCAAAATATCACCTAGGAAAAATTATCACCTTAATACTATGAAAAGTGTTGTACCATACTATGTCAGCAAAAAGTCTCGCTTGCCTATAGAAAAAAATATCATATAGCCTATTTTTAAATATTTTTTAGGGTAAATTTGCATGTTTAATTATTTTGTTGATGTTACTGATGTTCGCATTTTATTATTTGTAGCTTGTGTTTCATGCACTTCTTGTTAGGGGCTTGAAAGTGGTGGACTTGCGTGTCCTACAATAATTTATTGATGATAAGAGAGTCACCATATCGAATATGGGGCTAAAGTAGGTGATACAGATGCCCCATATATAGATGAACCATGAGTTGTTGACTATGCTAGTTGAGCAATGGCATAGCAAGCACAACATCTTTCATTTGCTAACTGGAGAGGCCACCATCACACTAGAGGATGTCTATCACATACTTCAAGTACTATGCTACTGTAATCCAATGAGTGTGATGTTTGATTGCTCTTTTGTATTTTAAGTTTTTGATATCCATGTGAGGCATACTAATGTGAGGCTTTTTACATGTCACAAGTTTATTATGATTAGACCTCAACAGAGGAGAGGGTATCCATTCAAGATATTTTTCAAGATGTTACCATCCTAGACTACCATTTGAGTTGGGAGATGCTCATAGATGAGTATGGGGATGAGCATACATTACCATGTCTCTTGTGTTCATTGGTCAAATAGGCTTTGGTTACTAACAAGGGCAAAAAGGGCTTCCCACTAGGATGGGGAAGATTGGTGGCAAATTTGATTGGGTGGCCCAAAAGGATGGCATGGGGATTGACAATCCTAGTAGACATGTACTACGAGCTGTATGAGGTAGTATATCATGGTGGGTGAACCTAGGCATGTGTTGGTTAATAGTTTGTCCCTCTTGCTAACTTGGCTTTACCTTGACTCTAGATGCCCAGAATGTGAGGAAACAAAAGGATGTCACCAAAAAATGGGTCAGTGTATGTGTTATATCACTGCTCTCTGAATTATAAGGTACAACTCCCTTATATGAAAGATATGCAACGAATTATGTCTTTAATAGATTATTGAGATGTGGGTATGCTCTTAACCTGAGAGCAAAAGATGATAAAATAGGATGCTCATAACTACGAACACCCCAGTCAACAATAGATTTGGGCAACCTATAACACCCAGTGGAATGGATATCACAAGCTACCTTGAAGTCCTTCTAACATCTAATCCTAATTCTTAGTGTAGATTAGTCCTACTAAAATGCAATCTAGAGATAGAGAAAAGATTCATTTGAAAGATGAAATGGAATCCACCTTGACTAATAAATCTCCACTAAAATAGAATCTAGTAAGATATCATTAGCTTCAAATACATATATCCTACAATCCCATAGAAATTATTCTAAAATGCAAGGTTAGCTTAGTTGAAAGAGACAATGAAAGAAACCTAGGCATGCTAGTAATAAATAGAATTAGAACAATCACATTACCTAACTACAAACATCATACAAGTCTTTCATTCCATCTAACTCTTTGATTCTCACTCAACATCTAGAAATGCAAAGGGAAAAGTTAGACAAAATTGTCAATTCTTTCTAATAACTTAGAAAATTACATATATAGGCCCCTCTTAGGGTTCTTGGCTAGTTACATTAACATAACACTTGAATTACTTAGAAATCAAACAATCACCAATTACAATTCAATGCATCAAAGAAAGAAAACATAAATGATTAGAATTCCTTGAAATAGTTCACATTCTTCTCTAATCTATATTAGTCATCTTAGTGCCAAAACTTGTATTTAATATCCCAATGCTCACTATAGGTTTGAATTTTGGTTGTCGATCTTAGATCAATGATCGAGATTAAAACCTAGCAATCTTCTTTATTTTGATGTTTTTTTAGCCTACGACCTTGTGACTATGGTATTTGTGGCTTCCCTAAGTTGAATTGGGTTATCCTTACCCACTCATGATTGTGTGACCATTTTTTTAAGGGTTTAGCTATTAACACTTTCATTGGGTCGCAACTTAACATGTCTCCATTCTACTAACTACATTGACTTAGCGAGAACAACACATTAGCTGTGTTTGTGCTTTCACAACATTAAAATTAACTCTAATTTCTAACCTGCAACCTTGTCATGACCATTTGAAGTTGATTGTTACTACATTCATCAGGTCATGCCTTGAAATATTAAATTTTCATTTAACCCTACCACCATGCAATCATTGGCTTTCACTCTTCGTTGTCTTAACTTTGAGTTACCTCTAACCACCAGCAACTGTGTGATTTCTTCTTATTCACTACTTTGCAGCCTTGACTTGTTATTAACTTAACCTACCTATGATCCTATGATGGTCTTTGATTGCTAGGAATAGAAGATTTTAATTATTTGTTCTACTCTATAATGTGGGTCCATCTTCCAGCTATTTACATTGTGGTAGATAGTTGGCACTATTTCATTGCCTAGAGAAACTGACATTGGACTACTTTTCTTAATGACACTTCGTAACTAGGTTCTAATTGTATCTAGTGGAATGTAATGGACCTAACAAGACACATGTTGCTTTGTCATTATATTGCTAAAATTAACAAGTGAGCAACTTTTTATAACAATATAGTGATGACCATCGATTGATCTAGAGATCAATGGTGAAAATTATCTCTTCATAATCCTAATTTTGTCTCATATAGAACTAGTCAAATAAAGACATGTGTCACCTAATCTAACATCATACCAGCTACATAAGGAAATGGACCGCAAGAACATGCATTGTTCTGTCATTATGTCACTATAATTAACTTTCACACAACTCTCTATAGAAACATAATGATGATCATGGATCTTTGTGAAATCTAACAACTAAGGAGATACATTGTTGAATAGTTATATTTCCATCATAAAACACCACCTGTTGATTTGGCCTTCATCTAATGATCTAGATTTAGTCTCTGAGTCATTTCACTTGTCAAATTTTCACAGATTAAATATTAACCATTGATTTCATTTCAAATAAATTCACACCACATTTGACCAGGTTCTTTCATCATTTGTAAGGATTTATCCACTTCTACTATAGCTGATTCAACTTCTATGGTTTTCATGATGTTCATGTGATCTGCACCTTAGACCTGAGCTTCGATCCAAATTTTTGTAGTTGCCATCTATTCTAAATATAATGTGATATTCTTTCAAATCTATCATTCCTCCAATTAAATACTTGATTATGGAATTAGGGTTTCTAAACGACTTTGTTATCATCTAGGAAATGCATAAACTTACCCTTTCTTTCCTAATCACATAATATGAAAAAATGCATAAATTTCTTTTGAATGCCCACATAGGTGCACACAAAGGAATAGATGAGAAGAGAAGTTCCTGAAGGGAAATCTAAACATAGACCTAACATCACACTAACTCAACCCTAATCCTAGAAGTTTGAAAAATATAGGGGATTAGAATCATGGCAACAATTAGCTCTAACTAGGGAACTAGGCATGTTAGTGCCTAGATAGGAACCTAGCAATCTCAGGTTTAACAAAAAGTTTGACAAAAACACACAAAAATAGGCTACTTACTTCCTTTATTATAGAAAATGCTAAAGACCAAAGACCAATGCCTTAGTCCATTGGGTTACATAGCCTTAATGTAGCATAGGGTGATGCTATGCATTTGGGCTATGGGGAAACAGGGTAGCCAATATAAAAGAAAAGAAAACACACAAAAAGTATGAAAGAAAAGAAAGAAAAAAATGAACTAAACACACACCTAACCTATCATATTTATAGAGGTGAGATGAATCTCACCTTATGAAATTAGTAGTAAAAGACACTCAAGTGAATCCACTTACTGATTGATTGAAGTAGGACCTCTTCACCTACAATTGATTATGCTTTCTAAGCAAGATTCCTACTTGTATCATCAACAACAACATGGTGACTCCACATGTTTCTTTGATTGCATGCACTAGCTAGCTATACATCCATTTGGGTCCAAAAAACCATGCATGATCATATACTTCATTATCTCCCTTTACATTTTTCATGTCATTCTTTTGATGGTCTTCTATTTTACCAAAGACATACACCTCTTTTAATAAAATGAACTCATTCTTGTAGTGGTTTGAACTTTCTTTGTGAGCCTGAGTGTAGGAAGATGTCACCTTCACCATGGAATCCACTAGTTGATGATTAGTCACCTCATTACTTTGAAAAATGAAATCAATTTCATTCCTTCCCTATTTCAATGTATGATCACTGCCTCCACAATTTGAAAGCATAGAAAGAGAGTCAGAAGCTAATGAACCTTCTTCACATTTTAGTTTTGTAGATGGGTCATATTGAGAGGATTCATCCATTTGGAAGGGTGATAAGAAACCACAAACAATCTCCTCTTCCTCACTATAAGGAGAAGTCGTGTCTACTAATGGAACTAATTATTCTACAAACTAATAGTTGGTCTCAAGAATATTTTCTTCAACCACATCTTTATCAAGGATAAGAGTCTTACCAATGGGTTCTTGAAGTTCTTCCTCATGCTGAAACAACCATTCTTCAAGATGAACTCCATTGCTTCTTTCTTCAACTAAAGTTAGATTTGTAGCTATTAATAGGTCACAAGTGGAATATTCTAGTGTAGGAAGATGACCATCAAAAGATTCTTCTTCAGAGGAATTTGATGGAGCATTGTCACCTTGATCTATAACATCAAGATTAGCCTCTTTTCTACTAAAGAAAACAATAGTATGAGAACTAGAATTAGGTGACATTACTATGGGAGCTCTTCATAATAAGGTGTAGATGATATCTTCAGCTTGAGATCCTTTCTCTTATCCTTTTTCTAATCCTTCAACTTGTAGAATTGGTTATAGAGGTGGCCCCATATCTTCCTTTCTTTGGGGCCATCTCCTTGGTTGAGACTCTTTACAAGATTTAACAAGATCTTCTGAAAGACCTTGTCCTTAGTTGTATGGAGCTCCTCAAGAGTAGGCTCAGGCCTTGGCCTTTCCTTAGTACTCACATTAGGAATATTCACCTGCTCTTTAAACATATGAAAACCATAAGGAACAGAGTCAGATGACCTTACCATAGGTTTTTTATGTTCAACTATCTACACTTTTTTTAGCCTCTTGCTTTCAACTTCTTGTAGGTCCTTGAGTCTATGGAAATGAGTAAAAATGTGGTTCCAAAAGATCTTTGAAGCACCTTGTCATTTGTGGCGTGAAGTTCTTCAAGAGGAGGAATGAGTTTTTACTTTTCTTGCTTCAACTTCATCTTTTCTCTTTGCATGTCTTTTAGTTTGTAGAATCTGGAGCACACACATTTCCACAGGGAGGAAAAAAATGATTATCTTCAATGTTGATATTCTTTTCGAAGGCATGGGAGATGCTTTCTTTATATAGAAGCACAAGCCCTTGTAGCAACTTTTCATCAATCTCATTAAGTTCTTGGAGAGTGGGCTTAGGCCTTGGCCTTCTCCCAGTCTTTGAATTTGGTATGGCCATTGATTTACACTAGACCTTCTTAGACCAAAGAAAGTAGATCCTTCATATAGAGTTTCCAATCTTCATCCTAGGGAAGACACCTTTAGATTTATAAGAATGAGTAACCAAACACTGGGTTTTGATTCAAATTTCCAGCAGAGTCACCAAAAACTGTTGGTTAATAGTTTATCCCTCTTGCTAACTTGGCTTTACCTTGACTCTGGATGCCCAAAATATGAGGAAACAAAATGATGTCACCAAAAAATGGTTTAGTGTATGTGTTATATCACTGCCCTCTAAATTATAAGGTACAAGTCCCTTATATTCAAGATATGCAATAAATTGTGTCTCTAATATATCATTGAGATAGGGGTATGCTCTTAACCTAAGAGCACAAGAGGATAAACTAAGATTCTCATAACTATAAACACCCTAAGAATAAATAGATTTGGGAAACCTATAACACCTAGTGGAATGGATATCACAAGCTCATGAAGCTCTTCTAACATCTAATCCTGATTCTAGGTGCAGATTAGTCCTACTAAAATGTAATCTAGAGATAGAGAAGAGATGCATATGAAAGATGAAATTGAATCCACCTTAACTGATAAATCTCCACTAAAATGGAATCTAGTAAGATATCTTAGCTTCAAATTCATCTATCCTACAATCTCATGGAAATTATTCTAAAGTGCAAGGTTAGCTCAACTGAAAGAGACAATAAAACAAACCTGGCAATGCTAGTCCTAAATGGAATCAGAACAATCACATTACCTAGCTACAAACATCATACAAATCCTTCATTCCATCTAACTCTTCGATTCTCACTCAACATCTTGAAATGTAGGGGGAAAAGTTAGATAGAATTGTTGATTCTTTTTATTAACTTAGAAAATTACATATATAGGCCCCCTCTTAGGGTCCTTGGCTAGCTACAAATTCATCAATTACATTAATAGAGCACTTGAATCACTTAGAAATCAAATAGTCACCAATTAAAATTCAATGCATCAAAGAAAAAAAACAAAAATGATTAGAATTCCTTGAGATGGTTCACATTCTTCTCTAATTTGTAATAGTCATCTTGGCACCAAAACTTGTATTTCATATCTCAATGATCACTGGATGTTTGAATTCTAGCTATCGATCTTAGATGAATAATTGAGATTAAAACCTAGCAATCTTCTTTATTTCGATGCCTTTTTAGCCTTCCACCTTGTGGATATGATATTCATGCCTTCATTGAGTTGACTCTGGGTTATCTTTACCCACTCGTGACTATGCCACCATTTATTTTAAGGTTTAAGTGTTAACACTTTCACCAAGTCTCAACTTAACATGTCTCCATTATACTAATTGTAGCGACTTAGCGACAACCACACATTAACCATGATTTTTCCTTTGCAACATTAAAATTAACTATCATTTCTAACCTACAACTTTGCGATGACCATTTGAGGTTGGTTGTTACTACATTCATAAGGTTGCAACATGAAATCTTAACTTTGCATTTAACCCTACAACCATGTGATCACTAGCTTTCTCTCTATCATTGTCTTAACTCTGAGTTACCTCTGACAACTAGCGACCATGTGATTTCTTCTTATTTTCTTCTTCACATCCTTGACTCATGATTAACTTAACCTGCCTACAACCCTATGATGATCATTGATCTTTAAGATCTGATGGCTAGCAATAGAATAATTTAACTATTTGTTATGTTCTATAATGTGGGTCCATCTTCTAGTTGTTTACATCATGGCAAACAAGTGGCACTATTTCATTTCCTAGAGAAACTAATATTGGACTACTTTTCTTTGCGGCACTTCATGACTAGGTTTTGACTATATCTCATGGAATGTGATGGGCCCAATAGGACATTTGTTTCTTTGTCATTATGCTTCCATAATTAACAATTGAGCAAATTTTTATAATGATATAGTAATGACCATCAATTGATCTAGAGATCAATGGTGAAAAGAATCTCTTCATAATCCTAACTCTATCTTGTATAGAACTAATCAAATAAAAACACTTGTCACCTCATTTGACATTGTAGCAGCTGCAAAAGGAAATGGGCCACAAGAACACATGTTGTTCTATCATTATGTCACTATAATTAACTTTGACACAAATCTCCATAGTGACATAACAATGACTATGGATCTTTGTAAGATCTAACAGCTGAGGAGATGCATTGTTAAGTACTTATATTTTCATCATAATGTTGATGTTAGATTGGTTTTGACAAGTGATTGTCAACACACTTAAGTTATTTACTTAGTTCATGTCGAACTAGTAGTACATGTTGAGCACAACATGTATATATGACCATGCCGAGTCATTGTGAATGTTGAGCCACTCATATGCTGAGTCACTCAAGTGTCAAGTACATAGACTATGTAGAGTGACATAGGAGTCGAGTAAATAGTGGATGCTGAGAAATACAGGTGCTAAGATATAGTAGAAAGATTAGTGTATGTCGAGCATCAAAGACTTTAGAAGTTGAGTAAGGCAATTTTGACATATTTGTTTATAAAAGCACAAACAACTATGTAAACCATTTTTGAGCCGACTAAAGATTGAATTTTGATATTTTGGAGATAAGGACGAATCTCAACTTGGATTCCCTTTGCAATTACATGAAGCCAATCAAAAAATGGGAAGGATTAAGCAGCAAAATGAATGAATCTTAGCCATAGATTCATACCTAACCCTGAGTCACCGAGTCTTCTTAAGGAGGAAAAAAACCCTAAACTCTCTATGAGCATGAATTTTGGTTGAAGGAGTGAAGAGATAATTTTTTATGTGCAAACAGAGCATTCATGGTGGCTTAGAAGTTATAAAGTGAAAGTACATTATAGAAATAGTTAGAGTAGAATAAAGGATAGAGAAAAGGATACAACAAAGAGACATCTAATCAAGAAGTATCAAGAAGACATTGTTTAGAGGTGATCTATTATCAAGCAAGAAAGTGCCAACCACAGGATCAAAGCTGAGACATTCTAATAGGTGATTTCAGTCAAAAATTTCTTAACAGAGTAGTCCTAATAGGTTGTATGAAATCCTTTAATAGGGTGCTTACTTAATTGTGAGTTAAAGTCCTTTAGCCAGGCACACTTCTAACAGGGTGTTGAAATCCTCTAACAAAGTGAGACCTAACAGTCTTTGTAAGCCTTTAACAAGGTAGAACTTTCATAGGGTTGATCATGTTTCCTGGTCAAAACATTGTAACCTTCATTGGATACACTTTATTACTATAGTAGTGAAGATTCGTGGGTTTCATCCTCACCCCAATTTTACCTTCTCACTTGGAGAGGGTTTCTAGGTAATCATATATGGTGTCACATGTGTATGATTGCTAATGTCTTCAGATGATTTAAATATATATTCTTTACATGTTATTTCACTTTACTCATTGAATGTATAAGATGAATGTGTGGTGAAAGTTTTATGGGTCCAAATTTAAACTACTGATTCAGCCCCCCCTCCCCTCTTAGAAGTTTACCTTTCCTATTGTATTTCCAACAATTGGTATCAGAACCTCATTCTCCAAAAGAGAAGCTTTGCAACTTTGAGAAAAGATCTTGAAATGGAAGTCTACGAGTTGGGAAAGACTATTGAGAATCAGGGAATTGAAATACAACTCATTCAACATCAACTAAATGAAGAAAGAGAAAAACTAAAAGAAATCCTTGAAGAGAAGGAAGGAAATTTCTATTGCAGAGAATGACACACAATACAAAGAGATAGACACTACTAGGCTATTTGCAGATGGAGACTCCAATGAATTTGATGCAACAGTTGTAGATCTAATGAAAAAGAATAGAGTCCAAGCAAAGGAAATAAAAAATCTCAAGTTAGAGCAAGAATCACAAGCTATACTGCTATGTGAGGTGACTAAACAAAAGAAAAAAGCTATAAAAGACAAAGCCATGATTGAAGAAGAAAAAAGAATTTTGGCTAATAGACTGGAAGAGAAATCATCAGAACTAACCAAGATTTCCAAAATGCAATTGGATACTCTAATTCAAATGATGAATATCAACTATGAATTGAATGTCAAGGACATTGAGATAACTACATTGAAGTTGTAGAATGAACAATTGTAGAGTGACCTAAAGAGAGAAAAAGAATTTGTTGAAAGTTTAAACAAGCCAAATGAAGCCATCAAATACTTTGAGAAACTATTGAGATCCCCTAGATCAAACAATGATGCATTTGGACTGGGATACACAAGCACTAAAGAAGGAGAGTCATCCAAAAGTGCAAAAGAAAGGAACAACAAAGATAAGAACTCTAAACCTACTTGTCATAATTGTGGTAAGAAAGGACATGCTACTAATGTGTGTAGGAGTAAGATTGTAAATCAAAATATCAAGCCTAAGAACATGGTTCACTGCCATAAGTTCAATAAGCAAGGTCATCAAACACATGAATGTAAAACTAGGACCATGCAAATACAAAGATTTGAAGGATATTTCTACAACTATCAAAAGTATGGACACAAAGCTTTTGAATGCAAATCCAAACCCATGTGGTCATCAAACAGGCAAGAAAAGGTAAGGAACAATGGCAACTCTTACAACTAGGATTATAATACAAGATATAGCTATCATTATTGTCAAGAATATGGACATATTCTTGAGAATTGTATTAGGACACACTTCAGAGGGAACTATGAAAGGTGGTTAAGTCAAACCACATGTTTTAGTTGTTTGAAGACTGGTCACATCAGTAGTTATTGTCCAACTAGGTCAAAGGAACCAAGTTATGAATTTGATAAAGGAAAAGGCAAGGTAGATGTTGAACACATTAGAGATTATATGAATAGGACATGGAAGAGAAATGATGATTGCAACACATCAAATGGAGAAGGGATCACTTCACCTAATGGGTCAGGTGATCACACCTCATCAAACTAGGCAATCAAGAGCTATGTGGGACTGATATATAAAAAGTGATATCATACATCAGTTCCAAAAATGACTTAACACTAAAAAGATTACATTAGCATGAATAAAGATATGAAATTTTGTTAGAAATCCAAGATGAATCTTTAAGTTTTTCATGTTGTTGTTGAGCATGAAATATTTCCTATGTGTGCCGAGTCAAATGCTAGAAGATGTCAAGCTTACAAACTGGCTAGTTGATGTTGAGCTCATAGTGGATACCGAGTGATTGAAATGTCAATGATTTCTGAGTGATCCTAAAATTAGTTAATTCCAAGCTTAAAACTATGTAAGCATTTATCATTTATTGCAAGGTGTTCAAAGGGTATTTGATCAATTTTAGCTCATTTGTCATCATTTCAAATTTGAGAAAGAGCGAGCAGAGTAGAAGGCAATTTGGAAATTCATTCCAAGTAGTTACAAAATATTTGAGCAAAGATTCTTCACCATTTCATCAGATTACATAAGGTATTTATCAAGAACCAAGCAACGTAGTTTAAATTTTGTAAACCCTAGTTTTACATTATGGCATCTAGTTCAAAGAATGTAGAGGGGAACAAAGTTTTGAATGTTTAGTTAGTGAGTAATGAGGTTAAGTAACTTGATTTCAAAGCTATTCCTAATATTGAATATTAGCAAGACCCTTCTAGTGCATTGTCAATGATTCCAGGTTAAAAGCACAAACTTGTGTCACCTTTTATAAAGAAACAGGATATCAGAATGTGCCAGTTCAACATTAATGACAAAAAAATGGTATCTATGTTTAAAATATGAAGATGATGTAAACTGATAAAATGTGAAGAATTGGATGAATTTTATGTCTATAATTTTTATTATTTTTTTGAGTAAGAATTTATTCATTTTATTTTATTTTGAAGTCCATTTTTTAACAGTAAAAAATATAGGGTGTAGTTCCTATCAAACAAGTATATGCAAATCATCTTTTTTTGTTCTGATTTGAAAATATCTTATAGATGACATGTATAGCTAGTGAACAAAAAATGAAATAATTATTTTTGATGTATATTTTCTTTGTTATAAGTACTCAAGTTTGACCTTATCAGAATCCAATAGTGTTTTCCTCCTATCAAAACTTCCCTATCAAATCTATACCTTCTTGAAAAAAATTACATATTTGTGAAGAGGATTCTCTCCTCTAGAGACAAATATATATATATTTTGATATGATTTACTATTTTTTTTACCATTTTTGATTGAGCATCTTCTGAAATGTTGAAATATCGACTTATAATATTTTGAGATTATAACATATTATAACTAATCAAAACACTCAAAAAATGATATAATGATGATATTGAATCTGAGATCTATAAAAGGGTATTTTTAGTTTTTGAAAAAAAATGAGTTTTGATAGAGAAATGAGATTTGACTAAAAGAGGTTTTTGTATCATAAACGGTGACACAAATCTATGCTTTTACCTTCCACCGAATGTGATAATGGTACAAGATGTAAGAAAATTATATAATGGTAAGATAGGAAACATTGGTGAAATGGAGATTAGAGAAGCTTACAAAAAACTCTATGATAATGGTGTTTTGAAAGAGTAATTCAAAATTGTTGAGAGAAAGGGATTAACATGAGCCCTAGATTTTCTAAATGTATTTAAGACAGAGTGGATAAGGATAGTGCTTAGCCAAAATCATGACGGTTCATTATTGCTAAAAAATGATCCTATCAAAATTACTAAGAGAATAATTCATAAAGTTAATTGTTACACAACCCTAGATCAGCTTAAGACACTAAGAAGTGATTCCAAGGAAGTGATTTAGAAGAACATTGAAGTTGTTTGGAACAAGAGAGGCATGAAAATTGATATAATTACTGATCCTCTGATAAACTTTTCTTTAAGGGTGATTTCACACAATTTTTATCAATATAGTAGATTGAACAGTGTGTCCTATATAGCTGTGGATGTGGGATACAAAATTGTAAAGAAAGATCACACATATGATCTAGCAGAGTACAATTGTAACAATTGATGGAGAACCTTGGAGCAATCAAAAAAACAAAGAGTGCACAATGCAAATTTAGTTCCATATTGATTTGTATATTCTTTTATGTGAAAAACACATTTCCCTCATTTGGTACGATAGGATGGAAAACAACAAATCAATAGTAGTATAGATTGGTGAGTATATTGAGCAATTGGGAGAGAATTTTGAATCTTTGATGATGAGTTATTTTGAAGACTTCAAGAGATCAATGAAGGAAAGATTGAGAATACCAGTATCCTTTGTTGAAAAACACTATAATGATGTATTTTTTCTTTTGGATACTAATTATACATTTATACAAGTTGCTACACCAAGGGTGAGATGGTTGAGACCCTTAGGTTATGAAATAAATGTGGATGAAGCCTCAATAGCTATAACAACATTACTGGTAGAAGAGGAAGATAAAACTGCAAAGGTATTTGGAAACTATGAGATGGTAAAATCCAAAATTACCATGATATTGAAGACTACCTCTACCATGAAGAAAAAAGGGAAAATAGTGTAGAAATTGAAAGCTAAGTTTGGAGAGGGCATCGAAGAAGAAGAAGAAGAAGAAGAAGAAGAGGATGAAGAGGAAGAAGAGACCCAAGCCTAAACATCACTTGCAATGACTTAGGGTATGAGAGAAAACCAAGAAGAGGAGGAGATTTAAGGTACCAAGGGAGAAGAAGCCAAGGAAGCACCTACTCCTATCGAGTCAAAGAAGAGGAAGTCTAAGACTCAACTAGTGACTAAAGCCAAGAAGATAGCTATGCCAAGTCAACCCAAGCCCACTGCACCTAACACAAGATCCAACAGACATACAATTACAAAAAAGGCCAAGGGAAAGACAAAAAAAATAGAATAAGGAGGTCAAGAGCAGAGGAGATCAAGAAGGAAGTATGTGACACAAATAGATTCTGATGAGGAGAAAGTAGAGTCAGATGAAAATAACCAATTTAAGGTGGTGAGTCATAATCCTCTTTCAACTCTTGACAAAATATGTGAAAATATTAGAAATAGTGCAAACCTATCAGGATTTGGTCATTTTGATTTTGATAATTTGGGTAGAGTAGAGAAAAATCAAGTGGAGGAGGCCATATATGCCATGATGGAAAAATTCAAGACAACCCACTAGAACTTGCTAACTCAATGCCAAAAGGTCTATATGACAGAGTTGAGTAGAAATGACACTATTGTCTAAAACTGGAGAAAAAAATTAGAGAAACATATCTAGCCCAAGTAATGCCTGAACTAACAAAGGCACAAATCACTAAGGTTGTGAAGAAGTATGCAGTTAGGTTTGCACCTAAATATAGAGTCTTCAGCATTTTGCAAAACAACATTGAGGATGTTGTCAAGAAGACCACTCAAATGTGGAAACTTACTTATGGATTGACAATGGTAAAGGAAGGAGAAGAATAACCCATTGAAGTAAAGGATGATGAAGAAGATGATAACAAAGCTGACACTATTGGAGGAGGAACAAAAAAGAAAGAAGATGACAAGGCAATAGTTGAGCCAGAGCAACCATAAGAGCAAAGTGTGCAAGACACACAATTGTCAAGTATTAGTCCTCCACATGTTACAAGTGAGAGTACTAAGAAAGTAACTATCAAGGATGTTTATGATCTATCAGCTTAGAACATCAATCCCCTTACTAAAGATGATTTGAAGAAGATCTTAGATCAGTTTACAGTATAGGCCAGACTTTGTAATAATCATGTTTTGGTCAATGTGGATGAGCTATAGAAGTCAGTGACTAATGTTGCAAGGGAAAAGATGAACCACAAGAACCACCTTCTATCATCCCTTTACTGACTAATTTATAGCCTTTGATCCAAATGCCAGAAGATACATCTAACAAGGTTGATACAATTTCCAAGATTGATTCTATAGAGAAGAGCATAGTGGAAGCACAAGTTGTTACTGTAGAAATAGGTCAGATAGACTTATCTGCACCTATAGCACAAGAACAAGGTGCAAGTTAGATCATTGTGGAAAAACAAGGTAAATTTGAAGAGAGTGAGATGACACAAAAATTGAAGGAGCAAACTACCATCGAAGCCTTGGTAACCTTACCAGTATTTGACACTCCATCAAATCATACTCTTCAGGAGCTAGGCACAGATGCTACTCCATTATAGATCTTAGTGCTAAGCCTGAGTACATCAAAGGAAGAAGAAGTAATCTAATATGGAGATGTGAGCCTAGATGAAGAGATAATTTTTCCTAAGTATGATTATCATACTATGACTATAGAACAAATGGGTATATTGCAGTAGACTCTAGCAAGGAAAAAACATCAAGAAATGCTTCGAAGGGAGCATAGGCAAAAGAATGCCCTACAAGATATCAAAGACTTCTTTTTAGATGCATTTAGTTTGCCAACTCTAGATGAGACCAAGCCACTAGAACAACTAATAGATATAGTGGAAAAGGTCAGTAATGAAGACCTAGATACAAATGCCAAATTACTTGAATGGTCAAAAAAGAAGTTCCAAAACAAAGTGAATGAGAAAATATTAGGTGATATAGCACTAATACAAGTTGCATTGGCAACTAAGGTTAAGGGTGTGAAAAAGGTACTTGAGAAAATATTTTCATTATGCACTAAATTGTACAATCCATCACTCTTCACCCAATAGACAAGAAGTTACATTCTGAGTCTAGAGAGCCAAATTTTTGCATCAGGTGCAAAATTGCCAATAAATCTAGCTCAGAGTGAGAAGCATTTTAGAACATTGTTTCAAACATAGATTTAGTTAACTATATTGACAATAGATGAGGCTAACATAAGGGCCAAATTAACTTTCATCCAAGCAACCCTCACCCCCCATATGGAAATTTTGCACAAGGAGCTAGGCTATGCCAAAACCTTAATGAAGAAAGACCCAAATCTTTCTACCTTAGATGGTCTAGTTTACCTTGCTACCGAGCTAGCAATCCAAATCAAGTCATTAGATGTAGCATGTGAGAACTGGGATGCAACTCTTAGGATGATATTGGATGTCCATAAATCTTTTCTAGACAAACACACAATAAGTGTATAGCCCATTGACATAAGTGTCCAAAAGGGGGAGACATATTTTTGGGGGAGAACTAGAGCAAAGGGGGAGAATGAACTAAGAGAATGGGGAAGATATTACTTTTGGGAGTAATAAAGAATAAGAGCAAGGAGGAGAATAAAAAATAGGGGGAGAATAAGAGAATACAAGGAAGTAGTAGATGAAAGAGTATTAGAAAAACAACACATTGAAGTCAAAGTGTATTAGTAGAGACACATTTGCTTAGCTGGAACACAAAATTTTGGATGTAGAATAAAAATATCAACTTAGGGGGAGTTATCAAATTTTGAGGTATCTAAGTGTTTACAAAATTTTGAAATTTTGAAATTTTGTATATAAGACAAGTTATGATATGTTATGCTCATGAGATCAAGGATGATAATGTATACTCAAGTGTTTTTGACACTCATGTCAAAGAGGGAGATTGGTGATCTCTAATTGGTTTTGACAAGTGAGTGTAAACACACTTAAGTTATTTACTTAGTTCATGCCAAACTAGTAGTACATGCCAAGCACAACATGTATATATAGACTATGTCAAGTCATAGTGAGTGTCGAGCCACTCATATGTTGAGTCACTCAAGTGCCAAGCAGATAGACTATGCTAAGTGACATAGGAGCTGAGTAAATAGTGGATGTCGAGCAATAGAAGTGCCAAGCTATAGTAGAAAGATTAGTGCATGTCAAGCATTAGAGACTCTGGATGTCGAGTAAGACAGTCTTGACATGTTTGTTTGTAAAGGTACAAACAACTAAATAAACCATTTTTGAGCTGACTTAAGATTGAATTTTGATATTTTAGAGATAAGGATGAATCTCAAGTTGGATTCCCTATGCAATTACATGCAGCCAATCAAAAAATGAGAAGGATTAAGTGACAAAATGGATGAATCTTAGCTATAGAGTCATACCTAACCCTACGCTATTGAGTCTCCTTAAGGAGGAAAAAATACTAAACTCTTTATGAGTGTGAATGTTGGTTGAAGGAGTGAAGAGAGAAGTTTGCATGTGCAAATAGAGCATTCATGGTATCTTAGAAGTTATGAAGTGAAAGTACATTAGAAAATTAGTTAGAGAAAAACAAAGGATAGAGAAAAGGATACAACAAAGAGACATCTAATCGAGAAGGATCAAGAAGACATTGTTTAGAGGTGATATGTTATCAATCAAACAAGTGCTAACCACAGGATCAAAGCTGAGACATTCTAATAGGTGTTTTTAGTCAAAATATCTTAACAGGGTAGTCCTAATAAGCTATATGAAATCTTTTAATAGGGTTCTTACTTAATTGTGAGTTAAATTCCTTTAGCCAAGCAATGTGTGGAAATCCTCTAACAAGGTGAGACCTAACAGTCTTTGTAAGCCTTTAACAGGGTAGACCTTTTAGAGGGTAGATCATGTTTCATGGTCAAAACATTGTAACCTTCATTGGATACACTTTATTACTATAGTTGTGAAGATTTGTGGGTTTCATTCCCACCCCAGTTTTACCTTCTCACTTGAAGGGTTTTTGGGTAATCATATATGGGGTCACATGTGTATGATTACTTATGTGTTTGCATGATTTAGATGTATATGCTTTACATTTTATTTTAGTTTACTCATTGAATGTATGAGATGGATGTGTGGTGAAGGTTTTATGGGTACAAGTTTAAACTACTGATTCACCCCACCCCTCTCCCCCCCCCCCCCCCCCCATAAAAGTTTACCTTTCCTGTTATATTTTCAACACATAAAAAAACATCCGTTAATTTTGGTCTTCATATGATGATCTAGATTTAGTCTTTGAGCCATTTGACTTCTCAACTTTGTGCAGATTAAATACTAACCATTGATTTTATTTCAAAGAAAGTCACACCACCTTTTTCTAGGTTCTTTTATCATTTTTGAGGATTTATTTACTTCTCCTGCAGTCGATTCAACTTCTCTAGTTTTCATAATGTTCCTATGATCTACACCTTGGACCTAAGCTCCAATCTAATTTTTTCAGTGACCATCTATTCTGAATGCAATGTGATCTTCTTTTAGATATATCATGACTTCAATGAAATACTTGATCATAGAATTAGGGTTTTTGAACAAATTTCTTCTCATCTGGGAAATGCATAAACTTACCATCCTTTCCCTAATCACCTAATATGAAAAAATGTATAGATTTCTTTTGAATTCCCACATAGGTGCACACAAAGGAATAGATGAGAAAAGAAGTTCCTTAAGGGAAATCTAAACATAGACCTAATATCACATTGACTCAACCCTTATCCTAGAAGTTTGAAAAATATAGGGGATTGAAATCATGGCAACAACATACAAATCGGTGTTGGCTAAGATATGGGCTTGGGAGCATATTGTAGTGATTCTATTATATGCACCCTAAAATGGTCACCTTGACTATGTGCCTTGGTTTCATAATTTATCTCAAGCTTGAATCAATATTTACATCACCATTTCCTTTGATCAAATTAAATTGTTTGAATTATTCAATTTATTTGAATTATTTAGTTAATCATTATTATTTTACATCAATTTTCTTGATTAAATTGGAATTAATATATTTAATTAATTTTAAATAAATGGTTGGATCATCTTGATTTTTTTATTATTTAATTCAAGGAATTTGCTCCCTTTTAATTAAATAAAACCCCCTCCTCACTTGATTTTTTGTGCAACAATTATTATTTTAAAAGAAATAATTAAATAAATGTCACACACTTTATTTTATAAGAAAAGGGATTATTTTACATTTAAATTAAATAAAAACACCCCTTATCTTATCATTTTTATGGAGTTTTACACTCTACATCTCTTAATTAAATGCTAATAGCACATTCTCTTATGTGGGTCACACCTTTTCATTTAATTTTCATTTTCCCTCCAATTTGGGAATGTCTCTTGGCTTTGGTACATAAGGAGACCTCCTTCCTTTGTTTTGGAAGAGACAATTTTATTATCACCATTATTTGGAGCTTTCATGCAATTTCCTTGAGGACTTGGAGCATTCTTATGAGAAGATCATGACTTCTTATGCTACTATTATGATAGAAATTTTTAAAAGCTTTCTTGGAGATATCTTGCATAGTCATGATCATTTGAATATTTTTTTCATTGGATGTACTTGTGAAGACCAAGGCTATTGTCAATATGAGAGCCACCACTACAAACTTTTGATAGTCTTTGCACATTGATGATAGGAAGCTATGAGTCAATTTTTGAGATCTTGTGCTTTCATGGTGTTATTTTGAAGGATTTCAATTATAAGGATTCATAGAAGTGTGTTTGCATATTTTCTCACATTTTTCACACTCATTTTTGGCACACACCATGGGGCAACCCATTTTTACTTGCTAGTTTTGGACATTTTTATATCTAACCCCCTTCTAAAAATTTGTTTGGAGACAAAAAACCCTAGATCTAAAAGATTTGATCATATCTCCCAAACGGCTATGTATTTTGATCTTCTTCTTTTTTTATGAGGTTGGAACATATCAAGAAAGCTTCAATATAATTTTTAGATTTTTCTAAGGTATTTTAGAATTTAAAAAAAAATTCTTTATTTTTAATGAAAAATCATTTTAAGGAGAAAATTAGAGAATTTTTTGGAAAAGCCTTCATTTTTAGAAGGCTCTCTGAATTCCAAATAGAGTTGGTTCTTTATATTTTGATTTTAGAGATCATATTAGGGCTCAATAATTTGATTTGCAAAAACTAGTATGTTTTGACAAAATAGCTCTCTAGGGCACAAATTAAAAGATATTTTCAAAATTCTAACATTTTTGAAAAGCTCTCTAATTTTTGATATGGGTCTCTTTTCTACATTTAGGGTTTTGAATCTAAATTCATATAATATAGGTCCAATCTTGATGACTAGGTCAAAAATCAATTAAAAAAGGGCATTTAATGAATAGCTTGCATTTAATTTTTACAATGGATAAATGCATGGTGTGAGATTTCATTTGGGTTATTTTCTGATTATTATCATTCATAAAAAATCAAATTTTCAGATCTAACCCTAGTTTTTCATAAGTTGAATATATATTGCATATCTTGTGTTTTCTTGTTTCTCTTGTTGCTTTGTTCATTACGAGCAAGGATTCAAGCGTAAACAAAAGGTACAATAGAGAAAAGATGCATTGCAAGGATTACTAGGTATTTTGTTGGATCTCTATAACATTTGGATCTGGAAGTAAAATGAACCCTCTCATGTGTTTGGCTTGAGTGCTTTTACATGGTTTTATAGATTCACACTTCATTTGGTGATCTAAAATTGGATCTAGATTTTCTTTCATTCATTTGTGTTTCATATAGTAATTAGGCCCTATGAATACTATTTGGGAGATCTTGAGAGATTGAACTTCATTTGCTTGCTTTACATGTGAAGCTCCTCTTGCCGACGGATCCTCTTGTAGGTAGGGAAGGATATTTCTTATTATCTCACTATTCCACTTGGATTTGTCCTCAACATCCATTAGTACTTTTTCTTTTGAGATTGGTGGTGTTTGTTGTTGGATTTTTCAAAATTTTGGTGAGGTGATTTCAAATTATCATGTCAAAGAATCTTGTTTGCTATGTTTGGGTAAGGTAAAGAGGCTAGAGAAGTATGCTTTGTTCCCTCTTAGGCACATCAAAAACTTGGAACCCTTGAATCCAAACCAAGTCCCCATGTGGTACAACTTTGTGAGTCTTCTTTGATTAGAGAGGATTGAATCGTAGTGGACATTCTCTTTTTTGGGTCAACCACATGGATGGAATGTCAAGCGGTAATAGTCATTTTTGATGTGGTAGTAGAAACCACTACATAAATGTCCTTGTGGGGCAAATCCTCATAAGTGTAGTCTTTTGTTGAGTTTTCAGATCTTGTTAGTAACTCTGATTGATTAAATTCTTGAAAATATGTCAAAACCTTGGTTCATTGGGATTGGATTTTTCCCACTCTAGATTGCAAAAGTTATAGAGTTGACCATTACTAAGAACCTTAGTGCTACCAAATTTTCTTTTCAAGGACTATGTGCATGATTAAAAAATATTTTGAGAACATAAATAGTAGTGGTTCTAGGGATTACATTCATACTACGACACTATTATTGTTCATGTGCAAGGTTGCTTTCTCCCTTGCCCGTTACTTGTAGAAATTTTCTTGAAATCCTTGATTGTTATTCTATGTGCCTAATTATTATTTATAAATATAAAATTGATCTTAGTTGGTTACGAAAACATAATTCATCATTCATCATTTGGACTCTAGGGTAATCGTGCTTTTGCCATTCTTGAGTTGATTTGACCATTGTGGACCTAATCTTTAGCATCTAAACTTCTTGTCACTTTGGATCCTTGCATCATAGCTATCTTTGAGTTAGTAAGTCTTGTCTTATCTTGTTGCCAACATCAAAACTTGAAAAGTTAGAGATTTCCGAAGTGGAGAAAGTTTTCTTTGGGATTCTTTGATTTCATCCTTGGATTGTGGTTATTCACTTGTCTAAACATATCAATTTATTACATAACATTATAACTCTTGGATAATTCCACAATTGTGAGACCAATAGTGGCATATTGTGTTAACCAATCATGAGACCTTTATTGGCTGATTAAGTTAATGAGAGTGATAGAAAATTACATAATTACACCTTATTAATTGGACAAATGATTACTTTACTACCCAAGAGTGATACCAACATTTCTTGGAATCTTCCTATTTACTAGTGTTTTCCCTCTCATGCCAATTATGACTAGGTTTCAAGTGAGTCATGGCAAACAACCTCAAGTTAACTTTGGTCAATTAGCCTTAGTTCCAACTCATCAAAAACATAAAGGAAAAGAACCTATCTTTGATCAAACAGCTAAGGGCAAAATAGAAATTGAGTTTACTCCTCCTGGCAATCTTAGTAAATAGAACATACCTAGGCCCTCTTCGCTTTTTGAGCAAGACATGTTATTCACTGGAAGCAAAGATAAAAGCATGGATGACATGATAAATGATAGATTATTGAGGCAACATGGAGTTGAACCTTTGGTATCTCACATAACTCATGAAGATATATATGGAACTACCTCAACAAATGATTTTTTTTGAGGAAATCAGCACTACTCTCCATTTCTTGCTCCTCCTAAATTATCACCTAAATCATCTCACCCAATGGATGATAAAATCAAACAAGATGAATTGGAAAAGATCGCATACTTGGAGAAGCAAGAGAAACAAGTAGCACAAAAAATCAATAAATTTTTTGCCAGGTCTCAAGAATTTCTCAAAAAAAACTCCAGGAACCCCTAATGGTCAGTTTAGTAAAGTGAGTATGTATATGGAAAGCCAAGCTAGAAAAATGGCTAAAGATATGGCTCAAAAAATGGTTAATGATATTCTTTCTCAAAGAGGTAATGTTTCTCCACCTCCTATATCTCCTAGAGGAGATGAGGAGAGATGTCTTCTAAAAGAAAAAAATGCTTACATGGATGCATTCATATAATATGAGGTAGAAAAGAGAGCTCATGAAATAGCATGTCAAAAAAAATTTATTTGTGGTGGTAATGGTTCTCCACCTCATTCTCCTCCTCTAAGAGTTAATAGAAATATGTCACCTTCACAATCATCTAAGGGAAATAGGAGACAACCATATCCTCTTCCTAGATATCAGTAAAGGCAAATGTCTCCTCTAAGGAATTCACAACAACACCCTCAATTTACTACACGTGATTTTGGTGTGGATTATGATTTATTAGAGAAAGACCTAGAATTTCACAAGTACATGGATCAATACATTCAGATTAATCAGGATAAATACTTCATGGATTTAATCAAAAAAAGGTGTTCAAGTACCTTATTATTTTGATGTTAATAAGAATATCAAGAGACAAAATCCTTCATTTCAAGAACAAACTAAGAAAAATATGAAGCTATTAATGGATAAAATTACACCTAAGAATCCATTTTTTCTACAGAGTGTTTGTCCTCTACCTTTTGAGAGGAGTATTCTAGAGGTTGAATTTCCTAAGAAAATAGAATTTCCTCATTATGATAAGTATGATGGGAATGGAGACCCTAGTGATCATGTGAGACAATTTAATGTTTTGAGCTTGGAATTTACACATAAAGATGCTTATCTTATGAGATTGTTCCCTAGGGGTTTAAAGGGTCAAGCTATGGAATGGTTCACTAAGATTACTCCCCCACTTAAGAATTTTGAGGACCTTGTTTAGAAATTTATTCAACACTTCTCTTACAATGTTCAAAAACCAATTCCTATGTTGGATCTATGCAACCTCAAACAAGATCAAGGAGAACCCTTTGTTTCTTTTTTGCAAAGATGGGGACAGTTATGTTCTCATTACTCTAGATAAATTGTAGAAAAAGAGAAAAATGATATACTTGTGAGTAATTTGGTTCTTGAATTGAGAAATGAAATTGGCAAATGGGTGTCTAAGACTTTTCATAATATGGTAGAAACAACTTTCCATATTGAAGATGTTTTGAAGAATCAAGGAATTATTGAGCATAATAGCAACAAGAATTATACCAATAATGGAAATAAGAAAATGAGTACTTCTTATAAAGGGAATCAATGTGTGGTTAGTGATGGTATAGTTGATGCACCTAAGTCTGATGACCAAGCAGTTTACAAGTTATCAGATAGTGTTCATGCTATGAAACTTCAAGCATCTTCTTAGCTAAATAATAGAGAAAATTCTAGATATAATCATAGAAATCCTCAAAACAGAAGAACTTTTACAAAGATTGGTAGACCTTATGAGGATGTTTTGGAAGAGTTGTTTGATGGCAAGCTATTAAATTTGATTGAGAATTGGCAACCACCTCTTGTGAAGGGTCTGCAGTGGGATGATAATACCTATTGTAAATATCATCAGAGCAAAACTAGTCATACTATGAAAAATTCTCAAAGGTTAAAATATGATATTCAAAATTTGATTGATAATGGAAAGTTAGTAATTGATGGTGCAAATCATACTACTAATAATGATCATCAAGCTTATAAGGATCCATTTCCTAAGCATGAAAAGGGTAAATCATCTAAGAATGATAAAGCTAAAGTGAATTATACTTATTCTAATCAAAATTATGGATATCCTAATGTAGAAAATGTTATCAACATGGTTACAATTAAGGAAAATGATAAGGATTTGAATCATCCACATAATCTTTCCTTACATATTGAAGTCATGATTCACAGAACTCTTGTTAGATGTGTGTTGATAGATGGGGGTGTCAGGTTGAATATTTGTCCTTTCAACATACTTGAAAAGCTGGGATATTAAAAACAAGATATTGATACTAGACAAAAGGTTACTATTAGAGCTTATGATGGTAGTGAAAGACAATCTAAAGGATTGGTTGTTTTACCTATTTAGATTGAGTCAATTGAGAGAGATATTCTATTTCATGTGGTTGATATTAGTACCCTTTCTTATAACATTTTATTGGGTAGAGCTTGGATACATGAAATGAAAGTTATTCCTTCCACATATCATTGGTGTGTTACATTTGAACATAATGAAATTGAGATGTGTATTTTAGGAGTTAATACTTTGGCTATCAATAATATCTCAGCAGAATCACATATGCCTTGGGATAGAGTTTCAAATGAGACAATTGAAGAATCTATAGAATGTATGATAGAATCTAAGACACTTAATAGTGAAATGGAGGGATGTGAGGTTGTTTCTTTGGTTGAACCTTTAATTCCTATGGAAGAAGTGGAAGAAGGAAGTGTTGTTAGAGATTGGATTTACAAAGAAGAAAATGATGATGGACCCATCTTTGATGTTTATGATGATGAGGAAGTGTATATACTTGATCAACAAGATATATGTGATGATTTGATCCCTTTCACTAATCTTCTTTGGGGAGATGGACATGGTTTAGTTAATGAAGCTTCTTCTTCAAAAATTCAAAATGATTTAGATATAAAAAAAATAAAATGAAAGTGCATATTCAATTAAGTATGAATTGGATTTATCATTAGAGCCTTCTACAGTTGATTTGGGTATTGATGTGATTCATGCTTATGATTCTCAACCCAGTACAATTAATGAGATTTCAAACTCACATATTTCTCATGAGCTAGATTCTCTAGTTATTAGAAAACTTTATGATTCAAGAGAAATTGAGAGGAACTTGATAGACTTTGATTCTACAGTTGCTAGCAAGGATGTTATTCATATTTACAATATTGAGCCTTTAGAGGATGGGATTCCATCATTGAGAGTTACTGTTAATGGATTAGTGACAAATGAAGATTACAAAGTTATGAGATTACAAGAACTTGAGTTACTTGATGAGAAGAGAAAAAATGCCTTTGATCACATTAGATTTTATCAAAAAAGATTGTCCAAGACTTATGACAAGAAAGTTTTTCCTAGAGAGGTTTCAATAGGAGATCTTGTTTTGCATGAGAATTCTAAGAATCTGAAAAATAGAGCTCAAAAAGGAAAATTTGAGCCTAATTGGTTGGGTCCATTTATTAGTATAGCTACTTTTGGATTGGGTGCCTATTTGTTGTCTACACCTAAGGGAGATCAGCTCCTTGATCCTATCGATGTGCTTCATTTGAAAAAGTTCTATCCCTAATGTTTGTTCTTGCTGGGGGTATCTATACATATTTATGGGTCCCAAAAAAAAAAAAAAAAAGTGACATATCCCAAAAATACAAAAAAATAATTATAAAAGAAAAAAGAAAAGAAATGGTATTTTTCAATATCAACAACGGTGTTCCTTAAATATCTTAAACACCTAAACAGTGTTACTTAACACTACCTTGAGAGTCTTGTCTTGATTATCATGCTTTAGTTTATACATAATGTTGAGATATGCTTTGATCTTTCTTTGGATGATGATTGTTCATTGCTATATATACATGTTTATTGCACTATATCTATATGTTTTTTAATATTACCTCTCTAGTCTTTTTTTGCACTAGGGGCATGTGGTTTATTTATTTATTTTATGAGTGATTTGATTAGTATTGATGAGTGTCTCTATGGTTTTCTCTGGGATGCATAGCTAGAGAACTATGGACCATGAGACACATTTTTGGTTAATTTATTGCTTGTGTGGTTTTGATCTCAAGACTCGCAGTGTTTCTCAACACTACCAAATCCCATTCATATCATCATAGTTTCCTTGGTGTCTAGTGATGATTGTGAGAAGCTTCCAATCACATTCATATCTTTAGATTACTTCGGTGAATAGTGATGGTTGTGTGATCTTTCCAATATTGTTACATTCATATCTTCATGGTTCTGACCAGTGAAGGTTGTGTAGCTCAGCTCGATGATTAAAATGAGGATCTTAATCTTGGAAGTAAATATAATGGAAAGAAGAATCATATGGATATGAACATGAATTTTATCCCCTTGTCTTTTTGGAGGTTTTGATTTGTTTTTTTACCTTTTGGAGGTCTCCTTCATCATTTCTTTTCTATCAACTTTGATCATAATTGTGCTTTTTAGTACACGTCACTTGTTTGTGATCTCAATAAAAATGTCATATCTTGCATAATTGATGGTTTTTGAGGCATTTTCCCTCTTCTTCTGTCCATCTTCTTGTCTTTCATTCGCCCCCTTTCTTTCTTTTAATGTGGGGTATACTTTTCATGCTTACTGATTTAACCTTGGTTTCTTGATTTATATCTTGCTTATCTTTCATCATGAACCTTTTTCTGATTTGATCATATCTATCTTGTTCTTTCTTAGCCTTTCTTTCATTTTGATTTTGATTCTGAGGGGGCAAGAACACTCTATTGAGCTTCATTGTTTGCAAAGTTGATTCAAAATCTACCATCTTTTTTTGCCTAACTTGGGGTAGTCTTTTTCCTTTATATATATTTCATGAATTTTATAGTTGCTAAAAACTCTTTGGGTAAACCTACAATTATAAGACCCACAGTGCATTATTGTGTTCCAGGCACTGTAAGACCCTAGATGGCATGTTGAGGGAATAAAAGTTGGATGCTTAATCTTTATATATATTTTTGACATAAATCAATCTTTATACACACTTTATTTTATAATTCTTTGACTTAATGTGCTTGTCATGTATGTGGACACCCATTAGTCAAAGAGAGGCAAATGTATGCACCCTGAAATAGTCACCTTCACTATGTGCCCCGGTTTCATAATTTATCTCAATCTTGAATCAATATTTACATCACCATTTCCTTTGATCAAATTAAATTATTTGAATTATTCAATTTATTTGAATTATTTAATTAATCATTATTATTTTACATCAATTTCCTTGATTAAATTGGAATTAATTTATTTAATTAATTTTAAATAAATGGTTGGATCATCTTGATTTTTGTATTATTTAATTAAAGAAATTTTCTCCCTTTTAATTAAATAAAACCCCCTCCTCACTTAATTTTATGTGCAACAATTATTATTTTAAAAAGAAAAAATTAAAAAAATATCACACACTTTATTTTATAAGAAAAGGGATTATTTTACATTTAAATTAAATAAAAACACCCCTCATCTTATCATTTTTATGGAGTTTTACACTCCACATCTCTTAATTAAATGCTAATTTCTCATTCTCTTATGTGGGTCACACCTTTTCATTTAATTTTCATTTTCCCTCCAATTTGGGTATGCCTCTTGGATTTGGTATGTAAGGAGACCTCCTTCCTTCATTTTGGAAGAGGCAATTTTATTATCACCATTATTTGGAGCTTTCATGCGATTTCCTTGAGGACTTGGAGCATTCTTATGAGAAGATCATGACTTCTTATGCTAGTGTTATGATAGACATTTTTTGAAGCTTTCTTGGAGACTTGGAGATATCTTGCATTTACATGATCATTTGAATATTTCGTTCATTGGATGTACTTGTGAAGACCAAGGCCAATGTTCATATGAGAGCCACCACTACAAATCTTTGAAGGTCTTTGCATATTGATGATAGGAAGCTATGAGTTGATTCTTGAGATCTTGCACTTTCATGGTGCTATTTTGAAGGATTTCAAGTATAAGGATTCATAGAAGTGTTTTTGCATAGTTGTCCACATTTTTCACACACATCTATCATAGGTTTAGCTATGAAAGCATATTAAGTTGTTCATTTTTAGGTACATAGATTCATACCCTAGAGACACAATGGGGATGTGACCTATTATTGGTAGATCCTATATGAGCTTACTTGTTTGTGTGGCAGTCATACCACCAGTGTCACATATGGTCCAACTCTTGGGAGCTAGAGTATATGCACTACAATTGACCAATAGTTGAGAAGCATGTAGATATAGTGCAGCAATTTGTGATTAACTGTGTATGGCATCAGTTTTCTCAGCAGCAGGGGGTCTTAGTGGAGACTATGAATTATGTGTAGCTTCACAAAGAGGAGAAACAAGGTTGGCTACCCATGCTTTACTATCATGCAGCCCTATGAGAGACAAAAACATTGATGCATGAGCCTTGGGATATCGTCTGGAGGTGGCAGATGCAAGGGCAAACCTCACATATATGAGATGCAGAGGAATCTATCTCTATATGCACATGGCTAGATGCTCCACCAATGATAGGAGGACATGGGGGAGACAAAGGAGATGACGATGGAGGCAGAGGCAGACAAAGAGGTAGTAGATGAATGGAATTTAGGAGAAGTAGGAGGAGACGGATGTGGGCCTAGGCCATAAGGGAAGAGGAGGAGGAGGAGGAGCATCCACTAAGATGCAGGAGAGTAGAGAAAGTGGAGGTACTATAGTAGTAGCCTACTAGAGGAGATGATGTTCAAGATGTGAGAATCTAGGCCCTAGAGGTAGATGTATAGGGGTTGAGTATGACCATAGCAGTTAGAGATCAACAACTAGTGGATGCACGAGATGAGGTTTAAAAATGAGAGAGAGTGTTGAGAGATGATCTAACAAAAGTGTGGTAGGAGGTATAGTGACAAATGGCTAAGGTGGCCTACTATCATGGGATATAGATTATTATAGTTTTGATGGACTGATAGATACTTATATACTCAAAGAGGGCTGGTAGATCAAATCAGCCACCATTGAGGGCATTAGTGGCTCCTCCCCTAGCAAAACCTAGTCATGAGGGGGGAAGACAATCTTAGATCTAGGTCAATGTTTTATGACAGTTGTGTTGTGCCTTATGTATTTTGAGACATGTATCCAAATTTTGGACCTCACATTGTATATGTAATGTGACACATTTTGAATATATATATATATATATATATATATATATATATATATATATATCATGTATGTTTCCATGTGATGTTTTTAGTCTCTTTCTCGTGTGTTTAATGTTATGTTGATATGTTCACGGATTTGTCTCTTGTATAGTTTTTAGCTATCATGTGTATGATATATACTCATATTTTGAAAATGTGATACTTGGATAGATCAAATGTGATTTTTAGATTAACCCCTTGTGATGACATGATAGAAAAGAGACAAAGAGAAAGATCAAGAAGGTGATAAGACATGATAAAGAAGAAAATGAAAGAAGATATGAAAGCAGTTAGCCAATATGTTTGAGAAAAGATGAAGAGAACCATATGCAAAAAATGCAAGGCTAAGCTATAAAATGAGCCTATGACACAAAATAATATGCAAATTGGTTTACTTGGAAGGGATGCAACACATTTAGACTCTAATTTCATCATTGAGCATTTATTCGGAACATCATAAGATCATAAAACCATCACTAGTATAACTATGAGGATGTGAATATGATTGATATCATATAGGAATGTGGAAATACAATCTAAGCATCAAATAAATGTATATCAAGATGACTAATAAATTAGATTCCCTAAGTTTAATATAGAAATATTACACTTGTATCAAGGCATAAGTGCCAGGATAACCCTTGAGTGTAGTCTTGCAAAAACAGATAAGGATGATATATTGTAGGTCTAAAGTGTCAAGAAGGACAAGCATGAATGCTCTAAACACTGTAGACTAACAAAGTATACCCACAAGTAGAAAGTAAGTAAAAACATGCCCCATGCCGCTAGTCTTCTATTCCATGACATCCTTGAAAGACTATTAGGGATGGAACACATAGAAAATAAATCATCATAGACAACACACAAAGAAGGTAAAGTTCATCATAGCTCAACAATTTAAAGTTTAGGTGCATGTGTGTAAGTCACCTAGTCATTTCTTCAAGACTTGAATTTGATAATGAGAAATATTGCAACATTTGAGACTATAGGTAGACTATCTAAAAAGCATTGAGAAACACTTGATATCAAAAGGGGTAGTGTTGAGAATATTTATTTTGTGAGTTTCCAAAGAAACCCTAATGCACAAGGAGACCTCAATAGGCTAAGCAGTTGTACCCCTGAGACAAGCACAAGGGACAATTCCAAGCTAGGAAATGTGTTGCAGAGTGAATAGATGAGACTGACAAACATAGGTGCAAGGGTCTTAGGTAGTGCCTATTTCTAGGTTTTCCCCACTTGGTAGATATTTCAGGACTTTTTTCAAAAAAAAAATTTAATTTTTATATCTTATTTTCATTTTTTTGGTGATACATCAAAGTGCCTTGCTAGGTTTTCACTAAGATGATCATTTCTTCAGGACATTTTTTTCTTTTTAGGATTTTTTTTAGGACCATAGATATGTACAAATAGTTGAGTTATGAGCCTTTAGACGTAGAACTTTTTTGAATATAGCACATTGATAAGCTCCAAAAATGGTTCCCCTTCTAGTGTAGAAAGCTCATAGGCACCAAATCCAAATGTTGCTATGATAATGTAAGGGCCTAACCTATTAGGCTTAAATATCTCTTTCTTCTCTCTGTTCTACTAATTTTTGGGGTTTTCTCTAAGCACAAGGTCACCCTCTTGGAACTCATGTGGATGAACCTTCTTGATGTATGTAGTAGTCATTCACTTTTGATAAGTCCTCATATGGTTGAAAGTAGCCTTGTGAAACTCATCAAGGATTTCTAGCTCTTGTAATAGCCTCAGAATGTAGACTAAAGAAAATTGTGTGGCCCCTATAGGAGTACATGGTGGTTCTATAGGCCCATAAAAATGGATTGATCTGTAAGTGTCAGTATTTTCCTAATTTGTGAACTATTCTATGCAATATTTTGAGAAATATTTTTCTAGAAGCTTCAACTCATCTATTCCCTTGGGGATTTGAGGACTAATGTTGTTTGATTTTGAATTTCTTACACAACTATTTTAGGTCCTTGTTTTTGAATTATCCTCCATTACCAATAACAATGGAGGATGGGATGCCTCAATGAAAAATGATGTGGTTGAGTATAAATAAGGCAACATGTTTTCATATAGCAGTAGATAAAGGTACAACCTCAATCCATTTGGTGAAGTATTCAGTCACTATGATAATGAAGTATTCAGACACATTCAAAAATACTTGCCAAGCATAACTACCTAAAAGTCAAGGTTCATTACTCAACAACTTGGCCCATACTAAGTGCTCCTTTATCTCACACCAAGTGATTTTCCACAAGATATATTAGCTTTGTCATGGAAATTAGGGAACTCGTATGGTGAGTATAACATCTTGGGGTAATCCTAGTAATCCACTAGGATTGATCCTTGCACAAATAAGTTGAGCACAAAAAAAGGGTAGTTACTAACTTAAAGTGTTTAGAAAGAGCTTTCATTCATAATTTTCCTCTTGCACTCAATTATGGAACAAAAACTACATCTACCAAAGTTTTGTGTCCTTGGTAGCCTTAAGATTATAGTAGGTTGGAATAGTCAGGTTTGCTTGTCCCCTCTTGGGCCATTCATCTTGATTTCTCAAGAGTAGTCCCTCTAAATGATTCTAACTACAACAAATTGATCCACTTTCAAGAGTCAAGATTTTTGATTCACCATAAGGTGAAGAGCATATTTTTCTATCTCAATTATTTCCTCCAAACATTCTAAAAAGCTTCAATTGATCATCTTATTTTAAAAATTCAAAGGTGAGTCCAGATTTATGATTCACCATAAGGATGAAGAGCATACTTTCCTATCACCAAAGGATCGTAATTACAAGTTTATGTGCCTCAAAAATAAAAATAGCTAGTAAGATGCCACACATAAAATAGAAGAAATACAAGAAAGTGTTTGGTTTTTATGCATTAGGAAATCCTTCAAACAAGTGTTAGTAGCCTTTGTGCAATTGAAGCTTTGACATGCATCCTTTTCAAGGTAAGTATGCAAGCATTTTAAAGAGACAACCTACAAGCACAATTGTTAGACCACCACAAGTTAGTCCAAAATAACATAAAAATATGCAAGAAGACCTCTATTAGACTGTAATGAACCTATAAAACTCAAGAGATAGACAACAACAACTTAAAAATTGATCAAAATACCCAAACAACAAGCAGTTTCAGGCTGGGCAACACTTTTAGCTACAAGGGTATCATACGATACTTTTTAGTATACCTATATGATATTTTTCCTTCATGCAATATATTTCCCTATAGCCATTTAATACTACTTGCTATAACAAAGTGATATAGTCTAGTATATGTGTGTGATACTTTTATTGGAAAAGTATTGCCCGATAGTACAAATAAATGTTGTACGATACTGGCAAATTATTGCCCATTATCTATGATTGTAAAAAAACAAAAGATCAAACATGGAAAAAAAAATGCAAGAAATGAATGTAGATTAGGAGTAGAACTAGAGTGTTCAACCCCATGGTGGGCACCAAAAATGTACACTATAAATGTGTCACACTCTAAACCCTTCTATCCAAGTGATTCTATGAGATTGGGATGCTTGAATGTCAACTTAGAGCTCCCTATCCATGGAGTGCAAGAGCATGTTTAGAGAAATAAAAATAACTCTCAGTCATCTTTGAGACACAACCCTTACTAGTAACAATGCAATGGGAGTTTCTTTGAGACAAGAGCAAGAATTTCAATGTCATGAATTTGGTCAATAAACCTGTAGCATAACAACACTAAGAGTGTGGATCCTTTGAAAAGGGGAGAGCTCTTTCTTTTAAAGACATACAGATGGTAGAGATCAAGATTAAGGTATGAAGGATAAATGGTACAAGTTTCCTTTGGCATGATCCATGTGCAAGAGAAAGTCAACCTATAAGAAAAGAGTTGACTTTACGTGTGAGAGAAAAAGCCTTTTCTTTGAATTTGTAAAAATAGAAAAAGGACTTTATGCGTGCACATTGAGTGGGTTAGAAGAATGGGGTCTTTTATTTAATTAAAAGGGAACATGTTTTTTTAATAAAATAATGAACTTAGGATATTATAGTCAAACTATAGGTTATAATCAAATTAACTAATTTCTGGCAATTTGGTCTAAGAAAATGATTAATTAATTTAGCCAAAATGCTGAGAAGGGGGCTAATAGCCTAGATAACCATTTTTAGGTGATTATATTTTCCCCTCTATCTCTATCCATACTCTCTATTGAAATACAAGACTTACAATGTGTGTGTACACTATAGTGTGTGTGCACTATGTAATCCTTGAATTTAAAAATGCTTTAAATAGTGTGCACATGCTATGCTGCAGATGTGTTATTTAAAGATTTGGATTCTACCAAGCTTAAGGATTGGATTTTCCTTGGGGATCCAACCGAAAGGTTTGGAGTCTCTAAATAAGTCTAAGACGTGTTTTGCAGCAAGCATACAAAAAATGATTGATTTTTCTTATGTGTTTTCCTTCAAGTTTCGTCATGGTTGAGCATCAATAAAATTAGGTTACATGATATTGCAGATCTCTATATTGGCTATATAACAATATAATTTATTTTGAATTCATACTATTTCAAGCCTTACAACTATAATTTCTTTTGAATGTATGCCCATCTTCTCTTGAAAACCAACATTACTAATTGGGGTGTAGATTTTAGCTCATTCATCAAATTTTGCAATAACTTATTTTTTAGAAACTAGACTCCATTCTACACACTTTGAAAACAAGATGTTTTTATTTTAGATTAGTTTTCAATTATTTCTAGGGGGAGCACATAGATATTTCACATTTTTGGGATGTGTCCAATTACAAAATTCATTAAAAAAAATACACATTATAAAATTACCCAAAAAATTTGAGATAAACTAAATGGTGTTAGGTAACTTTTGACTAGAGCAATTAAAGTATTTCAAAAAAAAGTTAAAATTTTAGGGTGGTCACACTTTGCACTATGTTATGTTTTTTCTGAAGAAATAGTACCACTTTTTATGGCCACCTTTTTTGAGGACCTAAAACTAAACCATTTTGAAAAAAAATAGTAGTTTAGAAACTAGTTTCAAAAGACTACTACTTTTTCTTTTCATATCTTAAAAATTTGAACGTAACTATATTCAAATTCTTGTCTAAGTTTAGAAATTGTTGATTTTTAAAATAAAATAAAAAATGGCCACTTATACCCCTCTTTTGGTAGCACAACTTGGGGCACTTAATTCTCAAAATTCTTTTTTTGAATGGCCAAGCCAATTCATAGCACCAATCTTATGTGACAAATCAGATGTCCATGCAATAGGTGAAATAGATTGCATAAATGAAACTTGTGAAACATGTTATAATCTGACTAAATTTCATTTGTGGGATGGAGATACTGATATGGTGAGGATGGTAAAATGTAATCTATAAGTACATAAAGTGTAAGACAAAGTTGGGGAAGAATCAACGAACTTGGAATATGTAGAGGGCAAGATATATCTTGGAGAACTAATGTCAATTTTCATAAATTGATTTAACCATATATATGTCATGCTCTTTTTTTAGGTAGACAATAGAACAGTTCCCAACGCAGAGAGAAACTTTCCCACTTGGAACAATTTTATTAGTTGTTGACTATGTAGAGAATTATTGTTTCATTTCTCAAAAAAAATTCAATTAGAATAATACTTTATAGATAAGGTCATTATTATGGTCTAGGTGTCTTGTTGACATGCACAATTCAATTTGGATGGTGTTGAAAGTACATATCAAGCACAAGTCATCAAGAAAGAGTATACCTTTTATATTAGTGGTGATAAAGATCATGACACACATTTTGTGGAATATTTTTTTAATATACCACACATTTAGAGTGGACATAGAAAGGGTGAGCATGATGGTGCAAGAGCCTTTATCAAATGCTCTTTGAGAAATTATCAAATGGACTATCAAGGATATCCTATTAATAATTCTCATGATATATTTGAGTGGTGCAAAATACACTTTTTGGGGGCAAATAAGGATAGCGTGTCATCAAAAATAGATTTATTCATACCATTCAAAGTGCTTTGGGAGGTATAAGGTATAAATCTAGCACATGCTAAATTCAAAATAAATTGAATGAAATTCGTATATATTAGATGAATAAATTATTTTGAATATCCATACATATATATCATTTTCTTACATATGCACCTTGAAGGTGTCAATAGAAGATGAATGCATGGATGCAAGAGGGTAGACAATATACAATCTTTGCATTCAATTATAAGTACAAATAGTAATTTGTGGTCATTGTACACTAGAGACTACTCATGTTTCTGGTATGATTGCATTATTGAAAACTATGGTGATTTCATTAATCAAGAATGTCGATATGTGGGTGAATGGACTTTGGCTCCACCATATGTTACTAATATGAATTAGTTACCTAAGGATGAAAACTTTGATGACATTCCATTGATTTCTACTAGTTATGACCATATTTTAAGATTGACCAAAGTTAGTTTTTACATATACATTTATGTTTCATAATTTTCTCTTAATTTATAAAAATTGTGATCATGTACATTTACTCATATGATTTTTATATATACTCTATGCAAGTATTATTTTTACAGTCATAGTAGAACTTGAAAATGTATAAGGTGTTAGTTATATTTTATTAGATTGCACCATGGAAAGAGAGAAGCTAACATAGAAATAAAAAAGTGATGTAATTATGTTTCCCATAGGTTAGTATAGTGTATATATGTTTTTAATGTATTTGAATCGACTTATATGATTGATGTACACATATGCATACATATATTCACTTTTTAGTAAGTAATTAATCTATGGTATTTTTCAAATATCTATACAAGTTTTTTTGTTGTACAAGGAACATAGTTGAAGAAAATCAAAGTTAAAGATGATATTCATTTAATTTATTATCTATTTAACAACAAGGTTTATCACTATAGAAAACATGTAATTGCCACTTCCCTATCTCTTTCTTTAGTCATGAGATGTTTCATGCGTAAGTGGATGATTAATATTGGTGATCGTGAGATAATATTACATGTTATCCAAGAGAGACCTAACCCACTTGATGCAAGATATCAACTATTTATAATATACATTATATGTTTTCTTGAAATGTGCAAGAAATCTGGTTGAACAATTTGGCATGTACATTGATACAATTACTTTTTTCTCTTACTTGGAGATTTTATATTATAGTTTAAATATAATGACTTTTTCAATTTATTAGGACATGTTTTAAATTAGGGAATGTGTGATATGTAACTATTTATTCAAATTGTATTATGTAACAACATGTTCAAGCTAGGATATGTAACTAACTAGGACATGTATCTAAAGGGCATGAATTATGATATGTTTCTTAAGGGGATATTATATTGCAATACAAGTTTAACTCTTACATTTAACAACTTGTTCAAACTATGATGTATAACTACTTCAAATTACAATGTATAACTAGTTGTTCAAATTAGGATATGCAACTAATTAGGACATACATCTTAAGATGATAAAATTAGGACATGTGCCTTGAGGGGATGTTATACCACAATACAAGTTTTACTCTTATATTTAACTACTTGTTAATTTTGTGATATGTAACTACTTGTTCAAATTAGGATATGTAACTAATTAGGTCATGTGTCTTAAGGAGATGAAATTAGGATATGTGTCTTAAGGGGGTGTTATATTGTATACGGTTTTTACTCTTAGATTTAACTACTTTCTCAAATTGCAATATGTAACTACTTGTTCAAATTAGGATATGTAACTAATTAGGTTATGTGTCTAAAGAGGATGAAATTAGAACATGTGTCTTAAGGGAATGTTATATTCTAATAAAAAAATTATTCTTAAATTTAACTACTTATTCAAATTGTGATATGTAACTACTTGTTCAAATTGGATATGTAACTAATTAGGACATGTGTCTTAAGGGGATGAAATTAGGAAATATGTCTCAAGGGAAATTTATATTGCAATATAAGTTGTACTCTTATGTTTAACTACTTGTTCAAATTGCAATATGTAACTACTTGTTCAAATTATGACATGTAACTACTTTCTCAAATTAGGATATGTAACTAATTAGGACATCTATCTTAAGGGGATGTTATATTGCAATACAATTTTCTCTTTCATTTAAGTACTTGTTTAAATTGTGATATGTAAAGTTACTTTCTCAAATTAGGATGTGTAACTAATTAGGAAACACATCTTCAGGGGATAAAATTAGGACATGTGTCTTAAGGGGTGTTATATTGAAATACAAGTTTTATTGTCACATTTAACTACTTGCTTAAATTAGGATATGTAACTAATTAGGACATGTGTCTTAAGGGGATGAAATTAAGACATGTATTAATGGAATTTTATATTGAAATACAATTTTAACACTCTTACATTTAGATACTTGTTCAAATTTATTGAAATTAGGACATAAACTACATCAGCAAACATGTATTTAACTTCAATTAAAGCAAGCATATTTAAGTTCTAAAGATTGTCAAACTTGTTTCACTTATCAAACATAGACCATTGTACATACATGTACATGTATGCTAAATTAGATCACATTTTCAAATCATATCTATATATCACTTGTACATTTAAAATCAAAACACGCGAAACAAAATTAATCTAGAACATATACATCAATCATCATATGCATATGTACTAGAACATAATCAAACATATTTCACTTATCACACATACTCCATCAAATATGCACATGTATAAATTAAATCAAATATCGAATTATTGGTATATCGAGCTTACATTTTTACCATCTTAAATTGGAAGCACCTCAAATTAATGATGGTTTATCACCTATTTAACGTGACTTCATCATCATTTATATTTATACCCTTTATTCTCCTTTATCCTAGATGGAATTGGAGTAAGACCTAATTGATTCTCTATAAAGCTTCTATTTTCATTTATGCCTTATTTTTGGGATTTGGGATCTATTTTGGGACACTTAAAAAATCCCAAGGGTTTTAGGCCATGGTTAATAGGGATGCATTGTTCCCCTATTGGGATATTCAAGGATGCAATACATCATTTCTTGGGCCCTATTTAGTCTACAACCTAAGTCTTGTGTCTACATTATTTTGATGTGTTAAGTTTTAGGTGGGTCGGCATATGGGATAGAGTTAATTGTGAGCCCTTTATAAACCAATCCATTTTCTCCATTTTTCATCTCATCTCTCACTTATGTAAGTATCCAAGCTCTCAAGTTCTCAAGCATTCTTAAAGCATTGAAGGCATTCAAGAAATATCTACATTTAAGATCAAGGATTTGTGCATTCAATCCATTGAAGGATTTTATGCAAGATCTAGCATTGTCAACATTCAAGATCTCCTTTCATATATTTCAAGATTCTTTATTACATCTTCTACATTCGTCCTCTTAAGATCTACATTCATTCCTAAGATGGCTTTTAATCACATTCATTCATGAAGGATTTAGTTTCACTTTGATTTATTTTTCTAGGGTTTTTGAAGTTGAGTCAAAGCTATTGAATTTACATATTTGATTACATTCAAAATTCTAGATCATATTCATAGATTTACATTGCTTCAAGTTAGATCTATTACTACTACTTGCTAGCATTCTCTAATTTCTTTTTCAATTCAAGGTTAATTCCTAAACTAGGGTTCGGCCAAGGCAATGCCCCCCCTCCCTGTCCAAAACAAAAAAACCAAAAAAATAAATTATTTTACAGGTTTTATATCTTGGACTAGTCAATGTAATATAGATTCGAATACCATTTTTGTGAATCTATAAAATTGCAAAATTGAAATTAGGGTTAGATACAGTTGATTAGGGCCAAAAAGGTCACCCTCATGTAGATCAAGGTTGTACAAGTTGCCATCTTGAGAAAATAAGCCCTGGTAGATCACCAAACAATTTCTATGTTTTGTAGATCTTGTAGTTTTTAGCTTAGATCACATGAATCAATAGTTTCAATACTCATTTGATAGCTTATTTTTTAGGTTTGTATCTTGCAAGGTATATCATTTTACCCTTTTTTTCATTTAAATACACTTATCATCTTATCATACCTCTATATTTTCAGCTTTATATTTCATTTCTAGTCACTTAAACCCTCTTAAGGTGGAGGTGAGAAGGAAGAAAATCCAAGTTATTCACTTCTTTTGCATTAGGTTACACTTTGAACTTCCCTTTTGTGTCAATTGAATCTAATAGAAGGGGTGTATCTTGGTTTTTTCTCTTTTAAATGTTTCAGGGTAGTCACTGGAAGTAATATATAATATATACATCAATCATCAAATGCATGTGTAATAGCTAACATAACAAACATTGTTTGTTATATTTTATGGGTAGATTGTGTTCCAATTTTTGCATCAAAGTTTTGGATCACACTCTGTGATCCATCATCAGGATGAGAAAGCTGAAGAAGAAATCTATCTACAATAATCAAACATGTTTCACATAGAAAACATAAAACATCAAACATGTACAAGTATAAATCAGATCAAATAACAAATCATATATATACCAAGTACATTTTAAAATCAAAATACATGAAGAATGTATATGAAAATTGATCATCAATTTTATATGAACTAGAACATAATCATATGTGTCAAACATCAATATTGTCTAGAACATGTGAATTATCAAATAGGTCATAAAAATAATCTATGGATATCAAAAGATAATATCAAATATGTAGATCAAATGTGTACACATACACACACAAAGATATATATGTGTGTGTGTATATGTGTGTGTGTGTGTGTGTGTGTGTGTGTGTGTGTGTGTGTGTGTGTGTGTATATGTATGTATGTATGTATGTATGTATGTATGTATGTATGTACAAATATACATATATTATATATACATATGAATATGTATATGTATATGTATGTCTATGTCTATGTCTATGTCTATGTGTATGTATGTGTGTATGTGTCTATAAAGTATTTATCTTATCTATGAGTCTCTAGATGCAAGGAGATCAAATCAGATTAAAAAATTATGGATTTCCACCACTAGCCTCATCATGATGACTCCTCACTAAGTGGTCCAAAGAGTGGCTATCAACTTGTGAATGATGTGTTGACCCTATATTAAGAGAAAGTGATATCAATGTCTAGTCAAACATTTAAAACTCACTTTTCCACTACTAATGTCATCATCAAGTGAGTCTTGGTAGTGTACATGATCAAACATCAACAATATAGTGACAAGAGGCATCTCCCCCTCTAGTATATGCATGTGCACCATCTAATATCATATAAAAAAATAAAACTAATCAAATGTAAACTTAAATGGCAGACATAAATTAAAAACTTTTGAAAATTTAATTTACATACAAAAAAAAGATTTACCTATGTAGATGATGGCATCTAATAATACTTAGATCCCTTAGCCTTGATCATGTCCACTATGATATCAAGAGTTTGTTGCGCCTAATCTACCCCCAAGTCTACATCTTTAACATGATGGGTTAGTAAACATCCTAATAATGCTGAACCAAGGGGACTAATCAAATGAAATGGTGTGGAAGTAGAATAATCACGTGTCAAAAAATATATCCAAGATGTGGTTGAAAAGCTAGAATAGACATCATCAAGGTCAACATCTAAAGTGGTCTAGAATGTTTACATCAATCATCAAATATGCATGTAATATCTAACATAATAAAACATGTTTCACTTATCAAATATACACCATCAAACATGTACATGTATAAATTAGATCAAATGTCAAATCATATCAATATCAAGTACATTTAAAATCAAAATAGATAGAACAAAATAAATGTAGAATGTATGTGTAGATGAATCATTAAATGTGTATGAACTAGAACATAACCACATGTGTCATACATCAATCTCAATTCTAGGATATGTCAATAAGAAAACATGTGATAAAAATAATATATTGATCTTGAAAGATGATATCAAATATTAATAAAACATGTGCATCTATAGATTATGTGTGTGTTTCATCTTAAAATGCAATCCCTTCCATGTTAAGAGTGTTTAGCCCTTTGAGTAAGTGATTTGCGGTTATGTCAAGTGCCTTGAATATTTTTTTGCATAGATTTGGTTGTTTTCCCCTATTCTACTTCTCTCTCTTATTTCCAACCTATTTCTGACAACTTTCTCTATGAAACTTAGAAGTTTGACTTTTTGGGTCAAGGTTGACCTTGACCCTAACCTAGGTCAAGGATGACCTTAACCCTAACCTAGGATATGGTTGACCTCATCCTTGACCCTAGGTTCAATTTTCAATTTCCAAGAGTTTTGAGATATCAGGCTTCAAAAAGTTTCTTTTCCTTGCTTCTGGGTTGACTATTTTGGGTTTTGGAATGCTAGACTCTTAGATTGCATTTAATCTAGGTCCATTTCTAGGGGTTAAGGTTAATTCTAATTTAATTCTCCCATGTCAACCTTCTCTGAGAGTTTGTGCCCTAGATCTCTATATAAGGAAGCCTTCTTTCCTCATTTTGACATCCAAGATCTATCACACACGAATGACTATCTACTTACTATGAGCAATTACCTCCTTTTCATAAGGAGATATTATCATGAATTCTATCATTCAAGTATTCAAGTTTTCCATTGAAGATCAAGGATTGAAGCATTCAAACCTTTCAAGGGATTTGGTTCAAGCATTCTGATGTAGAGCCACACCTTGGAAAACTCAGGAGGAATCAGTCACTCAACTGAGTTGCTTCAAGGGGCATCTACAACCTTCAGGATCACACACAATATATATTATAAACACCCATTGTGATTTGAACCAACTGTTCTTATCATTATTATTATTATGAAAACACAACCAGAGATACTTTAGACTCAACTCATAAGACTCCTACAACCATCCACTAGATTCAAAACTTTGAAAATAAATCCCCCCAAAAAAAAATTCTTGCTGCCTCCGGATAGACCTGCACTCAGACATGAATAACTTTCGAACCAGAAAATATTTACTCAATCTAACTGTTGAGATTTTTCATAACTAGGTTTCAAACAACATATAAATTTTTTAGAGAAATCCAACACTTCAAACCCGACATATTGACCACGCATCAGAGTACATTTTTCTGTAAAACATTGCTTCTTGCTGTCTCTAGATAGACCCGTGAACAGACATGTATAACTTTTGAATCAGAAAATATTTTCTCAATCCAACCATTGATATTTTGCATAACTAGGTTTCAAAAAACATATAAAAATTTGAGAGAAATCCAACGGTTCAAACTTGAGATACTGACCCCACATCAGAGTACATTTTTTTGCAAAACATTGCTTCTTGCTGTCTCTAGATAGGCCTGCACTCAGACATGAATAACTCTTGAACCAGATCAAAAATCTTCAATAACTTTGGTGAAGATGGGAATAATTATGCCTATAATAACATATCCAAAGCTCATGAAAATCCAACGGTGCATTTGGGAGATATTACCCATGCACTGAGACTAATTTTCTGCAAACATACCGAATTCGACCCAAAATTAAAACTTTTTTAATCTTCTGCAAACTATCAACTTATTTCCAGTGAGAAGATAAGAAAAATCCGTTCAAAACTCAAACCATCGAAAACTTGCACAAAGACAAAATAAAAAAAACATTCCATATATCTCCAAATTCGATTCATGTCTTACATAGCCGACTGGCTCTTTATTTAAAATTGACTCTCTTTTTCTAATTAAAGGATGTGAAATGTTTTCTTCTTATTTAGAAAAGAAGAACATCTTCTATCCAAAAAAAGGATAAGGATCTGAAACATTTTTTTCTACCAATATTAGACAGTCGTTTTCTAAGTCAGGAATATTCCAAAAACTGCCTACTACCTATTATTGGATTCTGAAAATCATTAAACACTCCACCTATGAACTAAAAAAAAAAGTATTCTAATTTAAGATCCACACACCTGGTCCTAGGTGGCTATATCTGGAGAGCTTATCGAACTACTACTCTAGATATGCCACCACATGTAGGATGTTATTACAAACTTCAAAAATTAAAAGCATTTAAAACATAACATTAAATTCCCTATTACATTTTCAACAATGTTGCCTCCTATAGCATACTCCCCTGTAGAATGAATCTCAAGTCCTCTTGAGATGATGTGTTGTAGAAATGAATCTCATTCTTCTTTCAAACTTTCCAATTTCTTTGAACTAGGATGAGCATATCTACAAGAAAAATAAAAATAATATCCAACTTCTCCACCTTGTAGCTTTGATTCTTTAATGCTATAAATGTCACAGAAAATTCTCCAGCATGATTCACTGTACATGAAATCTGCATCCCTGCATAAACATTATGAGAAGAAAACATATCATCAGCATTAAGATTATTTGAGTTCTCTTTTTAAATATGAGCTTCCTTATACACCATGTAATGTGCATCATATCTATCTTCATCAATAGTAACCATAAACTTATCTGCTTCTTGACTATCAACCAGTTTCACATCTTGAATCTTAAGAATCGTATTTATCTCTTCTTCCTTTATTAAACATTTATCATCATCTTGATCTTCTGTAGTAATCTCACTTTCAAATATCTCTTTCTTATTACAACTTTTCTCAAGAACAATAATAGTATTGCACTCTTTCCTTTCTTCTTCAAGCTGAGTTTTCGTACTACCACCATGCCTTTTCCATTCTCCCACAATGGCTACAAATTTTTCCCATAAATCAGATTCTTCTTTAGAACTTGCTGTTACACATTCCTTAGCTTCATCTTCATGTCATTCCTCTTGACATTTTTCTTCATTATGCATATTTAAGGCTTCATTAGTTGCCTCCAAAATCTTTTCCATAGGAGTACCTTCCAACATTGTACTCTTCTCTATTTTCAAAGGACATGTTACTATTCCAACCACAGATTGTTTGCATTCAAATCCCATTGGACTTTCCTCTTTATTCTTCTCATCAACATTTACTTGCTGCAATTTATCTTCTTTCTGCTCTTCAGGTTCTTTCCCTTCCAAAGGACAACTTACATCTATCATTGTTGAGATTTTTGTACCAACTTCACATACATCTACACTCTTTATGGCTACCTTCTCTGTAGTTTCATTTTCCTCTACCAAAACTTCTTTCACTTCCTCTTTCACTTCATCATGCATTGGAAATGCTATCCTATCAATAAGACCTATACTTCTTGATTCCTTCCATGTTGTATCATCCTTCAATGGAAGCAAAACCATCTTCTTCCCATTCTTGTTGACGGTATATGTGTTCTCTCTACAATCATATATGGTTGACGTATCATATTGCCATGCTCTTCCCAAAATCAAGTGACAATCTTTTAAAGGCATAATATCACATTCAATGGTATCAAAATATGGTCCAATGTTAAAAGAAACATATGACTTTTCAAAGACATCAATCCACTGTTCATCTCTTAACCCATAAGCTCTGTAAGGTAAATCATGAGGTACTCTTGGAAGATTCAGTTTCTCAACCATTTCTACTGAGATTATATTTTCAAAGGAACCACTGTCAACTATAACTTTGCATACCTTATTCTTGCACTTGCACTTTGTTCGGAATATAGAATGTGTTTGGCTATAGCTTTGTCTTTTTGCTTCTTCTTCTTCCATTATTCCTCAGCTAGGTTATTTTCTTCTTATCTAGTCTCCTGGACTTCTTCTCGGACTATTTCTCTCAATATTTCACAATCACAACTACTTTTTCCCAAACCTTTTGCTGAGCTCTGATACCAAAAATGATGCAGAGCCACACCTTGGAAAGCTCAGGAGGAATCAGTCACTCAACTGAGTTGCTTCAAGGGGCATCTACAACCTTCAAGATCACACACAATATATATTATAACCACCCATTGTGATTTGAACCAACTATTCTTATCATTATTATTATTATGAAAACACAACCAAAGATACTTTAGACTCAACTCATAAGACTCCTACAACCATCCACTAGATTCAAAACTTTGAAAATAAATCCCCCCAAAAATTTCTTCTTGTTGCCTCTGGATAGATCTGTACTCAGACATGAATAACTTTCAAACCAAAAAATATTTACTCAATCAAACCATTGAGATTTAGCATAACTAGGTTTCAAACAACATATAATTTTTTTAGAGAAATCCAACAGTTCAAACGCGAGATATTGACCACGCATCAGAGTACATTTTTTTGCAAAACATTGCTTGTCGCTGTCTCTAGATAGATCCGTGAACAGACATGTATAATTTTTGAATCAGACAATATTTTCTCAATCCAACCATTGATATTTTGCATAACTAGGTTTCAAACAACATATAGAAATTTGAGAGAAATCCAACGGTTCAAACTTGAGATACTGACCCCGCATCAGAGTACATTTTTTTGTAAAACATTGCTTCTTGCTGTCTCCAGATAGGCCTGCACTCAGACATGAATAACTCTTGAACCAGATCAAAACTCTTCAATCGCTTTGGTGAAGATGGGCATAATTAGGTCTATAATAACATATCCAAAGCTCATGAAAATCCAACGGTGCATTTGGGAGATATTACCCATGCACTGAGACTAATTTTCTGCAAACATACCGAATTCGACCCAAAATTAAAACTTTTTTAATCTTCTGCAAACTATCAACTTGTTTCCAGTGAGAAGATAAGAAAAATCCATTCAAAACTCAGACCATCGAAAACTTGCACAAAGACAAAATAAAAAAAACATTCCATATATCTCCAAATTCGATTCATGTCTTACATAGCCGACTGGCTCTTTATTTAAAACTGACTCTCTTTTTCTAATTAAAGGATGTGAAACGTTTTCTTCTTATTTAGAAAAGAAGAACATCTTCTATCCAAAAAAAGGATAAGAATCTGAAACGTTTTTTTCTACCAATATTAGACAGTCATTTTCTAAGTCAGGAATATTCCAAAAACTACCTACTACCTATTATTGGATTCTAAAAATCATTAAACACTCCACCTACGAACTAAAAAAAAACTATTCTAATTTAAGATCCACACACTTGGTCCTAGGTGGCTATATCTGGAGAGCTTATCGAACTACTACTCTAGGTATGCTACCACATGTAGGATGTTATTACAAATTTCAAAAACTAAAAGCATTTAAAACATAACATTAAATTCCCTATTACATTTTCAACAATGTTGCCTCCTATAGCATTTCTCTTCTCTACCACTGCAGCACATTCAAGATTCATCATTCAAAACCCTAGATCTATCCATCATGGTGGTGTGATCTTCCTTCAAGATCCTTTTTTTATCTTCAAGATTTATTCATTCTTATATCAAGGTGGATTATAAGAATATAATCATGGAGATTTTTATTTACATATATTAATATTATGTTCAAGCTTTCATATCAATATACTTGTTTACATGTCAAATACAATTGCATATCCATTGAGTATCCTAGCTTAGATTTACTTCTACTACTTGCTAGCATTCCTTATTTCAATTCCATTACTAAGGTTGATTCCAAACTGAGGTTTGACCAAGGAAAACCACTCATCCAAAAAAAAAAACCATTTTTCTTGCAAATACAAGTGTAGAAAATCAAATTAAAGTATAGATTTGGATACCCTTTTCATTGAACTTGTAGGATCTGCAAACAAAAATTTCATTAGAGAAATGTAGGTCAAGTTTGATTTTTCAAGGTTAAATTGTGCCTCAAGGTAAGATTGTGCCCCTCTATCTAGATCAAGGTCAACTTGCATTCAAAAGGACAGAAGTTTTCTAGATTTTCTCTGTCTTGACATTTCTATTTTGAAATAGGTTGCAAGGATCCCCAAAACTATACATAGATGTCAGAAATCAACATTTTTTTGGATTTATCCTACTTCAAGGTTAGTATTTTTCTTTTATCTATTTCAAGATTTAAACACAGACTTCTCAAATAGCAAGACCATAAGATCTATTCTTTTCTTCATGTTCTCCATTGCTTGATCCATTTGTGCATTGATCACTTCCTTGTGGTTCATCAATTTGGATCATTCCTTTGGGAATTTGGGTTGAGGATATGTCCTAGTTTCTTCCTATTCATTTTGGTGAACCTGACACACTTACCCCCTATCTTTTGTAGAATTAGATGCCCTATTATTTTTCTTAAATTTCATTTCATATTTGTTAAGTCTTTTCTTGCATTAAGATTAGATTTTCTCTTGCATTTTAAATTCAAAAATATTTAAAAAATCTATATATTCAATAAAATACAAAAATATTTCTTGCATTTCATTTACTATGAAGATTATGAAGATGTTGTGGTGTGTGGCTATGTTCCTTATTACCCTTATTTTAACATCTCTTTACCATAATTATGATGTTTATGAGAGCATCATTCATTTTATTATGTTGACAATCTTTCATTTTATTCTCTCTTATGCTTTTGTGACTTTAGCTGATACTAATCTTCCTAGATTTAAAACTTTCATTAAAGATACATATGGTAGACTTATTATTCTTTTGGATTATGTGAAGGATTTGGTCATTGATACACCACCTCCTAATCTTCCTAATATGAATCTTATTATTCCTAATCTGATGCCTAGATCTCCATCTCTTAATCCTTGTTCTTCTTATGATGGCATTCAAGTCATAGTTCAGGATATAGATGTGCAAGACTTCTTTGTTTTACCTTCTCCTTTGATTCGTGATAATATTAAAGGAAAGGGAAAAGAAACTTCTTCAAACCCTATTATTCCACCTTTTACAACCTTTTCTCATGAACATGACAAATAATCACCTCTTATCAAAGATTTACATGATATGTATAGTACAGGATATAATATGATAATTAAACAAGGTTATAAAGGTTTAGGGCTTGGCGATAATGAACATGGTATTATCTCATTCGTATACTTTCTAAACTAGATTTGCATGGTGTTGGTTGTTTGAATTCTCAAGTTAAGGAAGGTGATGTTAATCATCCTCCTCCTCTTCATAAACTTCTCTCTACACCTACTTTGGACAACTCTGATATTCGTCAAGAGGTGGCTAAATAGGTGTATGTTGAATTAATGAATTTAAAAAAAGAAATATTTAAACCTTTACTGAAATATACCTTATCCACATACAAATTTCCTTTTCATTATTGTAATACACACTTGTTGATTGTAGACATTTCAAATTATATGTTCATGAATGAGGTGCCTTAGGAATTATATCTCACTCTCATGCAGTTTTATAATTCCTTCACAATTTTTACATAGGGGATTCCCCTCCTTCTGATATAATATAGATCTCTTTTCCTCTTGTCTCTAGACTGGGGGCAAGACATGTATTTCATCCAATCTCCTAGGATCCATTAGGCTTTTTTTATCTTGGCTAAATTAGTATTCTTTCTTCCTATTCTCTATTATACTATCTTCAAGATATCTTTTCTAAGACATTTATTTTGCAAAGGTATCCCCCTTCTTCTTCCCTAAGGGGCAAGGTTCTTCCTTCTTTTTCTTTGTCTAGGGAATTTCTTTCCATAGCTTAGTGGCATTTGTTTATATAGTAATATTATTTCTTCATATAGACTGATGTTTTGACTATGGATAATCTTTTTATATGATAGGTTATTTTCCTAGGTCATCACCACTTCTCTATGTTGTAAATTATGTTCTTTATAAACTCTTACCCTTTCTTTGGTGTTAGAGTTTTTTCCCTTATTCCATATATTCCTTTTTCTCTTCTTTATAGGAGGCTTGGTGATTGAATCTTTGTTCCCGCTTGGTTTGTCTTTGAAAGATGATATTTTATCTAAACACACTCATCTATGTTGGGGCTCTTAATGATAATATCTCTTTCTTTGAGAATCCTTTTTCCATAAGTGGCATATCCTTTTCATGATTATCTATGCTCTTGGATGTAGAAGTCAAAATCCTTCACTAAGAATATGGTATATACATTGTTGCTAAACAAGATATCTCCTTGCCTTGTGAAGTAGGTATCCTCTTCCTCTTCCTTATCATGTCTCATAGATAGCTATGATAAGGAGGGGGGCATATATAGGGTCTCCCTTGTATTATAGTTTTTTATTTATATGCCAAATCTCGGAAGGTAACGCACATGAGTTGGTAAATACTAAAGAGACACATTTTTCAATTTTTGAATATGCTAAATCCTCTAAAGGTAATGCACATAAGTTGTTAAATCCTAAAGAGACATACATTTTTTAATTTTTCAATATGCTAAATCCTCTAAAGGTAACACACATAAGTTGCAAAATCTTGAAGAGAAACATTATTCAAATTTTCAATATGTTAAATCCTCTAAAGGTAACACACATAAGTTTCTAAATCCTGAAGAGATGCATTTTTCAATTTTTCAATATGCTAAATCTTTTGAAGGTAACACACATAAGTTGCTAAATCCTAGGAAGACACATATTTCATATTCATGGTGATACAAGAAGGTGGATCTATGGGTATTCTACAAGCCATCAGAAGATGCATTTATAATTGCAAGCACAATTTATGGGTGAACTATTAGGTTTGGCTACATGTTGGGCTCTCTCCCCCTTGGTGATTCATGGTAAGGTGGGCATCTTACTCGGTGAGGTAATCCCTTTTTTTTTTTTTCTTTCTTTTCACTTTCATGATAGTAGGATTGGATCATGAAGTTATCTTATTTATAGTGTTGCTCTTGTCTTTCATATGTAACCGCTTATGTTTTTATGATAGTTTTCCAAATATGATATTAGTATAAAAAAATATTTCTATGCAAGGTTTCTTGTGCTAGTTGATTTGGGTTTATTTAGTACTAACCCTTTCTTTTGTGTTGTCTCAGTTTTGTTTTTGTTTTTGTAGCTTTGTGCGTGTATGTTGAGTTAAAATCCTTAGCCTAGGAGCTTGTGTCCTTAGATAAGTATTATTTTATCCTATTATGAATCCACTTGGATCTCTTCTTTCTTCTCCTTTACCAAGAGTTTGCATTGAGTTCATACTCTTGCTAGAGTGGGGGCTAAATGTATCATTTTAAAATGGAAGAACTTCCATGTTAAGAGTGTTTATCCGTCTGAGTATGTGGTTTGGCATTATTTCAAGTGCCTTGAATAGATTTTTACACGGGTCTGGCTATTTTCCCCCTATTATGCTTCTCTCTCTTTATTTCCAGCCTATTTCTAACAACTTTCTCTATGAAACTAGGGACTTTGAATTTATGGGGCAAGGTGAACCTTGAATCTAACCTAGGTCAAGGATGAACTTGACCCTAACCTAGGGTTGGGTCAACCTTGTCCTTGGCCCTAGGTTCAATTTTCAATTTCTAGGAGTTTTGGGATATCAAGCTTTAGAAAGTTTCTTTTTCCCACTTCTGGGTCAATTTTTTTAAGTTTTGGAATGGCAAACTCTTAAATTGCATTTAATCTAGGTCCATTTCTATGGGTTAAGGTTAATTGAGATTTAATTCTCCCATGTTTCCCTTCTCTAGGAGTTTGTACCCTAGATCTCTATATAAGAAAGCCTTCTTTCCTCATTTTGACATCTAGGATCTATCACACATGAGCAACTATCTACTTACTATGAGCTATTAGCTAATTATCATAAGGAGATAATACCTAGCATTCAAGCATTCAAGTATTCAAGTTTTTCATTGAAGATCAAGGATTGAAGCGTTCAAGCATTTGAAGGGATTTGGTTCAAGCATTCAAGATTCATCATTCAAAACCCTAGATCTATCCATAATGTTGGTGTGATCTTCCTTCAAGATCCTTTTTTTATCTTCAAGATTTATTCATTCTTCTATCAAGGTGGGTTCTAAGCATTCAATCATGAAGGTTTTGATTTATATTTGTTAATGTTATGTTCAAGCCTTCATATCAATATATTTGTTTACATTTCAAATACAATTGCATATCTATTGAGTAACAAAGCTTCATTATTAGATTTACTTCTACTACTTTCTAGCATTCCTTATTTCAATTCCCTTATTAAGATTGATTCCAAACTCAAGGTTCACCAAGGAAAACCCCTCATACAAAGAATAGAACCATTTTTCTTGCAAATACAGGTGTGGAACAATGAATTAAAGTGTCAATTTGAATACCCTCTTCATCAAACTTGTGGGATCTATGGACAAAAATTTTGTTAGAGCAGTGTAGGTCAAGGTCAACTTTTCATGGTACAATTGTGCCTCGAGTAAGATCATGCCCCTCTATCTGGGTCAAGGTTGACCTATATTCAAAAGGACAAAAATTTATGGGTTTTCTTTGTCTCGACTTTTCTAGTCTATAATAGGTTGCAAAGATCCTTGAAACTGTAAACAAACATCAAAAATCAGCATTTTCTAGATTTATCCTACTTCAAGGTTAGTATTTGTCTTTTATCTATTTAAATATTTAATCACATACTTCTCAAATAGCAAGACCATGGGATCTATTATTTTCTTCACATTCTCCATTGCTTGATCTATTTGTGCATTGATCACTTCCTTGTGGTTAATCAATTTGGATCATTCCTTTTGGGAATTCGGGTTGAGGATAGGTTCTATTTTCTTCCTATTTAGTATGTATAAGTAGACACCCTAAAATTGGCAAAGACCTAAAACAATGATAAAATCAGGTAAATGAGGAAAATTATGAACTTTCAAATCAATCGTGACATCAAATCACTTAAGTGGTTAATTAACTAATTACCTATCCAATTCAAAAAAAAAGATCAAAGTCACATTTATAGATGAAAATCAATTCATAAAATCATAAAACAAAAAAAACAAAAAAAAAACAAAAAAAAAAGGTAAAGACAAAATTTGAAAGTAAATCAACAAAATCATTTATCCTCTCAAAAGTGAAATTCACCTTTTTGAAATTAAAAAAAAATGAATATCCCTATTTATCCTCACAAAACAAGTCTATTGGACTACTCCTCTTGGGGTCTTTTGAGACATTTTCAATTTCACCATTACCCCCAGTCAAAGGTCAAATCCAAATCCTTACCCCAATGCCCTTCTAAAATTCTATAAATAAAAAGGAAAATCAAGAGAAAAGGGTCCCAAGTTTGTGGGCATCCATATTATAGGCATTTAGAGCTATCATTTAGCATCATTGTTGTTGAGAATTAATGTCAGTTTAGCATTATTTTAGCATAATTTTGATATCTATTTAGCTTTTTTTAGCATTGTTTCATCTTATGCATGCACCTATCATAGTATTTTAGTGTTATTATCTTCATATAATTAGAATTGAATATAGATCTCCTATAGACTTGCCTAGATCTGCATTAATAGCATACTCCCATTCTATAACTGTCACTAACATGCTGGTCTAAGAGAAATTTTAGTAGTTGTAGTTAGGGAAACATGATATGTTCATGAAATCTTTATTTAATAGTGATTTCTTAGGTCTAGATTAGTTCATTTTTATTCTGATTGCACTTTGCACTAAGGTCTCATGAATACACAACTCCACCATATACAAATATGTGATTTCATGGATCCCTACCAACAAAATACAACTACTCCTCCAATGCTAAACAATTCCAATCAACAAGTAGCATACAACCAAGATCCTCCCCCAAGAGGATACAAGTCTGCCAACATACCCAAGGTATACATGCCCATAAGTGAAGCATTAGAAAGAGCTTTACAAAAGCTCTTAGCTGATGAGCTTATTATATTACTAGAAGCTAAATCTTATGAACCACAAGTCAAACCATCATGGTGGAATGAAAAAATAAATTGTGCTTATCATCAGAACTAAGGGCACCTCACCAATAACTCCTACACCCTTAAAGGAGCCATTCAAAAACTAATTGATGATGAGATGATTGAAGTGCATCATCTTCGCAATAATAAGGATCACATAGCCTTCATGAGAAAGGTGAGTCTTCTAAAAGTAGTCAGACCACATCCTCTAACGAAAAAGTCAGCTACACTCATAATTATGTTAACACAATTAACATGATCTCGAGATTTGATAACATTGTAAATGTCATCATGGTCAAAGATAAACATAAGAAACAAACCTTGAACATCATTACCCAAGGTCAAGCCTCTAAAGTGGTTATGTCAAAGGAAACCACCATTTTAGACCAAGCCACAACAAGTTCTGTCATATCCAAATATAGTCTAATTAACTAGCTATTAAAAACTCCTGCCCATATTTCCATTTTTGAATTGTTACAAATATCCCCAAAGCACAAGGAGATACTCACCAAAGCCTTAGTGACCAAAAAGTATTATGTAAATAAATTCTAAAACATGGTGAGAAACCTTGTTGCCCCTCACTTTTTATCTATCTTAGCACACACCTAGAGAAAATCCCAACTTTGGCCCTAAGCTTGTCTGTAAAGGCTATCGATATACACATAATTTTACACTCCAATTTTGCTTGCAATTCATCGTTTAGTACTTCTTTCTTTTTCAACCTTGTGCACTTCTGCTCTTAAAATGTTACACAATTTTGTGCTCATCTTTCATTTAGAGCCCACATCGGCATTTGGCTACCACACATAAGTAAAGGTTAATCTTCCTCTAAATATCACATCGATCATGTTTTTTGTGGATGTTGGCAACTTTCCACATATTTCCAAAAAATACCCAAAATATAAAAATAATTCCAAAAATACTAAAAACATAGAGAACATGTCAACAAAAATATCAAAAACATAAAAGACAACAATAATCAAATGCCTTTGATTACATTTTCCATAAACATAAAATGAGCACCAATCACCCTTTTTTCTTGCCATACACAACACACTTTTTATTCTACTATAGTAGAGAAAGTAATATCACATCCAAAACAACACATACTAGATCACATATCCTAGCCTCCCTTATGGAGGTGATAAGTTAGGATTTTTGACTAGGGACATTTTCATCGGCCTAGTCCTAGAAGATGAGGCTCCTGGTGTACATCCCCCTTGAAACCACACAACATCCATTGGTATCGGGAACCTCCCACTCCACAGTTGAGAATTCAATAATTTCATGAATTGTCTATCCACGAACTAGGTCTCCTATCACTGCTCCAAGGGGATTGACTAATAATATAGCCCCATATAATAGGTGGCTTCCCAATGTACTTTTACAGTCCTTTGCATATCCACGAACACATTATCCACTAGCTTATTTATACCTGACACAATGATCACTCATTGAGCCACATCCCACTCCTGTTACATATGTTTGTTCTCCATTCTCTAGTGCTCCACATCCACTTTCATCTCACTCATCTATTGTTGTAACTACCTCACCTTTACCTTGCTAGCTGCTAACTACTCTTGCAGTTGTAATGACACAGTGTTCCTTTTTTAGACGGCATCCTTAAAAGACTCTAACTGCACTTGTAGCAGCATCACTTCATTCTACACATTTTCCAAACCACTTGCACTATCCTCAATGAATCTTATAACCTTTGTGCCTGTACTTGCTCAACCCAAATCCTCGCATCATTCCCCTTTTCTCATGACTACTCCACCTATAGCTTAGCTTCCAATGATTGCACTTACACCCATTTTGTATTCACCACCACCTTGAGTCATCTAGATTTTGTTTGTACTCTATCCTCATGTTCTTTATCCATCAAACCCAACAAAAATGTGACTTCTTATTCTTCATTTTCTACCCAAACTCTATGACCAATATTTTATGTAAATCCTCCACTTTGCTTGTTGCTTACATTCCACCCACTTCCTTTGGTTGTGGCTCCATCATAGTTAATATGCCCATTTCAGCTAGTACACTCCACAACTTGTTTCCAAAATCCTCCAACAACTTTATCTATAGAGAACTAAACAAACTTGACACTATTGTACACAAGTATCAACAATACTGGTCCGCATATAATGGCTTTTTAGATGTCATGAGTTTCTAGTACCTCGATGATGCATTTGACTAGAGAGACCAAGATGAAGTCATGATCTTTTGTTTGCTTTCAATTTTCACTATTATGTTCTAGTGATCCTCTGATTCTATGCATTATTGGTGTCCACCTATAAGTCTCTCTTCTCATTTGGAAGGCCATGTGTACCTTGACCAATTTTGCATAACATCTCAGGTGAGGTTCTCTATCTAACATATGTCTATTTGTGTGTTTGTTTTCATTTACTACAACAAAAACTTATTTTCTTCATGATTATCATATCCTTAATATACATTATTTGTTTTTGGTCATGTTTCTTGGCATGATAGAGTATTCATATTACCATAGCTGAGCTAGTGGTGGTTGTACTATGTCACTTTTTATTTAGGAGCTCAATGATGACATTTAAATTACATCTCTTTATAAAAAGTGATAGTTAGCTACATCCATCTAGTTTGTATTTCATCTTGGGTACCTTAAAAAAAAATGGTTGACACATAAATGGGGAATACACAAGAATGCGTACACAACATCATCCAAAAAATTACTAACAAAACTAAGATATGGCAATCAAATGGAAGACAATATAACATCAACATCACTGCGACTGTTTAACACTTCATCACCTCATTATCCCATAATATCCATTCTACCTATTGCATTACCTGAGCTTTGAATCTCAAAAGTTCTGGTCACTATGTCTTTCATTATCATTCATTTTCTTCCATCAGCATTTATGTTCTATTCATTCACTAGTGCCTTGAGATTTCTTTATGGCTTTCAAATCTCAAAAATGCTGGTCACTATTTGATGTAGTGTAAGGTAGGAGAATCCCCAAAGGAGATGTCCTAGCCCCCAGAAAATAACCACACATTAGAAACACAACACAAGATACACAATCTAATACCTAATGCAACTCTTTATTCATAAAATAATTGTTACATGCAATGTGTTGGGTTGTAAGGCCTTCCTAATTATAGCCAAATACATTATCAATTACAATAACAGTTATACAAGATCCCTCAAGATCCAACCCAAACACTAGCTAGTCTAGATCCACACTCTGGTAGAAACCTCCAAGCTCTCAACTTGTGCTCGCAAGCCACCAAGTAACCTCATTGTTTCTAAACCATAGCCACTAGCTCTTCTCCAATTTTATTCAAGATCTAAGTGTAAACTGCCTCACATTCGACACTTTTTCCACACACTCACAACTCCACCACAATCCTATTGTAAACTACCTCACATTCAGTGCTCTATCCATAGACTCAAGAAAAATTGCCCTTTAGCTTCCTCCTCTCCAAGCTTCTTCTAAGAAGAGATCACACCTTCAAGCTTGATTACAAATGCTCATATACCTTTCTTAAATAGGAATTTACCACCCAAGATGTTACAAACAGAACCAATGTGGGATAAAAGGTAAATGCAACTACCTTCAACAAATATTTAATTCCCACCCAAATACAACTAAGCACCACTATGTGGCCCAACAAATATTAAATGCATGATTTAAGGAAATGTCTAGAAACTTCTAAAATTCCACCTACACACCTCGATAAATGGAATGGCAACCATTTTAATTTATTTTTCTATTTATGCCACCTATGCACCTTGTAAATAGAAATTGCTCTTTTTTCCTTTTTTCTATTTTTCTATTTTTTATTTTATTTTTCCTCTAATTTTTGTCACTTTCTCTCTCCTCCAATTTTTTTTTAAAAATTTATTTATTTATTTTCTATTGCGAGATGCTCCTACATCAAACTCCCCAAGTAGATAAAAAGGTGGGCCCCACACTTTGATGCCAAAAGAAAGATCTCTAACCATCTTCATCTTCACCAAAGGTTTCCACTCCATCAAGAACAAGAAAAAAATATGCAAATCATTTAGATCTGCAACACTCTGTCAAACACTAGAATCTCAACCATCCAATCAACATGCTCACTCCTAGGAATAAACTAAACATAATGCTTCATCGACAAATCTCATCCACATCAACAACTAATGAATTCACACAAGCATCAATAAACTCCATATTAGTAGCAATATGTAGCCCCTCAGCAACATATGCCAAACTCTCAACACCGACCATCTTATTTCTCACAACAAGATGCTCTGCAACACACAAGTCACCACCAACAGCAACTGGATCATCCATGACTGAGTGCTTTGTAATCTCCATGTCAGACTTAATCAACTAATCATGAAAACCAATCTCCATCCCTACATCAACAAGATTAGGAATATCCTCAACAACAACCTCAAGTCACTCTACAAGTTCTGTATTAGACTCTACAAACTAATCAACAAAACCAAACTCTTCAGCCTCAACCTTGCAATCCCATCTTTTCTCTCGAACAAGTCTTCTAATTGGTTAGAAAAATATCTTCTAAATTTGTAGACTCCAACTACAATAGCATATAACTTCCTTCTTTTGTTTCTCAACTCTTTTAGAAAAAGTAGCATCCACTTGAGCTATTCTCTCATTAATCCTCCTCTCCACTATATCACAGAGATTCACAATCATCTTAGGGTCTAATCCTCTTGAAGCCATCTTCCAAGATCTTTGCAAAGCCTCTACAAAAAATCACCAATAGATCAATCTTCTTGAACACGAACAACCTTCTATCTTCACAACATAGATCCATCTACATGTCCTCCCAAGGTTATGGTGCAAACTACCTCAACTGCGGTGATCTATCAACATGCTTAGGAATATTTTTTTCTCTAATACCACTTGATGTAGTGCAAGGTAGGAGAATCCCCAAAGGAGATGTCCTAGCCCCCAAAAAATAACCACATAGTGGAAACACAACACAAGATACACAATATGATACCAAATGCAACTCTTTATTCATAAAATGAGTGTTTCATGCAATGTGTTAGGCTATAAGGGCTTCCTGATAATGGCCAAACACATTAGCAATTACAACAATAGTTATACAAGATCTCTCAAGATCCAACCCAAACACTAGCTAGTCTAGATCCACACTCTAGTAGAAACCTCCAAGCTCTTAACTTGTGCTCACAAGCCACCAAGCAACCTCCTCATTTCTAAATCTTAGCCACTAGCTCTTCTCCAACTTTATCCAAGATCCAAGTGTAAACTGCCTCACATTCAGCGCTCTATCCACACACTCACAACTCCACCATAATCTTGCTATAAACTACCTCACATTCGGCGCTCTGTCCACAAACTCAAGAAAACTCACCCTCTAGCTTCCTCCATCTCTCCAAGCTTCTACTAAGAAGAGATCACACCTTCAAGCTTGATTAAAAATGCTCATATGCTTTTCTTAAATAGGCACTTACCACCCAATGTGGGATAAAAGGTAAATGCAAGTACCTTCAACAAATATTTAATTCCCACCCAAATACAACTAAGCACCACCATGTGGCCTAACAAATATTAAATGCATGATTTAAGAAATTTTTTAGAAACTTCTAGAATTCTACCTACACACCTCGATAAATAGAATGACAACCATTTTTATTTATTTTTCTATTTACGCCACCTATGCACCTTGAAAATAGAAATTTCTCTTTTCTCCTTTTTTCTATTTTTTAATTTTTAATTTTATTTTTCTCTAATTTTCATCACTTTCTCTCTCCTCCACAATTTTATATAGTGATGCATGAGCATCTTGCATTAGAAAATGTGTGTGTGTGTGTGTGTGTGTGTGTGTTTTCTAATGCAAGATGCTCATGCATCACTATTTCCTCATACCACATTTATTTTTCTAGCATCATCAATCATGTTCTATGCATTCTCTATTTCACACTTCTCATTGATGCCTTGAGGTTCCTTTGTGGCCTTTGAATCTCAAATTTTGAGTTGCATTTGTTCATCTCATTTCATCTCCTATTATCATTTTTTAAATTATGTTTCTCATTGTATTCCCATTTCATATATTAATTTTCATCATCTTCCTTCTTATTTATCCTAAATAATTTTCATTCCATCCTATTAAGTCATTTAGCATTTACTTCCATTTCATCATTCTATTTTCACTTTGCTTACCTCATTTTCTTACCATCTTCATTTTTATTTATTTTTATGCCATTTCATTAATTAATTTTTATTCCATCATCACATATCACACACTGAACCATTTCTCTTCATTTTTATCATTTCTTTCCATTTTCCCACTCACTAAAACCTATTTCAAAATGTTATTATTATTATTCATTCCACTTCATTATTACACTCATCTCATTTTTCTATCATAAACCCATTTCATTGCATTACATTTTATATTCTTTCATTTCTATCTCATTTTGGTCATTATTTTACATCAATCTTCTTCTTTTTACAACACATTCATTTCATTTATTTTACCTTATCACACTCATCTGTTCTTATTCCTTTTTTATTTTTATCATTTCAGGTAATCATAATATCACATTGAATTCATTATCTTATTCTCATTTTATCATTACATTAAATCATTTATATATCTCCACATTACAATTTATCCTATTTTCCTTATCATCTCATTACATTACATTTCAATGCATTCATCCATTTCATTATCATATTCATCATCTACATATTATTTCATTACACTAAGCATTTTTTCATCTACACATTTCAAATTCACATCACATCCACGTCTACAACTATCATAAAAGTAAAACCATATGCCCATCACATCATCCATGACATCAATAATATACAGTCCATGATACAATGACATGAAAAACCAACATAAATACAAAATTAAATGCTTGCTTTCCATAATCATATATCAAAAGGTCATCATCATGAATGATACATCAGATAGGTCAATACATTCCATACTAAAAATGATCCATAAGATCACTATTGTGTCTAATAAGGAGGTGCATGATCACTGGGGGCACTCATCCCCTCTCAAGAAGCCTTCTCTATTAAATCTATAGCATGTGTCCTAGGAATGGCTATGGCCACCTGACTAGTCATCATCCCATCTATCCTCAGTGGTAGTAGTTGAGGTGGAGGCCTCGGTGCCATCGAGGCTATAAATGCCTACACTATAGTAGTCAACTAGCTAATCTGTGTCCCAATCAATCCAACTTGTGCCTCCATGGAACTCATATGAATCTCCATATTAGATGGCTCCTCTGGTCTCACTAGAGGTGGCACTAGCACTACAAATCCCTATGGTTGCAACTATGGATGTACCTATGATTTTCCATGTGGTTGAAAGCTCTATGCACTTGTAATAGGATCCTATACCCGTGGCCTTTTTTGCCTAACAAGATGCACCTCATCTACTAGTGTGTCCTTGGTCTAAGTTGGCCTACCCAAACTCAAATCTTCTACCCACCTACTCAGCCTTGTGCTACTACCTATAACTCCCCTCATCATAGCACCACCTCACCAATGGACCTCTCTAGGTCTATCCACTCTAGCATCCCTAGGCCTTTGCATTGGGCCCTATACTATGGCCCTCCATTGTGGCAACACCACTACCCTACCTCGACCCCCATATCTACCCCATACTCTGGCTCTACCTCTAGCCCTATCTCTCCCCTATCCACCCTCATCATCACCATCCTCTCCCCCACTATACTATTCCTCTATCCTAGGTATCAACTCCATAGGATCTATGTACCTCAGGAAGGTATGCTCTCTAAATCACCAAGCATAGTCTGCCTCCATCCATGCATCTACCTCGCTATCTCTTAAAGACCATCTCTAAGGCATAGTTATCATCTACATGAATGCCTCTCGGCAAGCCACATACTCCAATGTAGGCCCCCATACTGGCCTCTCTACATGAACTCAAGCATAATGAGCTAATCCCTTTGGCATCCCCTGTCACCGACCAAATTGTCTCACTACCCTCATGAAGCAAAACCTCTCAATCATTATGGGAATCTGGCCAAGAAAATATCAAGGGGAAAAGAAGTAAACCATGTCATCACCATCCTCAACCCATAGCTCTATAAACCTATATGGTCTCCATACGATCTCATCTAGATCATCCAACATATGTCACCTATACTTTATCTTGTCCAAATGAGACTGGAAGATCACACCTAAATACACATAAATGTATGGCATATCATGTGGTTATTAACACAAACATGTCGGCTGAGTAATGGGAAGATGCTCCCATGTCCACATTTGTACAAACACAACACATGTTGATAGTGGCATGACCCCTAAATACACCACCTGATGTAAAACATGATACAAGTGGGCTAATATGCAGCTACCCCATGAAAATCTCTATGGTTAGTTGATCATATCCTGAATGATATAGCCCCATGCAATGGGACATCTATTTCCTCACCTATCTGGCAAAATAAATCCTCCTATTATTCTTGCTAACACCACAAGCAACAGATCATATTGCAATATTTGGAACCATGGCACACTAACATCCTTAATGCCATCATCCCCAAATACATCTCTAAATAATGTCCCATCATCAATCTAATCATAATAGACTAGATCCCTAATAATAGGGATCCAAATAATCATGTATACATCCTCATGTGTAATCATCATCTCTCCCAGGGTCATGTGAAAAGTGTTTTGGTCTAAGTGCCACCACTTAGCCACAACTATCAATAATCCTTTGTTCAACTAGAACTAAGGCATCTAAAGAAGGTATGTAAACCTGCATCTATCAATCACCTATTGATCAACCACTAATAATTTTTCAATGGACTCCAGTGGCCATGGATACAATACCCAAACCATGAGCTTTCACCCACATACTTCTTTCACCAAAGAACCAAACAATGACATCAATTTTTTATCACAAGTGATTATCCTCCATCAATAAAAAATAAACATCTATCCAGCCAATGATTTTATCCTAAACATGTTATTTTTCCTACTCTATATCTTGAAATACACATGTTATTTCCCTACTCTCTATCTTGAGAGGGGAACTTTTTCCTATATATCCACCATCACCTAATTGATCCTACATATCACTTCGTGACAAATTGTCATTATTGTTTTGATTCTTTATGTGAACAAGTCTCTAGGTTGACTCCAAAATCAGCTATTCCATATCATGATTATATCTTACATTCTAATCAATGCTACACACATTAGAATCTACCTATTAGGATGTTCTACTATTGGCCAAACCCTAAACTAACCATATGCACTATCAAAAATGCCAAATGTATCACAAGGACACTTTGTGCTATTTCATACATTATATGTGCCATTACACAAGGTATATATGCTATACCATTACAAAGCATCACCATACTCATCACATGTGCTATCTATTCATACGAATGTGGTATAGGGATTATAAGCACTACACAATTCATCATATGTGTTATAACGTTAATCAGATGTGCTATCAGACTTAAATGTGCTACAAAATTCATCAAAAGTACTACAATACCACATGAATGCACTATCAAAGGTAAAATCACTATAACAACCACATCCCATTTATCATTATTCCTTTCTTTGGACCAACAAACCCTAACTATCATATGTGCTATTATATAGCCTCTATGTGCTACAACCTATAGAAGCATTATGCAAACCTACAGATGCACTATAGTTTGTGCCTATGCACTATTTTATTAGTTTTTGACACTTTCATATGTATTCTTTTGCATCATAGATGTGCTACTAAAGGTTACAAATACACTACAACAATTTATATGCACTACAACAAACATTAGATGTGCTAAAACGTGGAAATTAAGCATTTATTGGCCTCTATCACACAAAACCTAAAACTTCCTATCAAAATTCAAAAATTCAAAATCAAGAAGGTTATCAATGACTTACCGGGGCTCCATAGTCAACTATGCTTATATCTACAACCCCTCTTGAATTTGTGCTCTCACAACAGGACCACCATCTTCACCAACTCAAATCTCAACAATGTGAAAAGTCAAAGGGGTATGTAAGAATGAAATGGGTAAATGGTATTTTGACCTATTTAACCCTTCATTACATCATCTAATGAAATTTCCATCCTTACTCACCCCATTTAATGCCTTTAGATGACTTTTCCCAAACTGGGTATTGTCCCATTTCCTCTCATTTTTACCAACTAACTATATCATTCACCTTTTCCAAAAATCAAATTGGACATTCCCATATTGCTAATCATTTTTTCCCAAATTAATTTTTGAGGGGGCATTATTACCTATATCAAACATCAAATTGGGGCATCAAAGATTTCCAAAACATCAAAAACATTCTACCCTGACCAAATTTCAATGGCAATTCAAACAAAATTAGGACATTCAAGCAAGTTATTCTAAACAAAGGATCTTAAATATCATATCAATTTCAAGATCAAATATTGTAACAACTTCAAATCAGAAAAAAAAACATCAACCAATCAAACATGTTGGTTGTTTTTTAGACTACTAGGTACTTCAAACCTAATACTAGAATACATAAGACAAAAAAAAACCTAAGGATTAGCCAGATTCTATATTCAGTGTGATCAATCTCAACTCTAGAGAAATTTCAATAGAGTTCAAAATACTCCCCACTCTTTAGGCTCTATGGGACAAGTTGGGTGAACCTCAAGGATATGAGGCTGATTGATGATTAAAATTTTCTCTTCAGATACTTACTTATTGATACCTTTTCCTTCAAACCTATCCCTTATAGTAGATATTGGTCACAATTTATTCTTAGATTTTTAGTAAGCTTCTTGATCACAATGGCTACTTATAATCAAGAGCAAAACTATTACAAATAAGGGTTGACTAGAAACTTTAGTTCTTCATTACATAAAATGGAAAATTGATTATGATTGATATGTGTATTTTGCAACTGTATAAAACATCAACTCGGAACTAAAGTATTTGATCAATGTCTTATCCATTGAAATATAGAGTCAATACTTGCAGTCTTAGACCTATTTAATTGACTTGCAATTAAATTTGTTGACACTGAACCCTTAATCTCATTCTTATTATAACTCTCTCATATATCCAAAACCCTACCACTTATTGAAAGACAATACTTAATTATTTGAACTAAAAGAAATCAATAAGAGATATATAGTTTTTAAGAATTGTATTAAATTGAAAGAAAATTGCTCATTTCAATCTCAAGATCACAAATATGCAAGGAAGGAGACAAAATTAAGATACATAGATATTCAAAATTTCCTTTCGTATTAATTTCCTTTAAAAATACATACAACATTGAATATAGACTCACAGTATAACTCAAAGCTTGACAATTTGATCATTCATATATTCATTTTTCTTTCAAATTCACAAGCCTAAACACATTCACTTAATCTAAAAATAATGGACAAACTATAAAATAACATAAATTGAAAAATTATATAGACTTCTGACCTCTACTCCACATCTTGAAAATCATTATAAAGGACTGCAACAAGCTATAGATGGGAGGAGGACACATATCAACACGTTAATGGAAGAGAAAAAGGAAAGACATATACAAAAAGATATTCAAAAAACATTCTCGTATACTTGATCCAAAATTAGGAAGGTACTTGAAAAGTCAGCAGGTGGCACTTTATTGCAGTAACTTTATCTTTAATCCACTTTGTCTTCTTTTGCTCTTCATTTCCTCAAAAGTCTCAAAATTTGATAGGCATATTTATGAGATTTTTATCATTCTAATGAATTACTTAGTGTATCTTATCTTATCCTTGATCTCTTATTGCCTTTAATCTCCATTATTTCTCAGTTGCTTCCTATTGGTAAAGCCTTTACTTCTCCCACTACCTCATAAACATAGATCACTCGCTTGGTGGGCCACTCTGTGGTTTTAACCTCTTCTAGGTCATTAGTGGCTTTTGTCCACATAACATCTATTATGCCTTTAGACTTCACTAAAAATTTATTCAAATCTATTTCAACTCTAAATAAGGAGTCAGTCAAATTATGGAAAGGGGCATCACTGTTGTCTTCAAAAATTGTCACTATGGCCTCTTGGGTTAATATTGCACTAAATGCATCAGACTACTCATATCATTCTCTCAACATGTTTCTCCTATCCAAAATTGGTGGTATGTAGGGATCAATTTCCCAAGATAACACTCTCATCTTTCCTTGTATTATTTTTAATTTCCTAGTGAGGAAACCAATTAATTCCTTGACTATCCCTAGGCTCTCCTTCATTGTGATTATCTTATCAGGAAAATCTATCTTTTTAGCTATCAACATATAAGCCTCTCTAAGAACTGAGTATATGCACTCCATAGATTAAATATAGGTGATAGCCATGAAAGTGCTTCATTAAAAAATTGCTCAACATCTTGTAAAGAAACATACAATGTATGGGCCTATTGTAATGTGCTCTTCAGAATCTCAACCCTATGGCCAATCATACACCTAAGGACAAATGTCCTTACCTCATCTCCTTGCTGAATTGGTGGAGCATCAATGCTAATCCTCCTAGGCTCTATTGCATCCCCTATCTCTAGTTCATGTGTATGTTTTGTTGTCTCTAATGTGACCTTCGATGGTTGCTCTTGTCTATCTTGTTCTTTGCTATGTTTTGCAATAGTCACTTGCTCTACATTTTCCAGTTGCTCTCTAAGAGATACAACCTCATTGTCTAACACTTTGACCTTGGCCTCAAGCTCCTTAATCCGTTCCTTGTAGACATGGCTTTTCCTAAGCTCATCCTCATAGATCTTCCTTACATAAATGTAATCATGCACAAACTTGGCAAGTCTTGTTTTTATCTCCTCTACCTTGGCCTCATTCATGAAAAACTATTTCATGGCCTTTGAGATCTTTTTACCTAAAGTACCTTGCAAATTCCATACAACCATGTATCCATGTTTTGTTCTCTACACATCCATCAACTTTGGTTTGTTTGATGAAGGAGATATGCTCCATACTACTAGGGATTTGGTATCAATGTTGAATCCTAATCCTCTCTAGAGTCCAGCAACACCATATGCCTCATATGAGATGACATTTTACTATCTTCTAATATGGTCAAGCATAAATGCTTGCTCCAAATCCCATCTAAGAACCAAAAAAATCCCACTCCTCTACACAAGGTCTCTTGCCTCCTCCAAAGTCATGACTTCACTCTTAGGATCATAGGTTTACAACATCTCAACTACTTCTAAATTTTTTTCATCTAATTCTCTTGGTTTCATCTTCAATACCAACTCACTTTGTTTTACCTTGTATAAGAAACTTTTGAACTATGTTGATTTTTTGAATTCATCATCTTCTATAAACTGTTGGGCTTAGATGATCCTATCACCCAACCTTCCTACAGCTAGTTCTAGGTTAGTGAGTGTGTCCTTAGCTGCAATAACCCTATTTTTTTTATAACTTTACCTTAGGTTAGTAAAATATTGATTCTTGCCTAGTAGGATTTGCAATGTCCTCTACTTGACCTATATAGGGATATGGAAAACATTTTGTCTCTTATTTCCCTCGGTGATCCATGATGCCTCAACAGGATCATCTTCTTCTATTTATAGAGTCACATTAGGTTCAGGGCTATCAGGACATACCCTCTCTTCTTCTCCTAAGGATCCCTCTAGAATTTGGGCCATAATTTTAACATGGTCAATGACCATCTTCCTAATCATATGAGGATAGGGGAAATCCATGTAACATCCCTTAAAATTAGGATCAACTCTCTTCATCTCCCTCTCTACTCTTAATACATCATCAAGTTTGGCTAGTTTATCTATTGCCTTCCCCTCTTCAACAATATTAAGGATAAAATATTCATGGGGTAGCTCCTTGGTATTAGATAATACATAGTTCCTAATTTCTTTGAGAGTGATCTTCATCCAATTACTAGGATCATACATCCTGTAAGGACTAGTTGATAGGTTGTAGTGGTGGAGGAAAGAATGAATCTGATCTAGGGCCTCTTTTCCAATTGAAAAGTCCCCAACCTTGAAACATCTATACAAGAATGTTCCCCTATGAACCTTAGGCCCTAAGTACTCCCTATTCACCATAAACAATTGCTACATAAATTCAATAATGGTCAGTCTAGGAGGGATGAATTTTGGCAATATGTGGGGCTGCTGGGGGCAACCATATATTCTCATCAAGGAAAAAGTTGGAAAAAGGAAAATATCCCCCCAATTATAGTCTAATATTTTTCTCTCAGGGAGTAGATCTAGTCTTGTAAAAATTTTCAAGATTTGAGGTGCCCTAAAGTAACTTGGGTCTAGCATTTTCATAATGGCAATACTAAAACTATTGAAGAAAGATACATAATCAAAAAAGTGATATGAGTTATCCCATACATATGTCCATAGCTCAACTAGTAGCTCTCCATTTGCATTAGAGGTGTGATCAATGGAATCAGGGCTTATGTACCCCATGTTCTTGTATAGGATCAGGTGCATCAATAGTGAGTAGTGATGGAATTTGAAATCTTTCATCTCTCCATTTTGAGCCAGTGCAATATTTTCCTTCATCACCTCTTGAATATAATCAACATAATCATATTCCCCTCCATGGTATGATTCTTGCACATCTCTAGCTATGATAAACTCTGCTCCATAGACCATATATGTTCCATCCTTGTCAACCACCTTGTGGACACCATACACTATTTTTAAAACATAATTCTTAAATTTGTCCAAAGGCATCATTTTCTCCACCTTCTTAGGGTAATCACCCACACTCTTTAAGTCCATGGGAATATATTGTATCATAGATTTCCCCATGTAGGCTTTTGCGTTCCTCTCAAACTTCTTCTGTAGATCCTCCAAGTCTACAGGTTGGCCCATGGCATCATCCAATTTGAATGCTTCAATGAATGAGGCACGATCTAGTGTACATGAAATAGTTCCATGTCTCCTATGGAATGGTTTGGTGGTCAGTTTGTGTGACTTGATTAGGGCCTTTAATAAATTAGCATCAACGAAGACCTCCAGAAACATCAATTTCACCAAGTTCTTCTTCCACAAGTTGCATACATGATGCATGACACCACCCGTACCAACTCACAAACAAAAATGCAACAATATGGAGATAGAGAAAGAAGAAGATGACTTTTGTGATTGGATGGATTTTAAGGATTTTGCGACTTGAGAAAATTAGAGCAAGAAATCAAGGGGCATTGCTAGTTGATTTGCAGAAGCAAGTGAATGAATTAGAAGCTAAGTTGTGAAAATAAAGAGCGCATTACCAGAAAAGGGATGTTGATAATTCCTTGGATGCAAAAAAGAAAGATGATCTAGTGAAAGAGCAAGCAAATGATGAGGAAATTATTTGCGAACCTAAAGTTGAAGAAGATGAACAAGAAGAGGAAGAGCATCAAGATGACAAGATTTATGAACCTGAAATAGATCAAGATGATTTGAAGGTTGCAGCAATGGAGGAAAAGTATAGTGCCTTCATTGGAGATCAAGAAAGTGAATTTATTACATGCCTTGTTGAAGACATAGAAGAAGAAATCAAAGATGAAGATGTGAAAGAGGTAAATTTCTATGAATTATATGATGCTGAATTTGAGATGAGCTTGAAAGATATTGATGATGGTTTGCATGAGGATCTTGTTAGTGATGTGTGGTATGCAAAGGAAGATTGGTATGGTGTTGCTGGGTTTATTACAGGTGTAATTAATTCAACAAGATTGAATGTGGATGAGATTTATACTTGGACAGAGTTCATTGCGAAGGAGTATTTTCAGCAGCAACAGACACTTGTTCTAACTAGGTGTTGGAAAAGAAAGAAGGAAATATATCAGCACTGGATACTTGTTCCAAGTATGTGTTGGAGGAAGAGGAAAAAAAATGTCAACAATGGCTACTTCATTTTGTGAATCCATACTCACAAAAATTTTCCTACCATGGGAGTCGGATGCAGGAGCATCATGCATCAGAAAAAAAAAATGTGGAAGATTTGCATGTTGGTTTTCTTGTCCCTGTTGAGGTGGAAGCTTGTGGTGAAGATGGTGGTATATCTTTCTTTTGGCATCAAAGTATGGGACACACTTTTCTATCTACTAGGGGATGTTGATGCAGGAGCATCTTGCATGGAAAAATTTATATTTAAAAAAAAAAAATTGTGGAGAGAGAAAGTGACAAAAATAGAAAGAAAATAATAAAAAATTGAAAAATAGGAAAAAAAGGAGAAAAGAGGAATTTCTATTTTTAAGGTGCATAGGTGGCATAAATAGAAAAATAATAAAAATGGTTGTCATTCCATTAATCGAGGTGTGTAGGTGGCATTTTAGAAGTTTGTGGAAAGTTCCTTAAACCATGCATTTAATATTTGTTGTGATCCATAAAGAAAATTTAATTTTTTAATTGGTCCACATGGTGGTGCTTAGTCATATTTAGGTGAAATTCTAGAAAGTTGTGGATATTGTAGAAGGTTGTGGATATTGTGTAGGTAAAATTCTAGAAGGTTGTGGATATTCTAGAATGTTGTGGAAAAATCATCCATTGGGTGGTAAGTGCCTATTTAAGGAAGGCTTATGTTCATTTGTAATCAAGCTCTTTGAATGTAATTTCCTGTAAAAGCTCTTCAAGTGTAAGTTCTTGTAGAAGCTCTTCAAGTGTAAGTTCTTGTAGAAGCTCTTCAAGTGCAAGCTCTCAAGGTAAAGCTCTTCAAGTGTAAGCTCTTGTAGTGAAGCTCTTCGAATGTAATCTCTTGTAAGAAAGCTAGAGAAGTAGAAGTTTGGGAAGTAGAAGCTGTTTGAGTATAACCTCTTGAAGGATAGGCTCTTCTTATAGAAGCCCTTAGTGAGGAAGCTCTCTTATATTATAAGAGTTTAGAGTTTTTCCATTTGGAGAATATTGTAATGAATTTCAAGTATTAATGGAAGTTTTATGAAGCATTTTGTCATCTCTTTGTCTCCATCTTGTTGTGATTTTGGTTGTGATTTTGTAAGGGTGGTGTTGGCCCTACATCAATACATAATCTTCTTCCCTCTATTATGATAGAAATACTTGAAAAGCTTAGAACCTCTGACTCTAGGACCTATAGCATCTCTACATAGAGCATACAGGTCCACAAAAGCATGATCATTTGTAGCATTAGCATTTGAGGATCCTAGGAAAAGCTTAATCCATTCCTCAATAAACCTATTAGGTTTATTTTGTCTTGTTTTTCCTCCCTTAGAAGTGGAGGTCTCTACAATTTCCATGTCTACTACCTAAATCTCTTCTACTTCCTTATTAGACATTTTGACTATATGTTGGAAAACACTGGACAAAATTATACTTAGGCACTAAAAATAATAACCTAACACACTGGAAACTTTGCAACTATTTGGATTCTCTTTTCTTTGTGAATAGTAAACTATAATTGATCAAAAAAGTGTCTTCATAGTTCAATGTATATCATCAACATTCCTTCCCATTGATTTTTATCATGCTCGAGCTTTAAACTCAGTTTCTTTTGTCACCTCAAGTGAGAGTCATCGTTACTATTCAGCATTACACTTTCTATATATTACTTAAATCTCATTTGTTGAAAGTCCTTTGTCATTTCTAGCTCAGAAAATGGACCTCATACTTTCATGTGAAACCTAGGGCTCACAATCTTATGATCATCCTAGAAGTCAAACCCTTCATAACATCTCAAGTGGGGAATAGCTATTCTATGATCTTACAGTCCTTTGAAGTCAAACCGTTATTGTACTATCACAAGCCTCGAGAAAAGATTTTAATATCTCAAAGTACATTAGCTACCATCATATCAAAACATTTTGAAACCTGAGAAATCATCCTTCTCACCCTTACAATGTTACAAGAAACTGTTATCTTTCTTTATGGTAGCATTACTAACATTACCTTTCACTTTTATGATCTCTTGATACATTGCCTATTTTTCATAACATCGCACACCATGCTATAAAAGAAACCTTTTCATTTAAAACTTATGATGACATGACACAAAGGGATAATAAGATTAGAGATCTCATCCTTTACATTTGTGATACTACAACAACAACATATCTTAAGATCAGGAGACTCAAATTTTAACCCTATGGTCACTGGCCAACCCCTTTGATCATAATATCATAAGAGATTATTCAAATTACAAAAAAATCTCTTGCTTAGAAATAAAACCTAGGCTAAGAGCTAGATTGTGAATTTTTATGGAATTTTTCATGAGAAAGATGAAAACATAATCCTAGAGCATCATTTTATCACACTAGGGCAATAATATATTACTAGACTAGGGAAAAGTACCATGTTAGGGCCATTTTCTAGAAATGAAAGCAATAAAACATGAACCCTAACAACACAACTTTCATTCAAAAAATATTTTCATCATAAAATTTGGAAAATTTAGCTCAGTGAAAATTAGGGCTATCAAGACATCAAATCATCAACAATTAGGCATCATATCAAACTTGAATTAGTGAAACATCATTAATCATATATTCAATCATCAAAATTTGGCTCAAAATTAAAAAAATCAAGATAGTCTTTGAACTAATATGCTTAACATATTATCTCAAATAGGGCATTTATAGACACCCTAAAATTGGCAAAGACTTAAAACAATGACAAAATTAAAGAAACAAGGAAAATTATGGACTTTCAAACCAATCACGACATCAAATCACTTAAGTGGCTAATTAATTAATCACCTATCCAATTCAAAAAAGATCAAAGTCACTTTTAAAGAGGAAAATCAATTCATAAAATCATAAAACAAAATGCAAGAAAAAGGAAATAGGTGAAGACAAAATTTGAAAGTAAATGCAACATTTTAATTTATCAACAAATTCATTTATCCTCTCAAAAGTGAAATTCACCTTTTTAAAATTTTAGAGAATTGAAAATCCCTATTTATCCTTACAAATGAAGTCTATTGAACTGTTCCTCTTGGGTTCTTATGAGACATCTTCAATTTCACTATTACCCCTAGTAAAAGGTAAAATCCATATCCTTACCCCAACCCCCTTCTAAAATCCTATAAATAGAAGGGAAAATAAAGATCAAAAGGACCCAAGTTTGTAGGCATCCATACTATAGGCATTTAGAGCTATCATTTAGCATCATTTTTGTTGAGAATTAATGTCATTTGATCATTATTTTAGCATCATTTTCATATCTATTTAGCTTTTTTTATCATTGTTTAGTCTTGTTCATGCACATATCATAGAATTTTAGTGTTATTATCTTCATATAATCAACATTTCATATAGATCTCCTATAGACTTAACTAGATCTACTTTAATAACATACTCTCATTCTAGAACTATCACTAAGATGTTGGTCTAAGAGAAATTTTAATAGTTGTAGTTAGGGAAACATGAGATGTTTGTGCAATCTTTATTAATAGTGATTTCTTGGGTCTAGATTAGTTCATTGTTATTCTAATTGCACTCTGCACTAAGGTCTCAAGAATACATGATTCCACCATGTACAATATATATAAAGTGTTTATCTAATATATGAATGCCTCTAGATGCAAGGATATGAAACAATTTTTTTTAAAATATGGATCGAGACTCAGCCTTATCATAGTGACTCCTCATTAAGAGGTCTAAAGATTGACTATAAAGTTGGTGAAAGATGTGTTCATCCCTATATATTAAACAGAAAGTGATATCAATGTCTAATCATAAATAAAAGAAATATGTAACTTGTGCATATTATACATTTGCATGGGTGTAATCAAAGCATTTAAAACTCATATGTCTTCTCTAATGATCTCATCATCAAGTGATCCTTGGTAGCATACATGATTAGACAACAATCATGGAGTGAAAGGAGGAATCCCCCCTATAATATATGCATGTGCACATGATATCATATAAAAAATCAAATTTAAAATATGTAAACTTACACAGTAGACATAAATTTAAGAATTTTGAAAATTTGGTTTACACAAAAAATAAGATTTACCTATGTAGATGATGGCATCTAATAATAGTTAGACTCCCTAGCCTCAATCATGTCCACCAAGATATCAAGGTTTTTTTTGACCTGGTGTAGCTACAACTCTACATCTACTACATGACTACTCAACATATGTCCTAATAATGATGAACCAAGGGGATTGACTAGATGAGATGGTGTGGAAGTTGAATCATCACTTTTCCATAAATCCTTCAAAGATGTGGTTGTCAAGATGAAATTAATATCATCAAGGCCAACATCTAAACTCCAGTGTCATGTACCAGCTGAAGGGTCTATAGGATTTCTTTCCCTCCACAACAATAGAGTATTCAATAGGTGGATCATGGTGTGTATTACCGCTAGGATGACCACCTTAGTGATCAGAAGAATGTGACTAGGGATGTATAGTACTACCTACATGAACTTATGGGTATACCATAATTTTCTGCTATGAATGCATATACAATAGTAGATCCTTTGCTAAACTAGTCAATAAAACTTGTTCCATCTCTCCAATAAGACTTTCTAGGCTAGCAAGTGAAGGGATGCATATTGCATTGTACATGTTTGTTCAGGATAAAGCATATGATGATCTAGAACATTGACAAGATATCAAATACTGACCAACTTGATCACTAGTTATGGATCTTACAATCAATGCAATGTCTCCAACTCCCTAAATTACTCTCCAAAACTAGGTGTTATGTACAACCTCATCTATTGAGAGACCCAATGTAGGGAAAATAACAAGTACCCTCTTTTTGATAATAACCATGTATGCTAGTGTCATTTGATCATCTTGATGAAAAGCATCAATGTCACCCAACATATCATGCCCCTTTCCTAAATATTGTGGAAATAGGTGTAATTCACCACCTTTCCTAAACAAACCTTGGTAAAAAGATGTGCAAAATAGAGTGGAATTTGGTCATTATTTGGATAACAACCATGAGTAGCAAGGAAGCCTTGGTATATCAATGCTAACATATATGGACCTTGACACCTCATAACCTGATACCCCTTCACAAACTCCTAATTCACATAATAAGGGAAACACTCCCTCTTCAGGGTATCTTTGGGCACTAATCCCTATACCTTACTCAAAGAGATACCCAAAGAGACCTCTTGTCTCTTACTCTCAAGTATTGCCTATAGTATTAGCAAAATATGGAGCAACACCATGAATATCATACCTAATGCTAATGAGGCTATCTAGAATACACTATAATGTACTACTATACACATTAAAGAAGGTACCACTACTCATAGAATCTCTTAATCTCTAGATTTCTTGCTTAGTGTGATCATAAAGTTGTTGGAGTAGAATTTTTTGACCTACCATGATGTGTAGGATGTATAATATAAGTGTAAGTATGTAATTATGTGTATGTGAAATGTTTTAATTTAAGCTATTAAATGAAATTATATATATATATATATATATATATATATATATATATATCTTTTATTAAATTTAAAAATCAATTAATATGCATATATAATACATGTGTATCTAATGTACTAGTAAAGGAACAAAAGATGAGGTAGGGAGAGAGGGAGAGCAAGAGGGAAAGGGATAGGAAAAGGTTAGGAGATAGGGGTTAGAGAGAGAGGTTATGTTTAGGAGCTAGAGAGAGGTTAGGGGTTAGACCATTAGAGAGATAGATCTAGAGAGACATGTGAGTTGAGGATAAGAGAGAGATGAGGGTTAGGCACTTTAGAGATAGGTTAGTGGTTGGGTAGAGAGGGATGGAGGGAGGGAGGGGGAGGAGAGAGAGAGAGAGAGAGAGAGAGAGAGAGAGAGAGAGAGAGAGAGAGAGAGAGAGAGAGAGAGAGAGAGAGATCGGTGGCTATGAACTAGTGATAGGGGTTAGGAGTTAGAGAGAGGGGTTAGGGGATAGGGATGAGAGAGAGGTTAGGAGCTATAGAGAGATATGGAATTTAGGGGTTATCCTGGTTAGAGAGAGGTTAGGGGTTAAGAGCTAGAGACAGAGAAAGGAATTATGGGTTATAGAGAGATAGTAACCTTTAGGGCTAGGAGCTAGGGAGAGATAGGAATTGGGAGAACTTAGGGGTTAGAGAGAGGTTAGGGACCTTAGGAGCTAATTTGGAGAAAGATAGGGGTTATCAGTTAGGGGTTAAAGAGAGATAATGGTCAGGGGTTCAAAGCTCTAGAGAGAGACAACTAGGGTTTAGGATCATTTGAGAGAGACAACTTTATATGGAGAGAGGATAGGGGAACATATATGCATATGTGTATATATGTATATATGTACATGAATTCATATATAATATGTATATATATATGCATGCATACATGTGTATATACATATATATGTGCTCGTATATATATATATGCATATACATATACATATATATATATATATATATATTCACATGAAATATGAATATTATATGCATATATGTGTGCATATATACATATACATGTGTATATATATCATACACATATGTATATATACATGCATATATAGATATACATGTGTGTACACACATATTTATACACATTCACATGTATATATGCATGCATGATATATGTACATGTAGATATGAACATACATTATATATACATGTATATTCACATACATACATGTGTATACACATATCTATGCTATATGCATGCATATTATGTATATGTATATACATATATGCATACATATATAATCTAGATATGTACATATGTGTATACACATATGTATATATACATTAAAAAAGAAAATATGTATATATATACACTTATATATAGATATATATACAGTGCTAGAGTAAAGAATTAATTTAACTACATTGATTAAATTATCTTTATTCCCTTCTTAAGATTTCACTTTATGCACTTTTACTATCATTTTATTAAATATTAATTTTTAAATGTCATTTACCTCTTAGGGTTTTCCTTTTAGGTTTTAAGATCTCCTTTTATAAGGATTGACCTCTTGTACTTTTTATTTATTCTTTTAGTCTGACAAATATATTCTTGCATATTTACAAAGTCAAACCCTTGCCTTCTCTTGTCTCTTCTTATGTGTGACAAGTTCTTGCATGTGGATATTCTATAGGATCTGTGGAATTTTTTAAATCAAATCCTTCATGGTATTAGAGAAGGATCTTTTGTAGCTTGTTTCTAATTAAAGAAAATAGGAACAATCATTTGATAGATTAGATCTAGTTATTTCATATTTTTTTTTATTAAAATAGGTTGTCTCTGATTTTTGGTGCACCTTGGGCTTAAATGGACCTCATTGTTGAGCTTGCAGTACCCAAAAACCCCTATTTCCATATAAAACACTCATTTTTGGAGACAGATTACCTCTATGGAAATTTTTTTTTTGCCTCTAGGACCAATACAGCCCACTTGCCACACATCCCAATAGTTTAAAAAAATTAAAATATATTAAAAATAATTTACTTAAAAATGTTATGCATTATAAAAATCGTGCCCCCAATTGGCATTGCACCTACTAGAATGCAACCATGGCTCTATCGCAACGTCACCACATCCTCCTTCTGCCACCACCTCAACCACTCTACTACCAAGCCACCAAAATGCCCCTCCCTAGCCACCATTCAACCACTGTCATCTATGCCCTTCACCTAAGTGTCGCTCAAGTTTCGTCACCATCCACTATGGTTACATGTGCACTTGGGGGAATATCTTCTAGGGGGTTAAGGGGTTTTTAGTAGTTTCTCTAGAGTAATAGTGATACTCTCACTTGTTTTACATTATCTTGAGAAAAAAGAGGTATTGTTTGACAAACAAGATACGATTGGAAAGTTTATTCTAAGATAATCACATTCATGGAGTTTTTTTCTAGTATGGTACATGTTTTTTTTCTATTGAAGCTAGATGATCCTTTTTATATTCCAGGGGGCATAACTTTCTCATTTTAGCTCCATATTTTTATCCACAAAAATGTTGGAAATCTCATCTTGAGCACTTTCTAGATTTTATGTTATTTTCATTAGATTTTTTCTAAGTTACACATGATACTCAACTTCAAAAAAAATATCTTTTCTTGTATATGTTTTATATCTAGAATTTGGGGTTCAATTATTTGAATTGTGGGAGGTGTTTTTCTTTATTGTTTCTAGCATTTATTTCAGTAAACCAAAACTATATCAAAAAAAACACCTTTTAAAAATATGATAAAGACCTCTTCTTGTCTAGTTCCTCTAAACCCACATAACTATCACACATGGACAACTACCATGACATGACTTCTTTATTTAAAGGGTTTCTCATCTTATTTAGATGAAGTTTAGTCAATTTTATTGAGTCACTTTTAGGTCATGTAGTATAGGAATAAGATGGATGAGGCCATGGGTATGATTTCTTTGAATGTTTCAAACAACTTGCACTTTTATGTTGATGGGTGTGATACTCCTTGAGAGATATGGTCCAAGTTCAAAAACTTGTTTGGTACCATCAATGAGTTTAAAGCACTTCAACTTTAGGTGGAGCTTACATCACTTGTACTTGATGATTTTTCCTCCATTGAGGACTTTCTAATGAGATTTAAACAACAAATATCATTGTTACACAGTTGTGGGAAAGTTAAGATTGATAAGGAATGCATTTATCTAATTATTTTAAATATTTTAGGAAACTTTTAGATTTTCTTGTCTACCTTCCATTCTACTATGGATGCTTTGGGTTGTATATTAATCATGCCCATATTTGAGGTATTTTTTGATCAATTGACTAGAGAGTAGCCCAATCTTACATTGTCAAACTCTCTATGAGATAAGAAACCCAAGCATCAATTTCTTAGAAATCTATAGGAAAGATGAAGTAGAAACCAAATCCCAAAATAGATTTAGTTGGAAGTGAGAGTTCATTCAAGCCATCTCCTAGATTAGAGACATAGAAATCCACTCTAAAGGGTAAACCTTCTAATTTTGGTGAGTCTTTCTCCAAGACTAAGAAGTTTATAGGTGATCTTTGCAGTTTTTGTGGCAAGGAAGGACATCTAGTTTCCAAGAGTTGGAAACATCTTGAGGCTTTAGAGGAGGCCACATAGTAGCATAATATTTCTTTTCTCAAGTCACCACCTCCTACTACAAGGAAATGACATGCTCTTTTTGCACAAGCTTTATCTACTCCTACTACTTGGATTATTGATTTAGGTGCTTCACACCATATGATACAATCACCTAATTTGGTTAGCTCATTTTCTCAGAGTATTACTACATAGATTGTAGTTGGTGACTCTATACAAATTTTGGTTTGAGATTCTTGTACTATTTCTTTGGAGGGTGGTTCTCTACAAGATTTTCTATTGGCTCTACCTATTTCTACAAATCTCAGCTTGTTTATCTATCAAATTTTTTATTCTAGCTTTGGTAAGAAATTTGAGCTCTCACTACATGATGTGGTTACTTGAGACCTCCATGATCTTGACTTGGTTATTTCTACTGGGAGTGTTGATTTATAGTCTCACTTATATCATTTTGATGGCTTTAAGAGATATGATTATATATGTGTTTCTCTTGTTTCTCATGTAGACATAGTGAGTGAGATTTGGCATGGTCACATCAACTACAAATATCTACAACATATGAGTACACAGGAGCTAGTGATTGGGCTATCTCAAATCTCTTGTTTTGGCAATGTTTGTCAAGGTTGTGCACTTGGAAAACATCACATATATCCCTTTATGATAGGTAGATCCTCATGTGATGAGGCACCACTAAAGTTGATACATAGTGACCTTATGACATTTCTTACTCCATCTTTTTCAAGTGACAGCTATGTGCTTAGCTTCATAGATGACTTCTCTAGATGCACATGGGTGTACTTCTTTAAGTACAAGTCTGATGTCTTTGATTCATTTCAAATCTATAAGACAAATGGAGAAGTAATCTCATATTTCTATTAGATGTATATGCATTGAAAATGCAAGGGAATATGTGAATTAGTCTTTCAAAGATTTTTTCACTGAGCTTGATGTACACCATTAGTTCATAGTTCCTCATACCACTCAGAAAAATTGGGTTTTTGAGAGAATAAAAAAATCATTAAAGGAGATGGTCAATTGTATGATACAATATTGAGCTATGAGTTTTTCACTTTGGACTAAGGCTATCAATTGTACCAACTAGATTCCTCATAAGACATTGTGACATTTAACTCCTAAGGAGGCTTAGACTCATGTCAGGGCTGATGCTTCTACATTTTGTGTTCTTGTTAGTGAGGCTTGGGAATTTATTTTATATTATCAAAGGAAATACATGGAGAGGAAGAACCAACCAATCATATTTTTTGGCTACTATGAGGATATGAAGACGTACAAGTTTTTTAATCATAACTTTAGAGAGGTCTCCTTTGGTCAAGATGTCTAGTTTGATGATTATTATCCTCAGATGGAAACTTTATCACTAGCTTCTCCCTCACTATCTAGTACTTCCTCTTCTCCTCTATAGGATTATGTACCCTCTGAGGAATGTCCTAATGATGATCTACCTTCCCCACCTCTAATAGGTATTCAATAAGTGCCCAAGTGAGCACATGATATTGTTGATGTGGTTGGATCTATTGTAGGAGATCCTTCAAATTCTCATTGAACTCATGATAAGATATTTGGTAGTAGACTATAGATTCATATCACTTCACATGATCCAAAAAGTTTTTTACATGAAAAGGGATACTTAGATTGGGATAGGACTATGAACAAGGAGTACTCTTCACAAGGAGTACTCTTCAAAAAATTGGTCATAGAATAGTATCATCAATGTACAAACAATTTTGTGATGTCATACAATTGTATAGTACCATAGTATCATCAAGTTCACATCAATATTGATCATACAAAGTGCACATCACAACATTATAACATTACATTTCAATGCCAAACTTCTTTCAAACAAAATTTATTCCTTTACACATAATTCTTTCGTCATGTTGGCCTTGTTGCTTGATACCTTGCTAAATATTTTGAATTAACTTTAACTAAGTGAGGATTAAAATCTAGGATTTTTTCCTAACCTTGTTAACTCAATGCTTTGGCAAACCAAAATAATCGCTTAACCAAAATGTCTTTACTCTATTATCTTCTTTGTTCTATATGCATAACATGTACCTATGAAATTTTCCATAACTTTGTTCATACATAGAATATCCTTAAGTCTACTTAACCATCTTCATATTACATCTTATTTGTCTTTCCCTTAACCATGCATAATCTCAAGTTCCTCTAGTAAATCATGCAAAAGAAAATACTTTGATTGTTCATTATTTTCCTAAATTATATTGAGAATTTTTTTTAAGTCCAAGTATCCAAGTCTTAGTATTGTATTTTTCCTTCTTCATAGCAAGCATATGTTGTGATAAATGAAAACCCTATATTATCTTTTCATATCCTCCTATACAAATTGCCGATAATCTTTCCCATCTCTCCCTTTGGCATTGATGGAAACATGTGGGAAAATTGGCTAAGTTACAAAATTCTTCTAAATTTGTGGGCTTGCAAAAATTTCAAAAATATGTGGATATCTTTAAAAATGTGTACCATCCTATAATCACATTTACTCCCCATTTCACTATACTTTATCCTACTTATAAATTCTTATAATAAAGTATATACAACATTCTACAATTTTCCTTAGTACTGTCCCTTTGATGTCAATGGAAAAGGTGAGTCAAAACACACACACACACATACACACACACACACACACACACACACACACACACACACACATACACACACACACATCAAAGTTTAGTCATCTTCTCCTTCATCAAGCTTGTTGATTTTTAATGAGTTCCATACACTCTCCAAAATTCCTCTTCAATCTAGTGAATTCCTTGTGCCATGTATCTTTGATTTCTTCTAATATGCTAATTAATACACATAAGTGATGTAGGAGCATCCTGGGTGTAAGACCAATCTTGCATCACCCAAAAATATTTTCTTTTTAGTCTTTTCTATTTTAATAAGAACTAGTAGAGAAAGTGGTTACTATTTATGGGAACTTGCTATTTTTAGTAAGTTTTTCATATGAGCTCAAAATGTTCTCATTTTCTATAAGAAGGTTCATTTTAAAGATATAGACCTACCATTAAAATATCATTGCTCTAACTTAAGTATTGGAGAAGTTATTATGGATTTTTGGTGGAAAAAATTGCAAAAAAACTTTAGGCTCACTATTGGAGGTGTTAGAGTGCCTAAATGAGGTCCAAAAACTCGACAAAGGGGTGCTTGCACCGTTCTGAGCCTAGATGAGGAGCTAGCATTTTTGAAAAGTGGTTATAATAGCCAATTGAAGCAACAGTTCGAGAGTAATGGCCTTCCAAAGTTGGGCTACACAAAATATCTAAAATTATTGTCAAAGATGTATTTGGTTGACTCTAAATGTATTGTTAGGGTCTATTAGCCCTAGGTATTAAGTTTCATTTTCTAGAACCTTACCGGGTGGCATAAAATTGCCTATTTAAGAAAGGCATGAACATTGTTTAGGATAGCTCTAGGTGATAGCTCATAGCTTGCCTTGTAGATTATTATAATGAAGGCACTGATGTGGGTTATCATATTGTACTTATGAATTTTGCAATTCCACATTTGCAACACAAATAAGAAGTCCATATTTTGTTATCACATTTTTTGTTGTTTCTTTATTTTTTCCTTCATCAAGTGGTATCAGAGCTAGAGTTCTTGAGTGTGTGGACAGATTGCCAATTGTGAGGCCGTTCACACCAGGACCATGGTTTGGGTTGAGCATGTAGATAGATCATTGATTGTGAGGCAGTTTGCACCAGGGTTTCAATAGAAGTGTGAAAATGCCCCCATGAAGAGAGTGTGGTGGAAGAGCTATAGGTGTTACACCTAAGGGTTTTAGAGCCCTCCAAAGATAGATGCAAGCTTTGGAAGAAAAAATGTGTAGAGGAATGAATCTTTTCATAAGAGATGAAAGCAAGGATGAGGAAAAAGTAGAAGAAAATGTTGAAGTAGAGGTAGTTCTAAACCCAAAGGAAGAGAGACTTTTTAGGGCCATCTCCAAGATTGGAAAAAGATCTAAGTTTGAAGTTCCCGCATTTTTGGAAAATCTTAACCCAGAGGAGCTAATCAATTGGATCAATGAACTAGAGGAGTACTTTGAGTATGAAGATATTGAGGATCCAGATAGGGTCAAGTTTGCGAAGGCAAAACTAAAGGGACATGCAAAGATCTAGTGGTAGGAGGTTTAGTTGGAGTGAAATAGAAAGGGAAAGGACAAAATCACAAGATTGGATCAGATGATAGCTAAATTGAATTGAAAATTCATTCGTATGGATAATGAGATTGATTTGTTGAAGAAGATGCAAGGATTGAAGCAAGTGGAAAAATCTATTCAAGAGTATACCAAAGAGTTCTATCGAGTTCTCATTAGAACCAGCCATGTAAAAGCTGATAAGAAGAAAGTGGCCCATTATCTATATGGGTTAAGGCCAAGTATTCAAGATGAGTTGAGTCTAGTTTGAATGAATAGAATTTAGGAGGCATACTAGTTTTCCCTAAGAGCTAAGGAGAAACTGAACAAGAAGTTTGTTAACAAGAATAGTGGAAGAGGTCACAGTGGAAGATGTGGTGAATGATCTTATGGTGGTCATAATGATGATCAGAAGAACAAGGATGAGGTTGGAAGTAGCAATCGAAGCTAGAGGGGAAACAATTCCAATCATTTCCATGATCAAAACAATAGAGATTAGAAAGGAAGAGGTAGAAGAGAAGGATCTAGAAGAGGAGGTTTCTGTGGAAAATGTTTTCATTGTTGAGAAGAAGGGCATAGAGAATTTGAATATACCCAGTGCCAAGGAAGGAAAGATCAAAGAATATAAGGCTAGGCTAGAGTTACACATGTTGATGAAGATGCTAGAGCATTACATTCTTGAAGATGTTGAAAGAGGAGAAGTCCTAGTTAACAGAAGAGTCTTGTTGAGTGGTGAGAATGAGCCTAATAAAAGAAGAAGCTTGTTTCACACAAGGTGTAGATGTGAAGATAAGTGGTGTGATGTAATCATTGATGGTGGAAGTACTAAAAATATGATGTCAAAAATGATGATCACCATGTTGAAGCTGAAGAAGCAAAAACACCTGCATCCATACCGTATTGCTTAGGTGCACGATGACCACAAGGTCATGGTCAATGAGTAGTGCTCAGTCAAGTTCAATATTGGAAGCTACCAAGATGAGGTACTATGTGACATCATATTTATGGACATATTTAATATGTTATTTGGTAGGTCATGGCAGTTTGACAGGCATGTTGTACATGATGGGCAAGCCAATATGTACACTCTAACCAAAGATGGAATGAAACATAAGTTGAAACTATTGAAGGATAAAGAAGAAAAGGTATGTAGTGCTACTAGAATATGTTTTGTTGATGGAAAAGAGTTTATCAAAGCTATGAAACATGAGCATATGTGTTTTTCTATAATTCCAAAAGATAGTAAAGAAGAAGTAGAGGAGGTACATGCAAAAGTTACATATATGTTGAGAGAGTTTTCTAATATTGTATTAGATAATGTACCTGATGGATTGCCCCCATTAAGGAAGATTAGTCAATAGATGGATTTGGTTCCAAGACCCAATTTTCCAAACAAGGCAGCTCATAGAATGACACCAATAGAAAGTGAAGAGTTGAATAGACAAGTACATCAGCTATTGTAAAAGGGGTTGATTTGAGAGAGTCTAAGTCCATGTGTTGTACCTACAGTATTAGCACCAAAGGAGAATGGAGAATGAAGGATGTGCACAAATTCTCGCAATATCAACAAGATCAAAATCAAGTATAGATTTCAATTGCCAAGGATGGATAATATTATGGACTGTTTGAGTGGAGTTGAGTATTTCACAAAGATAGATCTAAAGAGTGGGTACCATTAGATTCGTTTCAGAGAAGGGGATGAATGGAAAACTACTTTCAAGACAAAAAAGGATTGTACGAGTGGTTAGTCATGCCTTTTGGGCTAACCAATGCACCAAGAACTTTCATGAGGCTCATGAATGAGGTACTAAAGGAGTTTTAGGGTAAGCTTGTCATTGTTTACCTAGATGATATATTGATCTTTAGTAAGACATTGGAGGAGCATTTGATTCATATTTGCAAGGTGTTTGATAAGTTGAGGGAAGAAAAGTTGTTGATAAACTTGAAGAAGTGCAGTTTTGTAAAGGAGTTGGTGTACCTAGGATTTGTAGTCTCAATAGAAGGTCTGAAAATAGATCCAGAGAAAGTGAAGGCTATCCCTGAATGGCCTACTCCAAGAAGTGTGATAGAGGTAAGATATTTTCATGGACCAACTTATTTTTACATAAATTTCATAAGAGGTTTTAGCAATTTTTGTGGACCCTTGATTGAAACAATGAGAGGGGATAGGAAAGAATTTAAGTGGACTATAGGAGGAGATAAGAGTTTTAATCTATTGAAACATAAAGTTACTGAGTAGCCTATTTTAGCACTTACAAATTTTAACAAGGTGTTTCAAGTAGACTATGATGCTAGTGGTACTGCAATAGGAGCTGTTAAGAGCCAAGAAGGTAGGCCTATTGCTTATTTCAATGAGAAATGGAATGATGCAAAAAAGAAAATATTATGTTTATGATTAGGAATTTTATGATATAGCTCAAGCATTGAAGAAGTGGAGACACTATCTTCTTCCTAAGGAGTTTATTTTGTATACTGATCATCAAGGTTTGTAATATTTGAATAGTCAAGGAAAATTAAACTGAAGGCATTTGAAGTGGGTTGAGTTTTTTTAGAGTTATACATTTGTTTTGAAAAACAAGAGTGGGAAGTCTAATAGAGTTACAGATGCTCTTAGTAGAAGACAAATTTTGCTGACAAAAATGTAGATAGAAGTGGTTCGGTTCAAGGAGCTCAATACTTGGTATCTACATGATCCTAATTTTGGTAAAGCATGGAAGACTTGTACAAAACCTATTACACTTGATAGGACAAAGTGGTTGGATTTAATGATCCAAGATAGTATGTTGTTCAAAGGAAGCTAGTTGTGCATTCCAAGAAGTTTAATGAGAGAGAATCTCATCAAGGAGAAGCATAGAAGAGGATTGGCTAGACATTTTGGTAGAGATAAGGCTATTGCTTTGGTTACTAGGTATTATTACTAGCCATAGTTGCAGAAAGATGTCAAGAAGTTTGTACAGAGTTGCAGAGTATGTTAGATGGTGAAAGGAGTGAAGCAGAATATAGGGTTGTATCAGCCATTACCTATACCAGAGAAGCCATGGGAGAATGTTAGCATGGATTTTGTTCTTGGATTACCAAGGACATAGCGAGGACATGATTCTATTTTTGTGGTGGTTGACAGGTTTTGAGAGATGGCATATTTTATTGCTTGCAAGAAGACTAGTGATGTTCATGTAGCAGAATTGTTTTTCAGAGAAGTAGTGAGACTACATGTTCTACCAAAGAGTATAGTTACAGATTGAGATACCAAATTTGTTGGATATTTCTAGTGTACATTGTGGAAGAAATTGAAGGCATAATTGAAGTTCAGTTCATCACATCATCCATGGACTGATGGACAAATAGAAGTTGTGAATTGTAGTTTGGGAAACTTACTAAGATTCTTCGTTGGAGATAAACCAAAATGATGGGATATGATTTTTCCATAAGCATAATTTTCATATAATAATTTTATCAATAGGAGTAGTGGTAAATCACCATTCTAGATTGTATATGGGAGTAGTCCTAGAAATGCTTTTCAATTGTGGTAGTTGGATAAAGGCAAGATAAGTAATGCTGAAGCAGAAGATTGTGCTAACAATTTGAAGAATGTCCATGAGGAGGTGAGGAAGCACATCATAAAGATGAATACATAGTATAAGGCTAAGGAAGATGTGAAAAGGAGGTATAAGGAATTTTAGATTGGAGATGAAGTCATGGTTCATTTGAGAAAGGAGCTTTTTCCAGTGGGTACATATAATAAGTTGAAGATGAAGAAGTTTGGACCATGCAAGATAGTAAAAAGGCATGATTCTAGAAATGTGTATGAAGTGGAGTTGCTTGCTGAATTGAATATCTCACCAGTATTTAACATTTCAGATTCGATAGAGTATTATGAAGGAGGTGATGAAGATGAAGTTGTAGAAGCACAATGGAGTATTCCAACAACTAGTTCGGCTACAAAGCAAATTGAGGAAATACTGGATAGTCATGTTGGAAAAAGTACTAGGAACAAAACTTATGAGGAATATCTAGTCAAATGGAAACGTGGGCTAGTTGAGGATTTATCATGGCTAGCAAAGGAGGAGGTTAACCATCTTGCTTTTCCTCTAAACACCTAAGACCTGACGAGGTCACTTCTCAAATTACCCTAGGTGTTTGATGTAGGAGCATCTTGGGTGTAAAACAATTCTTACATCACCCAAAAATATTTTCATTTTAGTCTTTTCTATTTTAATAAGGAATAGTAGACAGGGTGGTTACTATTTTTGGAAACTTTCTATTTTCATTAAGTTTGTTATATGAGCTCAAAATTCTCATTTTCTATAGGAAGGTAAATTTTAGAGCTATAAGACTACCATAAATATCTCATTGCTCCATCTTAAGTATCAGATAAGTTATTGCATATTTTTGGTGGAAAAAATTGTAGAAAAATTGTTAAGCTCACTATTGGAGGCCTTAGATTGCCTAGATGAGTTCCAAAAACTCGAGGAAGCTATACTTGTGCCATTTCAAGTCTGTAGATTAGTAGCTGGCATTTCCAAAAAGTGATTATAATAGCCAATCAAAATAACAGTTCAAGAGTTATGGCCTTTTGAAGTTGGGCTACTCAAAATATCTAAAATAATTGTCAAAGATGTATTTGGCCCACTCTATATGTATTGTTAGGGTCTATCAGCCCTAGGTATTAAGTTTCATTGTCTAGAACCTTCTTGCGCAACATAAAATTATCTATTTAAGAAAGGCCTGAACATTGTCTAGGACAGCTCTAGGTGATAATTCGTAGCTTGTCTTGCATATTATTATAATGAAGGTGCCCATGTGGGTTAGCATATTGTACTTGTGAATTTTGTAATTCTACATTTTTGGCACAAATAATAAGTCCATATTTTTTTCTCACATTTTCTTTTGTTTCTTTATTTTTATTATTTTATGGTATTAAGGGGAGCACCCTTCATCAATAAGCCATAAGATGCTAATTCATCTACACTAAGATCATAATAGACAAATATAGTAAAGGAGTTTTTTGTATCCATACACTCCTTAAGATGCCTCTATACATGATTAATTTTCAAGGTAAGGTGTTCCCTTAATAATGAAAATTTATTTATGTTCCTATCCTTCCTCAACTCAAGTAGCCTCATCCCATTAGGAAAGCTATTAATTCTTGATTCCATATCTGTTATATGAGCATTTGGATTTGGTAATTCTTTCACAATGCTTTTCAGTTCTGCTTCTTTTTGCTTGATCTTCTTTCCAATATCTTTTGTGTACTCAAATGAAAAATTAAATTTACCATACAATTATTTACCTTCTTATAGGCATCTTCTCAATTTCTTTATATAGGTGTCAAGAAGTGATAAGTCATTAGTAATATTGTTGCAAATAATACTAAATAAGTTAGCATCATGAGTAGTTTGAGCCTTTATTGTGGAGAATTTCTTATCAAATTCTTCCATTGTCTTTTCTATATCTTCTCTATATATGTCTCATCAATTTATACCTGAACAATATATTTCATGTTCTTTTTCATCTTGTCAAGTGCACACAAGGCACTCTTACTCATCTTGCTTGATTCTCTTATAAGCTTTCCAAGTGAAGTCATTGTTACTTGTAGATATTTTTGAACATCCATGTTAACATAAAATATTTTTGAAATAAGGCATACTAAGAGGGTTGGTTTGAATCGATATTCCACAAACATTCACTCAACTATGGATATTATTAACAATCTTTACTACTACATTTTGGCCTAAATTGTTATGGCGGGCCATCCCAATTGTGACAACCACCCATTGCCCAAGAAATAGTACTACTACAAATTGGCTCCCGTCAGATGAGCATCAAACTTTTGTTGTTGCAAATTGTGATGACATGGGCGTCTATTGCAATTGTGAGGGAAAAAGTTGTCACAACTTGGAAGATGACAAGGAAAAGGGTTTATCTTCACACCATTACAATTGTGGTAGTAGACCATTGAAAATATGATGGCTATCCATTGGAGCGGGCCATTAGAAGAGCGATGGGTATGTGATAGTGGTGTCATGAGAGTGAGGACTATCCATCAGAATAGGTCATTGCAATTGCGATAGCTTGCTAAATTAATTTTTTTAAAATGGCAGCAAATATTGAATAAGTATTCCCATATTCCCCATGAGGTCATCACAAAGAGGCTCAACGTTAATATGATGCTCTAGGAAAGCAAGAGAAGGAGATTTTCTTGGATGCAACATGTTTCTTCATTGGAGAAAGAAGAAGTGTGACCATTGCAGCATGGGATGCTAAGTTTTATGGAACACTTGGTTGGGGAATCCTTTTCAAAAAATTTCTTAATGAGGAGGACTAAGATGGTTAGATAAGAATGCATGATCACTTGAGGGACATGAGGAGGGTCATTGCAAATGGACAACTTCCGTACTGCTTTTGGTCTTCAAAGTAGGTTATTGAGGTGAAGTCAATGCCTTCTTGTATGGATTATTAATCATGGCATGGTTTCACCTTTGGTCTCGAGATATTCCTCCTTATTAGGTCAAGTCAATGCCTTCTTTTTATGGCTTTAATAATCATGGATAGGCACCTAGATTCTCCAATTAAAATGAGCTCTAAAATATTTCTTATTTCTACTTTGATAATTAAGGAAGCAATATGAGTTTGAGGAATAGCAATAGATTCACCCAATTAGTTTTCATGCAATCATAGGCTAATGTTAAGCTTCACTTGGTTTCGAGAATAGTTTAATATTATATACTAATCAAGGCCAACCATGTGAAGATGGAAGCTCATTTGGCTCCACACCCCCCAAAATCTCAATTCCCTATTAACATCTAAAATTTATTCATTAATTAATAAAATTCATTTATTCCATTTTCCATGTTAACATCATACCATTGATTTGGTAAACTTGTGAATGCCACTCTAAATCAAGAATGCACATGCAATTGTGTTCTATATGCATGGACAATAGGGGGAGTTAAAAAAACCCACCACGTTTACATCTATGAAAAAATCTAACAAAAATGCAAATCTATTCAATTTTTTAAACTCCACCTGATGGCGTATGCATATGAATTGAGATTGCATATTGAACTATGGTGGCCTTCTACATTGCCTAAAACCAAGAGATTTCACACATTTAGTTGTCATACAATCATAGGTTAATGTTGAGCTTCACTTGGTTTTGAGAATAATTTAATATTCTTTACTGATCAGGGCCAACCACATGAAGGTGGAAGCTCATTTGTCCCCACCTACTCTCCCCCCCCCCCCCCCCATTAACATCTAGACTTGATGCAGGAGCATCCAGAGGTATATTGGCAATCTTGTGTCACCCAAAAAAAAATACCTAGACATAGTTTCTATTTCATGTGTTTTCATTTTTGGATACCCATTTGGTTCAATTAAAGGTTCCAACTCTCATAGTTCAACTGTTAGTGTTCTGGGTTAGAGTTTTTAAAAACCTTGGGATACGTGTAAATGCCAAAAAAAAGGACTATGTAATTGAGCCATAATTATGGTGAGTTAGAAGGTGTAAATTGGTGGGATGATTATAACTTTAATTTAGAACATTCTAGAAAAAGAATCGGGTCAAAAGGCCCCACGATTTGAAAGTTATTGCAGTTTTTTGGTTTCTGGAGACCTCCTAAGAATGCTTCAAAGTCAGGTCAGGGGCATTAAATGACCTTGTATAGGTCCAAAAAATGGGGGACCAGAAAATCTCATCCATAGGTCTATAGAACACTTTGAGAGCTTTCTAAAAATGTAAATGGTTCACCAATCGAAGCTACGGTTCAAAAGTTATGCCTCCCGAAAGTTCGGCTACCATTTCTGGGTTATTCTAATTTTGCATTGACTTCTAATATGACTTCTAGAGCCTTCTATTTGGGTGGTGGATGCCAACTAGCACATTCTAGAATTTATTCCTAATCTTTAACCCTTTGGGGTCTATTTAAGAACATTTCTAGCATTGTAAAAGGCAGTTCAGAGTGGAGTTTGAGAGGAGGTACTGGAAGGAGAAATTTTCTCCTATTTTATACTATTGTAAGCCCAAAGGGAATGTTTTGAAGTCTATTTTATCTATACTGAGTGTATTAGCATATTTTCATAGTTACTAAAGTTTTCCCTTTCCTATTGTGTCCATTCTATTATTGGGCTTGACCCCATCAAGTGGTATTAGAGCAAGGTTTTCGTAAGTGTGTAGATAGAGCATCGACTATGAGGCAGTTCGCACCAGGACTATGTGGTTGTGGGTTTGAGTTAAGAAGATGCCTCCATGAAGAGAGTGTGGTGTGAGGGTCAGAGCTATTAATCCTAAGGAGGTTAGAGCCCTCTAAAGGCAAGTTCAAGCATTGTAGGAGATGCTTCGTAGAGGAACAAATGTTGCTACAGGCGACGAAAGTGAGGATGACAATGAAGAAGAAGAAATTGGACAGGAAGGGGAAGTTGAAGTGGAAGTTCTGAATCAGGTAGAGGAGAGGCTTTTTAGGGCCATTACTAAGTTTGGAAAAAGACCTACAATTGATGTGGGTGTATTTTCAGGAAATCTAAAATTGGATGAGTTGATCAACTGGATCAATGAACTGGAGGAGTACTTTGAGTATGAGGATATCAAGGACCCAGATAGGATTAAGTTTGCAAAGGCCAAAATGAAAGGCCATGCCAAAATCTAGTGGCAAGAGGTTCAATTGGAAAGAAATAGAAGAGGAAAGGAGAAGATCACAAGGTGGGATCACATGGTGGACAAACTAAAGAAGCAATTCATTCTTGTTGACTACAAGCTTGATTTGTTTACAAAGATGCACGGGTTAAAGCAAGCAGGAAAATCAGTCCATGAATATACGGAGGAGTTTTACCAACTTCTAATTAGAGCAGGGCATGTAGAAGTAAATAAGGAGAAGGTTACTCATTATATCAGTGGGTTGCGACCTAGCATCCAAGAGGAATTAAGTCTCATAAGAATGACCAGCGTTGAGGAGGCATACCAGTTTTCCCTACGAGTTGAAGAGAAGCTAAATAAAAGGTTTGAAGGGAGACAAAGAGGGCACGATCAAGGAGGAAGGGGCAATGGTAGTTCATCTGGAGGCTGAAATGAGACCCAAAAGAAAAATGAAGATGTCGGTACTAGCAGGAACCAGAGGAACGAGGATTTCAACTGCTCTCATGATAAAAAATTTGGAGGAAGAGGTAGAGGATGTGGACAAGGAAGGGGAGGCTTCCGTGGTACCTCTTTTCATTGCAATGAAGAAGTTCATCGTGCCTTTGAATGCCCTCAATGACAAGGAAGGACAAATAGGAGAGCTGAGGGTCAAGCTAGGGTTGCTCATGTGGATGAGGATGCATAGTCATCACATTCAAAGGATGCAAAAAGAGGAGAGACCTTAGTAAATGAAAGGGTCCTACTAAGTGGTGAGATTGAACCATGACAAAAGAGGAGTCTATTTCATACCAGGTGTAAGAGTGAGGATAAATGTTGTGATGTGATCATTAATGGTGGTAGCACTGACAACTTGGTGTCAAAGGAGATGGTCTCTAAGCTGAAGCTCAAGAGGGAGAAACACCCCCAGCCCTATCGGATCACTTGGGTGAAGGATGATCGTAAGGTCCTACTAAGTGAACAATGTTTAGTGAAGTTCAAAATTGGGAGTTACCATGATGAAGTTCTTTGTGATGTTATTCTAATGGATGTCTACCATCTATTGTTGGGAAGACCATGGCAGTTTGATAGGCATGCAGTACATGATGGTCATGCAAACACATACTCTTTGACAAAGGATGGAGTTTGCCACAAACTGAAGCCCATGATAAAAGAAGGCAAAAAGGTATGTAGTAGTGCTAGGATCTATCTTGTTGATGGAAGAAAGTTTTTAGATGGCATGAAACATCAACGTATGTGTTATGCTTTGATTCCTAGAAAAGATAAGGAAGGTAGTAGTGAAATACCACTTGAAGTTTCAAATTTATTAAGTGAGCTTGGAGATATCATCTCTAATAATGTTCCAGAAGGATTGCCACCAGTAAGACAAATCATTAATCAGATATATTTAATCCCTGGAGCTAGTTTTCCTAACAAGGCTACTCACAAGATGACTCCTACTAAAACTGTGGAGCTAAATAGATAGGTTCACGAGCTATTGAGGAAGGGTTTGATTTGAGAGAGCTTGAGTCCATGTGTAGTACCTACAGTACTGGCACCAAAGAAGGATGGAGAGTGGAGAATGTATATAGACTCTTGAGCTATAAATAGGATAACCATCAAGTATCGATTTCCTTTGCCAAGAATGGATGATCTTATGGACTGCTTGAGTGGAGCTCAGTACTTCACAAAGATAGATCTCAAGAGTGGCTATCACCAGATATAGATATAAGAAGGAGATGAATGGAAAATTGCCTTCAAGACTAAGGAGGGTCTTTATGAGTGGCTAGTCATGCCCTTTGGATTTACGAATGCCCCAAGCACCTTCATGTGGCTTATGAATGAGGTACTTAAGAAGTTCTTGGGAAAAAATATTATTGTTTATTTGGATGATATTTTAATTTTTAGCAAGACTTTGGAAGAACATTTATTGCATATTCGTAGTGTCCTTGAAAGGTTGAGGGAAGAGAAACTGTTAATTAATCTAAAGAAGCGTAACTTTGCTAAAAAAGAGTTAGTCTACTTGGGATTTGTTGTATCACTTGAAGGTCTCAAAATGGATCCAGAGAAGGTAAAAGCCATCTTGGAATGGCCTACTCCAAGGTTTTCTACTAAGGTAAGATCATTCCATGGTCTAGTTAGTTTTTACAGGAAGTTCATTAAGAATTTCAGTGGTATATGTGCACCCCTGACTGACACAAAAAGAGGGGATAGAAAAGAGTTCAAATGGACTATGGCAATTGCGAGAAGTTTTGAAATGCTAAAGAAGAAGGTGACAGAACAACCTATGTTGGCACTTCCTAATTTTAGTAAGGTGTTCCAGGTGGATTGTGATGCTAGCGGAAGTGTTGTTGGGGCTATATTGAGCCAAGAAGGTAAGCCTATTGCATATTTTAGTGAAAAATTGAATGATGCGAAGAAGAAGTATTATGTTTATGATCAAGAGTTCTATGCAGTAGTTCAGGCCCTAAAGAAATGGAGGCATTATTTATTGCCAAAGGAATTTGTTTTGTATACTGATCATGAGGCATTACAATACCTAAATAGCCAAGGTAAATTGAACTTGAGGCATATGAAGTGGGTAGAGTTCTTGCAGAGCTATACATTTGTGTTGAAGCATAGAAGTGGAAAGTCTAATAGGGTTGCAGATGCATTGTGTAGGAGGCAATTATTGCTTATCGTAATGCAGGTTGAAGTAGTTGGGTTTGATGAACTCAAGAATCTGTACCCTAAGGATCCTGATTTTTTTGAAACACGAAAAGCTTGTAAAGATCGTATTGATGTAGACAGAACCAAGTGGCTAGACTATTTGATTCAGGATGATATGTTGTTCAAGGGCAATCAATTGTGCATACCAAGGAGTTCCATGAGGGAAAATCTGATTAAGGAGAAACATAGTGGAGGGATGGCAAGACATTTTGGTTGAGATAAGACCATTGCCATTCTTAGAGAACATTATTTTTGGCCTCAAATGTCAATAGATGTGAAGAAGTTTGTACAGAGTTGCCAGGTTTATCAAGCAGCCAAGGGATTTAGTCACAATACTGGTCTATATCAGCCACTGCATGCTCCATCAAAGCCATGGGAGGACATAAGTATGGATTTTATTCTTGGATTTTTGAGGACACAAAGGGGTAATGACTCAGTATTTGTGGTGGTTGATAGGTTCTCCAAAATGGCACATTTCATCCCATGCCACAAAACTCATGATTTTGTCCATATTGTAGACTTGTTTTTCAAAGAGGTGGTAAGACTACATGGTCTGCCAAGGAGTATAGTTTCTGACAGAAATACTAAAATTGTGGGGTATTTTTGGAGAACATTATGGAAGAAATTGAGAATGGGCTTGAAGTTCAAGTCTACACATCACCCGCAGACTGATGGACAGACTAAAGTGGTAAATAGAAGTCTGGGCAATTTTTTGAGATGTTTAGTTGGGGATAAGCTCAAGGGATGGGATTTGACTCTACCACAAGCAAATTTTTCTTACAATAACTCTATAAATAGGAGTACTAGTAGATCACCATTCCAAATTGTATATGGAAATAGCCCAAGGACTGCACCATAATTGAAGAAGATGGAGCAAGGGGAGAGGACAAGTGTTGAAGCAGAAGAATTTTTTGAACATATCAAGCATCTAAATGAGGAGGTCCAGACACACATTACCAAGATGAACTAGTAGTATAAAGCTAGGGCTGATCAAAGGAGAAGACATAAGGAGTTCTAAGAAGGGGATCTAGTCATGGTACACTTAAGAAAAGAAAGATTTCTGGTAGGTAATTACAACAAGCTGAAGATGAAGAAATTTGGCCCCTGCAAAATTCTGAAGAAACATGACTCAAAAAATGCATATGAGGTGGAGTTGCTAGATGGAATTCACATTTCTCCTATCTTCAACATTGCAGACTTATCAGAGTATCATGATGATGGTGCAGATGAGAGTTTGATGCTGGAGCCATGTCCAATTCCTACTTCTAAGAAGGAGGAGATAGAAGAGATTCTGGATAGTCATGTGGGCAAGAGTACCAGAAATAGGAAGTACAAAGAGTACCTGGTTAAGTGGAAAGGATGGCCGATAGAGGATTCAACTTGGATATCAGCAGCTGAGGTTTCCCATTTGGGATTTTCTCTACCATCCATCAAGTGACAAGGTCACTTTTCAATCTACCCTGGGTGTCTGATGTGGGAGCATCCAAAGGTATAAGGGAAATCCTATCTCACCCAAAAAAAATATACCTAGACATAGTTTTTGTTTCATGTGTTTTCATTTCTGGATACCCATTTGGGTCAATTAAAGGTTCCAACTCTCACAGTTCCACTATTAGTGTTCAAGATTAGAGTTTTTAAGCACCTTGGGATACATGTAAATGTCAAAAAAATAGGACTATGTAATTGAGCCATAATTATGGTGAGTTAGAAGGTGTAAATTGGTGGGATGATTATAATTGTAATTTAGAACATTCCAGAAAAAGAATCAGGTCAAAAGGCCCCACGGTTTGAAAGTTATTGTAGTTTTTCAATTTCTAGAGACCTCCCAAGAATGCTTCAAAGTTAGGTCAAGGGCATTAAATGATCTCATACAGGGCTGAAAAATGGGGGATGAGCAAAGCTCCTTCATAGGGCTATAGAGCACTCTGAGAGCTTTTTGGAAATGTAAACAGTTCGTCAATCAGAGCTACGATTCAAAAGTTATGCCTCCCAGAAGTTCAGCTACCATTTTTGGATTCTTCTAATTTTACGCCGACTTCTAATATGACTTTTGGAGCCTTCAATTTGGGCAGTGGATGCCAAGTGGCACTTTCTAGAATGTATTCCTAATCCTTAACCCTTTGGGGTCTATTTAAGAACATTTTTGGCATTGTAAAAGGCAGTTCAGAGTGGAGTTTGAGAGGAGGTACTGGAAGGAGAAATTATCTCTAGTTTTATACTATTGTAAGCCCAAAGGGCATGTTTTGAAGTCTATTTTCTCTGTACTGAGTGTATTAGCATAATTTCATAGTTAATAAAGTTTTCCCTTTCCTATTGTGTCCATTCTGTTATTGGGCTTGACCCCATCAAGACTCCCTATTAACATCTAAAATGTTTAAGAAAGGATCAATCTTTAAAGTACCTAGAATGTCCTCATCACCTCCTACTACTCTTAGGAAAATTCCATCTTCATTTCTCACAAGCAATTCATCACAATTATTTAGTGATTCCCATACATCTAACATAGGTACATCCAAGAATGTCATCATTGTGTCCTACATAAAATGAATCCAATATTACAAAATGCCCCCTAAGAAATAATATTTCAAGTGAAATAAACACATGAAAAATGAGAGAGAAAAAGAGGAATCTACTTACCAATAGGTGTTGCTATCACATCTATGGCCATGCTACATGTTGAGTGAGTTTTTTTCTATTGTACCAAGATCTCTCTGTTTATATACATACATACATACATAGACACACACATATGTATATGTATGTATGTACACACACACACACACACACACACACATATATGTATATATGTGTATATATATGTATATATGTGTATATACATATATTCATACATACATATATAGAGATCACAAGAGCATGACAATGAGATGAAGAGATCACAAGGGCATGATAATGAAATGCAGTGATCACAAGGGCACAAAAATAAAGTCCTAGGTCTCCACTGATCTCCATAGTCCACAAGATCTCTTTGTATATATACATATATACATACATAAACACATACATATGTGTGTGAATGTAAGTGTATATATACACACACATATACATATATATGTATATACATACATATATATATATACATATACATACATATGCATATATGCATATACATACATACATATATATATACATGCATACATACATACATGCATACATACGTCTGCATATGCAATTTTATGGCCTTGAAAAAATTGTATTTGATCCTGCTAGCTAGGAACAGTCGATTGTTCCTGCTATGATATGTTTTTGTAAAATTTCTTACAAACTCTACCCATTTTTCCTGGTCTACATTATTTTTGTGGAAGATCTTGAGGTAAGTCACTTAGCATAGGTTGAATGAGTTTTATTGTTTTATTATTTGGATTCTATAATATGTATGCAGTTGGATCAATTTTTTGTTGTGTCAAGATCTCTCTCTCTCTATATATATATATACATACATAGGAACACACATATATATACATATACATAGGTATATATATGTATATACACACATACATACATATACATAAATAATATTAATATATGTATTGCATTTGCATTTAATTTTCCATTTCTTATAAGAGTATTTCAAGGTTGGGAACCACTTCAACATCCTTTTTATGGTTTAGAGGTAATGTCATTATGGTAGTGAGAATAACTTCAGTAAAGAGTTGAGTGTAAGGATTTACTACCCTGAAGCTATGCTACAAATTCTTGAGAGTCAAGGGACCCTAAACCTATGTTATTGTTTTTGGAGACATGGGAGAAGTTACTACCAACTTTAGGACTTCATAACATTTTGGGTCATATAGTGATACCAAAATTAACAACGGTAGATACTTGGAATCCTCATAGGGAGATTGTACCAATACATGCATGATTACATTCTTGGCTTCCATTGTTAGGCTAGTATATGGATCCTTTATATCCAACCATTCATTATAAATTGGGGAATGTGTTTCATGCCTAGCATGCAAGTGATGCATCTACATATGAAATTTTATCACCTTGGAAAATTGTATTTTATCCTGCTAGCTAGGAACAATTGATTGTTCATTTTATCATACATAATCTAATGACGGTTCTATAGGAACTTATAATCAACCCACCTAATTAGAAACTCGACCAATTTAACTGGGTTATGGCTTGGGCATGTGTTATTCCCATTTATCATATGGTTGCAATGTTGGAGGCAACATATTTTCTAGAATGGCAATAGGTTTTGTATCATTGGCTTTGTTCAAGTCCTAATTTTAAAGAAGTAACAAAGTGGTTTTTAGGGTGGAAAGTACTATTTTTCCTTGAGCTTCTTGCTGATGAGAGGATAAGAAGTTAGCTAGATGTAGTCCTTGAAATGATAAATCAAGTTGTAGAGGGTATGATTGTGGAACACCTTGCGGCTAGATAGAATGTAAGTTATCTTAGGGTAACAGAGTAGCACCAATTTGAGGCACCTCAGTAGCAACAAGCAGTAGCAGCATATGCTCAATAGTAAGCCTTAGCTTCCATGGGTAGTGGGATTCACCTGAATTATTCCATAGGTGTACCTCAGTTGAGTTGGAAGGAAGTGATTGAAGTATATGCACAAGAACATGACATCCAATTTTTCCCTAAAGTGGGACATACACATGATGGTCTTCAGGTTTATGCCTTTGGAACTCTTAGTATCTATCTTGATTCTATAAAATAGCAAGTTCTTGCATAATCTAGAGATACATGGGTGATTGCATCATTGGAGTAACTAGTTGAGATACACTATAATCAAATTAGAGGAAATCATTGACAAACCAAACATATAATGAAGAGCAAACATGAAAACTTGAATGTTGAAATGCTAAAATGAAATCTATTGAGGATCAAACACCTATGCTAGAGTAACAACACAATGTGAAGTTGATTTTAGCTATAAACAAAAAAATATTACATAAATCATTCCCCATGTGTTTTGATTGTAGAGAGCTCCAAATGAGGGTGGAGAGCTCTAAACCTTCGTGGAGAGTTCTAACTCTAAACATTGGTGGAGATCTCATTTTCATACCCTTGTGATTGCTGCATTTCATTGCTATGCCCTTATGATATTTACATTTTTTGTCATGCCCTTATGATCTAGGATTTCATTGCCATGCCCTTGTGATCACTGCATTTAATTTTTATGCCCTTGTGGTATCTTTATTTTGTTGTCATATCATTGTGATCTTTGTGCCTTTTCTCTATGATTTTGTTGTCATGTCATGCCCTTGTGATCTTTGTGCCCTTTCTCTGCAATTTTCTTCAAGGGGAGAATAGGTACCTATGTAAATGTTCTTTTCTTTTCCTTTTAAACATGTATCTCTTAATATTTGTCTTGGTAGGTGATTAGAGAAGCTTCTCTTTATGTATATGTATGTCTATATATATATATATATATATATATACATACACACACATATGTATGTGACTATATATGTGCATGTATATATAGAGAATCTTATCTTCATGTATATGTATGTGTATATATGCATACATACATACACATGTGTGTGTGTGTCTATGTATGTATGTATACAAAGATCTCTCTATTTATATACATACATACATAGACACACACACATATATATATATAAAATTATGTAGATATATGTATATACATACATATACAGAGATCACAAGGGCACGACATGTTAGAATACAAACACCACTGGGGGTGTGTGAATCAATGGTTTAAAATACTTTTTAAAACTTGAATCAATTACAAGCTATACAAATTTAACACATGAGCAAGATAGTTAATGAATAACAAAGTGACACGATATTTTAATGTGGAAAACTCCTTAAGGTAAAAAAATCACTTTGAATCTACAAATTTATTGGCCTCTTAGGAAAATCTTTTAGAGCTACAGGTGTGGGAAGCATCAACACCTTGTTTTAGAAACACCAATTTCAAGGAACACCAATCCCTTACACCTGAAGCACCAACTTCATGAATAAAAGAAGAACCAATTTCAAAAATGAACAAGTGACATATAAAATTAGAGGATCATCTCTATTACAACACAAATCATGAATCGCTAGTTTCAACTTCTTGTTGAAAACATAATGCAGGATATACTTCTATTCTCCTCAAAACATCCAATATCCAAATATATGTTATTTTTCCATTGAAAGATCTAATCAAATACTGATATGAATGAATTAAGCAACAATATATAACCATTATTCTACCTCTGATAAACTTCTTCAATAAAAATCAAATCACAAATATGACAATAGAAACATAAAGCATTACCCTCTTCTTTGCTATTAAAAATCTGCCTACAAACTATTTGGTCTACAAGGAATTACACACCAATTCTACAACTTCTATCAAAACCACCTATTGGATCTTTAAAAGGAATGTATCCTCTACTTATAAACCAAGAAAGTCAAAATTTTGAATGCAGTTACATACCCAAAACTTCCATTAGATTAAAACTGCTCAAAACTGCCAAAATTGTCATAACAATTTGGTACCTATTTCTGATAAATAGAACTTTTCTCTTTCCACACATTATGCAAAAACAAAAGGGACCCATTTTAGCTAGCTCTGAGACCTTTCCAAAAAAGTATGATAGTTTGGGTCTATCTTAAAAAAAATCTTGCCAACTTTCTAATAGACCAAAACTACTTTTTTATATCCGTTTTCAAAAACAATGTGAACATTAAGTATTAATTGTATAACACTTAAGTATTTGTCTTGAATATGTTTTGAATAATATTGAAGTGTTAGATTATGGTGACTGATTAGGAAAGTACTGTACGTACTTCATAATTAGTGGGGTTCGAATGACATATGGCCAACATGTTATAACCCTAAAACGGCATAAAATACTTATGTTGTGATGCAAAATTGGTTCTTGTGGCAGTATTGAGCTGTAAGGGATTACGAATTGTAATAAGGTTGTAATCACTGAATTGTAATAAGATCGAACTTTCTGTTTGGTGGACATAGCCTAGGGATTGGGTGAACTACGTTAAATCTTGGTGCCTTGTGTTTATTTTTGTGTGATCTATTATTTTTTGTTATTGGTTATATTTGCATGTAGTTTTTAGTTATGTCTGTGGTTTATCCTAACAAGTGGTATCAGAGAGAGGTTGTCTTTTAGTTATCCTTTGCAAGAAAGTCTCATGGTTAAGAAAGAGTCTCATGGTTGAGTGGGAGCAATGGCAGATGAGGGTAAGCTAAGGGTTGATAGGTTTAATGGGCAGAACTTTCAGTTATGGAAGATGCAAATGGAAGACTATCTTTATCAAAAGGATTTATGGAAGCTGTTGGAAGGAAAAGCCAAGAATCAAGGATCTATGTCAGATGTTGAATGGGATATTTTGGATAGAAAGGCACTCAGAAGCATTCGGTTATGCTTGGCACCATTGGTGGCATTTACTATTACAAAAGCAAAGATGACAGAAGAGTTGATGAAAACCCTAGCGACATTGTATGAAAAGCCCACCACTTCAAACAAGGTAGTTCTCATGAAGCATTTATTTAATATGAAAATGGCAGAAGGTGGATCTATTGCAGATCATTTAAATGAGTTTAATACTATTACTAGTTAGTTATCTTCTGTGGGTATAAATTTTGATGAAGAAATTAGGGCTCTCTTGATTTTGTGTTCTTTGCCTGAAAGTTGGAATGGCTTGGTAATGGCGGTGAGTAATTTTGTTCCTGGATCTAATACCCTAAAATATGATGATGTGATCGGTGTTGTTTTGAGTGAGGAAACTCGTAGGAAATCCTCAGGTGGATCTACATTAGGAAGTGCTTTGAATGCACAAACAAGGGCAGAATGACTAAGAGAGGAAGTAACTTTGGAAATCATGGGAAATCAAGAGGAAAGTCAAAGGGGACGAGGTCTCAATCAAGAGGACCAAATGACTACTGGTATTGTGGGAAACTAGGTCATAAAAAGAAAGATTGTTGGAATCACAAGAAAAATGAAGGAGATGAATCAGATGGAGACAAGGAGGAAAATGTGGTAAGTAACAAATCCGAAGAGGATGCTTTGCTTTTGTCTTTAGAAAGTGTTGATGATTCATGGGTTTTGGATTCTGGTGCTTCATTTCATGCTACACCTCATAGAGGTTATTTCATTGATTATGTCCAAGGAGATTTTAGGCTTGTTTATTTTGGGGATAATGAACCCTATCAAATTGTTGGAAAAGGAAAAATTAAGATTAAGTTGCAGAATGGGAATCATTGGCTACTACATGAGGTAAGACATGTTCCAAGGCTGAGTAGGAATTTAATTTCAGCCAAGCAACTCGATGATGAGGGTTGTGTAGTTACTTTTAATGATAAAAATTGAAAAGTTTCAAAAGGTTTCCTTGTAGTAGCAAAAGGTGTGAAAGTAGGCACCTTATATCTTTGTACAGGTCATATTGTTCCTTCTACTTTAATTTTTTTAGAGAAAAATGAATGTTCAGGAACAATTGTTGCAGTTGACCAGGGAGAACAAATAGCTGCTATAGATTCTAATACAACGTTGTGGCACAACAGATTTGGGCACATGAGTGAGAAAGGTATGAAAGTACTTCATTCGAAAAAAGTTTTACCAAGTCTGAAATGTGTTAATATGGATTTTTGTGAAAGATGTGTGTATGGAAAATAAAAGAGAGTGAGTTTTGTAAAGATTGGGAAGGAAAACAAAAAGGAGAAATTAGAGCTTGTGCATACAGATGTATGGGGACCAACTCAGGTATCTTCCCTTGGTGGCTTTCATTATTATGTTACATTTATTGATGACACAACTAGATGATGTAGGAGCATCTAGAGGTATAAGGGCAATCCTGTGTCACCCAAAAAAAAATTGTACTTAGACTTAGTTTCTGTTTCATGTCTTTTCATTTTTGGATACCCATTTGGGTCAAATAAAGGTTCCAACTCTCACAATTCCACTATCAGTGTGTTTGAAAATCCTGAAAAAATAGGAGCATGCAATTTGGCCATCATTTTGGTGACCTAGAAGGTGTGAATTGGCCAGATGAATATAATTGTGATTTAGAGCATTCCAAAAAAAGAATCAGGTCAAAAGGCCCCACGGTTTGAAAGTTATTGCAGTTTTTAGGGTTTTGGAGACCCCCTAAGAATGCTTCAAAGTCAGGTTAGGGGCATTAAATAACCTTGAAAAGGGCCAAAAAATGGGGGATGAGCATAGCTTGTCCATAGGGCTATAGAGCGCTTTGAGAGCTTTTCAAAAATGTAAACGGTTCGTCAATCGGAGCTACGGTTCAAAAGTTATGCCTCCCGGAAGTTCGGTTACCGTTTTTAGATTCTTCTAGATTTGCACCGACTTCTAATGCAGCTTTTGGAACCTTCTATTTGGTTGGTGGATGCCTACTAGCACTTCTTAGAATGTACTCCTAGTCCTTAACCCTTCGGAGTCTATTTAAGGAGATTTCTAGAATTGTAAAAGGCAATTCAGAGTGGAGTTTGAGAGGAGGTATCGAAAGGAGAAATTATCTCCAGATTTATGCTATTGTAAGCCCTTAGGGCATGTTTTGAAGTTTATTTTCTCTGTACTATTTGTAATAGCTTATTTTCTCAGTTAATATAATTTTCCCTTTCTGTTGGTTCCATTCTGTTCTTGGGTCGTGTCCCCATCAAGTGGTATCAGAGCGGGTTTTCTTGAGTGTGTAGACAGAGCGCCGACTATGAGGCAGTTTGCACCAAGACTGTGTGGTTGTGGGTTCGAGTTAGAAGATGCCTCCATGAAGAGAGCATGGCAGAAGGGCCAGAGCTATTAATCCTGAGGAGGTTAGAGCCCTCCAGAGGCAGGTACAGGCATTGCAAGAGGAGCTTCATAGAGGAGCAAATGTTGCTGCAGGTGACAACAGTGAGGATGACAATGAAGAAGAAGTAATGGGACTAGAAGAGGAAGTTGACGGGGAAGTTTTGAATCCTGTAGAGGAAAGGCTTTTTAGGGACATTATTAAGTTTGGGAAAAGACCTACAATTGAAGTGGGTGTATTTTCAGGAAATCTGAAACCAGATGAGTTGATCGATTGGATCAATGAATTGGAAGAATACTTTGAGTATGAGGATATCAGGGACCCAAATAGGGTTAAGTTTGCAAAGGCCAAACTGAAAGGCCATGCCAAAATCTGGTGGCAAGAGGTTCAATTGGAAAGAAACAGAAGAGGAAAGGAGAAGATCACAAGATGGGATCACATGGTGGACAAATTGAAGAAGCAGTTCATTCCTGTGGACTACAAGCTTGATCTGTTTAAGAAGATGCATGGGTTAAAGCAAGCAGGAAGATCAGTCCAAGAATATACAGAGGAGTTTTACTGACTCTTGATTAGAGCGAGGCATGCAGAAGAAAATAAGGAGAAGGTTGCTCGTTATATTAGTAGGTTGCGACCTAGAATCCAGGAGGAATTAAGTCTGGTAAGAATGACCAGCGTTGAAGAGGCATACCAGTTTGCCCTACGAGTTGAAGAGAAGCTGAATAAAAGGTTTGAAGGAAGACAAAGAGGGCGCGGTCAAGGAGGAAGGGGAAGTGGTAGATCATCTAGAGGCTGCAATGAAACCCAAAAGAAAAATGAAGATGTGGGTACTAGCAGGAACTAGAGGAATGAGGGTTTCAACTGCTCCCATGATCAAGACTTTGGAAATCAAAGAGGAAGAGGTAGAGGACATGGACAAGGAAGAGGAGGCTTCCGTGGTACCTATTTCCATTCCAATGAAGAAGGTCATCGTGCCTTTGAATGCCCTCAATGACAAGGAAGGACAGATAGGAGAGCTGAGGGCCAAGCTAGGGTTGCTCATGTGGATGAGGATGCACAATCATCACATTTAGAGGATGCAGAAAGAGGAGAGACCTTGGTAAATGAAAGAGTCCTACTAAGTGGTGAGAATGAACCAGAACAATGAAAGAGTTTGTTTCGTACCAGATGCAAGTGTGAGGATAAATGTTGTGACGTGATCATTAATGGTGGTAGCACTGATAACTTGGTATCAGAAGAGATGATCTCTAAGCTGAAGCTCAAGAGGGAGAAACATCCCCAGCCCTATCGGATTTCTTGGGTAAAAGATGATCATAAGGCCCTAGTAAGTGAACAATGTTTAGTAAAATTCAAAATTGAGAGTTACCATGATGAAGTTCTCTGTGACGTTATTTCGATGGATGTTTGCCATCTATTGGTCGGTAGACCATGGCAGTTTGATAAACATGCAATACATGATGGACATGCAAACACATACTCTCTGACAAAGGATGGAGTTCGCCACAAATTGAAGCCCATGAAAAAGGAAGGTGAAAAGGTATGTAGCAGTGCTAGGATTTGTCTTGTTGATGGAAGGAAGATTTTAGATGGCATGAAACATCAGCATATGTGCTATGCCTTGATTCCTAGGAAAGATAAAGAAGGTAGTAGTGAAATGCCACTTGAAGTTTCAGATTTACTAGGGGAATTTGGAGATATTATCTCTGATAATGTTCCAGATGGATTGCCACCAGTAAGGCAAATTCGTCATCAGATAGATCTGATTCTAGGAGCTAGTTTGCCTAACAAGGCTACTCACAGGATGACTCCTACTGAAACAGAGGAGCTAAATAGACAGGTTTAGGAGCTGTTGAGGAAGGGCTTGATTCGAGAGAGCCTGAGTCCATGTGCAGTACCTACAGTACTCGCACCAAAGAAGGATGGAGAGTGGAGGATGTGTACAGATTCTCAAGCTATAAATAGGATAACCATCAAGTACTAGTTTCCTTTACCAAGGATGGATGATCTTATGGACTGCTTGAGTGGAGCTCAGTACTTCACAAAGATAGATCTCAAGAGTGGCTATCATCAGATACGGATTCGAGAAGGAGATGAGTGGAAAACAGCCTTCAAGACCAAGGAGGGTCTTTATGAGTGGTTAGTCATGCCCTTTGGATTGACGAACACCCCAAGCACCTTCATGCGGCTCATGAATGAGGTACTTAAGAAGTTCTTGGGAAAATTTGTTATTGTCTATTTGGATGATATTTTAATTTTCAGCAAGACTTTAGAAGAACATTTATTGCATATTCATAGTTTCCTTGAAAGGCTAAGGGAAGAGAAACTATTAATTAATCTGAAGAAGTGTAACTTTGCAAAAAGGGAGTTAGTCTATTTGGGGTTTGTTATATCACCTGAAGGTCTCAAAATAGATTCGGAGAAGGTAAAAGCCATCTTGGAATGGCCTACTCCAAGGTCTGCTATTGAGGTAAGATCACTTCATGGTCTGGTTAGTTTTTACAAGAAGTTTATTAAGAATTTCAGTGGCATATGTGCACCCCTAATTGATACAATAAGAGAGGATAGAAAAGAGTTCAAATGGACTATAGTGGCTACGAGAAGTTTTGAATTACTGAAGAAGAAGGTAACAGAACAACCTGTGTTGGCACTTCCAGATTTTAGAAAGGTTTTCCAGGTAGATTGTGATGCTAGTGGCAGCGCTATTGGGGCTATATTAAGCCAAGAAGGTAAGCCTATTGCATATTTTAGTGAAAAATTGAATGATGCAAAGAAGAAGTATTCTGTTTATGATCAAGAGTTCTATGCAGTAGTTCAGGCCTTAAAGAAATGGAGGCATTATTTATGGCCAAAGGAATTTGTTTTGTATACTGATCATCAGGCATTACAGTACCTAAATAGCCAAGGTAAATTGAATTAGAGGCATATGAAGTGGGTAGAATTCTTCCAGAGTTATACATTTTTATTGAAGCATAGAAGTGGAAAATCTAACAGGGTTGCAAATGCACTAAGTAGGAGACAGTCACTGCTTACAGTAATGCAGGTTGAAGTAGTTGAGTTTGATGAACTCAAGAATTTGTACCCCGAGGATCTTGATTTTGCTGAAGCATGGAAAGCTTGTAAAGAACCTGTTGCTATAGATAGAACCAAGTGGTTAGACTGTTTGATTCAGGATGGCATGTTGTTCAAAGGTAGTCAATTGTGCATTCCAAGGAGTTCCATGAGGGAAAATCTAATTAAGGAGAAACATAGTGGAGGAATGGCAGGACATTTTGGTCGAGATAAGACCATTTCCATTCTTAGAGAAAATTATTTTTGGCCTCAAATTTCATATGATGTGAAGAAGTTCGTACAAAGTTGCCAGGTTTGTCAAGTTGCCAAGGGGTTTAGTCACAATACTGGTCTATATCAACCGTTGCCTGTTCCATCAAGGCCATGGGATGACATAAATGGATTTTGTTCTTGGATTGCCAAGGCCACAAAGGGGTAATGACTCAGTATTCGTGGTGGTTGATAGGTTCTCCAAAATGGCACATTTCATTCCATGCCACAAAACTCATGATGTTGTCCATATTGCAGACTTGTTTTTCAAAGAGGTGGTAAGACTACATGGTCTTCCAAGGAGTATAGTTTCTGACAGAGATACTAAATTTGTGGGGTATTTCTGGAGGACATTGTAGAAGAAGTTGAGAACAGACCTAAAATTCAGTTCCACGCATCACCCACAGAGTGATGGTCAAACAGAAGTGGTAAATAGAAGTTTGGGAAATTTGCTGAGATGTTTAGTTGGGGATAAGCCCAAGGGATGGGATTTGATTCTACCACAGGCAGAGTTTGCTTATAATAACTCTATAAATAGGAGTACTAAAAACTCACCATTCCAAATTGTATATGGGAGTAGCCCAAGGACTGCACCAGAGCTGAGGAAGATAGAACAAGGGGAGAGGAAAAGTGCTGAAGCAGAAGAATTTGCTGAACATATCAAGCGTCTACATGAGGAGGTTCAAGCACACATTACCAAGATGAATCAAGAATATAAAGCTAGGGCTGATCAAAGGAGAAGACATAAGGAATTCCAAGTAGGGGATCTAGTCACGGTGCACTTATGAAAAGAAAGATTTCTAGCCGGTACTTACAATAAACTAAAAATGAAGAAATTTGGCCCTTGCAAAATTTTGAAGAAACATGACTCAGGAAATGCATATGAAGTGGAGCTACCAGACGGTATTCACATTTCTCCCATTTTCAACATTGCAGATTTAACAGAGTATCATGATGATGGTGCAGATGATGAGCTGGTGTTAGAGCCATGTCCAATTCCTGCTTTTAAGAAGGAGAAGATAGAAGACATTCTAGATCATCGTGTGGGTAGGAGTACCAGAAATAGGCAGTATGAAGAGTATTTGGTCAAATGGAAAGGACAATCGATCGAGGACTCAACTTGGATTTGGCCATCATTTTGGTGACCTAGAAGGTGTGAATTGGCCAAATGAATATAATTGTGATTTAGAGCATTCCAGAAAAAGAATCAGGTCAAAAGGCCCCACGGTTTGAAAGTTATTGCAGTTTTTCAAGTTTTAGAGACCCCCTAAGAATGCTTTGAAGTCAGGTTAGGGGCATTAAATGACCTCAAAAAGGGCCAAAAAATGGGGGACGAGCAAAGCTTGTCCATAGGTCTATAGAGCACTTCGAGAGCTTTCCGAAAATGTAAATGGTTCGTCAATCAGAGCTACGGTTCAAAAGTTATGCCTCCCGGAAGTTCGGTTACCATTTCTAGATTCTTCTAGATTTGCACCGACTTCTAATGTAGCTTCTAGAACCTTCTATTTGGTCAGTGGATGCCTATTAGCACTTTCTAGAATGTAATCCTAGTCCTTAACCCTTTGGGGTCTATTTAAGGAGATTTTTGGCATTGTAAAAGGCAGTTCAGAGTGGAGTTTGAGAGGAGGTACCGAAAGGAGAAATTATCTCTAGATTTATGCTATTGTAAGCCCTTAGGGCATGTTTTGAAGTTTATTTTCTCTATACTATTTGTAATAGCTTATTTTCTCAGTTAATATAATTTTCCCTTTTTGTTGGTTCCATTCTGTTTTTGGGTCGTGTCCCCATCACTAGAAAAGTATGGGTTTATTTCCTTAGAAAGAAATCTGATGTATTTCAAACTTTTAAGAAATGGAAATGCAAGGTTGAAAATGACACTGGTAAGAAATTAAAATGTCTCAGATCTGATAATAGTGGTGAGTATTGCAATCATAAATTTGAAGATTATTGCTCCACTAATGGTATTTGTAGAAAAAAAACTGTTCCAAGGACTCCACAGGAAAATGGAGTGGTTGAACGCATGAACAAGACTATAATGGAGTGCACAAGGAGCATGAGGTTGCATGTTGGGTTGCCCTTACACATGTGCGCAGAGGCTGTCAATACTATTCTATATTTGATTAATAGAGGTCCCTCTACTACTTTGGGCTATGGTATTCCAAAGGAGGCATGGACTGGTAAGAAGGTGAGTTATTCTTTTCTCAAGACCTTCGGTTGTGAAGCTTTTGTTCATATAGACTTTGAAAATAGAACCAAGCTAGAAGCTAAATCAAAGAAATGTGTCTTTGTTGGATATGGCATTAATGAATTTGGTTATAGGCTTTGGGATTTTGGAAATCATAAAATTGTAAGAAGTCGGGATGTCATATTCAATGAGAAAGTGTTGTACAAAGATCTATTGCAGCAACATGAGAAGAAAGAAGATGATTATGTAGTGCTGGATGATACTCCAAAAGCTAATGTTCTAGCCATTCCTCATGATGTGCAACAACCGCAACAACAAATACCATACACACCAATGAATGTTAAATGGTCAATGAGGCAAATTAGACCTCCAAAAAGATTTTCTCCCTCTTTGTATTCTATTTTACTTACTGATGCTGGTGAACCTAAAAGTTATGATGAAGCTGTGTAGGTGGATACTAAGATTCAGTGGGAGTCTACAATGAAAGATGAAATGGACTCTTTGCTAAAGAATAAGACATGGGATTTGTGCAAGTTTCCTATAGGTAAAAAGGCTTTATAGAATAAGTGGGTTTACAGGTTGAAAGAAGAGGAAGGAGGTAAGAAAAGATTTAAGGCCAAGTTAGTTGTAAAAAGATTTGTACAGAGAAAGGGAATTGATTTTGATGAGATATTTTCTCCTGTTGTTAAAATGACTTCTATCCATACAATTTTAAGTCTTGTGGGTATTGAAGATTTGCATTTAGAGCAACTGGATGTTAAAATAGCCTTCCTTCATGGTGATTTGGATGAAGAAATATATATGGCTCAGCTACAGGGATTTGAGGTCAAAGGTAAGGAGAACTTAGTGTACAAATAGAAGAAAAGTTTATATAGCTTGAAGCAAGCACCTCGACAATGGTATTTGAAATTTGACAGTTTTATGCATGAGCATGGATATAATAGTTATCATTCAGATTACTATGTTTATTTTAAGAGGTTGGATGATGATAGCTACATTATTTTATGTTTATATGTTGACGATATGCTTGTAGCTGGGTCTAACATGGATTATATTAAGGGGCTAAAATGCCAGTTAGCACATGCATTTGCTATGAAGGATTTGGGGGCAGCAAAAAAAATCCTTGGTATGAAGATTTGTAGAGATAGGAAGAACATAACATTAATGCTCTCTCAGGCTGATTATGTTGAGAAGGTGTTGCAACATTTCTCTATGGAGAATGCTAAAGCTATCAGCACACCTTTACTTGGTCATTTGAAGTTGACTAAGGAGATGTGTCCTAAGACACAGGAAGAGGAGGATAAGATGTCCAAGGTACCCTATGCTTCAACTATAGGAAGCTTGATGTATGCTATGGTATGCACTAGGCTAGATATTGCACATGCAGTGGGAGTCGTTATCAGGTATATGAGTCATCCAAGATTTGAGCATTGGAATGTTGTCAAGTGGATTCTTTGATATTTGAGAGGAACATCCAATAAGTTTTTACACTTTGGTGGCTCTACTACTAATTTATAGGGCTATGTTGACTCAGATTTGGCAGGGGATATCGATACCAAGTGGAGTACTATAGGTTATGTCTTTACTATTGGTGGGGCAGCCGTGAGCTAGGTTTCTAGGTTACATAAGATTAATGCTCTATCCACTACAGAGGCAGAGTATGTTGCTACTACAGAGGTAGCCAAGGAGATGATATGGCTTCAGTTATTCTTCGAAGAATTGGGACATCCTCAGAAGGATAGTTATTTTTCACAGATAGCCTGAGTGCCATTCATCTTGCCAAGAATTCAGCTCTGCATTATAAAACTAAATATATATGAGCAATGTTAGTATGCTAATAGAAACCAAATTTAAATAAAGCTTCTACAAACTAAACAAAATTCATAAACTTCAAGATAGACTAAGATGAGCTCTCAATTGAGAATATGAGCCATTAATGGGCTCTCTCAATGAGAAGCTCTCTTGTTGAGTAGCTTTTTTAAAATAGATAGGATGTATGCTCAAGCTTTATGCTTCAAAAAGGGCTTCAAATGGAGTTGGAATTTGGGTGTGAGTGTATGGTTTTGATGTAAAATAGCTTCTTAAAATGGAATTATGACTTTACTTCATGGATTGTGTTGTTTTGCAAAGGGGAAGGATCCAATTTATAGGCAAGAGGCTTGAGGGATTGAGGGCTAAGATGCAAGGATGGAAAAAAGCTCATGGAGGGCTCAGATTGCATGAGAGGAGAGCACATGGATTGTGCTTCCTTACAGCCAATCAAAGAGTGACACATGTCACAGGGTGAGAGGATGGAGGAAAGGGGAAGGATGAGTCAACAAAGGAGGCTCAAGGGATAAAATCTTCATAAAGACCCTCATAATGGCTTGTAAGAGCAATAAAAGGGCTTGGAAGAGTCATTTATGGCCTAGTGGACTTCATAAAGTTTTATGGTTGGGATATTTTGAGGGAGATGAGAGCAATTTCAACTTGGGCTTGATTAGGAAGGTTTTAAGCTTGCTTAGGATTGTGCAAATGATTAGAGGATGGATTAGGATGGTTTAGGATTAGCTTAGGGATAGGCAAGTGGATGGCATTTAATGAGGGTGGGTGAAGGAGGAGATATTTGTTAACTTTGGCTTGGGTTAGTAAGTCTTAACCCATGTTTAGAAAATGTGACAAGGTTAGGAGGGGATTAGGATTAGGTTTAAAGACATCTTCTAGAAGAGTCTAGACTTTGGATGAGGATAAAGACTTTCTAGAATAGTCTAGAACTTCCTAGGATGAGGATGAAGACTTTCTAGAAGAGTCTAGAACTTCTTAGGATGAAGATGAATTAGATTTTTAGGAAATAAATAAAGTTTTATTTATTTCAAGGGTTTGGGTTGAGGAGATATTTATTAAAACTTTTTTAATAAACATGAGGATTAATATTTAATCTTAATTAAATATTTTGAGTTGGGATTAGGGGTAGGAAATTATGGGATTAGCCTTTAATCAAAATTAAAGAAGGATCAGAAGATTTTGGAAGAGGTTAGTGGTCTTAAGGAAATTGGCCAAGTTTTGGGCAAAAAATAATTTTTTTAATTTATTTTGGGTTTTTTGGTCAATTTATTAATTAAATAATTAATAAATAAGGAAATAATGTTTAAATAAGATTTAAACATTTTTGGGAGGGATTCCTTAATTAAATATTTTTAATTAAGATAAAGGGATTTAATGACATAAAAATAAATTAATTAATTAAATAAATAATTAATTAATAAATGATGATGTCATCAGAGACTTTTTTTAGAAAATAAAAATATTATTTTCTAAAGGATTTTTAGGTGTCTACATTTTTCCCCTCTTTGATGTGATGCCGCAAGTGGTATAGCATCAAAGATAAGAAAATAAGATGCCCAAGGCTAGAGCAAAAGAGGAGAGAATGGACTGCAAGATGCCCCCTCAAGAAGGCGGCGGGGAGAGAAAGCGAGGCTCAACGACTTCTTGAAAAGTACAAGAATCTGAGATGAGAAAGAAGACTCAGATTGGCTTAAGAGAAGAGGTTTAGTTAGCTCAAACTCTCACTACGGGAGAATGATAAAGGGAGAATCAGAGGCACAAGAGGAAGCAAGCTTAAGATCTCAGGGATTGCAGAGGATGAAGGAGCGGAGTGCTATAAAAAGAATCTAGGATGGGGAGATGGATGAGGGGATTAAAAAGCTGATGCAATAGGATTTCAAAGAGTCAGATTGGCAGAAGATGAGTTTCGGAGATCCCTAGGACTAGGATTGTGGATCTTGAAAGATGAAGCTTGGTGGATTGATTTGGATTGGTGGATCCCTAAGACTAGGATTATGGATCCCTAAAGCTAAAGGTGAGGAGTGATTCAAAGAGATACTGATGCATAAGCTGGGGTAGGAGAGATGGATGCTGGATATGGATGGGGGATAATGGAGATGAAGGGAAACCATTGAAGCTTTTTGAGCGGGGGAATACTTCAAAGAGAAGTACCACCATGTAGTTGAGCACTACATTTTCTATAGGACAGTTGGTTAATTGCCAAGGTTACTAAGAACATCAAGGCCTTTTCACCAACTGTCCAGAGGACTGACAAATTGACTCAAAACAAACACGCAAGGATTGCCCCAGCATCACACATAATTCCTAAAGGAAGCAACATGGAACCGACACTGGGTAACCCACAAGCAGAAAAGAAAAACAAATGAAAGACTTGATCAAGACCTTATGCTCAGATTGCTCCATTTGCAATATACCATGATATGGAAGATCATGGCAACCTTGAGGAGGGAACAAAAGGATTGCTTGGAAAAGATATTTCAAGACCCAAAAGGGAAGATTTCAAATCGAAAGAAAGTTTAAATCCAAAAGAGAACTGTTTGCCAACGAGATGGGTAGGACAAGGTACTAATGGACCAAGATCAAACATGAGGAAAGCTATATCCTATAAGGATCTATCAGAGAGCACCTAAGCTAATGGATCTAGATGAGTGATGCATCTGGCAAGCTGAACTAAGAAGGATAACACTTTGGTGATAGGAGATCTAGGTAATGGATGCATTGGAATAGCTAACCAAGGGTTGTGCGATGTGTGCAAGATGCTGATCAAGGAGGAACTGACATGAAAGCTGGATAGATACAATGGTACTAAGCTAAAGAGGATGTACAAGCTGACGGACCAAGATAGTTACAAGCAGGCAAAAGCTCAAGATGATAGGATAGCGGGATGGTTCGATGTTGGTGCAAGAGGTAGAAGCTAAGGATGAGGTGATAATGAAAGATATGGATTTGACAAGATGCATCCAATGATGATGATGGGGTAAATCCTAAGGTTGGTGGGAGCTGAACGGATAGATGGCGCTAGAGTGAATGGCTAATGAGAGGATGACATTGGATTTGCATGAGGATAGCCTAGAGTGGGATACTAATGACAAGGGAGGATAGACAAGACAAGATCTCCAAGGAATACAGTGCCCCCAGTTAGAAGATGACATGTGGAAGGAGGTCTTATGATGGATGTGATAGGATTCAAGCTAGGATGAAAAAGCGAAAGGCGCTAGGGAGATGGATGATAGCTGGGATGATTGGTTGAAGCTGCAGAAGATCAGTGGATGGTGTGAGATGGAAGCTAGAGGATGGAGGATAGGTGTATAGATTGGAGGATGGAGTTGGATGTCAAGATGCGACCAAAAGCATGACACTGATAGGCTAAGTTGGGGATGGCTAGATTACGCATGATGCTTATTTGCCAAGTTTTCATCATGGTACTTGTCCAAGGCGCTTGAATTGCCAAGTTTTCACTAGTGGACGCTTTATTTTTCTTTTTTCTTTTTTTTTGACTTTTTGACTTTTTGACTTTGGACTTAGCTGGAATGATTTTGGCTTTCTTTAGCTATTTTTGGCTTTTTTGGGAATTTTCGCTGGCTATTGGAATGTTCAATTTTGTTGCTAACTGTTGGTACACCGAATGTGTGATTTATGCAATAGATTGGATTAGATGGGATTGATGGTAGGAGATGGAGGGATGAAAAGGTAGGAAAGGAGCATGAGATGGGGATGCTTGCAAGAGCAACAATGGCACATGTTGGGATGGATGTGAAAAGAGCATATGGGGGATAGATGGTAGATGCGAGCGTGATGGAGGATTTGTGGAAGCGTGCTTGGGGATATAGGCACCCAAGATGGAGTTAGGAGATGGGGGACATGAGTCACTGGATGGATGATTAGCAATGGTGGATGCCATTATGCATTGGGTTTCAACTTTTTTCTTTGGGATCCACATGGTTTTGGATTTTCTTTTCATAGGTGTTTGCATTATTTTGCATTCTTTGATTGGATTTTTGCTTTTTGGAGTATGTCTTTTAGAATAGAGATATGATTGCCTAGGATGTGGATTTTTAGCTTTATGCATTTTGAAGTTGGCATTTACATTGTTGTGGTAAGCTTTGGGAAGATGGTTAGGAGAAGCTTTGTGAGATGGAGAGGATATGGGAGAGCGTGTAGGGGGATGATGATGGATGATGTGCCCTGATATGTGCCTTTGTTGATCTTGCGTAAGAATGGAGGGAATAAGATTTGAATGATGGCTGATAGGAGGATGGAGGATGGTAGATTTTGGGACATAGGGACCCAAAATGGATTTAGCGGATGAAGGGGGGATATGGTAGGTTGTTTTGGGTTGCAAAGATGGTGGAGGGGGGATGACATAAGATTTATTGAAGGAGTGATGGGAGGCTGGCATTGTGGGTTTGGGGATAGGCTTGGTTTGGGGATGTGGTGTACCAACACCTTTAGATGGTGAACCTTTGGATACATATCCAAGACCATCAAATCATGGATTCTTTTGTGCAATAATAGGTGTTCCGATTCCTTGCTCTTGTGGTCCTAAACCTTGACCTTGATAATGCCATTGATTGAGCATTTGAACTAGCTGAGGATACTTTTTGCTTGCGAAAAATGGTGGAAGTGCTTTATCAGATGTACTGCAACAGGGAGATACTGTTCTTAATTCTTCTGCTAAGAGGAGGCCACCATGGATGAATGTAAGTGAACCAAGAGGGTAGATTATAGATGGTGGAATAGCTTGGATAGGTGGTAAGATGGAAGCATGGAGTGGAGGAGATGGTAGGATAGGATCTTGATTTAGCTGATGGGATGAAAAGATATCTTGCAGTAGAGGAGGTATGGCTTGAAGTTTTGGAGATGGAGGGGATAGTGACTGCACTATGGATGGAAGACATGGTATGATGATATCTTCGTTTATGCTTTGGGGGATGTCAACATGCTTTTGGGCAGGATCTTGATAGGATTGGTTTGGAGTGGATGGTGCGATAGGAGGTGAAGGGATGGACTCTTCAAAGGCAGCGGATGGATAGATGGGAGATTCAGTAGTGGAGATGGGTGAGTAGAAGATGGATGCATAAGGGTCATTATGGGAGATTTGGGAAATGCTTGGGGGTGATGTGGATAGGATTTGGAGGGTTTTGACAGATGGTGGGATTTTGATGCTTGCGGGAAGTGGAAGGATTTTAAGCAATTTGATGGATGGTATGGGGATGATAGCTATGGGAGATGGAGGTGATATTATAGATGGGGAAGCTTCATTACTGACTACTTCACATGGTTGGATTAGATGGCATGGCTTATCGACTGCTAGAGGCAACTTTTCTTGTATTTCCTCTAGGAGATTCTTTGGAGACTCGTGTGTCAGAGGTGGAGGTGGATTGACAGGAATAGCTACTGTGATGGGGGTGGAAGATTGGAAGCTTGGTTGATTGGGTGATGGAGGAGAAGCTGGGATATCAGATGGCATGACTAGATAGTTTGGAAGAATGCATGGATTTTGTGGGATGCTTGGGGGAATGTTTCTAAGGCTTTCAATATACCCATCATAGTCAACAAGATTTTCATCATCATTGGAATAGGAGGTGGTGGGAGCAAGGACAATACGACCGAACACATCATGATAGGTTTGAGATTTCATGTTTTGATGATGAGTCGGATGGGGATGGGGTCTTGCATATGGATGAACACAGAAGCTCATGGTTGGATTTGGATTAAGCGCAAATTTTGGATTGGCTGATGAAGGATTTCCTAGGGAGAGTCAAAGCTATATGACAAACCTAAGGAGGATTGGCTAGAGATTTTTGGCTTTCTTGTGGATGGAATACTTCAAGGGCATGCTATCAAAAAGTGAGAGTTTTGCTTTCCTATGCACTGGATTGGTGGAGATTGTGTCAACTTAAGGATAGACTAATGATCCTATGGGCATGACATGAGATTGACCACTTGTGGATCCCAACCTTTAGCTCAAGGTGATGAGGGATAACAAGTGACAAAGCTAGATTACCCTAGACAAAGCTCTGTCAAAGGGATAACCTTGGTGAGGCTGGTGGATTGGTCGAATTGATTGGATAGAAAATTCTAGTAGAATGACAACAACTCTCTAAAGGCTTGGGTGTGATTTTGGATTGGGTTGCTAGCTGGATGGGGGGGATGATTTGGAGAGACTTTGGATTTGGGATTGTTCTAAAGCAAGGAACTAGATAGATTCGGTTGTAGCAGGGGAGCTTGGATGATCTTCTGATGAGGAAGTGACTACACTAAGTATGCCTTGAGCTAGGAGATTTTTGTTTTTTTGGGATTTTGACCAAAGTTGGCAAACATTCATTCAAAAGCTATGAACAAACAAGTAGACAAAATTTTGGAGCAAGCACGTCAAACACACCAACATCCTAAGAAGCTTTCTACAAGGATGAAATTTGTTATAGCTAGGGAGTCCTCGATATACGCAAGGTACATGAGGCCCAAATCTGTAGATGAAACCAAAAAGATGTCACACAGCCGAGAGGAGCGGTAACCCACTTCTCCTCTTTCACTTCTCAAGGGTATAAAGTTCCTTGAGGCTTAGCCCGAGTGACAAAATCTTGATTCTAAGAGAGGTGTCTTTGGATTCACCTCCCAATTTTTATACTCTGCCAGAACGCTGGAGTTGAGGTCGTCCCAAGGGGTGATGAAATCCCCAAGCAGGCCTCCTAAAAAGTGTAAAACAAGATCACATACATGATCTTGAGCTTTAAAAGACACGCGTTTATTCCAATTGATGATTTAGTTTTTGTAAGCTATGATTGAAGACACTTGTGATTATGGCATACAATGTTCATTCTAGTTTGACAGCATCGTCAGCATAATGAAAGTCGAGAGATCGTCAACATAAGAAATGTGAGCGCCATTGAAAATGCATCCAAACCATGCAATGTTCATTGATTGTTAGGCATTCAAGATTGAGTGTGAGTTTGTTTTAAGCCCAAAACAAAGATGTGTGAAACTCGATTACCATGCGCGCGCCCGAAGGACCTCCACGTCAAGATTTGTCCAATTTTTATGCCCAAATGAAGTGTGAGCGAGATTAATGCGCATTCAAGAAATTTTCTAACTTAGAAAAACCACTAAAGACCCAAGTGAGTGGAGTTTGATCTTTGTGGAGCACTTAACACCCTCTTAGGTAGACCCATCCCCATAGATGGCACTAAGATTACAACCAATGGTTAAATTGATGGGTGATTAAAGAGGGTGAGTCCAACTACAAACTTACTCAAAGCGTCTTTATTAGTTTTTATAACTTAGAAGATTTCAAAAATGTGGATTCTTTTTATGCCCCAAAAGATTATTATTTTATCTATGGCATTCAAGATTGGATTTGTTGTTTTAATCATGCATTCATAAACAAAACAAACTTGATTTTAATCCATGACACTCAAGAGTGATTTTAGCAACATGCATTCAAAGACAAGTGATTAAACATTCAAGTTTTTTCTTTTGAGCATTCAAGATTGAGATTTTGTGTGTTATTTTAAGAACTTTGAAGTGATTTGTTTTAACCTTAGATTATTCAAGATTGTTTTGGACTCAAAAGTGAAAATGACTCTTTGGACTTTGGTTTTCATTCAAGATTTTGTGTTCTAGTTTGCATATTTTAAGCCCAAAAATGATATTCCTAAATTGTTTTGATGCATGAAAAACCTAAGAAACATTCAAGATTTTGCAACAAGACATTTGTTTGGAACAAATAACAAAGCTTTTAGGAAAATTTTTGGCAACCATTTAGGACTCTTAGTTTTCATGAGATTTTTAAAAGAACTTTAAAATATTTGCAAATGAGGTTCATTTTATCTTTGATTGATGCTTTGAGTTTGATTTAGATTTTAGTGTGCACTTAGTGTTGATTTTGAACTTTTTGAAATGGAAACTTGAAGTTCTTTTTAAATTTCCAAAAATGAAATGTTCCTAACTTTGCATGAATGCATCTAAAACCTTGATGTTGCAAGGATGCAAATGATTGGATTGGTTTAGTTTCACTTGTTAAAAGATTTTTTTTTTTTTTTGCAAATTTTTAATTTTTTAATGGATTTAAGTATGATTTGGGGGTTCATTTTAAGCACTAAAAAGAAGTGTGTATGATTTTGCTTCCTTAAAAAAAAATGGCCAAAATCTCTCACAAGAAGAAGAAGAAGAAGTAGATGGAATAAGAAGAATATAGACAAGAAGAGGAAGAAGAATTCCAAGTGCTTTGTCCACCTATAAGCTTGAAAAATCTGCAAATACTATGAGATAGACTATGAGTTCATTTGTCTTCTTCATGCTCATGTGGACCTACAAAACCAATTTATAAAATCCTACCAATCACAAAAACAAGCAAAATTAGCCAAAATTAGCAAATGACATACAAAACTTGACTAAAAAAGCTAATAAAGATGACCCATGCGGGGTCCCACTGGGCGTGCCAAAATGTATATGAGCAATGTTAGTATGCTAATAGAAACCAAATTTAAATAAAGCTTCTACAAACTAAACAAAATTCATAAACTTCAAGATAGACTAAGATGAGCTCTCAATTGAGAGTATGAGCCATTAATGGGCTCTCTCAATGAGAAGCTCTCTTGTTGAGTAGCTTTGTCTAAATAGATAGGATGTATGCTCAAGCTTTATGCTTCAAAAAGGGCTTCAAATGGAGTTGGGATTTGGGTGTGAGCGTATGATTTTGATGTAAAATGGCTTCTTAAAATGGCATTATGACTTTACCTCATGGATTGTGTTGTTTTGCAAAGGGGAAGGATCCAATTTATAGGCAAGAGGCTTGAGGGATTGAGGGCTAAGATGCAAGGATGGGAAAAAGCTCATGGAGGGCTCAGATTGCATGAGAGGAGAGCACATGGATTGTGCTTCCTTATAGCCAATCAGGGAGTGACACATGTCACAGGGTGAGAGGATGGAGGAAAGGGGAAGGATGAGTCAACAAAAGAGGTTCAAGGGATAAAATCTTCATAAAGACCCTCATAATGGCTTGTAAGAGCAATAAAAGGGCTTGGAAGAGTCATTTATGGCCTAGTGGACTTCATAAAGTTTTATGGTTGGTATATTTTGAGGGAGATGAGAGGAATTTCGACTTGGGCTTGATTAGGAAGGTTTTAAGCTTGCTTAGGATTGTGCAAATGATTAGAGGATGGATTAGGATGGTTTAGGATTAGCTTAGGGATAGGCAAGTGGATGGCATTTAATGAGGGTGGGTGAAGGAGGAGATATTTGTCAACTTTGGCTTGGGTTAGTAAGTCTTAACCCATGTTTAGAGAATGTGACAAGGTTAGGAGGGGATTAGGATTAGGTTTAAAGATATCTTCTAAAAAAGTCTAGACTTTGGATGAGGATAAAGACTTTCTAGAATAGTCTAGAACTTCTTAGGATGAGGATGAAGACTTTCTAGAAGAGTCTAGAACTTCTTAGGATGAAGATGAATTAGATTTTTAGGAAATAAATAAAGTTTTATTTATTTCAAGGGTTTGGGTTGAGGAGATATTTATTAAAACTTTTTTAATAAACATGGGGATTAATATTTAATCTTAATTAAATATTTTGAGTTGGGATTAGGAGTAGGAAATGATGGGATTAGCCTTTAATCAAAATTAAAGAAGGATTAGAAGATTTTGGAAGAGGTTAGTGGTCTTAAGGAAATTGGCCAAGTTTTGGGCAAAAAATAAATTTTTTATTTATTTTGGGTTTTTTGGTCAATTTATTAATTAAATAATTAATAAATAAGGAAATAATGTGTAAATAAGATTTAAACATTTTTGGGAGGGATTATTTAATTAAATATTTTTAATTAAGATAAAGAGATTTAATGGCATAAAAATAAATTAATTAATTTAATAATTAATTAATTAATAAATGATGATGTCATCAGGGACTTTTTTTCAGAATATAAAAATATTATTTTCTAAAGGATTTTTAGGTGTCTACACTAAACACATACAGTTGCGGTACCATTTCATTCGGTCAGTTTTGGAGGATGGCCAGTTAAAGCTGGAGAAGATACATACAAATGACAATCCAGTAGATATGTTGACAAAGGTTGTAACACAGGAGAATCTGAACTCCTCTTCAGTTTCAGTTGGTCTTTTAGACTGAACATGAATAAAAGAACAGTAGAGCCCAGGGTGGTTTGATCCAATGGGAGCCCCATGTGGTAGTGGTATTGCTATAGGATTAGTCTCCAAGTGGGAGATTGTTGTTTAGTGTGGAGCTTGATCAATCTCAAAGTGGGATATTTTTAGATTATGGTGACTAATCAGGAAAGTACTATACATACTTCATATGGCTGACGTTGTAGCCGACATATGGCCAACATGTTGTAACCCTAAAATGGCATAAAATACTTGTATAAAAGGGTTTAGGGTTAGGTATTTTTCATTATGTTGTGATGTGAAATTGGTTCTTGCAACAGTATTGAGCTGTAAGGGATTACGGATTGTAATCAGGTTGTAATCACTGGATTGTAATAAGATCAAACTTGCTATTTGGTGGACGTAGCCCAGGGATTAGGTGAACCACGTTAAATCTTGGTGCCTTGTGTTTATTTTTGTGTGATCTATTATTTTCTGTTATTGGTTATATTTGCATGTAGTTTTTATTTCTATTCGTGGTTTATCCTAACATGAAGGACATCAAATAAGATAATTACATGATGTTAGCCATGCCATATGCTCATTATGTTAACCATATCATATGCTCATTATTGACATCAATGACAACAATCAAAGTCCAAATACCAAGGGTTCAACATACTCCCCCTTTGGCATTGATGTCAATACCAACTTCCACATGTATATCCATGTGTACCTATATATCCTATATCTATACCTGTATACCTGTATATCCATGTGTACCTATACCTGTATATCCATCATGTAGACATCTTCTTCATCTTTTTCCCCTTTTGACATCAATGATAAAGGAGATATACCAAGGTTTCAATGTAACAATATATATATATATATATATATATATATATATATATATATATATACTTCCCCTAAAAACCTATCACTCATTTATGAACTTATGCAAGAGAAGAGAGGGATAAAACCCCCAATCTTGTTCTTAACCATTCAAATGTGGCTTTTGAGAGAGGTTTTGTAAATATGTCAGCAAGCTAATCTAAAGAAGGAACAAATTCTAATTCAACATTACCATTCAAGACATGTTCCCTTATGAAATGATAATGACCATCAATGTGCTTGGTGTGTGAATGCATAACTGGATTCTTAGAAATATTGATTGCACTCTAATTATTACAATAGATAGGAACTGGTTTAGACACTATTACTTTCATATCTGATAAAGTTTGAACCATCCAAAGAACCTATTGACAACAAGAACATGTGGCTATATATTCAGCCTCTACAGTAGAAAGGGTAGTAGATTATTGTTTTCTACTATGCCAACACACTAGCCTGTTACCCAAGAAAAATGCTACTCCTGAAGTACTTTTTCTTTCATCTAGACAACCTGCCCAATCTGAGTCAATATAAGAAACTAATCTGAAATCATCATGTTTAGGATACCAAATCCCATAATCCAAAGTACCCTGAATATATCTGAAAATTCTTTTAACTACTATAACATGAGATTCTTTAGGTGAAGATTGAAATCTTGCAACCAAACATACAACATGCATGATATTAGGCTTTAAAGCTATGAGATATAGTAAACTACCAATCATAGATCTATAAGTAGTTTGATAAACATCAAGAGAATCATCATTTTTAGTAAGTTTACATCCTATTATCATTGGTGTTCCCATAGGCTTACAATCTTTCATATGAAATTTATTTAACTTTTCTTTTGCATACTTAGTTTGGGATAAGAATATACTATTGTCCAATTGAGAAATTTGCAACCCAAGAAAATAGGATAGTTCCCCAAGCATGGTCATTTCAAATTCAGATTGCATAAGCTTTGAAAAACCTTGACTTAAAGCATCATCATTGGATCCAAATACTATATCATCAACATAAACAAGAACAATGAGAACATTATCACATGTACCATATATATACAAATTGCTATCCACACCACCTCTTCTAAAGCCATTTTTGATAAGATGCTGATCCAACCTAGAGTACCAAGCCCTCAGAGCTTGTTTCAAACTGTAAAGAGCCTTTTTTAACCTGTAGACATGATTAGGATAGTCTTTGTTCTCAAATCCTTCAGGTTGATCTATATAAACCTCTTCATCAAGATAACCATTAAGAAATGTCATTTTAACATCCCTTTGGTACATTTTAAAGCCTTTGAAAGCTGAATATGCAAGAAAAATTCTTATTGCTTCAATTCTAGCCATTGGTGCAAAGTTTCATCAAAATCCACACCTTCTATTTTGTGCACAACCTTACAAACCAATCTAGCCTTTTTCCTTGATATCTTTCCATTTTCATCAAGTTTATTTCTAAAAACCCATTTAGCACCTATTACATTTTTATCTTTAGGTCTAGGCACTAATTCCCAAGTTTTATTTTTTTCAATTTGACTTAGTTCCTCTTTCATAGCATTAACCCAAAATTCATCCATACTAGCTTCTTTATATGATTTATGTTCAATTTGAGATAACAAATAGAGATTAGCAGATTCACTAGATGTAGTTCTTGTTCTCATTTGAATACCTTCATGTTTATCCCTTATAATCTGTTCTTTAGGATGATACTTCTTCAATCTTGTTCCTATAGCCTTTGTACCTATGGGTTGTAGTGTTTCTATTTGATATTTTATCTCTTCTTCAGCTTCAACAACTTTATTATCTGCTTCTTTCAAGTCTTTGTCACTGTCTTGTAGGAAAGTATTATCCATTATTAGCTCCTTTTTATCCTGCACAACTTCGTCCACCTTCACATGTATAGTTTCAACAAGTTTATTGAACCTTTTATTAAAACATTTGTAAGCTTTACTTTGAGAAGAATATCCTAAAAAGATTCCTCCACCGCATCTTAAATCAAAGCTTCCTATTTTATCATCAAAATTCTTAATGAAGCATCTACTTCCAAAAATTCTAAAATGCTTAACAGATGCAGGATGCCCATATCATAACTCCTAAGGAGTGTACTTAGTTTTTACCCTTAGTTGTGCCCTATTTAAAATATATAATGTTGTTTGAACTACTTCTTTCCAATACCTGTTTGGTACTTTAGATTCATCTAACATAGTCCTTGCCATTTCTTTTACTGTTTGGTTCTTTCTCTCAACAACTCCATTTTGTTGAAGTGTCCTAGATGTTGCATATTGTCTTTTGATGCCATTTTTTTTTACAATAATCAACAAATTCATCTGAAGTAAACTCACCACCTTTATTGATCATAAGCATTTAATCTTCTTGTCTGGCTCATTTTCAACCATTTCCTCAAAAATCTTAAACTTGTTAAATGCCTCTAATTTATGCTTTAATAATGTTACCCATGTCATTCTTGTATAATCATCTATAAAAAGTATGAAATAATTTTCACCATTTAATGAAATTGTCCTTGTATGACCACATAAATCAGTATGTATTTATTGCAATGGTTTAGAAGAAAAATATTCTTTTGAAGGAAAAGATGCCTTTGTTTGTTTACCATGTTGAAACCCTTCACAAATAACATTCTCTAGCTTACTTATACATGGCATACCTCTTACTTTATGATGCTTACTAACTTTTACCAAGTTGTCAAAATTCAAGTGCCCAAGCCTTTTGTGCCATAATCAACTTTCATTCACCTATCCCATAAGACAAACATCTTCATGATTGTTAGTGTTTGTGATATCTTTTAAATTGTATGCATTCCCTTTAGATCTTTTACCTGATGCAACCAACTGTCCAGATTTTAAATTGATTTGGCAACCATAGTCATCAAAAACAACTTCATATCCATGATCACAAATTTGACTAGCACTTAGAATATTGTACTTTAATCCATCAACATAATACACATCATGAATGGACATTTTGTCACTAAGAATCAAAAAACCTAAACCTTTAATTTTCCTTGAAGAATCATGACCAAAACTAAAATTGCCATCTTTGTAGTTAATCAATTTGTCAAACTTTGTTCTATCTCTTGTCATGTGTCTATAACAACCACTATCAATTATCCAAAAGTATTTTTCTTCAAAATGTAGATCCATTTGAACATAGATAGACTTATTAATCTTAGGCCTCCATATCTTAGTCATTTTAGTATCAAATTCTTTATCAACTTGTAGACTAGCATAAGATTGATCATTTTGAATTGACTTAGTTTTGCAATTACTCATAACATGACCAAAGAGATTGCATTTGTAACATCTTAGACTATTCATTTTAGGAAAGGAATAACTAAAATGAAACATTGAATACCTCCTTGACATGTATCTGCAATTACTTATTCTATGTCCATATTGATGACACATGAAGCAATATCCATCAAAGAAAGAAGTGAACCTGTTTGAGTACCTTTACCCATGAATGAAGTGTTTGATGTAACCTATTTTTTATCATTAGAAATCTGATTTAAATATGCATTTTTACCTGCATTTGATGTGGTAGCATTCTGATTTGTATCCTTATTTTAAGATTTAAATATCTCAAATAAAGATTTATCTTTCTTGTCACTAGAACATTGTCCAAGTTCAAAACCAATTCCTATTAGATAATTAGTTCTTCTTTGTTTCCTTAACATATCATCCAAATTAGTTTTCTCATATTTTTCTAACTTTTTTCTATATGATACTACTTGATTCATTAACCTTGTACATTCTTGATCTTTAGAACTTAACTTTTCCTTAGTGACAAAAACAATTCATTTTTGTTCCTCAGCTTGTAATTTCAATTCTACAACTTGTTGATTTAAGTCCTTGGTTTCTTTTTCAAAGTTCTATTTTTCTTTTAAGAATTGATTTTCTTGAACACTTAAATTCATTTTTAATTCCTTGATTTTTTTTAAGTGCATAAAGAAATTCACATTCTAAATCAGCCTAAACAAGTTCAACATCATCATCACTATCTGATTCTTGACAAGTAGTTTCTATAGCCATGAATGAAACTTCATTTTCATCTCATTCAAAAATACTAGAGTCACTATCTAATACATCAGCAATCAAACTCTTCTTCTTATTAAAAAACTTCTTTCTATTATAGAATTTCTTTTTACTTGATTTCTCTTTCTCATCATCTTCTTCATCATGACTATTATAAGGACATTTAGATGCAAGCTGTCTTATTTTACCACAATCAAAGCATTTGAAAGGAAGTTCACCTTTGTATTTACCTTATCCTTTATTTAATTTCCTTGATAAAGGTGCTTCAAGAACATCAAGATCTTCTTATTCTGAAGAGACTTGCTTCACTTTCTTTTCCACCTTGAATGTTGCTTCTTTGCTTGCGGATTTCTATTTGCCAAACTTTCTCATTTCATAACCTACAAGTGCTCCATGAATATCTTTCATTGTATACTTGTTAACATCTCTAGTTTCTTCTATAGAACATATCTTAGAATCAAATTTATTAGGAAGAGATCTCAAAACTTTTTTTACAACATCAATATCATCAATTTTTTCACCAAGTCCTCTTAGGCCATTTACAATTGCATCTATCTTAAGGAGATAGTCTTCTACCTTTCATCATTACCCATGTTAAGGTCTTCAAATATTGATTTCAAATGTTTTATCTTGGCTTCTTTAACTCTATCATTACCATGATATGTTTTTTTCAATTTGTCCCATACTTCTTTAGAAGAACTGCAATAAATCACCTTAACAAAAACATCTGTATATAAACTGTTAAGTATAGCAAATTTAGCTTTCATATCAATTTCATACTTCCTCTTTTCATCAAGATCTATAGAAAAAGTATTAGAAACTTTATAACCATTAACAAATGAAGCCCAAACATCAACATTAATAGATAATAAATATGTTTGCATCATTACTTCCCAAAAAGCATAATCTGATCCATCAAATATAGGAACCTTTGAAGAACTATCTTGAGCCATAAAAGATAAGTATTCTACTCAACCAAAATCTACCCAAAGTTGTTAAACATGATATAGGTAACCTTGCTCTGATACCACTTGTTGGAATAAAAACACCACTGGGGGTGGTGGTGGGGTGAATTAATGGTTTAAAATCCTTTTAAAAACTTGGAACAATTACAAGTTATAAAAATTTAACGAATGAGCAAGATAGTTAATGAATAAGAAAGTGACACAATATTTTAACATGGAAAACCCCTTAGGGTAAAAAAACCACTTTGAATTTTGAACTTTATTGGCCTCTTGGGAAAATCTTTTAGAGCTGCAACTCTGGGGAGCACCAACACCCTGTTTTAGAAACACCCCTTACACCTAAAGCACTAACTTCATGAATACAAGAAGCACCAACTTCAAAAATGAACAAGTGAGATATATAATAAGAGGATCATATCTATTACAACACAAATTATGAATCACTAGTTTCAACTTCTTGTTGTAAACACAATGCAGGATATACTTCTATTCTCCTCAAAACATCCAATATCCAAATATATTTTCTTTTTCCATTAAAAGATTTGATAAAATATTGATATGAATGAATGAAGCATAAATATTTAACCCTTCTTCTACCTCTAATAAAATTCTTCAATAAAAATCAAGTCACAAATATGAAAATAGAAACATAAAGCATTACCCTCTTCTCTGTTGTTAAAAATCTACCTGCAAACTATTCGCTCTACAAGGAATTCCACACCAATTCTGCAACTTCTATCACAACCACCTATTGGATATTTTAAAGGAATGTATCATCTACTTATAAACCAAGAAATTTAAAATTTTGGAGGCAATTACATACCTCAAACTTCCATTAGACCAAAACCACTCAAAACTGCCAAAAATGTCACAACAATTTGGTACCTATTTCTGATAAATAGATTTTTTCTCTTTCCACACGTGTTATGCAAAAACTAACAAAGACCCATTTTGGCTAACTCTGAGACAATTCCAAAAGGTACGATAGTTGGGGCCTATTTGATAAAAAAGCTTGTCAACTTTTTGATAGACCAAAACTATTTTCTTATATCCGTTTTCAAAAACAATGTGAACATTAAGTGTTAATTGTATAACACTTAAGTATTTGTCTTGAATATGTTTTGAAAAATATTGAATGACATCAAATAAGATAATTACATAATTTTAGCCATACCATATGCCCATTATGTTAGCCATATCATATGCTCATTATTGACATCAATGACAACAATCAAAGACCAAATACCAAGGGCTCAACATGATAATGAGATGTAGAGATCACAAGGACACAATAACAAAATGCAAAGATGTAAAGATACATATATAAATACATATATATACACATACATATATACATACATACATACATACATACATACATCTACATATAAAATTTTATCACCTTAGAAAATTGTATTTGATCTTTACTGAATCACCAAGAGGTAATATAATCTATAATATAGATTTATGCATACTTAGTTTGGTATGAATAGTTTCAATTGAATTTGTCTTAGGAGAGTGGGTCTACTCATGATGATAATGCTTTATGTTTCTATTTTCATATTTGTGACTTGATGTTCCCAATTTTATGTTCACAACTCAAATTAACTTACATTGATTTTGAAGCTTAGACCCAAACAACAATCGAAAGGTAAATTGTTGTCAAAGAATGTGCTAAAAAGAAGAAAGTGTACATATTTATAATGACCATAGATATTGGAAACAATGAAGAAACATATAATCTTCCTATACATAACTATAATTATGTTAGAGATGAACTCTAGAAATTGAGCAATTGAGTAATCCAAATTTGACCTTTCAATTACCACAATCTGACCATCATTATCATTTTATCAAACTACATACCAATTTCAAAGATTTATCCAAATAATAAATTACACTCATACATAAAGCTCATACCTTGATTAAATAAAAATATACAATCTAATTTTTAGAAAAATAATAGTCTTAAATGTATATGATTAAATAAAATAAACAAGAGTACTAGATATAGTTGTATAATTCTAGTATTGTTGATTATGTTAAACAAAATGTTCAATAAAAAAAGTATGAAGTAACATAAATGGATCATCTACTCGATCCTATTATGACTTAATGTGAATGCATATGATCATTACTTGGATGATATTATGCACAAGATCTTTACTCAATCACCAAGAGATAATATAATATGTAAGTACAAATTTCTGCATACTTAGTTTGGTATGAATAATTTCAGTTAAATGCAAGGATAATTTCTTGTGTGAATTCAAGACATGAATGATTAATTTAATTTAGCACAAGTACTATGTGTGTGTGTGTGTGTGTGTGAGAGAGAGAGAGAGAGAGAGAGAGAGAGAGAGCATGTAAAGTAGTTCACAAAGTGAACTGATATACATACATACATGCACATATGCATGCAATCATCATAATCAGTTATCCTTGAATCTGACCAAAGCTATTATATATGAACAAGAGATACATGTTTAGAAGGAAAAAAAAAAACATTTACATAGGTACCTCTTCTTCCCTTGAAGAAAATCACAAAATAAGGGCATAGAGATCACAAGGGCACAACACAACAATGAAATGTAGCAATCACAAGGGAATGACAAGAAAATCCTAGATCTCCACCAATGTTTAGGGCTCTCCACCCTCTTTCACGTGCATCTCTTCACAATCAATCAAAAAATGGGGAATGATAATTGTCTTGTTTTCTTTTCTTTTCTTTTTTATAATCCATAATCCACAATCCACATGATCTCTTTATATATATACATATATACATACATAGACACACAGATATGTGTGTGTATGTATGTATATATACACATATATACATATATTTATGTACATACATACATACATACATACATACATACATACATACATACATACATACATACATACATACATACATACATACATACATACATACATATATATATATATATATATATATATATATATATATATATATATATATATACATGAAAACCACAATGCACTTTCTAAGAGTTTACAAGTTTTCAAGTAAATTAATATCTTACAAGAAAATGCACCTAAAGAACTGCTAGCTCAGAAGAAGGAACATAGTATTGAATAGTACAAAAAGTGCTTGACATGAGAGATCGTAAGTGACGGTGTTGACCAATCTTGAAAACTTGAATGCTGAAATGAAAGCTATTCATGATCAAACACCTATGCCAGAGTTACAACATGATATGAAGTTGATTTTAGATATGGTAGAGGTAGATATTTAGAAGTTTGATAATAAAAAATTAAGGTACGAGAATGAAGGAGAAGAAGAGGCTTTAGAAAGAGAAGAAGGTGTGGCTTTAGAAAGAGACTACACTACCAAAACAATAGCTAGACAACATAGAGGATATTATGGCAGCCACTAGATAGAATCCAAAAAATTGTTGTGGTAGGTATTATGATGTTTGAATCACTTGCAAGTGTCTTTGAGAATTTATAGTCCAAATATCAGGAGGACTGCAAGTTGTGCAATTTGTCATTATTGCATCTACATTTTCTTATAAGAGTGTTTCAAGTATTGGCACAATCTCCCTATGATGGTCCCAAGTATCAAATGCTTATAAAAGTGTTTCAAGGTTGGGAACCACTTCAACATCCTTTGCATGGTTTAGAGGTAATGTCATTGTGACAAAGGATTTTGCAAGGGAATGAGCCTCGTGATTATGGCATTTACATAGAAGCAAAACTTGTTTCTTCAACTCCTTACACTCAACTCTTCACTGCAGTGATTCTTCAATTTCTTTCATATGTAATTCTATCACATTGGAAAATTGTATTTGATCTTGCTAGCTGGGGAAAGTTGATTGTTCATTTTATTGTCCTAATATGATGACAGTTATACAAGAATTTGTAATTAACCCAACTAATCAGCAACTAGACCCATTTAACTAGGTTGACTAAGTTTTATTGTTTTATTATTTGGATTCTAGAATACATATATAGCTGGAAATTTTTTTTTGTTGTGCTATGATGTAATAAGCACCTTAAAAAATAACTCTAAGATATACATGTTTAGAAGGAAATATAAAGAGATAACTATCTAGAAGGAAAAGAAATGAGCATTTACATAGACCTTGAAGAAAATTGTAGAGCAAGGGCACAAAGATCACAAGGGCACAACATGGAAAAAAAATCATGGGCATGACAATGAAATCACAGATCAAGGACACGACAACAAAATGTAGAGATCACAAGGTCAAGACAACAAAATCGTAGAGCAAGGGCATGGAAATGAAATGTAGAGAACACAACAAAAAAATCATAGATTAAGGGCATGACAACAAAATACAAAGATCATAGTAAAAAAATACACCAATCATAATGAGATGACAACATTCAAAACTCTCCACCCTCGTTAAGAGCTCTCCACCCTCTTTTGCGGTTAGCTCTCCATAATCAAAAAAAATGGGTAATGATTTATGTCATGTTTTCTTTTTCTTTTTTAATACTCACATGGGTGTCGCAATTATGAAACCAATATTATTATTGCAACGATATTAGGGATAATTGCAAAAAAAATGAAATTCACCACAAATTACACCACTGTTGTAATTTTTTGTCACAATTTGACCCCAAGTATTGTAGTGATTTAAGCATGCATAAGTAATCAAAATAAAAAGAAAACATAACCATAATATAATACAACTCATAACACCATTGTTTCTTAACTAGGGAAACCCTAGACAAGGGAAAACCTCAGTGGGGATGGTACCCACAAAAGGATCTACTAATCAAAAGTATCTTGTGAAAGATATTGACCCTATCAAGAGTCTACTACATTTGAATAGTGTATTTGTCATTGTTAGAGGATAAGGCCTGGTTAGAAGCTTCAACCCTATTAGGAGTTTGTATTACAATACAAAAGTAGCAAGATGAGCCCATTGCTCAAACACTTATATACAATAGTCCAATATGTATACAAAAAAGCTATAGATACAAAAACCTTTCTAACTATGTTGATATCTTCAATATTTGATTTGTTTTTTGTAGCTCTCTTCACAAAATTGATTATACAATCACATAATATCATACTATCATCAAGTTCACATCAATATTGATCTTACAAAATGTGTACCACAACATTATAATACTACATTACAATGCCACACTTATTTCAAATAAAAGTTCTTCCTTTATAGAGAATTATTTCATCATGTCGGTTGTGTTTCTTGATACCTTGGAAAATGTTTTGAATTAAATTTTCTTGTTGTAATTCATTATAATAATTGAGAGGGTGGATGAATCACTTATCCAAAGTCTAGATGTACAATTAAAACTTTTCATAGCATAGTGAACCCATATCCATAAAACATTTTCATCATGCATGCATCCATAAGATTATGCAATCACTTAAACTTGTAGGTTATGTTGGTGTTTGTCAACTATTGAACAACAAAAGCTCAATACCAAGATAATAATACTCACAAATCTAAGGATTCTTTAGTCTCTACAGAAACAAGGTTAGTATACCTAGGGGATGATTCAAAATGAATGCTTATGTATGAGAATTTTGCTAGTTTCATTCTGATTCTCATCTTCTATCTCAAACATATATAAATTTTATCCATTCCTTGACATTTTTTATTTGGTCACAATTCTTCTTAGATTTGTAAATATTTCCAGCAAAGTAGTTAACTAAGACTGACAGATTATATGCAAATAAGTGTTGACCACCTTTTAAACTCTTCAAAATAGTAAAATAAAATTGATTTTGATTTTAGACTTGATGCTTATTCATGATCTACCTATCTGTAGATTGGATTAACTAGACCAGTGCCTATTCCATTTGGATTCAAAGTCTACTCCAATTTATAGATCTGATTTGTTGCATTACAACAAATATTATCAGAAATTCTTACTAGAATTCATTCTTACAAACATCCTTTATATTACCATAGAAATCCCATCAAATTCATTAAAGCCTTTACTTAATTCATTGAATTAATAGCAATAATGAATTGACATACAAGCTAAGTGAATTGCATTCAATTGGACATGCTTTACTCACACAATATCAAAATAGCTAGGTAATAACAATGGAGAAAAAATTCAGCAAGAACAAATATGGGAATGGTTCAATATTGTATTAATTTTCCTTGAAAATTGTATGCAATTGTAATAAAACTCAAAATGACTCTAGAAAAAGACATAAGGATCATGTAACATCCATGTATTCTTATAAAATTTGCAGAGAAGATACATCATAAAGTTTGCTACAATAACTAGACTGACCAATATTCAATGTAAACAAAAATTGCACTAGAAATTGGACACTTCTCTAGCCTTGGAATCTCACTTATATAGAGTGAGATGCAACAAGCTTCAAGCATCGAGAATCGACAGGTGTCCTTTTAAAAAAGATGTTTACACTTTGCAAACAGTCACAAAAGGAGAAAAACTTTGTGTAATAGAAAGTCAATACATCAAGTATTACTTTCGTAGGTCCGATTTTTGTTACATCCTCACATGGTACTGATTTTTTCTTTTTTGATTGGCCACTGCTATTTTGAATCTTCGGTGTATGCAGTTGCTAGACTAACCAATGATGAAGTTCGTTCTGGTAATTGCAAATCAATCTCAACTCGAGGGTTTTCACTATTTTCATCATGAATTGGGACGAGTACTTTTATTCTTGTTTCTTCCTCGATCATATCAACATCCTAGGCCCCTGGATCTACAACTGAAATTGGTTGCTTGCCTTTATCTTCTTCTTCCTTTTGGCCTTGTACAGTTGTATCAATGATTTGTATTTCATCTTCCTACCCCTCATCATCGTCAATTTCAACTTCTTCGAACTACTCATCAGAAGCAATATCTACCATCCAATTGTCAAAAAGTGTGTCATTTGGCCAATTAAATTGTAGAATATCCTATTTCTTCTTGACAACATATTCACCCTCCTTGTCAATATCAACAAAATCTTGTTTCAAAGAATCAAAGAATATTTGGGCTTTCACCATTTCTTCTATTGTGATGGCCCACCATAAATTTCCTATTTCATTGATGATTTTATTTATTCTTAGACAAAATAAATCATTGAAATCTTTAGCCCATTCATCTTTAGTTTTCAATTTATTTTTCCTATCCAAAGCACATGGGAATAAATCAAATTTCTTACTCTTATACTTATTCAAGTAGCCAACTATTCTTCTTAGTAGCTAAACTCTCTTATCATTGAATTCTGAAAGATCATTAACATTATCATAGGTTTTTTCAATCTAATCATGGGAGGACCTTATGATAAAGTAGCACAAGAATGTAATTGCATTCCTTCTCTTTACCCACTTATTCACAATAGGCTTCAAGACATCATCATTTGCTTTAATTTCATCCCATATCTTTATTTTTCTTGCTAATTGATAATAAAATAATGGCCATTCAATTTTATCTCCTAAATACATGAGAGCCTTTCTTAATTTTTCTTCATACTGCACATTCAGCTCTACATGTAAAGCCCACAATTTACTCTTTTCTTCTTCAAAATCTTCAGCTGTGTAATATTCTAGCCTTTATGGAGTAGATGACATTTCTATGAGAGGAGTGTATTTAAAAGGTTCCACTAGAGGGTGAGGATATGTGATTCTTAGCCTAGAAGAGCTCCCCATTACCTTATTTTCAAGTTCAATCATTTCCTAAACTTCTTTATTATAAGCCTCCAAAACTCTCTTATACTTATTCTTCAGTTCAAACATTGTCTTCTCTTCTTTTTCTACAATAGCCAAAACAAACTAAGATGTTCCAACACCCATGTGAGCTACCTCCACATGGGAGGTATCTACTACTCTTTTTACAATAATTTGTCCCATTAACCTAGAGTCATATGGCTTAATGAAACAACCCTTGATCCCTTCCTTAATGACCATATAACCAAACAAACCTGGTCCTCACTGAAAGTAGCACCTATGAACCCTTTCTTATTTTGGTCCTAGAGGTCCAATTTATTTGAAACATAATTAAAAATCAGGGCATCTACTATGTCCCAATTGGGTAGCAGTAAAATATTTGATGCTCTCACCATCTGCCTCCCCTCTTCAAGAGTTATACTTTGGAATTCCTACATCATCATTTTTTTTACTTGATTTTGCAAGGCTGCCTACTCTAGCTCTAGATGCTCTATTCTTAATTGATTACATCTTTCTTCATACTTTCCTATTTTTTCTCCCCATGCCAACAGGTGAAAAGCTCTAGACTTAATGAAACTATCATCTAACAAAAATTGTTGACTAGCTTGCTCTATTACAGGGTCTAATTTGCTTCCTTTAAAATCTGGTACTATTAACTCAAGGCTTGGCATAGGGGCTCTTGGGGGTTTCCCTCATCTAATTTTACCTAGGTGATAAAAACTTCTTGTGACCCCAGCTATTCAATTTTCTCCCCAGTGAGTTGTTCCTCTCCAATCCGCAAAGGGGATTGTGTAGGCCAATATTCATCAATGTGAGGACCTTGTTCTTTCATTATTCTTTGCCTCTTATTAGAGGGTTCATCAGGTCTCTCTTCCTAGACAACACTAGGGGATCCAATTATTTGTTTTCCTTTATCCAAAGTGGTCTTCTTATTTTGAATGATATTATACGCTAGCCTTTTCTAGACAATCAATTGTACTGCCCCTAGATTGGGAGTGAATCCCAGCCTCCTCATCACCTCCTTAGCCTTATCTGGACAAGAATTAGTAAAAAAAATATTTTTCTCATTCATCGTTTTCATTGTTTTAGGGAAAGTAATCATGAGCTTATTATTCTATCTACCTCTGTGATAGCATTACCCAGAGGACTATAATTTTCATCAAAACAATTAATAAAATCCAAAACCCTTGAGAAATACACCATTTTGAAAGGTTCCTTAGAAGATGTTATAATCGCTAGCAAGTTTCCTATTTTGCCTATATGTGCCCTCAGTGCACCCTGCCTAATTGCATCCTTCTTTGATAGATATTCTTTCTCTAAATCTTGTAAATCAATAGGCACATGATAGTCTGTTAGAGGCCCTAAACCAAATACCTCTCAAATTTCCTCTGGACTAATTGTGATCAAAATTTTGCCATCAATTCTTCTCACTACTTTGATTGCTTGATCATAATTTTTTACAACAACTTCGAGAAGGTCATAATCCATAAAGACACTTGGAACTACTAATTTTCCTAAATCAAAGTTCCACATATTGGCATGTGGGGCAAATAAATTCCTTTCTAAAAACCATTTCTTGAATAAAGAAAGACCAATTTGGGGAATTTTGGCATCCTAGACCCAATTCCCTTTATCATATAACCCATCTGCAATTTTGAGCCTAGGGTTTCACGAGGTTAAATTTTACACTTGCACAGTTTTAGTGGCAGACTCAAGGAGCAATTCAAGTAGGTCATCAGGGATATTCCTAGCTAAATAATCTTCTTGCCTAGAGAATACCTTCGTTAGAGGCATACTAGATATAATTTGTAGAAAACTAAATTGCTACAAAGGTTATATTATATAGGAACTTATTTGATTTTCTTGCCTGCTCTTCTCTATAATCCTGCAATGTCTTGTGAACAATGGAAAATTGCTTCACATTTTTCTCAAGCTTAGCACAAATTCTAACTAATTTCTTCTACTTTGGAAGCTTGAAATCTTGTTTGCATGGGATGGAAATGGTGAGATCTTCTATGATATACTCTTTTTTTGCTTGCATGCGAAGCTTTCATTCATCATAAATGAATTGTAAGGGAAATAGAGTGGCACCACCTTCTACGTTTAAATTCACACCATTGATCTCAAAAAATCCTACAATCCAAGAGTGAAAATAGGGATGACTCATCTTCCTCTTGACACGATGGTAGTCAAACCAATGAAAATTCTCCACCTGTACTTTTCCTTCACTCCTAGCGTTTCCAACTAGACCCACTGATCCTTATGGACACGTGTCGCTTAATCACTATCTCATATACATAAAGAGTGAGTATATTGCCTATGCAATATAGAGACAACCATTGATTTCATCTTGATTGAGCAGAGGACATTTGATTGATTATTTAATACAAATGTGGTGGGTCCCCTGTCCATTTTCTTTACTCGCTATGTCACTATCCTTAAAACTCGAGCTACTCTCCATAGCGACAAAGTGATATTCATAGATATAAGCTTAATTTGAAAGCAAGGAAACTACATTACATCCATATAACTATGGTGGGTCCCTTGGTCTTCATGTCATGTTGGGTAAAAAGTGCACAACTTCTCATAGTGACTTGGCAATGATCATTGATTTGATCTTGATCAATGATCACAATCTTTCATCTAACTTCTGACTTGGGCATGGCTCCATGTTACTGATGATGTGGGAAAGTCTTGTCAAGCTGGCATATAAATTATTATTCTAATCCTTGTTGTGACATCACATGATTTGGGTCCTATTGCATACACATTTTTAGGCTAGGCACTATGTTGCTACCGACGAGGCACAAAGATTTTCTAGTCGTGACATAGTGACCTCCAGTGTTCTTAAAATTTCTGGTGCATATGTGTCTCTAGTAGGATGCCACCATGTCTAGAAGATTATGTGGTTCATGTCTAACAAAGAAAACACTTGGGACCCACCTCTTGGAATTGTTGCCACATTTCCATTTTTTGTCAAGGTGCTATGTGGCTACTGGTGGGATTCTTTCATTTTTTGACCATGACACAGTGACCTCTTTAAGGCTTTAAAGATTCTAGTGCCAAGAATTTTTTTCCATTTTTTCCATCATTACCACAATCAATGCTTCTGACAAAGAGATAAAGTCAAAAGACCAATTTTAACGACAAGAACATTTTGGCACCCGTCCATTTCATAATCTCTCATCTTTCTTGATTTCCAGCAAGGCACTATGTTGCTACCGGCGAGATCCATTATTTTTTCAGTTGTGACATAGTGACCTCATGAATACAATTGAAATCTAGTGTCGGGAAAATACTTGCTTGTCAATCATGATTACCATAATTAATACCTCTGACACATTAGTAAAAATGCACATCCACGATATCACTTGGGAACTTTCATGTTCATCAAATTTTTTAAAAACCACCATGACCAATTTTAACGATAGGAACATTTTGACACACATCCGTTTCATAATCTCTCATCTTTCTTGATTTTTGGCAAGGTGCTATGTCGCTACTGGTGAGATCCATTATTTTTTCAGCCATGACATAGTGACCTCACGAATACAGTTGAAATCTGGTGTTAAGAAAATACTTGCTTGTCAATCATGATTACCATAATTAATACCTATGATACAATAATAAAAATGCATGTCCACAATATCACTTGGGAACTTTCATGGTCATCAGATTTTTCAAAAATTGCCATCTTCTATATTCTTCATTAAGGCACTATGTCACTACTAGTAGGATGTAAACTTTTTTTGATCGCAACATAGCGACTCATCAGAAAAATTGGATTCCAGTGATGCCACTTGCACTTCACTACATTTGGTTCCTTTTCCATTTCTAAAAATTCTAACATGAAGCACGTTACTAAAACCTTTTGAAATAATGAAATTTTTTGATCGTCGAGCCTCTACTTCATGACATTGCCAATCAATTTCACGACAGTCGCTATGTCGCTATCATTAAGACACTTGCATCTTCACATAGTGATGATGCGATATGCATAGATCTTATAAAGATTAGACAGTGGAAACAAAAAGGGTAAAAGGCACTTGGGGGGCATGAAAGATTTAAATGGGTCAATAAATATTCAAAATTTGAAAGGCTTCGTGCCCGAATAAATTCAGAAAGAACACAAGACTTAGGATTTGACAAGTTTTTTTAGAGGTTGTTAAAATTGCAAGGCCAAAGAACCAAAAACCCTAGTAGGAAAAAAATGGATTCAATTTTAATTTTTTATACCTAAACTAGAAGAAATTTATTTTGTAAAAAATCAAACCAATAGTGGCTCTGTTTCGGGATGATAGACTAACTGAGTCTATGTAGGAATCTAGAATCTATAGTGGAGCAAACCACACACTTGATAAATAAAGACAACTTCTTCAAAGAGCACAGAAACAAAATAATAGACATAGAAGACCACTATATAAAGTTATTTACAAGGACTTACAAAATATATATATATATACAAGGAAACAAGAAGAACTAAAACTACTATTCATGGATAAACAAGTATTTAAGTAGAAATACCTCTTCAAGAACTATCCATGAACTAGTAACAAGAATATTACCTGATAGATCCTTTAGTAAGTAAGAATCCTCTCCCTGTGGAGTTTCAATTAAGTAGGGACCTAGCCATATAGGGTCAAATTTTCCATGGTTTCCCTTTTATTCAATTCTTTCATTCCACATAAGGACCAAATCTTCAAATTCAAATTTCTTACTCACTTTTCTTTTGTCATATAATGTCTTGACTTGTAGTTGCGACTTTTGGTTCCTGAGAGATGCTTCTCTCCTGGTCTCTGCTAGTCCAACAAGCTCATCCAACCTTTCTTGCATGTCATCTGTAATATCTTCACCATATAACTGGATGTAACTATAAATTCCTACCAAGTTATTCTAAGGCATCCTTACTTAAAGTTTGTACAAAATATCAAAAGGTGCTACACCAATGGCTTTCTTCACAATCACCCTATTAGCCCATGTGGCTGATTGAAACTTATAATCCCAAGCTTTCTTATTATCATCTAGTGTCCTTTTTATTATTTTCAAAAAACTCTTATTTGTGAACTCAGCTTGTCCATTCCCATGTGGATGATAAGGGGAAGAAGTTAATCTTGTAATTCAATACTTGTTGTAAAATTTCATGAACTCCTCAGACCTAAAGCACATTGCGTTATCTGTTACAATTTTTTGAGGACAACCAAATCTAGAAATAATGTTATTTAGCAAGAAATTATTCACAACTTTACTAGTCGCATTTCTTGTTGGAATTGCTTCTACCCATTTTGTGAAGTAATCAATAAAAAGTAAAATCTAGGAATAGCCAGTGCTAGATTTAGGAGAGATCTCACCTATGAAATCTAGACCCCATTGCTGAAATGGTGCTTGAACCTCAACTGGCTTTAATGGAGTATTACTTGGGAATTTCAATTTTCCAGCAAACCTTTGACAGGCATCACATTTCCTAACCATGATCTAAGCATCCTTAAAAAGTGATGGCCACCAAAATCCAACTATCATTACCTTGTGTGTAGTGGTCTTGGCCATATAATGCCCTCCACAAACTCCAGCATGCATTTCATTCAACACTTATTTTGAATTTTCTTGGTCAACACATTTTAATAGTACTCCCTCAAAATTTCTCCACCATAAATTTTTCCTAGCAATGATATACCTGATGGCTTGTAACTTAGCACTCCTCTTCTCATTTTTAGTCAAATGGGAAGGAGCTTCCATGTGTTGTAGATAATGGATAACATTATCGTACCACTCATAGTGATACATGTCACATAAATCAAATCTAAGGTCATTTGCTACCATATTTATCTAATTAGCATCCAAATTAGACCGAACCATAAGTTTAGCTAGTCCTTGACCTCTTACTAGTTTTCTTATCTGTATCTCAATGTTGAATTCTTGGATCCTATTAATCCACTTGCATCTTCTACCTTATACTTCTTGTTGAGAAAAAATATCATTTACAACAGCACTTGGTACAAATGCAATGACAATGGCACCTACCAAGTAACATCTAAAATCCTTAACAACTTTTACCAAAGCATATGCTTCTTTCTCATTTATCTCATATTTCAATTTAGCAGGTTGTAATGAATATGTGCATTGGTTTTGTATAATATGGAGTCCTAAGGACTAGAGCATTCCTTATGGTAGTTTTAACATCCTAAAATGCCTATGAAGGTTTGCCATCCCAATTGATAGTAGCTCCTTTCTTAAGAATTTTTGAAATAGGTCTACTAATCTGAACAAAGTTAGTAACAAACCTCCTTAGAAAGTTAACTAGCCCAAAGAAAGATTGTATTCCCTTCACATTCTTAGGCCTAAGAACCTTATCAATGGCTACCACTCTCTTAGGATCTATCTTTACTCAATCCTTTGATACTATATGTCCCAATAGTTTTCCTTCAGTTATCCCAAATGTCCATTTCTTAGGGTTTAAGGACACTCCATATTCCAATGCTTTAATAAGAATATTCTCCAAATGCCTACAATGGCCTTCATCCTTTTTGGAATAAGTTGTAAGGTCATCTTGGTATACAACCATAAATTTATTGATGTACTCATGGAAAGCTACATCCATAGCCCTTTGAAAAGTGGCACTAGCATTAATCAATCCAAATGGCATTCTCACATATACATAAGTTCCCCATGGAGTTGTGAATGTTGTCTTAAATTGCTCTTCTTCTTTCACCAGGACCTAGTTATACCCTAAGAACCCATCCATCATGGACATAAGCTTAGAACTAGTTACTTGCTGCAACATAGCCTCCATGTTTGGCAACACATAATTATCTTTTAGGGAAGCAATGTTCAAATTTCTGAAATCCACACACAGTCTGATGTCTACATTATTTTTCCTGATAGGTACTAGATTTGAAACCCAATTGAAATTTCTAATAGGCTTAATTATCCCTCCATCCCATTACTTACATTAATTCCTCTTGCATTTTAGGGGCTAGAGTGGAATTTACTAGTCTCTATTTCTGCCTAAAAGGATTCACATTCTTTTTAAGTGGAATCACATGTTGAAAAAGGTCTTCTCTATAAGCCTTTAGGTCATCATATGACCATGAAAAGACATGTCTATATTTTCTTAGTAGGTCAATCAAAGGCTTTCTAATTTTAGTTGACAAATTTTGACCAATATAAATCTTCTTGGGGGCTTCATTAGTACCCAGATTTATCTCTTCTAGCTCTAGAGGTTTAAAATCTTTAGCCTCAGGCCTTACCCTATCTTGGTTATCAAAAATGTTCTCCAAAACAAAAAAACCTTTAGGTACTTTATTAGTATTTAATTTTATGACCTCTTGACCAAAGATTGTTTCCTTCCCGTCTATGGTTTTAACTAAATCACTATAGTCCAATTCTTGACCATGGTATTTATCTTTGTTCAAAAAGAAACTCACAATGTCTTTGTCATCTTCAAATACTTACCAATGTTCAATATTATAAAGTATTGAGGGTCTATTCTGGACCTCAATCTATGAAACTCCTGCAAATGATACCTCTTGTGATTTAATTGCTACATTTGCTAATAAGTCAGCCATCTTATTCTAAGTTCTATCTCTTCATGAAATACCAAATGCATCAAAGAATTCTATCTAATCCTAGACAACATTTCTATACTATTTCAATCTTTTATTTTTAGATTCATACATCCCCTTTATCTATGAGATAACCAACTTTGAATCACCTATAGCATGCAACTTTTTAATTCCATGGTGGGTAGCAACTTTCAACCCTAACAACAGGGATTCATATTCAGCTATATTGTTGGTGCATGAAAAATTTAGAGCGAAAGAATATCTAAAAGTATTCTTTTCAGGAGAAACAAAAGCTACCCCTACCCCTACACCTTCTTTAGAGCTGGCCCCATAAAAAAACATGGTCCATAATATTTGTGAGTCCATACAACATTCAACTTCATGTTCAATCACAGTAGGAAACTTCTCAACTTCCTGGATAATTAACTCAACTCTGAATGCATTCACACCTGTGTCTAAAAAACAAGTAGCATCTCTGTAAATTTCTTCCACCAAAATATGACTAACCATTGGCTCTCTTTCTACTTTAATAGCCTTATCTCCTATGTGAAAAGTTGAAAAGGTTAGGTCACATTGTAGGCTACCTGCCATAGCAGCACTCCATTTTCTAGAGAGCAACATTCCATAATGTGGAGGAATATCAACTACAAGGACTGACATGGTCAACTCTACTTCAAGGTATCCAGCTAGCTTAAATGGTAAAGCGTTAATAGTACCTATAACTAGGACTTCTCTAGCATCCATACCTCTACATCTTCCTTGCTTAGTATCTACTTTAAACCCTAGAGCTTCCATTACTTTGAAAGGCATGATGGTGTTAGAAGCTTCTGAATCTATCATGAAATTTTTAAAGGTTTTTCCTTTCATAATCAGGCTAAGAAAAAATGGGTCAATATTTTCTATATATGGTACTGATGAATCATCTAAGAATATTAGGGAAATTTGAGATATAATACCACTATCTTCTACTACCAATGGGGTTTGTTGAATGGCATTTTGTTCTATACTATTGTTATTATTTTCTATCCCTTCCAACCATGACAAGGCTTTTCTCTTATGCTCTTCAATTCTAAACAATTCAGATAAGGGTACTTTAATAGTAATTTGTGACAACATGGATATCATGTCAATAAAATAAAACATAGTGGGTTTCACAATCATACTTGGAGTAGGAATCTTTTGAATAGCAGGCACTATCATTTGCTTGATGGTATCACATCCTGATCCCTTTTCTTGCACAATTGCTTTTGTTGTCTCATTTGTTTGGAATTGAACCTTCTTCTTGGATTCCCACTTCTTGGTTTTAATATCTTTAACTTTAATTGTCTCTACATTAGCATCCTTATTTTCATCCTTCATCTTATGTGTATTATCCTTGATGAATATACTAGAAGGCTTCCTGATAGCATTATTAATTATTTTTCTCCTCAAATTGTAACTACTATGTACTTGGGAGATCATCTCTGCAGTGATCCTATCAATTTCCTCTTTAGAGGGCATTCTCAAGTTTACATGACCAACTTCAGAAGATGTAGCACATACCTAATCTTCATCATACCATTCATTGTCTGAAAACACTTGTTGATGATGTAAATAATAGGAAATGTTCTTATTTTCAAGATCCCTTTCAGTTTCTTCCAAATTAGAATCCCCACAATCATTGCACATGCTCACCATATTACAGCTTACATCATCATGGCTTTTTTCTTCTTCTTCTTCCTCATTTTGTGCACTATGATCTAAAACAAATGATTGAGCAACTACATAATACTCTGAAGAGTGATCTGATTGAAAAATGATACACCATGGCACATTATCATTCATATTAACAGAACTCCTTTCTAGAGGATCCGGTGTACCCTTATCTTTTACATTTTGGGTTTGGCTAGGGATTGGCTTACCATCCTTCCATTAAGTGGTATAAGGATAATTCTGCATTCTAAGTTGTCTATTGAAATTTTTATTGTTCAATGGGGCTTTCTCACCAACATTTGGCTTATGTGTGTTGAAAGTAGTTGGGTTCATCTTTTTTAATAAGTCCAACACCTGACCTATTATGGGCTCTTTAGGCTTCTTTCTTGTAGGGGTTTTATCAACTTCCCTTTTGTTTTTATTTTTGGGATTAAATAACTTTGGATCATCTCTGCTACCAAGTTTTCTAGATGCTTTCCTATTATTTTCAATATTCACTGCAATCTTATAAGCATCCCTCAAAGTTTTAGAATCTTAATCCCTCAACTAGTAAGCCATCTTGCTGTCAAAACCATTAAAATAGGTTGTAAGACAAACATCCTCATTCAACCTCATAACTTGGAAAAATTTGTACATACTCTTTTGGAATCTTACATTAAAATCAAATGTAGACTCATTAGGGTTCTTCTTGATATTATTGAAATCATTCAACATAAACCCAACATTAGTATTATCTCCATACTATTCTTTGAACAATTTCTCCAAATCACTCCATGAACTAATGTTGTCATTAGGTAGTCTTCTAAACCAATATCTTGCATCTTTGGTTAGTGAATGAACAAATAACTTCATCACCACATCCTCATGTTCAACTTCAAAGTCATTTAGCATATCTATGAAAATTCTCAAGTGCTCTTCACTAGTAATAGCATTATTTCTAGAGAACTTGACAACTTTATCTTTTAAATCAAAAGATATAGGATGTGGAGCACCAAAAATACCTACAAATGACATTTGTCTATACTTTTCCATGCAGATGGGCTTCTTCTAAAAATTGGCGACATTTGAGGTGCTTTCTACATTGGCTTGGTTGAGAATAACACTTTGAGATTGTTGAGGTTGGATGACTGAGACTTGAGTACCAATGGTGGATGATGAGGCAAGGGTAGATTGAGATATTTCCTGGGTTGACATTACTGGTCCACAAACAAGTATAGAATTCACAATTGGGGTAGACAAGTTTGGCCATGAAGCCAATGTATAATTAGACTTTATGAACTAGATTTTCCTCCTAGTTTCTGTGGCTTGGGCTTTGTTCTCAACCTTCTCAAGTTCTTTTGCAAGATCTTCTTTCTCTTTCCTAGCTCTTTCTAGATCTAGATCTAATTTTGACATAGGGGAGTTTACAAATTTACTTGCTACTATTTGAGGCTCATTTATCTAAATCTCTATGGCTTTGCATTTTCCTTTATCTTTCTTTTTTGCAATAGGTTCTATCATGTTATTTACGATGGGCTTGTAGGGTTGAACTTGGACAATAGTAGGTTTTTATTTTTGGCTTAGAAAATTTTCTTGGTCCTAAAATTTGGCTCTCAAGCTATCTACATCTCCAAAGACATCAGCATGAAGGATTGAAATTCTTTCTTCTAACTTCTTATTTTGTTCTTTCAAGGTACCCATCCTTCTAAGTAGATTATCTCTTTCCACTATAGTGTCTAGGGTGGCTTGCTCTCTTTCCTTTTCTAGATGAATGTGCTTAGCTTCTTCTTTAACAACCCATTTCTTCAAAACTTCTATCTCTGATCATACTTCTTTAGGATCTATAGAACTGGCTTCTAAATCAGTGGAATCATCTAGGTCTATAAGATTAGTTTCCATGTATGGGACCACTTTGGGATTAAAAGGATCTCCAAATGAACTCCTGAGTCCTAGACTATGATTCATTTCAGCTATCAGATTTGGCCTAGGGGATGCATTACCTACTGGTGACATATTCTTATCTTGATAGGCTCTTTCATCTAGTAATGAGGTACTAAATATTCCTCCCAAGAGTCTCCTGGTTTCTGATTCAGAGCTTAGTGATAAAGACTCTCTCCCTACCACTGGTTGGTATTAAGAACTAAGTGATATACTACCTCTTCATTTCTAGGTGGGGTTTGGGTCTTCCTTTTTCTTATTTAGGTTCTTCCTACCACCTTGAGGAAAGTCAGTATACATTGGTACATCTAGATTGGCTCTTGTCTAAGCTCTTTTATTTTTTCTCTTGTCAGCCATATTCACTATTTATTAATAAGCACTAGCTTCAAAACCTTGACAGAGACACCACCCTATTCTAGGGGAAAATACAAAAATTAAAACTACTCTCAACTTTAAGGAAAAGACACAAGACAATATAGAAACATATGACATATAGGTGAACCAATCACAAAGATCATGAGACTGCAATTCTTGCTTAACAGATAAGACACTTGGAAGGGTTGTATATGTCAGTGCACATCTGTGGCATTTGGTTTTCTTTTTCCTTTTTAAATTCTAAAGGTTTGTCGCTAAAACATGTCTACTATAACCTCAAACAATACTAAAAGATCTAACAAACATGTACACAATAAGACCAAAGAAACTATAATACTTCTTACATATGTGTTGGACAACTCCCTAGTGGAGTTGCCATTTTGTTGGTGATTTTCAACAATTGAACAACAAAAGGTCAATACCAAGATAATAATACTCACAAATCTAAGGATTATCTACTTCCCATGAACAATTATGTATGCATATTCTTTGGATCCAACTTTAACAAAACCAAGAACAACTTTCTACTCTTTAGGCTCTATAGAACCAAGGTCGGTATACCTAGGGGATGATTCAAAATGAATGCTGATGTATGAGAATTTTGTTAGTTTCAATCTAATTCTCATCTTCTATCTTAGACATATATAAATTTTATCCGTTCCTTGACATTTTAGATGATATACATCCCTTACAGCAGATTTGGTCACAATTCTTCTCAGATTTACAAATATTTCTAGCAAAGTAGTTAACTAAAACTAAGAGATTATATGCAAATAAGTGATGACCACCTTTTAAACTCTTCAAAACAATAAAATAAAATTTATTTTTATTTTAGACTTGATGCTTATCCATGATCTACCTATCTGCAAACTGGATTAACTAGATCAGTCCCTATTCCATTGGGATTCAGAGTCTACTCCAATTTATAGATCTGATTTTTTGCATTACAACAAATATTATTAGCAATTCTTACTAGAATTCATTCTTATGGACATCGTTTCTATTACCATAGCAATCCCATCAAATTCATTAAAGCCTTTACTTAATTCATTGAATTAATAGCAATAATGAATTGACATACAACCTAAGTGAATTGTATTCAATTGGACAAGCTTTACTCACACAATATCAGAATAGCTAGGTAATAACAATGGAGACAAAATTCAGCAAGAATAGATATGGGAATGGTTCAATCTTGTATTAATTTTCCTTGAAAATTGTATACAATTGTAATAAAACTCATAATGACTCTAGAAAAAGACACAAGGATCATGTAATATCAATGTATTCTTAGAAAATTTGCAGAGAAGATACATCATAAAGTTTTCTACAATAACTAGATTGACCAATATTCAATTTAAACTAAAATTGCATTAGAAATCAAACCCTTCTCTAGCCCTAGAATCTCACTTATATAGAGTGAGATACAACAAGCTTCAAGCATTGAGAATTCATAGGTGTCCTTTTACAAAAGATATTTACACTTTGCAAACAATCACAAAAGGACAAAAGAATTTTGTAACAAAAAGTTAATACATCACGTATTCCTTTGGTAGGTCCCATTTCTATTACATCCTCACATGTTACTAATTTTTCCTTTTTTGATTGGCTAGTACTATTTTGAATCTTCGATGTATGTAGCTGCTAGACTAGCCAATGATGAAGTTTGTTCTAGCAATTTCAAATCAATCTCAACTCAAGAGTTTTCACTATTTTCATCATGAACTGACAAGAGTACTTTTATTCTTGTTTCTTCACCTTTCATGTCAACATCTTGGGCTTCTAGATGTGCAACTAAGATTGGTTGGTTGCCTCTATCTTCTTCTTCCTTTTGGCCTTGTGCAGTTGTATCAATGATTTGTATTTCATCTTCCTACACCTCATCATCATCAATTTCAACTTCTTCAAACTATTCATCAGATGCAATATCTACCATCCACTTGTCAAAAAGTGTGTCATCTGGCCAATTAAATTGCAGAATATCCTATTGCTTCTTGATAACATATTCACCTTCTTTGTCAATATCAACAAAATCTTGTTTCAAAGAATCAAAGAATATTTGGGCTTTCACCATTTCTTTTGTTGTGGTGGTCCACCATGCATTTCATGTTTCATTGATGATTTTATTCATTCTTAGATAAAATAAATCATCTAATTCTTTAGCCCATTCATCTTTAGTTTTCAATTTATTTTTCCTATCCAAAGCACATGGGAATAAATCAAATTTTTGGCTCTTATACTTATCCAATTACCCAACTATTCATCTTTGTAACTAAACTCTTTTATCATCAAATTCTGGAAGATCATTAACAATATCATAGGTTTTTTCAATCTGATCATGAGAGGACCTTATGACAGAGTAGCACAAGAATATAATTTCTTTCCTTTTCTTTCCCCACTTATTCACAATAGGATTTAAGGCCTCATCATTTGCTTTTATTTCATCCCATATATTTATTGTTCTTGCTAATTGATCATAAAATAATGGCCATTCAATATTATCTCCCAGATACATGAGAGCCTTTCTTAATTTGTCTTCATACTGCACATTCAGCTCTACATGTAAAGCCCACAATTTACTCTTTTCTTCTTCAAAATCTTTAGTTGTGTAATATTGTGGCCTTTGTTGAGTATCTGGCATTTCTATGAGAGGATTGGATTTAAAAGGTTCCATTGGAGTGTGAGGATATGTGATTCTTGGCCTAGAACACCTCCCCATTACCTTATTTTCAAGTTCAATCATTTTCTAAACTTCTTTATTATAAGTCTCCAAAACTCTCTCATACTTATTCTGCAGTTCAAACATTGTCTTCTTTTCTTTTTCTGCAATAGCCAAAACAAACTAAGATGTTCCAACACCTATGTGAACTGCCTCCACATGGGAGGTATCTACTACTCTTTTTACAATGATATTTCCCATTAACCCAAAGTCATCTGGCTCTGATGAAATAGCCCTTGATCCCTTCCTTAATGACCATATAACCAAAAATTCTTGGTCCTCACTAAAAGTACCACTTGTGAACTCTTTCTTATTTTGGTCCTGTAGGTCCAATTTATTTGAAACAAAACTAAAAATCAGAGCATCGATTATGTCCCAATTGGGTAGTAGTAAACTATTTGATGCTCTCACCATCTACCTCCCCTCTTTAGGATTTATACTTTGAAATTCCTACATCATCTTTTCTTTTACTGTATTTTGCAAGGCTGCATCCTCTAGCTCTGGATGCTCTGTTCTTAATTTATTACATCTTTCTTTATACTTTCCTATATTTGCTCTCCATGCAAACCGATGAAAAGCTCTGGACTTAACAAAACTATCATCTGACAAAAATTGTTGACGAGCTTTCTTTATTACAGGGTCTAATTCTCATCCTTTAAAATCTGCTACTATCAACTCAAGGCTTGGCATAGGGGGCTCTTGGGGGATTCCCTCTTTGAATTCTACCTGGGTGATAAAAACTCCTCCTTGTGACCCCAGCTATTCAATTGTCTCCCCAGTTAATTGTTCCTCTCTAATCCTCAAAGGGGACTATGTAGGCAAATATTCCTCAATGTGAGGACCTTGTTCTTTCATTATTCTTTGCCTCTTAGGAGAGGGTTCATCAAGTCTCTCTTCCTAGACAACACTAGTGGATCCAGTTATTCATTTGCCTTTGTCCACAATGGTCTTCTTCTTTTGAATGATATTATACCTTGGCCTTTTCTGGACAATCAATTTTCTTGCCCCTAGATTGGGATTGAATCCTAGCCTCCTTATCACCTCCTTAGCCTTATCTAGATAAGAATTAATAAAAAAATTCTTTTTCTCATTCATAGTTTCTATTGTTTTAGGGAATGTAATCATGAGCTTATTTATTCTATCTACCTCTATGAAAGCATTACCCAAAGGACTATAATTTTCATCAAAACAATGAATAAAATCCAAAACCCTTGAGAACACTTTCTATTTTTCTTTCTTAGTTTCTAATTCTTGCAAGGAGAACCCATTTTGTATTATGTCTTCCAAAAAATATGACTCATGATCAATTTTTCCAAGCTTAATTCTATGCCTAAAGGCTGAGTTATAGAATCCCTCAGTGTCACAAAAATGGGTATGAGAGACAACCATCTTGTACTGATCTAATATTTTATGCAAAGAAAACCAACCCCCTTTTGTGATCACAAATTGGTGGGCTACAGTGCAAGTTGGGAATATTGACCCTCTTTGCCTTTTTAATAAATAGATTTTCTCCAACCCTCCTAGCTGCCACAAAAATTCAGCTACCCCTACTTTTAATGGCACCTGGTAAAGTAATATATGAGTAGTACCTCTGAAACCATAAATCCTAAAGACAGTTGAAACTAAGTATGGGATGATATCTCCCCAATTATGTGAAACTTTTAAACCAACACAATTGAACAGGGGCCTAATAAGACTTACCAATGCCTTAGGTACTCTAGGATTGTCACTTAATAATAGGCACCTCAACTTTGAAGCAAAGTATCTATCAAACCTGACAAAACTAGCCTTTTCTACTTCCTATGTCATATCTGCACTCCATAGCTAGACTGGCAGTGCTTCTCCATCCTGTTCTCTATTCAATTTCATTTCCTTACCAAAATATATTGCTCCTTTGAACAAAAATATATGCATCAACAAGGAATAGTGACCAAAAAAATTCTCCACCTTGCCTCTTGTAATTCCAACCAGGCCATTATGAATTTCTTTTGCTAAATAGGAGGCAAAATCAAAAATAATATCCACACCAAAAGAGGAAATCTAAGTGATCATATTCATGAAACCTATGGGCATAAACTCCTCTTCATCTTCACCAAAAACTCTACATAAAGTCCTTTATGCCTCCAAAGCCCTGGTATTTAAATATGCCCTTTTGAAAGGTTCCTTAGAAGATGTTATAATCCCTAGAAAGTTTCCAATTTTGCCTATATGTGCCCTCAGTGCACCCTTCCTAATTGCATCCTTCTTTGACACATATTCTTTCTCTAAATCTTGTAAGTCAATAGGCACATGATAGTCTATCAAAGGCCCTAAACCAAATACCTCTCAAATTTCCTCTATGCAGATTGTGATCAGAATTTCACCATCAATTCTTCTCACTACTCTGATTGCTTGATCATAATTTTTTCGCAATAGCTTTGAGAAGGTCATAATCCATAAAGACACTTGGAACTACTGATTTTCCTAAATCAAAGTTCTAGATATTGTCATGTGGGGCAAATAAATTCCTTTCTGAAAACCATTTCTTGAATAAAGAAAGACCAATTTGGGGAGTTTTGGCATCCTGGACCCAATTCTCCTTATCGTATAACCCATCTACAATTTTGAGCCTAAGGTTTAATGAGGTTAACTTTTTCACTTGCATAGTTTCAGTGGTAGACTCGGGGAGTAATTCAAGCAGGTCATCAGGGATATTCCTAGCTAAATAATCTTCCTTCCTAGAGAATACCTTCTTGGGAGGCATACTAGATATAATTTGTAGAAAAGTAAATTGCTACAAATTTTATAGTATATATGAACTTACTTGATTTTCTTTCCTACTCTTCTCTGTAATCTTGCAATGTCTTGCAAACAATGGGAAATTGCTTCACATTTTGCTCAAGCTTAGCACAAATTCTTACTAATTTCTTCTACTTTGGGAGCTTGAAATCTTGTTCACATGGGATGGAAATGGCCAGATCGTCTGCAATATACTCTATTTTTTCTCGCATGTAAAGCTTGTATTCCTCATAAATGAACTATAAAGGAAACAGAGTGGCACCACCTTCTACATTTAAATTTGCACCGTTGATCTCAAAAAATCCTACAATCCAGGAGTGAAAACAGGGATGACTCATCTTCCTCTTGACATGTTGGTAGTCAAACCAATGAAAATTCTCCACTTGTACTTTTCCTTCACTGTTGGCATTTCCAACTGGACCCATTGATCCTTGTGGATACATGTCACCTAATCGCTATCTCACTATACATAAAGAGTGAGCATATTGCCTATGTGATATAGAGAGAACCATTGATTTCATCTTTGATTGAGTGGATGACATTTGATTCATTTTTTAATACAAATATGGTGGGTCCCCTATCCATTTGCTTTACTCATCATGGTGCTATCCTTAAAACCCGAGAAACTCTCCATAGCAATGAAGTGACAGCAATAGATCTAAGCTTAATCTGAAGGTGGGTGCCTTGGTCACCATGTCGCATTGGGTAAACAGTGCACAACTTCTTATAATGACTTGGTGATAATCATTGATTTGATCTTCATCAATGATCACAACCTTTCATCTGACTTCTAACTTGGGTGTGGGTCCATGTTATTGATGACATGGGAAAGTCCTATCAAGCTAGCATATAACTTAATACTCTAATCCTTGTTGTGACATCATGTGATTTTGGTCCCGCCACATACACATTTTCAAGCTAGGCACTATGTTGCTATTGGCAAGGCGCAAAGATTTTTCACTCATGACATAGCGACCTCTGATGTTCTTAAAATTTCTAGTGCATATATGTCTCCAACAAGATGCCATCATGTCTAGAAGAATACATGGTTCATGTTTGAAAAAGAAAACACTTGGGACCCTCCTCTTGGAATTGTTGTCACATTTCTATTTTTTGTCAAGGCGTTATGTTGCTATCAGTGGGATTCTTTCATTTTCAGATCGTGACATAGCAACCTCTTTAAGGCTTTAGAGATTCTAGTGCCAAGAATTTTTTTCCATTTCTGCCATCATTACCACAATCAATGCTTCTAACAAAGAGATAAAGTCACATAACCAATTTTAATGACAAGAACATTTTGGTGCCTGTCTGTTTCATAATCTCCTATCTTTCTTGATTTCTAGCAAGGTGTTATGTCGCTACCAACAAGATCCATTATTTTTTTGATGATGACATAGCAACCTTGTGAATATAGTTTAAATCCAGTGTTAGGAAAATACCTGCTTTTCAATCATGATTACCATAATTAATACCTCTGACACAGTAATAAAAATGCATGTCCACAATATCACTTGGGAACTTTCATGGTCATCAAATTTTTCAAAAACTATCATCTTCTATATTCTCTGTTAACGTGCTATGCCACTATCGGCAAGATGTAAACATTTTTTGATCATGACATAGTGACTCATTGAAAAAATTGGATTCCAATGACGCCACTTGCACTTCATTACATTTGGTTCCTTTTCTAGTTCTGAGAATTTTGACATGAAGCGCGTGACTAAAACCTTTTGAAACAATGCATTTTTCTAATTTCTGAGCCTCTACTTCACAATACTGCCAATCAATTTCATGTTAGTTTCTATGTTGCTATCATTAAAACACTTGCATCTTCACATAGCGATGACACGATAGCTGTAGATCTTATAAAGATTAGACGGTGGAAACAAAAAGGGTAAAAGGCACTTGGGGGGCATGAAAGATTTAAATGGGTCATGGAATATTCAAAATTTGAGAGGCTTCACACCCAAATAAATTCAAAAAGAACACAAGGCTTAGAGTTATACAAGTTTTTAAGAAGTTATTAAAATTGTAAGGCCAAAGAACCAAAAACCCTAGGAGGAAAACAATGGATTCAATTCTGATTTTTTATACCTAAACTAGAAGAAATTTATTTTGTAAAAAATTAGACCAATAGGTTACTGTCAAATTAATTTTATAGAAATGTAAACATGAAAGATAGCATATTGAATAACACATTTGACACAATGATTTAACATCGAAACCCAATTTGAGAAAAACCACCAGTAACATGCTACTCATTCTCACTCTTCTGAAGTGATGCCCTATTAAAGGCCAACCCTGTTAAAGATATCAATGTACACTGTTAAATGTGACTTAGTTAAAGGATTCAATCACCATGTTAGGAGTGAGTCTTTTAGAGGACTTTAGATCATTCACTTGGAATGTCTCTCGGTTAAAGGATTTACCCTAGACTATTTCAATGATTAGAAAGTAACAGTAAGGCTTGATTTGATAACAACTTATAACACACATATAGATTATAGATCTTTTTTTTAGTCCTCCAATTTTCTTGGCTTTTACACACTTCATCTCTGATAGCTTTTTCACCCTTCAAGCATTCATACCCTTAAGCCTTCTTTCTTTTATTTCCAATGCAGTCTCTCCTCTCTGGTCACTGAATGAAGCAATGCCCTAGACTCCTTGTCTTCCTTAGGTTCTCACACATGAAAACCTTTGTTTCTGACCAACTATCTCTATAAATAGAAAATTAAGATCTTTTTTCATTCATCTTCCATCATCCATTTTAGGGTTAGGTTGGATTGGGTAGGATTAAATGAATCTACCCATCATTTCATTTCATTCCCTTTTAGAAACTTCTCCTTCAATCCTCTTTGAATTCACCTCAAAATGGTTCATCTTGAATTATGTGCCACCAGCAACCTTATCTTCCACACAGTTCACACAATTCAAGAAATCAAACTTGTCAGCTCAAATTCATCAAATTCTTGATCTTTCTCATAATACTAACACTCAGCATTAACTAGCCTCTAGTGCTTGGTACATACTGCATTGCTCGGCATCAACTAACAAATCACTTAGCATGAACTAATATTTACTAGTGCTTGACATCAACTTAACTTTACTTAGCTTACATTGTTTCACTCAACTTACACTAAAATTGACTTTGCTCGGCTCTAACTAATTTTATGCTCAACTTACACTAACTTTTCTCAACACCAACTGTTCAAAATGTTAAGCTTGGTAGACACTATGTTTAACTTGTTCTTCTGAACTTAATCAGTGTAACCATCCTTTGCAACCTTTAGTAGATTATAAATACACCATAACATTACTATATTACCTAATCATTGTACTCCTTTTATATATCATAACTGAACCTTTCCTCTAGGTGCTATTGTTACCTCATTTAATGAAATCCTCTTCATCAATCAAATATATGATAGTACTCAAATCATATATGTCTTACTAGAAAGTACTAGGTTTGACATTAGTGACAAAAAAAATGATTGAAACACATTTATCATACTTGTATCAATCTATTTTCAACATTTGTTGGGTGAGGGTTAATTGCACAAAAGAAAATAATATGACTATTCACTATTTTCTTGAATTATACTTAGATAATTTTCTAAGTTCAAGTATTCAAAACTTAGTATTGTGTTTTTCCTTCTTCATAGTAGGTATATGTTTCTATAAATGACAACCCTAAATCATGCTTAAATATCCTCCTAGCCAAATTGTTAATAGATGGAATCCTTCTTGCTTGCATCATAGTTCACACGTCATTTTAATCCTATAGTGTACATTCAACATCATGGGGATAATATGTCGATACTAGTATTACATGTTGATGATCTCATTGTTATAGATAGTTCACCCTTTATGATTTGGAGTGTTTGGAAAGCTTTGAGAGAGTAGTTTGAGATGACAGACCTTGGGCTTCTACACCATTTCTTGGGCCTATAGGTTGTTTAGTCTTTGAATGGGATAGTCATACTTTAGCAAAAGTATGATCTTGATATGCTTCATAGATTTACTATACATTAGGGGGCCCTCACATTATTGGTTACATAGACTTGGATTGGACTAGTGATGTTGATGATCTGAGGTCTACTTCTAGCTTTGTTTTTGTTGGTGTAAATAAGTATTTACTATTTACACTTCACTTAAGTTTACTTAGGTTAATGCATTATTTTATTATTTATTTGGTGAGACACTTAGGAGTTTGCGTACTTTTTTGAGTTGTCATGTTGACAACATAGAAGTAAGCAACTCCAATCTATCACATGGTGTCTGCAACATTGGAGTTTGCATAATTAACTGAGTTGTCATGTAGACAACACAGTTATTCGCACTCCTATTTTAGCATATGGTGTCTACAACATTATTTTTTGTGCTACACCTTTGTAGGCTTATCCTCTCATCATCACACTTACTCCTCTACTTAATGGAGGATAACCCACACCTGGTGGACATGTGCCTAGTTGTATGACTTATCATGTTGTTGATTCCTAGGCATTCTAGAAGCATTCCATAGGCCTTCATATACAGGCACTCCTAGTGTACTTTCACATTGAATTGACTACATATCGATATTCTCATCATACTCTTTTTGGTCTACTATTGTGCTTGTGCTTGAGTTCTTTGATCTTCCATGAATTTTTCCCTAAGGAAAATTCTTACATGGTATCAGATCTCTTGGAGAATTTCTCTTCACATAGCCATTCAAGACCATCTTCTTGCTTCAAACACCTTGAACCAGATCTGAAGTATCGCAATCATTGGGAGCATCTAGAGCCAGAATAGACCTCGCCATTGCATCTGGAACATTGATTCAGTGAAAATCGACTATAAATCTGCCTACCCTATGCCAAAGTCCATTTTGAGGCAAAAAAAATTTGCAAACCAAAACCCAAAGGCTCGATTTGCAAGTTTGAAATGATTTTTATTTAGATCTACAATCATTTGATTAAGATGGCTATTTTTATTTTTTCTCTACATATTTTCAAAAAAAGTCAGCCAATTGGCCCTACAGAGAAATTTTTTTGTAGGAATCGGGTAGTGACACCCTGACCCCTATAGGGAATATCCACTATGAAATTTAGAATATTCCATCGACAGTCAGACTGCACAGCAACATATTCCATTTATTAGGGAGAATATTCCTTAATTTATCAATGGGAACACAACAACCAGCCGACTAGCAAATCTGACATTAATATGTCGAGCCACAATCAAACCCCAACAGATAGACCACAGATCGATAGGTGGCTTCTTTGTTTGAAGTCCATGGAACTTTTTTTTTAAACAGTGAAGACTTGCCAATTCCCATCAATGTGCGATTAATAATGGGAAACCCACTGGCCGCATAATATTTTTGGCCCCCCACAAACTTATCTCCAAAAAATGTTTAATGTCGCTGCGAATGTCATTCTTCCTCAAAGTCAGCACTAGAATCACAGCCTCTAACTGCCACTCAAAGTCTCCCAACATGGCAAACATAGACTTCTAGCCCCCGTAAAAGCCTTTCTTAGGCAGTGATAGAGTTTACACCTCCGCCACGTGGAGCCACCACATGGCCAAGCCCTAGCCACTTCAGTTGTCCCTATGTGTAGAATGAAGCATCCATGCAGACAAACAACTTGATAACCCCGTCAATCAACACATGGATTGACATGCAAGTTCATACCTTCAACATGTAGGCTCCAGTGATCACCCAGTCAGTAAGTGGACACATCAGCCCATGCCACGTTTGCAAATAACTGCCACCTAAGTGTACAACAAGTAGACACATGGACAAATCATACACACATGTAGGAGGGCCCTACATTTTTATTGTACTATTTGTACATTTTGTACAATATGGTGCTGACATCATCTATTAGTGCCATCAACCACGTCATTCAGGGAGGTCAACTTTTTGTTGACATTAGCATTTCACAGTGTTAAATTTGATGACCATCTGACTGTCATTTCCAAGAATTTTTAAACTACTATGATGGTCATTTGACCATCAAATCTAGGCTAATGGTTTTCTACCTAGACCCCTCTCTAGATGCAGTTTTGATTTCATAATCCAACTTTGGGAGGTCATAGCTTAGTCATCAGAGCTACAAATTAGGTACAATTTTTTTATATTTTGGGTAGAATTTCCTAAACTTTTCATGGCACAATTCTCTTCTAGTTTTGGTGCATGGGTTTGTCAGAAATTAGATCTTATGGTGACTATACCGATCCAATCCTGCATTTTGCAACTTGAAATGCTCCGTACGAGCTCATCTGGACACATTTTTAGGTACTATTTTTTTTGAAAGTGTGTTATTTGTCATCTACTTTCCATTTTTGCAATCAGATCATAGGGTTGTGTGGACAAAAATATCACTTTCAGAATTAGAGCCTTTTCTACATTGTATTTCTTTGATTACTTTTCAAAATTGTTGTACATCTAAGTTACAGTGCTTAGTGCCAGATTTAGGCCTCAAAAGGTAGTGATAAACAAAAAAATTAGAAGTCCACTTCGTACATTTTGACAAGTGGCCTCTTCTACCTGCACTATCTATAAAGCATCAAATTATACATTAGGGGGGTTGATTCATTTTTCTTGCATCTTTGAGGGGTAAATTAACTACTCCATCATGCAAGAGGAAGATTTAATTATCTTGACACTAGAGAACTATCAGGAATGGAGTCAATTGGTTATCACATATCTTAGTCAACACAATGCACTGCCATATGCAAAAGGACTTTCCTACGATGGTGACACATTTTCCCTCATTTGTTGTACACTCTTTCTATTTATGGATATGGAGCTTATGGATTCACTTGATGACATAAATCCAACTAATCCATATGTTTTTTGGATTCATCTTTGGGAGTTGTATGGAGATCCACAAATTCCTCCCTTCCCAAAAGATCTTTTACCTCCAGTTGTAGCCGCATCCTCTCCAGATGAGATCACACCTCCAGATGCTACTCCTAATCTAGTTCCATCCACAGATGCTTCTGATTTAGTGTAGAAAGAAATATTGGCTTCTTACTTCAGCTTCATGGGATGACTTCCTTCCAGACATTTCAAGGTTGTTCATGGAAGCTCACATTGAAGATGTAGGAGACATCATCAATGAGATACGTCTTCTCTTTGTTGAGGCAAATATTTCATCCATTTCCATAGTGATAGATCCAGCATAGCAGGGTACACCTTGTCTTCCACCTCCAACATTAGTGGATGACTTCTTGACAGATATTTTAGGTTTGTTCATGGAGTCACACATAGCAGATTTGGGAGACATCTTTGATGATATATTGCTTCTATTTGATGAGGAAGATCCTTCTCCAGTTGTTGCAAGGCTTCACTCTGACCCTCATGTCCATCCTCTACACGATTGATCTTCGTAGGTTGATATGATTGTGGATCCTTATGTACAGCAGTTGCAAGAGGTCTCTTTATCATTTGAGGAGATAGTAGGTTCTTTTGGATAGGTTCTACATCCATCCTTGTCAGATCTGCACTCATTCTTTTCAGTAGTCTTGGAAGGGGTGACCATCAGCATTAACACAGGGATAGTTGAGTAGGTTTTAGAGGCATCATTGATCATTGGGATTCTTTCTACATACAAGGGAAGCATCTCACTTGTACCTTTGTCATTGTTTCTTCCAAAGGGGAGGAACGTCATTCAGCGGTCATGGATCAACTTCTACATTGGAGCAGCTATCACTGATTGGCACACTACATTTATGTGCGGCAGGGGGACTACCTTGTCTCCTTCTTCTCTTTTATGGGGGGGACATTTTCATCTTATGGGGTTTTCTCCTTCTCATTCTTGTCTTTTGTATATACTTGATGTATGTCATAATGGGGGGGTCTTGATTACTCCATCCATCCATGCATCTTGTCTTTTCATCTCTCTTTTTGGGGGAGTCTTTTTCCCATGAGGTTTTCCCTTTTTCTCCAATTTATGAGAGATTATATTTCAATATGTAAATGGGTACCTAACATGGCCTAGTAGTTGGGATCCATTATGCATTTCATCCTAGTTTTTTTGAGCTTAAGTGCATTCCCCTAAGTTACACTTAAGGGGGGGTGTTGGTATAAATATGTATTTACTATTTACAATTTAATTAGGTTTACTTAGGTTAATGCATTATTTTATTATTTATTTGGTGAGACACTTAGGAGTTTGCATACTTTTATGAGTTGTCATGTTGACAACATAGAAGTAATTGACTCTAATTTAGCACATGGTGTCTATAGCACTGGAGTTTACATAATTAACTAAGTTATCATGTAGACAACATAGTTATTCGCGTACCTATTTTAGCACATAGTGTCTACAACATTATTTTGCATGGTACACCTTTGTAAGCTTATCCTCACATCATCGCACTTACTCCTATGCTTAATGGAGGATAACTCACACCTAGTGGACATGTGCCTGGTTATATGACTTATCATGTTGTTGATTCCTAGGCATTCTAAAGCATTCCAAAGGCCTTCATATATAGGCACTTCTAGTGTACTTTCACATTGAATTGAATACATATTGATATTTTGATCATACTCTTTTTGGTCTACTACTGTGCTTGTGCTTGAGTTCTTTGATCTTGGGTGAATTTTTTCCTAAGGCAAATTCTTACAATTTTTTTTCTTGGTTCTATTCCTATCACATGTTCTTGCAAGAAGTACCATGATCGTGTATTATCATCTATAGAGGAATAGTATAGGGTGATTTTGCTAGCAATTCATGAGCTTTTATGGCTTCAATAGTTGATGACAAAGTTTTTGTTGGGCGTTCATTTTGCACGAGGTCAATGGCAGGAATCCATAGTGTAATTCCTCTCTTGAAAAGCAAATCTTTTAAAGGATCCACTCCAAGGTTCAGTGTTTGTCTTGCGAAGTACCAAAATTTTCTCAGTAGAAGATAAATGTAAATGTTCACGAGGAGGCTTTTGCTGGTTCAAAAAACTCTTATACCTTGAAATCAAGTAAAATCTGTTCGCTGTCTCAAAATATCACACCAAAAAAAGAATGTTTTTTGTATTTTTTGTTTTTTCAATGAATGCAACTCTAACAATGCAGCTACTATGAGGTCCTATTCTAACAAGGGGTTAGCAAAGAAAATAACGAAACTAAAAGAAAATAACATGAAATCAAATAACTTGAAATTGAAATTCCTAAATGGACATAAGCTACACAACACAACACGCTGCGATTTAAACCTTCGAAGAAATTAGTAGGAAACCAATGAAAATAGGAGCAGCACTTCCTAGAATCCACTGATGCAATCATCGGTGAGAATCTTTAACAAATTGAATGATGTTTCACTCTTCATCAAATCACAAGGCCATGGAAAGTGCGCTCATGCGAGACAAAAAAACTATGTAGACACAATTGGGTGATCTCTTCTCAAGCTCATTACGTCAACGAAATTCATATATCTGTAGCAAACACTAGAACTAAAAGATCGCACAACCAGAAACAACACAATAAACCTTTGGCTCAATCAAAATCTCATGAATAAATCCACAAAAAAATGACACATTCAGGCAAGAATAACTACACTCCAAATGCTAGCACCAAAAGCATAACTTTATTGCATAATAACGGTGGCCCTTGTTACATTTTACAATGGGGTATTTATAAGAAATCGTCTCCTCAATTTGTGTTGAGAGTGAGAGATATCTTGATGCAATAAAATGCTTTTAAAACATTAAAACAAACTAAATATATACAAACTGGTAATCTAACTGGTGCTTAGAGGGACTCCATCCATATTTTATTCATTAATTGGATGCGTGAGCCCTTTACATGTCAAAAATAATGAAAGCATGAGAGAGAAAGTAGGAGGAAGCCATAAGTCGAAGTAGAAGTGCATGGAGACACCAAAAATAGAAGTTGACCCTTCACTTGATGTGTGTCAGAGTTAACTTGCCATCGAAATGTGTTTCCAATGCATGGAAAGCACTATTTTTGAAACTGGCAATCAACTGTTGACGCACCTTTGAATCGCGGAGCTGCGGACCTCGACTGAGTCAAAAATATCAAAAAAAATTTAAGTGTCAAAATTGAAATTCTATCATCTAGGTTTTGTTCATCTTCATCCTAAAGATATGTTTGGATATTTGCCCTTGAATTTCTCTATAATCTCAGTAATCTTAGTAGCATCGAGGAGATCCAAAGCCTCATACTTATCTTTGACCTTCTGTCTATAGTTGTCCACCTCAATCCGAGTTTCTGCAAAATCCCCAAGTTTGGTATCCAACTCTAACAATGCTTCTTCTGTCCTGAAGGCTTGTCTAATGTCTTCATCACTGGATGCTTCCTCTAAAGTCTTTATGAAGTTTTCTACAACTACCTTAACTGGTAAAAGCTTCTCTCATTCTTCATCTTCAAAAATATCCAAGCATGCATCACTATATAACTTTTCTGCTTACAAAATTCGCTCTCAAGCTTGGTCCTTGAGCCTATGTATCTCATCATGCAATGTTTCCATCACTTTATTTCCCTCTATAATCTTTTCTATCCAATCATCTATCATGTCTAGCTCTTTGCCGGTATATACATCAATCAGAATGCGGTACCTTTGTCCTTTTATGGCTTGTAGAATTTGCAAATCCTTGCTCCAAACCCATACCTCATCCATAATGCTGAAGTCCTACCTCAAAATTGCCACAATCTTATCAACATTATCTTGTGTAGCATGCAATAATTTCAGACTTCTTGTAATTATAGTGATATCCCTATCCTCAAGGTTGTCTCGCCAATCCTGACAAGCTCTCAAAAATGGATTGAGCAATACACCTTCCCCTTCTTTAAGAATGGTAGTCAAAGTCTCCTCAGGGCGTTCAGAATCAAGAGGACCAATAACTTCAACTAGATATCCTTTCAAGATCTCAACTTGCCTTCAAAGTGCTCTAATTTCAATCTCACCATGTTCCACATGGTTAAGAACCTATTTGACTCCCATAGTCATCATCTATCAAGAAGTATCCCATGTAGGTTTCCCTAACATGATATCCTTTACTTCATAGTCCTGAAGGCTGACAGCTTCTTCATCTGTACCTTTTGGGGGATGAACCACTTGTGCAAATAAGTCCTGATTTTGAGTAGTTGTAATGAATGCAAATGGTGTTGCATCCTGTAATGGAGAGTCAAGCTTGTTCAAAATCTCTGCAATGTCACAAATATCATCCTCTGAAGCAAGGAATTGATGCTTAGCACTTCTCATTATTTCCTTTCAGAACCATCTCGGGATGTGTCTTTCCTTAACCTTGGCTCTAGATGATGAAGGGATGTGTTCAGCTACCTCCTTCCCTCTGTCGCTTTTGCTTGGAGTTTCCTATTGTGAGGGTTCTTCTTCTGTAGTTTTAGTTTTGTAGATCTCGTAGTTTGATCCTCAACTTCCTGGGAAGGTTGTTGTATACATTCCATTACCTGTGCCTCTTTTGGTGGCTCATTAGTAGTCCTTGGTTCTGGTTCTCCTTGTAATGGTGATCCTTTCTAAACATGTTCCTCTGAACTCAAAGGTGGAGGTGTCACTAAAACCTTATCTACCATCATAGCTTGAGGTGAAGATGGGGGTGTTGGATGAGGACCTTGTGTCTCAGGTGGCATCTGCGTCCAATCTTGTTGTTGAGATTCACCTATAGGAGTATCTCTAATCTTATCTCCAACCAATTTTGTACCCACTGTCATGAAATTAAAGTCTGGAATGGAGAGAATATCATCACCTAGCTCTCTTTGCTCATTCAACCATTGTTGTACTTCTCTTTCGAAGAAGAGAGCTCTACCATTTCAGCTTGGGTGGGTGGTGGGGTATTTGTGACATTCTTCTTTCTTTCCAATTCTATGGCTTTGGCAAACCAAGTTCTCCCTTGTAAAGGCACTTGTTCTTCCTCCCCATCTGACTCTGTTTCATCCTCATCTGATTCTTCCTTGGGAATGGTTTCAGGAATAGATGGATTAGGCACTAATCTTTTACAAACTCTTTGCCTCTTGTTCATTCTAACCTTAACCTTCCTTTGCTTCTGTGGAACCATAGGAGAAGCGGGTTCTTCATGCATCAAATGAATGGATGTCTTTGGAATCTCTCCTTCTTCTTGTTGGCTTGACAAAACAGGAGGCAATGGAAAATCAACCTGGATATGAGAAATTGCAGGGTCTCGGGGGTCTTGGGAAGTAGATTCATATTGCTGCATAGGGGCCTATTCTTCAACATGCTCTATCTAGATCCTCTAAGGAGAGGCTCTCTTCCTCTTTTCTTTCTTCTTCTCTGAAGGATGGTAATATCCCACTGGATGATCAAGCTGGTAGACTGTTTCTGGCCTGATAGGAGACTGGAGCGCAAAGATAGGAACTGTGACCTTCCTCCCCTTTACCCTTTCTGGGTGAGCATGTGCATGGAATATCATTGTGTCATTCTGATGACATGTCTTGCTCAATGATTAATATTATCTCCTTCCTCCCTATCAAATTATGCATTCAGAATGGGCCTCTCGCCAACCTTATCTATATTGAATAAGGGATCCATTAGTTCTTGCGAAACTTGTAGCCTTATCTCATCTAGGATGGTCAAATGGAGAGCCTTCTCTACTAAATATAAAGTCATTCTACAATAGTCCCTAATACGGACATCATAGTCATTTGTGGAATTCATCCAATGATCTTCAATGGCATCCTTGTGGTAGAACTCTTTTCCTGCCAGATTTTCCACTTTACCAACATTGTCAAAGAATGGTCGGGGAGAGTTATATTCTTCGAGGGGATAGTTCTCCCATTCCCACTCCAAAGTCGAGATATCCTACTTCCTCTTTACTTGGTATGCTCCTATTACAAATGGCCAATCCCAACAAGGTCTTCATTGTTTCTTGATCCTCTCATAAGCTGACTCAATCTGCCAAGAAATTTCCATTAAAACCAACTTGTCACTTGGGTACCTTGGGAGCTTCTTTGGACGGATAGATTCACCACCAACCCGAATGTATGTGAATGTTCAAAACTAGATAAAATATGCACCGAGAGCTGTGATCTATGCCTTGGCCTCATCAGACAATCTCTTTCCATAATCGCCTTTGATGAATCAAATGATGGCAAAGATAAAGGCATCATTCACAATCCTATACTCTTTGCTTTGTGGCAAGAGCTTCTTCTTAACTAGCTGAGGATAAACTATATATGGCCATGCGTTAGGGTCCTGCATACTGCCCTTTTTGTACAATCTGGGATAGTCAGTGGCTCTTGCTGCAAGTAGATATACCACATAAGAAGTCATATAAAACTTCTTCTTATCCTTTACTATCCGCAACTGATCACACACATTCTCACTAAGTGTGGTGGCCCAATCTAGTGGCATTTTTGCATGTATGATGGTTTCAATGAAGTTAACCATGAATGGAGTGAGATGACCTGCTGCAGGCAATCCCATAACTCTGCTCAGAAGAATGATTGAATATTCAATGTCATCCTTCATGTATCCTCGCACCATATTTACTTTGCTGATTGTCTTTCCCCAAGATGGCTTCTCAATGAAGTATGAGGAATATATGATGTCCATGGCCTCCTGGTGATGATCCTTATGCCACCTCTCAGCTGCTCCATATGAAAGTCTGATAAATTGATCAGCTCTAGGTAAGTGAAAAACTCTCTCGATATTATCAGGTCGTAGATCTAAGACCACTTCCCCAATGACGCTTTTTACCACCCTTTCCTCGAGAACAAAATGTTGAGATAAGGTCAAAATCAATTCAAATGACTGAACGGTCCCAGGATGTGATGCTACATTTACCAATCCAAATTGGATTAAGGTGGATCTCAAAGAAGATCTTTCAGTTGGGTTGTTACAAACCCTAAAAAATTCTCCCAAGTTCGTGTGTCCAAGTTCTGTATCTTTGATCTCAGAGTGTTCATTGTGCAATCGTGACTTCAAGGTTACGCCTTGGAACTTGTACACAACTGGCTTTGCTATTGATTTGGATGTGGACGCCATTTGATTATATTACCTGTACATCACAAAGAAAAAGAATGATTAATCACTAGATACATATAAAACATTAAAAAAAAATTTAAAAAATGATATTCTAGAATTTATTTTACTTCTTGTGATTTTTTTTTTATATATATTTTATTATTATTATTATTATTATTTATTTTATTTTATTTTTAATTTTGGGTTTTTTGAGATCATAAATAAAATTTTTAAAAAAATTAAAATAATTTTTTTATTTTAAAAAAAAAATGAAGTTTGGGGCTTGAAAATGCGGCGGTGTGCTCCAAGAGGGGCGTGATGATGGCCGCGACGGCGGCTGTCCAGAAGGCGCACGACGCAGCGACCGTGCACGGCCTTGAAGGTGCGTCACTGCATGCCCATAAGGTCGCAGTGACCGTGACGTTCGCGCATGACCCTGAAGGTGTGTGCCACCGCGCGGCCCTGAAGGAGAGCGCGTGCGGCGCGCCGCCACATGCCCAAAAGGGTGCAACGGCCGCGACCACCATGCGGCCCAAAAGGCGCTCAATAGCGCGCCGTCGCGCATCCAAAAAAGGGCGCACTGGCAGCGACTGTCGCTTGGCCCAGAAGGGCATCACAGCAATGCGACGTGCACGCGCGGCTCAAAAGGGTGCCACAGTGCACTGCACCACACCGTGCCACGTGCTTTTTCTGGTCATGCGCGCGTGAGCGATAATTCTGCGTGCATGGTGGAGGGGGGAAGGTTTCCATACCTTCCCCTCCTCAGCTCTACCTCTTCAACATCAAAAAATAAAAAAAACAAGGGGGGAGGAGGCATTTTATAACTTCCCTCCCCTCTTTTCTTTGCATGCGCGCATGCCTTGGGATGCGCACATTTTTTTTTTCAATTTTTTGATTTTTTTGTGATTTTCAATTTTTTGATTTTTTTTTCCCCTAACTGATTTAATCGAGACTTTCTCCTTCTTCCAATTCTCGAACTATGAGTCTGGGAGTCGGAAGAAAGTAGGGGATCCCCATTCCTAGTGAGGAATGGAGCATGTGTTGTGGATACCACAATAGTTTTCTTTTCCTCCTAATAGTTCCACATTTCTTTGGTGTGACAATCAAAGTGTTATACACATTTCCTATAGCTCAGTTGAGCATTAGCAAATTAACCACATTGAGCTTCATATGTATTTCATCAAGCATTTTATTCAGGATGGCTCTCTTCACTTGGAGTATATTCCCATTTTACAGAAGGTTGATGACATCTTCAATAAATATTTGGTATCCCAGGATATATTTGCTGGAAATACAATAGGAAAAGTAAACTCTGGAGGGGGGGGGGGGGGTGGGGGTGGGTTTGAATTAGTACTTCAACCTTAAAACCATTCACCACACATCCATCTCACAATTTTCATGTAAACTAAAATGCCAAATTAAGAATATGCATCCATAGCATGAAATCAAATAACATTCAACACATGTGACACAAGATATGACTACCCATAAACCCTCCAATGAGAAGGTAAAACTGGGGTGAGAATGGCACCAACAAATCTTCATTATTGCAATTGTAAACTGCATCCAATAAAGGTTACAATGTTTGATCATAATACATGATCTACCCTGTGAAAGATTTTTCCTAGTAAAGGGTTACAAGATTGTTAGATCTTACCCTATTAAAGGATTTCAACACCTTGTTAAAAGTGTGCCTAGTTAAAGGGCTTCAACTTACAATAAAGTAAGCACCCTATTGAAGGGTTTACAAAAACCTATTAAGACTACTCTGTTAAGAAATTTAACTGATTCACCTATTATAATGTCTCAACAATGATCCTATGGTTAGCACTCTACTGCTAGATAACATATCACCTCTTTTCTGATGTGTACTTGATCCTCACTAATCAAATGTATCACTTATGACTTCTAACTCATTTCTTCTATTCTCCTCTAATTGATTTTGCAATATATCTCTCATTCACAACTCCTTGGCCACCATGTATGCTATGTTTGCACATGCAAACTTCTCTCTTCAATTCTTTTTCATTCATACAAAGTTTAGGGTTTTCCCTTCTTAAGAAGACCTAGGTGACTTAGGGGTAGGTATGAATCAAGGATTGTAATTCATCTATCTAACTACTTAATCCATCCCTTTAACTGATTGGTTATATGTACTACATAGGGATTCTCAATTAAGATTTATTATTATCATCTAGGATCGCAAAACAATCATTAAGTCAACTCCAAAATGGTTTACATAGTAGTTTGTGCTATTAGAAATAACTATGTCAAATCTATTTTACTCGGCATCTGAAGTCCCTGATGCTTAGCATCAACTACAACTTCAATGTTTTCACTCAGCATCTAAATAACTCAACACATATTGACTACTTGGCACTTAAGTGACTTAGCACTAATTATTTACTTGGTATTTATTGAGTAACTCACTCAACATGCACTATCTAACATGTTATGTTTGGCATGAATTACTTGTTTGGTGTGAACTAAGTTCTAACTTATAAATGACTTAAGTGTATAGACACTCATATGTTAAAATCAATCTAAGATCAATAATCTGCCCCTTTGACATAAGTGGCAAAAACACTTGGTCATGCATGAATGATCTAAACTTATGAGCATAACTCAGATACTCACTATCTTTGTTTAACATATGTATAAAATTTCAAATTTTTGTGAAACATGACTTAACAATCATACCTCAAAATCTTATAACTCCCCCCGAGTTGATTGTGTTATTTTGAATCTAAACCTATACTCGTATTTAGTAAATATGCATATGTTGAACTGTACTATACTCTATTTGTGTCTTTGACTCCTCCTTTGTTTGGTCTCCCCCAAAGTCATATTCATTCTTTCCTTAGAGTCTATCTCTCTCAAAAAACTTATCACTCTCCCTTTTTTACACTGATTTCAAAGGGTTATACATGTATAGTATGTTTTTCCAAGAAATTTTTATGGACCTCAAGTATTATCTATAGAGTTGCATCCCAGTTATCACATGCTATCTCCAATGATTTGATTTGGATAGATAACTCATCAACAAGGTGAACTAAGCCTTAATATGTAGAAAGATGGGGATCTTTCTTCATCATTGTTTTTACAAAGGCTAGTTCTTGGTGTAGTATCTCCATGTGTGGGGCTAACATGGACTAGATGCTAATCAGTGTAGCCTGAATGTTTGCATCTTGAGTATGTAGGGATGCTAACTAACCTTGGGAGTTCATCAAATTCTTGAAGTGATTTTAACTCTAAGATAGAGAATTGGGTAGGGTAGTACCTATTTTCTTCAAATCTCCCTCTAGATTATCAATATGGTGTTGCACTTCTTGTGTGAATAGAGTTGTATCAAATAACTTGGTGTAAAGATAGAAAGTATTCTCTAATACTTTCTTTACACTCTCAAGCTTGGTTGCTAATTCAACCTGACTAAGTGCAATGGCACTTGATATATTTTCATTGACTTTGCCTTGAAATTTTCTCTCAAACCATTCAAGTAGTTTAATATTTGAATCTAGGTCTGTATCATTTATCTTCTCCACTATATTAGTCAACTACTCCATGATAGGCTTGTCTTCTTCAAGTATAGGCAAGCTGAATGCATCAAGAAAAATATCCTTGATATCTTGCAATGCTTGCTTCTACCTATGCTCCCTTCTAAGTAGTTCTTGGTGATTTTTCCTTGCAAGAGCATCTTGAAGTATGCTCATCTATTCAATAGTTATTGTTGTAAGATCAAACTTTGGAAACACAATCACCTCATCCAAGTTGACATCACCAAATGATGTAACTTCATCTACCTTGGATGTTCTAGGACTAGGCCTTGATGACTATAGTGGTGCGGCTTCTACACTTGGCCTATGAAGAGCTTGACCAAGAGGAGTAGTAGTTTCTAGAAAAATAACCAGTGCTTGTATTGCTAATTGCTCCTCAAGCTTGGTAGTCAATACTGACTCTTCATTCATGTCCTTTTCTTACATGTCAATCTTAGTTGCACCTTGAGTTTTTTTTGTAGATATTGAAGTATCTTCTTGACCTTTTTGAACTAGTATCCCATCTTTATTTTCTGTAGCAACCTCTTGTATTGACACACTTTGCACCATTGTGTTGATATTTTCTATTGTTGTTTCTTTCCTTTGGTGCACTATAATGGGCATTGTAGGTTGTACCATAGTAAATTGAGGGATCTTAGATATGTCTTTTGTTTCCTCCTCTGTAGATGTCTTTTCTATCTTCTCAATTTCATTTGCACTCACCAATGCAAGATGACTACATAGTTGTGCCTTGATGGTGGTGTCTAGCAATATATTTTTCATGTCCTCCTTTGTTAGGGGATTGATGTTCTGAGCTACAGTATTAGAAACATCCTTGATCTTCACTATATTTGTGTCTCTATTTATCATATATTGTAGATTGACACTTGGCATCTGTATATTAGGTATACTATGTTCTATTTGCTGCTCAACTTCAACTATTTCCTATGTATCTATATTCTTTTCAGTTCCTTCCACATGTGCATCTTTTATTGTTTCATCTTCAATAACCTCATCCACTTCTTTTTCACCTTTTTCTTCACCTACCTCAATAGGTGTCTACTCAATTTCCTTAGGTTCTATCAGACCATATATTAGTTTCCATATTTGAGTGGACTTTTGAACAACATCCTCAATGTCATTTTGAAAAATATTGAATGCCCTATATTTAGGAGCAAATTTCCTTGTGTACTTCTTAATGGCCTTTGACATTGTGGCCTTTTCCAATTCTGGCATCACATTGGCTGGTGTAGTCTCCCTGATTTTCCTTTTTGTATTGAGAGAAAACTACCATTTTTGCTCAGCTTTGTCATCTAGGCTCTTGGTATAGAGTTGACAAGCTCAATCAAAGTCTTCTTGAATGTTTCCATTATGGCATATATAGATTCTTCCACTTGGTTCATCTCAATCTTTCCAAGTTTTTCAAACTCAACATGTGTGAATCTAGATAAGTTAGCATTATTCTTTATATTCTCACACAAGTTGTCCAAATTAGAAGCAGGATTGAGACTTACCACTTTATATTGGTTGTTGTCATCAAATTATGTCCTCTCCTCATCTAATTCAGCTAGAGCAATGTATTTTCTCCTTGGCCTCTTTTTAAACTCACCTTCTTGTGTAGCTATCCTAGTTCTCCTTCTTTTTAGCTTTTCCACTTCTTGAACCTTCTTAGTAGTAGCTCTTGTGTCGATCCTAGTAGCAGGAACTACAGGCTTAGGTTGTGTATATTTTACAACCTTCTTGGGTTTTCTAACTGCTGGAATTTTAGTGTTTCTCTTCTTCTTCTCTTTTGCTACAGGTGCTTTATTGGCTTCTTCTCCCTCGAGACCTTCTTCAATTTTAGCTTCCTCTCCACCTTGGTCTTCTCCTTGACCTTGACTAATGGCCAGTAGTGCTTGGGTTGGTGCATCTTCACCTTCTTCATCATGATCATCATCTTTATTTCCATCTTCTTCTACCCCTTTACCAAATTTTTCTTTGAGCTTCTTAACAATTTTGTTCGTTTTCCTTATTACAGAGGTTGTCTTCAAGTCCATAGTTATCTTTGACTTGGCTAAATCATAATTACAAAAGATTGTAGCCTTCTTATCTAATTATTTTTCCAAAAAAGCAGTAATTGATGTAGATGCCTCATCCACATTTATCTCATAACCTAGAGGCTTTAACCACCTTTTTTTCTCAACTCTATCATATAGGCTCTTGGGTATAGAGTTGTCAAGCTCAATTGGAGTCTTCTTGAATGTTTCCATTATGGCATATATAGATTCTTCCACTTGGTTCATCTATATCTTTCCAAGTTTGTCAAACTCAACATGTGTGAATCTAGATAAGTTAGCATTATTCTTTATATTCTCACACAAGTTGTCCAAGTCAAATGAAGGATTGTGACTTACCACTTTATATAGGCTATTGTCATTAGATTATGTCCTCTACTCATCTGATTCAGCTAGAGCAATGTATTTTCTCCTTTGCCTCTTTTCATACTTTCCTTCTTGTGTAGCTATCCTAGTTCTCTTTCCTTTTGGCTTTTCCACTTCTTGAACCTTCTTAGTAGTAGCTCTTGTGTTGGCCCTAGTAGCAAGAATTGTAGGCTTAGGTTGTGTATATTTTAAAACCTTCTTGGGTTTTCTAACTACTAGAGTTTTAGCTTTTTTCTTCTCCTTCTCTTTTTCTATAGGTGCTTCATTGGCTTCTTCTCCCTCGAGACCTTCTTCAATTTTAGCTTCCTCTCCACCTTGGTCTTCTCCTTGACCTTGACTAATGGCTAGTAGTGCTTGGGCTGGTGCATCTTAGCTTTCATCATCATCATCATCATCATCATCTTTATTTTCATCTTCTTCTTCATCTTTTTCTACCCTTTCACCAAATTTTTCTTTGAGCTTCTTAACAATTTTGTTCTTCTTCCTTATCACAAAAGTTGTCTTCAAGTCCATAGTTATCTTTGACTTGGTTACATCATAATTACAAAAGATTGTAGTCTTCTTATCTACTTGTTTTTTCAACAAAGAAGTAATTGATGTAGATGCCTCATACACATTTATCAAATAACCTAGAGGCTTTAGCCACCTCACCATTGGAACTGCAACCTAAACATGTGCGAAGTCAGTATCAACTAGAAAGCAAACATCATTGAAATTTTTCTCAACTAGTGACATTGGTATTATCATTCTTTGTTTCATTGACTTCTTAAAGTCTTCAAAGTAACTAGTCATTATAGACTCAAAATTTTCTCCAAGTTGCTCAATATTTTCACCTATTTGCACTGCAATAGATCTATTTGTCTTCCATTCAACTTTACCAAAAGAAGGAAATTTGTTCTGCACATAGAAAAATAAACAAATAAGTATTGAACCAAATTTTCACTATGCACTCTTGGTTTTCCTTATGGCTCCCAAGTTTTATGATAACTATTGTAACTGTAACTTGGCAAGGTCATAAGAATGATCCTTCTTGAATATCTTATAGCCTATGTCAATAGAAATACAAGGTACACTATTGAATCTATTGGATTGAAAGAACATATGTTCAATTATCCATACTACAAAAGCAATTAGGGGATTTGTGATGGTGTCGATTGTCATTCCTCTCTTATTCCACATTGTCCCTATGTTTTTCACAATAACCTCTTTTGCATCACTTCTCATGGTCTTAGGTTTGTCTAGGGTTGGATACCCTATTACCCTCTGCATAATCCTCTTGGTAATCTCGATAGTTCCATCCTCTAACCACATAGAGTTATCATGAATCCTGCTCAAAATAATCTTTATCCACTCTATCTTGAAAACTTTGGGGAAATTTAGGGCACAAGTTAGCCCTTTTCTTTCTATAATCTTATATTCCTCCTTCAATATTCTATTTTCACATAGGTCTCTTATTTCCATGTCACCTATGCTACTCACCTTACATGTGTAACAAAATCTTACATCTTAAATCATTAAAACTTGTGATGGTATCATTGATAGCACACCAGTCATGTCTTGCTTGTATGCAATGTCAAGAATTGCTCTAAAATTTAGTTGTTTTATCTCATTACTGATTAATTGAACATTTAAAACTTCCTTTCCCTCTTTAACCTTAGTAGAAAAAGGAACTAGATGCCATATCAATTACCTAGGGTTTGTAAAAATTCAAACAGTGTAGCTCGACACATGATAAATACCTTCACAAATTTGTTGAATGGTGTTGAACAGTAGTTGAATCCAATCTGAAAATGCTTGGAATGGTCTCTTCGATTCACCTTGAGCTCTTTGTGCTCTCTCCAAATTTGAATGATGTCAAATGAATCAAAAATTGAACATATAGCCCTTGAAACTTTGCAATTAATGCTCAGTTCTTCCACAACTATAAGCTTGGATATAATAGAAATTCTAACTCACTTGGCTTCCATGAGATTCCTTCTATGCTTTGCAACCACTACGAGTTGGCCAACACTATCACCTACAATAAATCAGCATCAACCAGATTTCACTCAGTAACTTAAGTGAGACTTTTCATGCTCAACAACAATATGAAAACTAATGAAACTTAAAGATTTATTCTAGGTTCTAATCAACACTTTGCATCTTTCTTCATGCATCTATAATATTTTTAGAACTAAGTCCTTGGAACTAATGTATGGTATATCATTTAAATATTAGTCCCACACATACCTCTTGATTGCTTAATTGGGGATGGTATGATCACCTGACCCATTAGGTGATGTGATCCTATATGAACTTGATGTACTACAATCTTCCTTCTTCTTTCATGTTTTGTTCATCTACATTTTGACTTCCTCAACATCTACTTTTCTTGTGCCTTTATTGAACTCACTGCTTGGTGCATTTGACTTTGTTGGACAATGTCTTCTTATGTGACCAATCTTTAAGCAACTAAAACATGTAATTTGACTTAACCATCTACTACAATCACTTCTAAAATGTGTTCTAATGCAATTCTTAGGGACATGTCCATACTCTTGATAGTAGTGACAACTATACCTAGTATTATAATCCCAATTATAAGAGTTTCCATTGTGATTTACCTTTGTCTAGTTGTTTGATGACCAGTTGGGCTTGGATATGTACTCATAAGCTATATGTCCATACTTTTGATAGTTGTAGCAATATCCTTTGAATCTGTGTGTGCTCATGGTCTTGGTTCTGCATGCATATGCCTAATATCCTTGCTTGTTGTAATTGTGGTAGTAACCCATGAACTTTTTCTTAGCGTTCTGATTTGTAGTCTTGCTCCTACAAACATTAGTAGTATGTCCTAATTTTACACAATTATGACAAGTAAGTTTGGATTTCTTTCCTTTGTTGCTCCTTTGTTTACCACTTTTGGATGATTCTCATTCTTCAGTACTAGTTTAATCCAATCCATTATTATCATTTTTGGATCTAGGAGATCTCATCAATTAGTCAAAATACTTGATGGCTTCACTAGATCTGTTGAAACTTTCAACAAACTCTTTTTCTCTTTTTAGATAATTTCTCAATTGTTCATTCTGCAACTTTAGTGTTGTGATTTCAATATCTTTTCCATTCAATTCATGATTGGAAATCATCATTTGATTCAATTTTTCTAGTTGCATGTGAGAAATCCTATTCACCTTTGATGTCTTCTCTTCTAGTCTATTGGATAGTATCTTTTTGTCATCTTCAATCATGACTTTTTCCTTTTCATCTTTCTTTTTCTACTTGGTCACCTCACATAGCAATATTGATTGGACTTCTTGTTCTATCTTTAGATTTTTGACCTCTTCAGTTAGGGTTCCATTCTTTTCCATCAGATCTGCAACTACTACATTAAATTCACTTGTGTTTTCATCTGCAAACAATTTAGTAATGTCAATCTCTCGGTATTGTGTGTCATTCTCTTCAATAGCTATTTCTTTCCTTCTCTTTAATGATCACTTCAACTCATCTCTTAATTCATTCAGTTGATGTCAGGCAAGATGGATTTCAATATTTTGGTCGTCAATAGTCTCTCGTAACTTGTAGAATTCCATCTTCAAGATCTTTCCTAAAAGTTGCAAAGATTTCCTTTCCAGAGAACCAGTGCTCTAGTACCAATTGTTGGGAATACAATAGGGAAAGTAAACTTTGAGATGGGGGTGAATCAGTACTTAAAAACTTCAACTTTAAAATCATTCACCACACATCCATTTCAAAAATTGCATATAACATGAAAGAAAATAACATTCAACACATATGACACAAGATATGATTACCCAGAAACCCTCCAATGACAAGGTAAAATTGCGGGGGCAGGGGGATGACACCCACAAATCTTTACTACTATAGTTGTAAAGTGTATCTAATGAAGGTTACAATGTTTGATCATAAGACATGCTCTACCCTATGAAAGGCCCTGCCTACCCTATTAAATGTTAAAGTAATTATTTGTTCTAACTTATTAATTAAATCACTTTGATTTAATTAATTAAGTTTCCTATTACTCTAGTTTTCTTAAGCTATCTTGTAGGTGCATATAATTAATATTTTATTAATTATATTGTGCAACCCTAGCTTTTTTAGGATTTAGTTTCCCTTTTCGGGTTTCATGATTCCTTTATAAGGATTCACCTCTTTGCATTTTATCATTCACTTATTGGATTATATGAGATATTGCTCTTTGCATGTCCATAAGATGGATCTGGCTTTTTGGCCTCCATGATTTTTCCTTGCCTCTGTTCTTTGCTTCATCCATGTGATAGGGTTATGCATGCAAGTGTTTTTGGGAGATTAGTTTTTCACCTAATCTAACATAGTATCAGAGCAAGCTTGCTGCTCGTTGTTCATGGTTTGTTGAAGCATTTTAGAAGCGGCATTTTTCAAGGGTTTCAAAAATTTTATGTGGTTTTTTGAGAAAGGGTTTGTTTCTACTCACCTTGGGCTCAAACAGACCTCACGGTTGTGTCTGGAAGGCCCGAGATAGTCAAAATCCATATAAAACTTGTCCATTTTGGACAACATTGGTCTGGGATGCAAAAAAAAATTGTCGTACGACCTCTGCACGCAATTCGAGATGCAAAATTGTTAAAAAAATGCAAAAAAATTACACTGCGGCATTTTTTCACCATGGTGGTTAATTAACCGCAATAGAGCTGCTGCTGGCCACCGCTGGCGGTCCGCCAGCGGCCCGCAGCGGCTCTGCCAGCGACCACCGTTGTAGCTCCGCCCCACGACGGCCCTCCACCTTCCCGCCGCCCGGCCGCCACTCCACCGGCTGTGGAGAGTTTGTTTTTTTTATTATTATTTTTTATTAAAAATATATACATATATAATTTTTTTTATGCATTTTCAGAGGCCCTGGAGGTTTTTCTCCGTAACTTGAGCATACGGACATATTTTTTCAATCTAAAAAATGCACCGAAAAGCTGGTTCCGAGACGGAGATGGTGGTATAGGTGTTTTTGGATTTTGATGCAGTTTGGTTGCCTATTTTGGCATTCAAAGCTGGATGTTCTATTTTGCACTTCAAGAGGCGCATCTTGAGCTTCCGATCTCTAATTTTGGACTTCTTTATATCGTTGGAAAGCTCTCTCTGTGCTCTTTCTAGTGATGTTGGTTGTTGTTCCAAATTTTGTTCTAGGCACATCCTATTTAGTCTTTTTCATTTTAGCATTCTAGAGGATATCCTGATTGTTTCAAGTTTGAAGATCGATTTTTTTGCTTCAGTTGCTTAATTTTGGGCTTTACCTTCTGTTGTTTCAGCCTTATGTTTTTTCTGATCATTTTTTATATTCATTGTAAGCATCTTTATGCAACGCACTGAGATAAAGTGTCACTCTTGCATTTCGGGATCCTTTTCATCATTGTGATTCGTTGTACTCGCACTATTTTATAAAGTGCCATGGGGGGGAGGGGGGATAGTTGTTTGTCGCTTATAGGCCCTCTTTCTCTATTTTCTCATGCAGTGTCAATGACACGTTCCTTTATTGGTGTTTGTACCTCACTCTCGATGTGTTTGGCTCCTGTGTTGTAGGAGATTTTAGGCCCATCTTTTCAACTGCCTGTCACCTCACCTGCCTTAAGGGGAGGTTATATTGTTGTTCTATGCTTCTTTGGTTGATGGTTTGTGCCTTCTATTTCCATGGAGGTTCCTTTGTTTGATGATTCGTGCCTTCTATTTCCATGGAGGTTCTACAGATCAGCATTTTGATAGAGTTTTGCGGTTCTTCATGCTTCAATGATTCTCTTCTGATCTCTTTGTTCCTTCTTCTGGAACATTCTTTGCTATCTCTTTTTGGAGTAGGGTTTTTCCCATGTGGTTTTCTCTATTTCTCCTCTTTATAGAGATTTTTTTGTGATTGGGTACCTGATCAGGCCTTGTTGTCGGGACCCAATTCTCTTTCATAGCTGTGCTAGGTTAGCTTCCTCCCAAGCTTCGCTTAAGGGGGGGTGTTAGAGTAATTATTTGTTCTAACTTATTAATTAAATCACTTTGATTTAATTAATTAAGTTTCCTATTACTCTAGTTTTCTTAAGCTATCTTTTAGGTGCATATAATTAATATTTTATTAATTATATTGTGCAACCCTAGCTTTTTTAGGATTTCGTTTCCCTTTTCGGGTTTCGTGATTCCTTTATAAGGATTCACCTCTTTGTATTTTATCATTCACTTATTGGATTATATGAGATATTGCTCTTTGCATGTCCATAAGATGGATCTAGCTTTTTGGCCTCCATGATTTTTCCTTGCCTCTGTTCTTTGCTTCATCCATGTGACAGGGTTATGCATGCAAGTGTTCTTGGGAGATTAGTTTTTCAGGGGGCCATATGGCCCTGTCGAACAAAAATCTTGTAAGAGACTAGAGTTCATAATAGAAGTTAAAATATAGTCTTAAAAGCCCCCAAACAACCTTTGAATCAAGCTTCAAGTGAAAAAAGTAGGACTATAATTCTAGGCACTGGCTCATTATGGTAATGCAATGTTAGGTGTTAGTATCCCTCTAATGAATGATGTGAATTTTCCTTTGTCTCTATCTTCTCTATTCTCTTATGCCTCATAGCTAAACATTCAACTAGCTCCTAGACCAATATCTATACACATCAAGAGAAATGGTATTTGTGTTGTACAGGGGTTTTCCTTAATTAGACCTTGAGTTTGGAATCAACCTAGATACAATGATGACATGAAAATATGATCTCGAATATGAAGAAAATGTTTGAATTATAATGTTGAATTATAATGTTGAACTAAAATGATTATAACCTTTACTAATTATGTAATGTACTTTGAATAAATCCTTTATGTGTTTATAAAATAACATGATGAATTATCAAAAAATCCATCATAAACACAAATGAAGATGTCATGGTGTATCTTGCTACTCCTTGAACCATGTATTCTCTTGAGAAGATTAATTTTTCTTAAAATGAAGTTGTTAAAATGAGAGAGATCTATGTGTAAGATATGATGAAGTAAACTACATTAGGTGCCTTAAATAGGTTCCTCAAGGTGTCTTTTTCATTAAGTCTGACCTACAATTGTCATTTCCCAAAATCAAGACTAGATATAGGAATCTCAAGTCCTACATGTTATTTGAGCTTAGTTTTAGCTCCTAAAAACGTGGTCAGACTATGATGTTAATTTCCATATTCCAACACCTTTTGGCTCATATTTTGGTGATGGAAATGTAAAAGGGCCTAGTTATCATATTTAAATTTGATATATGTATTGACAAATTAAAGTGTGGTTTTAATTGTATTCAATGTAGCAATAGCATGGGACCCATATAAGCATAATATTATAAAATATAAAGGGTACATATAGAATAAGCATTCAAAGAGTAGTGTGGTGTGATTTAAAATAGGACATGACTCATATTCTTGATTTAAATAGTAACTTAAATTCAAAATAGGGAGTGAAAAACTAAAATGAGTAATAACATAGTGTGAAATTGGACTTTTTAATTAAAGAATTACAACTTATGAGACTATATTTAGGTACTACTTTGGTGAGATTATAAACTTAAACTCATACTCATATTAAAGTGGACATGAAGAGATAGAGTGGCTAAGAGATAGATATGTCATGGATATGATGTCACTAAGTTTGAGCGATGATCAAACCTACAAGAATATAATCCTATTAATCCATGGGAAAAATATATACACACAGACAACAATGTTAATACTAAACAAAAGGTTCCAAGTCACATAATTAAGGAGACCTTGACATGGAAATGCCTCAACTACTAGTATTATTTTTGACATGTTATTATAATATTGGTAAAGAACACTATACTAGATTAGCATGGAGAGGAGTTAGGTAATAAAACACCATTAATTTATGGCCACATTAATGAATGACTAAAAGTATATTGTATCACCCAAGATCTCATTTTAATGTCTTCAAGAAGATTGATATCCACATCAAGGATAAATATGTTTAACACCAAGGGGATATATTTGATAAAAATTAATATATTCCAAGCTAGGAAGAAAGATCCTTGTAAAGGATGTGCTTCTTTAAGAAAGGAAGAAAAATGTTTTTAAAATACAATGGAATCAATTTCAAGGATATGTGACTATCAAAGGTGGAGGAAGAGATTTTCGACTAAAAACATCTACCTCTAAGAGGATATTTCAAAAAACATGACATATTTAACTAAAAGGGGAAAAAGATAAACATTACACAACTTATTTGTTTCTAGTGAAGGGGATTCCTCATAATGGACTAAACTTTTTATCACCAAGGGAGACATTATTTATAATAGAAGTATTCTCTCAAGAAAGGAAGATGTCCCAATCAAGGATACAAACCTTCAAGAAATGATCAAATCATCATGAAGAAATAAATAGGATATTGAGTTATGAAAGATTCAACTCAACAAAAGGGAATTGGATCCTTGTGAAGGAGGAGAGATTATACTATTGATTATTCATACACATTAACTCATGAGATTCACTAGTTTTAAGCCCATTAATTTGATGATATTTGGAAAAGGAAGGATTTTCTTCATTTGATTTATTATTCTTCCTTCTATTATTCTAAGGAATAGTGGTTACATTTTCTTTAAGAAGATCAAAAATAATATTCTCTTGTTGTGACGAAAAGTTAGGATAATATGACACAGATGCATTAGATAGTGTAGGAGGGGATTTATACAAAGGAGAATGTTCGAAAACTAAACCCAATATAGAAGATTATTATAATAGATTTCTCAGATTCCTTCATTGTTTTTTGCACTTTTCCTAAATTATGTCTATTGAATCCATGTTTGGAACAATTTTGAAACCAACTTTATAATGCTTGACTAAGTCTAATGCAAGACTTTGAGAAAGTGTCAAAATTTTAGGAGGATAGTGTTGAATATAATTCTTAATTGGGATGAAGCATAAAGAGTCCCAATCATCATCAAGATATGTTACAAGAAGAGTTTAAACGAGCTTAGAATAAATTTAGACAAGTAACACACTAGGATCCTTCAAGGTTCTAGTTTCAAATATAGGAACTTTATATTTTCTTATAAATTACCTAAGAGAACTCCTTCAAGTGAAAGAGCAACCTCATCAAGAGATGGACCATCTAGCTATATGATGAAGCAATATCGTAAAGTAAAGGATATTTTTGTTGGAATTAAAGATAGAGTAATTAAGAGGGGGGGTGAATCAGTTACTCACAAAAATTAATCCACAAATCCCTTAGATGTCTTAATGATCTAGTTACTGCTTTTACTTGGTAAACAACTGCTGTAACTTGGTAAATTAAACTATTATTTACTTTTCAAGAATTCATGTATGTAACTAAAAATAAAGTGAACACAAGAGACACCAAATTTAACATGGAAACCCAATATGGGAAAAACCACCAAGCAACTAGTCACCAATTTTTCACTCTTCTAAAGTGAGCCCTGTTAGGAGCCAACCCTGTTAAAGGTTACAATACACATTGTTAGGTGTGACCCTCTTAGAGGATTTAATCACCCTGCTAGGAGTGGCCTTGCTAGAGGTCTTTAGAACAATTCAACTGAACTGTCACCTTGTTAGAGGATTTACAAAATGGCTGTTAAAGCAACTCTATTAAGAGATTTGAAATCACTGCTACAATAGTTAGAAAGCAACAATGAATTGACATGAACAAGATGCAACTAAAATTGTTGGATATAGGTCTTTGTTCAGCATCATTAGATCCTCCTTGATCAAATATGACTCTCCTACTCCTCAATGATCTCTAATCATCCTTCAAATTCACTTCCACAATAATCAGTCTTCATATCATATTAACTTTTCATATCTCCACATCATACTACTATGAATTCACAACTTGACTTCTTTCTTATACCATTCAGGTTATCAAGTCGGCCCATTTACATGTTTCATTTATCAATAATCCATTTATCAGTCGGCTACAGATATTACTCTTAATCAAATAAATATTATTTCATAAGACAATGAAATCCTTTACTGGCCGACCCTGCTCGGTAAGTACTGCTTCCAAGAATTTCTAGAGTTAACCTTCTTGACTCGGTTAACATTACAATATGCTTAAAATCCTTTGGCTGCTGAGTTAGTTCGATAAGAACTGAATCTTCCAAATTTCCTTTGATGACCGAGTGAACTCAGTAAGAACTATTACTATCATATTTTCTTTGATTACCAAGTGATCTCGGTAAGAACTAAAATTCTTTGATTACCTTGAAAGCTCAGTAAACACTGTCCTTTGCCTTGCTGACCTTCTGAGCTTAGTAGACACTATCCTTTGCCTTGCTCACCTTCTAAGCTTGGTAGACACTATCCTTTGCCTTGGTGACCTTCTGAGCTCGGTAGACACTATCCTTTGACCTTCTAAGCTTGGTAGACACTATCCTTTTCCTTGCTGACCTTCTAAGCTCGATAGACACTATCTGATGACTGATATGACATTTGTGTGACATCAAATACAACACACAATTAAACAATTGTATCCAACAATCTCCCTCTTTGGCATTGATGGTAACACAACATGTCATAGAATGAAATTTGAAAACAAGTCTTTTAATGTCAGAATACAAAACTCCCTCTTTCATAATAATCTCTCCCTCTTACACAAATTATTATTATTTGCAAATTTCAGAAAGATTTGATAGTATATTCTCCCTCTTTGACAACACATGCCAAAGACAACTCAAAAAAACTAAAATAGTATTGTACCTGATGTACTGATTCATATGCAATGTCTTCATTGATTTGTCACATCAACTGATAGATCTTCAATTATGTTCCTATTGATGGATCACTAAAACTGTATTTTAGTGAGCTTCAGATAGGGGAATGACCCCTAACTTACCTCTTAGATACAAGAATGCATCCTTAGGTAAAGGCTTTGTGAATATGTCAGCCATTTGTTCCTTTGTATGCACATCTTCCAATCTTATTTCCTTTTCTTGCACCAATTCTCTAACAAAGTGATACTTTATGGCAATATGTTTGGTTTTTGAATGCATCACTGGATTCTTGGAGATGTTAATTGCACTTGTGTTATCACAAAACATAACAACTCGTTCTATGATTTCTTGCTTCATACCTTTCGATAATTGTTTAAACCACACAATGTTTGAACAATTTACTGTTGCTGTAACATATTTAGCTTCTACTGTAGATTGAGATGTACAATTCTACTTTTTTATTGTCCAAGAAACCAACCTTTTTCCAAGAAAGAAAGCTCCTCCACTTGTGCTCTTTCTGTCATCAATATTTCCTGCCCAATCTGCATCAGTGAACACTTTTAAGTCCAATTTTCCTCTGAGTTTATACCATAATCCATATTCTTCAGTTCATTTTAAGTATCTCATGATCCTTTTGATTGCCATCATGTGATTTTCTTTTGGTTTTGTTGAGAATCTTGCTACAATCCCTACTGCAAGGGCAATTTCTGGTCTTGTGTGCACTACATATTGCAACTTTCCAATCATAGATCTATACAATGTCTGATCCACTTCCTTTGATTCATCATCCTTGGTGAGTTTTAATCTAGTACACATGGGAGTCCCAACTGGTTTGCAATCTTCCATACCAAACTTTTTCAGTATCTCCTTGATGTATTTAGATTGAGTGATGTAGATGCCATTCTTATTCTGTTGAATTTGAAGACCAAAAAAGAATTTAATTTCACCAAACATTGACATTTCAAACTCCTTGTTCATTTGTTCTAAAAATTCTTTGCAAAGATCATCATTTCCTGTGAACAAAGTATCATCTACAAATTTTTTGCCAAAACTATCTTATTATCCAGTCCTTCCTTTATGTACAAACTTGTATTTTCATTAATTCTTTGAAAACAAATCTAAATAAGATAGTTATGCAATCTTTCATAGCATGCTCTAGGGGCTTGTTTCAGACCATATAATGCTTTATGCAATTTGTAGACCATGTCCTTCTTTTCTGGATCAACAAAACCTTCAGGCTGCTCAATGTAAACCTCTTCCTCCAATATGCCATTGAGAAACGTTGACTTGACATCCATCTGATAAACTTTGTATCCTTTGTATGCAACATATGCAAGTAAGGTTCTGACACCTTCCAATCTTGCAACAGGAGCAAAAGTTTCTCCATAGTCTACACCTTCTTCTTGAGAGTATCCTTTGCATACTAGTCTAGCTTTGTTCCTTGATACCTTACCATCTTCATTTAGTTTGTTTCTAAATACCCACTTTATTCCAATCACATTCTTGTCTTTGGGTCTAGGTACAAGAATCCATGTTTTATTTTTCTCTATCTATTCTATCTCTTCATTCATAGCTTAAATCCAACTTTCATTGTCTAGTGCATCTTTGACATTTCTAGGTTCAAAATCAGCAAGTAAACAAGTGCCTTTAAACTTACTTCTTTTCATTGTTCCTTCTAATTTATCACCAAGGATCTAATCTGGTGCATGATGCTTTCTGACATACTTGGCTAACATGGGCTCCTTTCCTTTTGAATAACTTGCATTGTTATCCTTTTATATCTCAACTTCTAGTTCTGATTCTGGTTGCTTGGGCTCAGTAGATGCTAACTCAGTAACTTCTGTTTGCAACTCAGGTTCTTGCAACTCGGTAGATGCTGACTCGGTTTGAACTTCTTGTGACTCATTTAATGAAGACTTTGGAGTTGAGGATTCCTGATTGATTGGTATACTTGGTATTGTATCAGGTTCAATGTAAACAAATATTCTATAGTCTTCAGGTTCCTTCTTGCTTTCTTCTTCTGTTCTTTCTGCAAACTCGTCAACTTTCACATGTGTACTTTCTATGACTTTGTGAGTAGATAAGTTCAAACATCTATATGCTTTGCTTTTGCAAGAGTATCCAAAAAATATTTCTTCATCACTTTTTACATCAAATTTACCTTTTCTAGATTCTTTCAAAATATAACATTTTCTTCCAAATACCTTTAAATAACTTACATTGGGTTTGTAGCCATACCACAATTCATAGGGTGTTTTGAATGAGTCCTTTTTTAGCTCTACTTGGTTCAACATATGAACTGCAGTGCTGATAGCTTCCTTCCATTATTTGATAGCAATGCCTTTCTCGATCATTAAGGTTCTTGCACAATCCATTATAGATCTATTCCTTCTTTCTGCTATTCCATTTTGTTCTGGAGTTCTAGGTGTTGAAACCTATCTTTTGATTCCTCTTTCAATGAAAAAGTTATTGAACTCATGTGAAATGAATTTACCACCTCTGTCAGACCTTAAGCATTTCAGTCTTTTGCTTGTTTCTTTTTTTACTCTAGTCAAATACCATTTGAACTTTTCAAATGCTTCTGATTTCTCTCTAAGGTACATGACAGTCATCATTCTTGAATAATCATCAACAAAGAAAATGAAGAATTTTTCACTAGTATAACTTTCAATGCCAATAGGTCCACACAAATCAGTATGCACAATTTCTAAAACTTCTTCAGTCTAATAGTTCTTGCTTTTAAAACTAGTCTTTCCCATTTTACCAATTTGACAATTCTTGCATAGACCAACTTTAGGTTTTTTTTATGTTAGGAATACCTCTTACTTTCCTGAATTTACTGATCTTTATTAAGTTTTCAAAGTTTACATGACACAACCTCCTATGCCATAACCAACTTTCTTCAATTTGAGCAATGAAACATGAACATTCACCAAGTTCAAGATAAAATAAGTTACCTTTTGTTTGAATGCTAGATCCAATCAGCTTTCCTTTGCCATCCAACAATCTTGCTTTTCCATACATGAATTCTACTTTGAATCCATTATTGATTAGTTGTGCCACACTCAACAAATTGTTCTTTAGTCCTTCTACCCAATATGCATTATCATGAACAAGTTCCTTGGTTAGAGAGATTCTTCCTTTTCTTTTTATACAACAAAGTCCATTGTTACCAAATCTTACATTGCCACCATCATAGTCTTTAAAGTATTCAAACTTAGTCTTATCACTAGTCATGTGATAAGAACAACCACTATCTATGATCCATGTATCATTTTTGCTCATATGAGAAATTAGTGTCATTTCCTCAACATTATCAGATTCATCTTTTACAGCAATGTAGACAATTTCATCTTCTTCTTCATTATCAGAATCATTAGAATCTTTTGCCATAAAACATGTTTTCTTACCTTTATCCTGGAACAATTTGAAGCCTTTCTTGTCATTGTACTTGTGACCTTTCTTCTCATCTTTGTTCTACTTATTTGGGCACCTAGCAGCAATATGTCCAATTTCTTCACAAGAGAAACATATTAGAGAAAATTTACCTTTGTATTTTCCTTTGCCTCTTGAATATTTTCTTGCTAATAGAGCTTCAACCACTTCAAGATTACTGTCTGAACTTTGTTTTGATTCTTCATCACTTTCTGATTGTGGTTCCTTCATATTTTTCCCTTTTTCTTTGAGTGAAAGCTTGGCTTCAAATGCTGATTCAACATTCTTGGTAGCTGGAACATAGTTTTCATAGTTGTCTAGCTCAAATGCAGTCAATCTTCCAACTATGGCTTCTAAATTTATTTTATGATTTGTCTCACATCTCCTTTCTTGAATTGAAGAGACTCTGATTGCATAAATAGGAAGTACAGTTCTAGGAAATTTACTTATAACTGTCTCCTCACTGATATCTCCTCCAGATGCTTTGATTGCACTAACACATGCTTTAACTCTTTCAACATACTTTGCAATGTTTTCATCTTCTCTCATCCTCATTTGATCAAATTGTCCTCTCAAACTTTCTGCTTTGGCTCTTCTTACATTATCATCTCCTCCATAGATTTCTTTCAGCTTGTTCCACATTCAAAGGCAATTTTGCAATCCTTGATGTCATCAAATTCTTCATAACTCAGAGCAGATGCTATATCTATCATCATGTTATTGTGAGTCTTCTTTTCAGCAATATCATTGATAGATAATGTACCAGAAGGTTCTTCATTTTTTCATCAAGATACTATAGTCCTGTACCACCAATGGAAGCCAGATGAAGCCTCATCAATCCTTGCCATGCTGAGAAGTTGTCTCTATTAAGTCTTGGAATTTCCCTTTTGTAAGACATCCTGATCTTTAGCGTAGATCCTTGAAATCTTTTCCTATAAGCACCAAAAGCTCTTATACCAATTGTTGGAATTAAAGATAGAGTAACTAAGAGGGGGGTGAATCAGTTACTCACAAAAATTAATCCACAAATCCCTTAGATGCCTTAATGATCTACTTACTACTTTTACTTGGTAAATAACTGTTGTAACTCGGTAAATTAAACTATTGCTTTCATTTCAAGCATTCATGTATGTAACTGAAAATAAAGTGAACACAAGAGACACCAGATTTAACGTGGAAACCCAATATGGGAAAAACCACCAAGTAACTAGTCACCAATTTTTCACTCTTCTAAAGTGAGCCTTGTTAGGAGCCAACCCTGTTAAAGGTTACAATACACACTATTAGGTGTGACCCTGTTAGAGGATTTAATCACTCTGCTAGGAGTGGCCTTGCTAGAGGTCTTTAGAACAATTCAACTGAGCTGTCACCTTGTTAGAGGATTTACAGAATGGTTGTTAAACCAACTCTATTAAGAGATTTGAAATCACTACTACAATGGTTAGAAAGAAACAATGAATTGACTTGAACAAGATGCAACTGAAATTGCTAGATACAGGTCTCTGTTCAACATCATTAGATCCTCCTTGATCAAATATGACTCTTTTGCTCCTCAATGATCTCTGATCATCCTTCAAATTTTCTTTCACAATAATCAGTCTTCATATCATATTAACTTCTCATATCTCCACATCATACTATTGTGAATTCGCAACTTGACTTCTTTCTTATACCATTCAGGTTGTCAAGTCGGCCCATTTACATGTTACATTTATCAATAACCCATTTATCAGTCAGCTACATATATTACTCTTAATCAAATAAACATTATTTCATAAGACAATGAAATCCTTTACTGGCTGACCCTACTTGGTAAGTACTGCTTCCAGAAATTTCCAGAGTTAACTTTCTTGACTCAGTTAACATTACAATATCCTTAAAATCCTTTGGCTACCAAGTTAGCTCGATAAGAACTGAATCTTCCAAATTTCCTTTGATGATCGAGTGAACTCGGTAAGAACTGTTACTATCATATTTTCTTTGATTAAGGAGTGATCTCAGTAAGAACTAAAATTCTTTGATTACCTTGAAAGCTCAATAAACACTATCCTTTGCCTTGCTGACCTTCTGAGCTTGGTAGACACTATCCTTTGCCTTGTTGACCTTCTGAGCTCAGTAGACACTATCCTTTGCCTTGCTGACCTTCTAAGCTTGGTAGACACTATCCTTTGCCTTGCTAACCTTCTAAGCTCGGTAGACACTATCCTTTTCTTTGCTGACCTTTTGAGCTTAGTAGACACTATCTGATGACTGATGTGACATTTGTGTGACATCAAAGACAACACATAATTGAACAATTGTATCCAACAATTTGTACTCTAGTTCAATTTGCAACTAACTATTTAAGTATTTATCACCATCTAAGGTATATATCTATTTGAATTATAGATGAACTTGGTATTATGATAAAAAGTGGAAGGGAATTCTTGCATAGTGTGTATCCAAGGTCTATTTAGAAGATGGCTTTAGGTGAGAGTATCAGGCGTGACATGGATAGGTATCAATAAAATGAAAGGACCCCCATGTATGTAAAGTAGTTTTACCTAATACTTAACTACCAATATTTATAAAGTCATTAATAGACAAAAAGATAGGTTTAATAAGCATTGGATTATGTTGGAAATATTCAAGACTAAGCTAAGTTACTAAGAGGGGAGGGGTGAATCAATAACTTCTAAAACTTCAACAATTTCAACTCTTAATCCACCATTCAATTAACATAAATCCATCATATAAATTATGATCTAATTGCATTCATAAGAAACTAAAAATATGAAAGCATTCATAACAATATGATACAAGAATTTGGTGACCTAGAAACCTTCCAAATAGAAAGTAAAATTAGGGTGGGGGTGATACCCTCAACTTCAGTACTATAGTATAAAGTTAGCCTATTAAAGCTTACATTGATCACTTCTGATGATCTACCCTATTAGGAGCAATAAGGATTTCTAGGTCCACCTTGTGAAAGGATTTACAAACATACAATTAATTATGAACTTGGTAAAGAGATTTTCAAAATACTGTTAGATCTACCTTGTGAAAGGATTTGACTGATCCACCTATTAGGATGAAACAATAGATGATCTCTAATCTACAACTTGGTTTGCTGAGTTAGATTCCTTTAAGTATTGATCACCTTGCTATGATAGATATGACTTTGCTACTCCTTATACTATTGTGATTTTTGTAATTCAGTCCTTCTTCTTTTCTCTGATTTAGTGCGCATTCATATCTTTTTATTCTTGTGCATCTATATTTTGGATATGATTCAATGCATTAGATATATACCAATTCAAATTCATATCTTTTTATTCTTGTGCATCTATATTTTGGTTATAATTTAATGCATTACATATATACTAATTCAATTATACAAATTACAAAGTTGGCCACAATACAAGTTAACACAATTATTACAAAGTTGGCCAAAATGAAGACATTTGGGTTTTGAAGATTGACTTGGTGAGGTTCTGATACTCAACATCTACTATCAATACTCAACATCATCATGCACTTGGTAGATGTAGAAGCTGGATCCATACTAATCACTTCCAAGTAGTCTTGAACTCAATCTGCACTGGTGACTCAATAGATACTATGAAACTCATCATATAAATTGAATCACTTGTTTATCATGGAAAAACTTGGTAAACACTATCACCTTGAGCTCATTATAAACTAAGTCACTTGGTTAACACTAGGAAGCTCAGTTAGCACTAGAGTTGCATCACATTCACTGCGAACTCAATGAACACTGCATGGCTCGGCTTGCACTAGTAAACTCGACATACATTAAGATGCATAGTTTACATTGTTGATCTTCATCATAACTATGATTGCTCAATAACCACTGAGATTTTTCCAAAGGACTCAGTAGCAATTGTAAAACCTGATGACCACTAAAATGCATGGCAAACACTGTGAAGTGTATAATGAGGTTGGTAGCTATATAAAATCTGAATAATTGTGTGTCACTAATAAAAAACTTGACTGATATGTCAATAATCTCCCCCTTTGGCATTAGTGACAAAAACACTTATTAGCCAAAACTGAATTCAAGAGGTTTCTTGAATACCTTTTACCCATCACCTTGTAATACTAGCTTGGTAGAGTATACTATTTTTGAGATTTTTCAAAATTGATTTTGTAAGGGATATATTTGTACATGGTAAAGCTCCTTCATATAGTATACTACACATCTTCTTGCTATATACAATATATCTCTATGTACATGTGTTACTCCCTTATTGATTCAATCTTATTGTATAATCTCCCCCATAACATATGGCTTACTCCATTATATCTTTTCTCCCCCTTTATGACATTAATGTCAAAGACTTATTCTAATTATTTACATGGTAACACCAAAATGAGATAGAAAATCTAAATGTACCTTGAGAATGATCACCAATGTGTTATCCCAATTGTCTTGTAGAATATTGCATGTGTGGAGTGCAATTTGAACTTCTGCTGATAATTCTATCATATGATCTGCAATGGAGAAATTATTGTCATAGATGAGAGCTTTTAAATGTACAATATGTTTCTGTAGTGCATCCATGATGGAAAGAATCATATTTTGAATATCTATCAATGTGGATCTTATTCTTGCTTCTTCTCTAAGCAATTTTGCTTACATATTTGTCAAAAATCTTATCCTTTGAAAATGTGCAGAGCTTGAACTAGGGTCAAGTTGCAGTTGCTAAGCACTAGATTTCAAATATCTATCTATTTTGGACAATTTGTCCTTTATTTCTTTTGTAAACTCAGAAACATTACAAAGGTTTCCAAAAAGTGATGACACATTTGTACAAGATGCTTCTAAATTTCCCAAAATTGTAGAAAGTTCTACTTGATGAATGGCTATCGACTGAGAAATGTGCTCCAACACTTTATTATCAAATTTCTTCTCTGCTTTTTGCACTAGCTTTTCTTTTCCCTTGGTGTCTTCATTAAACTTATGTATTGCTTCTACTAGCTGATACAAAATTGGCTGAGAAGAGTCAACCTCAATACCTATGGCCTCTACAACAATATTCTTTGCATCTTCAATTATCTTAAATTCCTTATCTCTCTCCTCTCTTAGTTTCTTCTGTTTAGCCTTCTTATGGAGGAGTTCACCAAATATCTGCATTTGGTCTAAGATAAGCTTGGAAATGCCCCAATTAGGGATAACAATTTCCTCATCTAAATAAATCTCTTCCTCTATCTCTTTCCCTTTAAAAAATTTTGTGCTCGGTTGAACCTTGGGCTCAACTGTCCTTACACTTATTGGTTTTGTTCCCAGAATAGAAATAATGGTAGACATACTAGGACTAGCTATGAAAATAGATACTATACTTACTAAAGGAATATTTACAAAGATACCTAAAGAATCCAAAATTGGTGTACACAAAACTAAAGTGCTCAAAACTAGAGAAGTCAAAACTAAAGTACTCAACTCAGTAGATGAAGGAGGAATTTGTAGCTTGGTCGATGAAGTGGAAGTCACTTCTGTCAGTGATGTGCCCACCTGAGTGGGAGCAAAGAGTGATTGGATGATTGGATTAGCACTTGTGGTCACAATCAAACTTGTTGGGCCAGTCTTCATGCTTGATGTGGTTACTAGTTTTCTTGGAGAGTGAGGAAGTGAGGCAATGACTTCTGTAGCTATATTGACTAGATTAGTCTGCTCATCATCTGGCGCTACTTCCTTAGTAGCCTCTTGACCTTGATCCTCTTAATCTTGTTCATTATCAAAATGAGTTACTTCTTCAACATTCTCTTCTTCAACTTTCTCCTTATCTTCTTCACCATCATCATCTTTGACATTGACTAGAAAATCACTTGGTTTATGTAATGGATAGATATTCTTCCAAGTGTTTGTTGTATTCCTAACAACATGCTCAATGTCCTTGATCAAAACTAGACAAGTATTGAATTTTAGAGTCTATCTTTCTTCATTTTTCTTCAATGATTCTTTTACCTCAGTATCTAATATGCTTGATAACAGCTACCTCAAGGTTTTCCCATATATGTCTTTGATAGTTTGCATTGCAAAATCCCATCTTGAATTTATCTTTTCCAACAACTCATTAGGACCTTGAGAAGAAAGCTAGTCTAGTGAGTATTTCCATTTTCGCATCTTGTTCATCACTGATCTTCAATCTGCTTTTGCTCCTCTATTGTCTTGATCTCATATTTTAATGATTTGAAATTTTTTATGCCTACCCCTACTTCCAAATATTTTAATCTATCTTAGAAGGTGGGTGGAGGTTTTCTAAATATAATATCTCCTCCTTCCTTGTCAGATTTCTTCCTTGAAGATATCCTAGTGAAAACTATAGTGGATGGCTTGGTTGGTTTGGTAATAATTACCTTGCCTTTCTTCTTTAGTGGCTCTTTTTCTTTAGATTCTACCTCCTCTACTTCCACATCCTCTTTTTCCTCATCTTATCCTTTACTCTTGGTTAACAAAAGGGTTGAACTGTATTTTAGTTGTGCAATTCTTTTCTTCCCTTTGTTTACTGCCTAAGGAATTTTTATCTCAAGTTCAATCCTGGATTTTGCTTCATCATATGTTCCAAAATATGTACCCTTAGGATCAACTGGCTCATTGACAAGGGCTTCAATAATATCTTTGGTTTCATTAATATTGACCTCATAACCAAGAGGTTTTACCCATGAAATTCTAGGTTTAACTACCTGAATGTAAACTTTGTCACAATCCACCATGAAACATATATCATCCTTATAATCTTCAACTAGTTTCTTGGGGATTCAAAACCTATTCTTCATTTTCTCTTTGAATTCATCAAAATAATTGTCCATGATACTATTATAATTTTCACCCATTTCTACAATATACTCATTTATTTGATAAAGCACAGGCACATCTTTTCTCCATACAACAGTGCCTTTAGAAGGAAATAATTTCTAAACATAAAAGAATAGACAAGTCAACAAGGAACCAAACTTACATGGGTTTTTCTTTGAAGTTCTTATGCTTTCCATGTTCTTGTTGAACTATCTCAACAAGAGCTCGGCAAGGTCAAATGACATATTGTTCTTTACCACCTTGTATGCCAAGTCTACAACTTCACATAACACACTATTTAACCTACTATAGCTATAAATTTTATGTGCAATGACATGAATGCCAAACTTTAGTTCCATATCAGAAACATTGCTGATTTTCATTCCTCTAGCATCCCATTCTACTAGGGTTTTCTTTTCCAACTCTACCCGACCTAGGGTTTTTGTCATTTTGGCCTTGGTTAGCATTGGGAGTCTAGTGATTCAGTGAATCGTTTTCTTTGTGATCAACACTGGTTGCTCCAACCAAAAATGACCATTATGCACTCGACTAAGGATAAACCTAATCCATTTAACTTGAAATTCATGGGGCATGTGAGGGATATGAGTTATTCCCTTGGTTTCCAGATGTTGGTGCTCGGGTTTCAAAACTCCATTCACACATAGTTGACCTAGGGCATCATCCATTTCCAATGTACCAATTTCCTAAATAACACATTTGAAATGATTGAAAATATTGTTAACCAGAAGTACCTTTGGAGGGATTTGAGATTGTGCTCCACTTGGATCTAGGGTTTTGGCGATCACAGGAGTGAGCTTGAAATCAGGTTCTTTCCACTCCACTTCATGAACCAACATGTTAGATCCTCACTTAACCTTTTTGCTACTAGATGTCATCTTCACTCGGTAGGGTTTGAGGGAATTCGAAAACTTTTGTTGGAAATTTTCTTGGAAGCTATGAAGATTGCACTTTCACAATAGAACTCAAAATTTCATGGTAAGAAATGACTTCAATTTCATGCTTTTTATTTAAAAAAATTCCATAAATGCTTAGAATGAAGGTAGATCACATTGACAAACTATCATCCACTACACTTGTAATGAACACTTGGTGAATTCTTCATGACTCGGTAACCATGAACATCTTTATCACTCTTGACCTTGCTTAGTAGAGTCTCTGACCCAACCTTACTCAGTAGAGAAGATAAATCAGTAGACACTTGTACTCGGTGATCCCTTTGTATTTGGATACTAATTTGGATCATTTTGCTTTTTCAATTTGGAACCATTTTGAAATGTCTTCTTTGATGGCATGGTTCTAGTTTCTCCTATGAGAACTTAAGTAGAAATGATAGAGTCACTCAATTCTTGAGTGACTTGATCATTACTTGGACTTGTATCCTTGGTAGACTTAGGAACCCATTTTTGTCTCATCTATTTTCAAATGTTATCAGCTTTTTCCTTTTTCTCATCTTCAATTCTACTAGTATTCATGTAGTTCTTTGCAAGATGACCAAGTTCTATACAAATAAAACATCTTTTAGTGGTATCTCTTTTCCTCAATTGATGCTTTACATAGTTTATTCCAATGTGTCCAAATTCTCCACAATAATGACATTTGCACTAGGTGTTATAGTCCCAACCAAATATTGCTTTCACAATTTGCTCTGTTGGATTCAATACCTTGGTTTTTCATTCTGATGACTTGTGTCCATGTTTCTTACATTTGTTACATTTTCCCTCAAATTTTGGTTTCTCTTTACATTCATTAGCCCTATGACCATGTTGATTGAAATTGTAGCACTTTCCATTGAATTTTTCTTTTCCATTGCTCCAGCATTTGTTTGATGTATGACCTATCTTACCACAATGAGTGCAAGTAGGTCTTTGGTTCTTTTGAGCTCCTTGCTTGGATGATTCTCCTTCTTCTATATATCCAATTCTTGCTTTTCCTTTTTTCCTATAGAGGTTTTTCTCATTCAATCAATTCATGTCTGCTTGAGATTTCATTATTCTTTCATTGATTTTCTTTTTAGAGTTTAGATCATTCCTCAATCTTTGATTGAATTTTCTTTTAGATTTTAGATCATTTCTCATTCTTTCATTGATTTGCCTTTCAGAATTTAGATCATTTCTTATTCTTTCATTTTCAAATCTTAGGCTCATGATTTCCTCTTTTGCATTTGAAAGTTGATCAATAAGGTCTACTTGCTAAAGGGATTGGTTCTACATTTCATTGTTCATTCCATCTATCTCTTCTTTTATCTTGTTTCTCTATTCCAAGACTTTACATAATCTTATTGACTAAATTTCTTGTTCACTTCTTAGTTTTCTTACTTCTTCTTGCAAGGACCATTCTTTTCTAGGAGTTCTTTTATTGCTTCATTGGCTTCATCTGAATTGCTTGAATGAAGGTCTTCAATTCTTTCTTCAATGTAAAGATGATCATTCATTTGAATTGCAAGTTCCTTTCTTCTTTTCAAGGATTGAGAGAGTTGCTCCTTTGCTTTCTTGAGTTGGGAAATGGTCATTTATAAATCTAATTTCTCATTATCAATGGCTTTGTCAAATCTGAATATTTCCATACCTTTGATCTTTGCTCAAGTTGTTAAGCTTTCTCTTGAGAACCTTAAAGCTCTGATACCAATTGTTAGAAATATTCAAGACTAAGTTAAGTTACTAAGAGGGGAGGGGTGAATTAGTAACTTCTAAAACTTCAACAATTTCAACTCTTAATCCACCATTCAATTAACACACAATCCATCATATAAATTCTGATCTAATTGCATTCATAAGAAATTGAAAATATGAAAGCATTCATAACACTATGACACAAGAATTTGGTTACCCAAAAACCTTCCAAATAGAAAGTAAAACTAGGGTGGGGATGATACCCACAACTTTAGTACTGTAGTATAAAGTTAGCCTGTTAAAGCTTACATTGATCACTTCTGATGATCTTCCCTATTAGGAGCAATAAGGACTACTAGGTCCACCTTGTGAAAGGATTTACAAACATACAATTAAGTATGCACTCAGTAAAGATATTTTCAAAAGATTATTAGATCTACCTTGTGAAAGGATTTGATTGATCCATCTATTAGGATGAAATAGTAGATGATCTCTGATCTACAACTTGGTTTGTTGAATGAGATTCCTTTAAGTATTGATCACCTTGTTGTGATAGATATGACTTTGCTGCTCCTTATACTACTGTGATCTTTGTAATTCACTACTTATGCTTTTCTCTAATTTAGTGCGCATTCATATCTTTTTATTCTTGTGCATGTATATTTTGGATATGATTCAATGCATTACATAAATACCAATTCAATTATACAAATTACAAATTCAACCACAATAAGTTAACACAAATATTACAAAGTTGGCCCAAATGAAGCTATTTAGGTTCTGAAAATTGACTCGGTGAGGTTCTGATACTCGGCATCCATTGTCAATACTCGGCATCATCATGCACTTGGTATACATAGAAGCTCTATCCATACTAATCACTTTCAAGTAGTCTTGAACTCAATCTACACTAGTGACTCGGTAGATACTAGTAAACTTAACATATAAATTGAATCACTTATTTATCATGGAAAAACTTGGTAAACACTATCACCTTAAGCTTGGTATAAATTGAGCCACTTGGTTAACACTAGGAAGCTTGGTTAACACTAGACTCACATCACATTCACTAAAAAATCAGTGAATATTGCATGGTTTGGCTTGCTTTGGTAAACTCGGCATACACTGAGATGCACAGTTTACACTGCTGATCTTCATCATAACTATGATTGCTTAGTAACCACTGAGATTTGTCCAAAGGACTCGATAGCAACTGTAGAACTCATTGACCATTAGAATACATGGCAAACACTATGAACTATATAATGAGCTTGGTGGCTATATACAATCTGAATAAGTGTGTGTCACTAATAACAAACTTGACTAATATGTTAGCAAATTTATGTTGATTTTATGAAACAATTTTACACCACACATTTGGCCCTGATCCATTGTCAACTAAATTTTATCATAATAGGTTCATATTGGTTCTAAATTTATTTACAAGGTAACTCATTTTGTGAAAACACAATATTGATGTTTGGTAAATGCATACATTCCAAAAAAATACTATATCATTAGGCCTCACTAAAGGAGGAACTACAATCTTTTGTAAGGCTTCTTAAAGCACTTCATTGTATGTAAGTAAAATTTGAATCAAATTTGAAAGGGATATATTAGTATAGTATCAAGAATTTTTTCTACAAGATCACATTCTCCTTTCTAACATCTTGTAAAAGTTGTGGGGTGGAGGAAGAAAAGGTTGAGAAGTGGGAATAAAAAAGGAAGCTTCCTTTTTGTATCAAGCATTGTATGTATGGTCTACTGCATAGTTATCAGATTGTTGATTCAATCTACCTTTAATAAAAAATAAAAAAAAATTTGATGAATATGGAAAATATTTTATGTTTTATATGACCCAAAACATGAATGACATTGACTTACTCTTTGTTGGGTTCTTTATCCACTAAAGTATCATCTTGTAGAGATAAAGTTTTGGGAATATTGTAATGATATCATCATCTTTCTCCAAGGTATCCTTGTGAATAAGGAAAACATAAGGGGAGATACAAACATAACTATTTAATGTTTCATATATAGACCAGACAAAAGTCATTCAAATGAATAGAAGGTTAGGTGTCACTAGGAAAAGCAGTGATGATATCATTTTCTTCCACGAATTTATCCTCATGGAGGATAACATTTTAGGAGGGATTAACATCATGTTTGTAAATAGATTTTTCTTCTATTCTACCCTTTGAATGCCCAATATTCATGAACAACATCTAGTTACAATAGTTGGGAAATCATAGCTAAGTGATTGATTTCCCCCTGAATTCTTAGGTATAGCTCCCTTGGATTTATGATTTGCAATGAATCTTTCCTAATTCTAAATGGGGTTTTTTCTTGACTAGAGAACAAGAGAGGTAAATCAATTTAGGCCTAAATAGGAACTAACTTGAGAAAAGATTGGGTCTTAAAACTAACCAAATTTTTTAACTCACACATCTTATGAACCCACAAAATTGGATGAAACATTAATGGATTCTATCTATGAATTAGTTTTTTAACTAAAAGCTTCTAATTCTAATATAGAAGAGACTAACTTAAGGAAAACAAAAAATAGAATCTCCTTTAACTTTCAATAACACTATTGATTATCTTCAGCTTATTGTATTAAATACGGGAATAAAATTTTGTTTATTCTTTAACTCAATTCAACTAAAAGAGATATCTAAAACTATCACAAAACAATGCAATAGAAAATGATTGACATAAAATACATTCAACTTGTCTTTGCAACATGAATTATTTCACCCCAAAAATTATCTAACCTTATATTAATCTTTCAATTAGGTACATATAGGATTCTGAGATGACCATTACAAAATGAGACTCAAATTGGTTCATCTCCTCAAAATTGACAAATGGCAAGGAGCCAATTGTCAATTACAATCTTTACACCAAAATATGAAAGGGCTGGATAAGAATCACTTTGCCTTCTTTTCTTTTTCAAACTTTTCCTTATAGGCTTTGGCGACAACAATGATTGGGATCAACTCCTCATGTCTATGAACATGAATGTTAGTGTATCTTAAGAGCCACTTGGAATGCTCTCTGGCTAGATCTTTGATGGAAATCAACTGCTCTTGCATTTCCTCCATAGCCACGTGTACACACCCACCAAGATTTTGGAGCTCTGACACTTTGTTCTGATGATCAGAAGATTTCTCTATTAAGTTATCCAAATAATTAGAGAAAATATTTTGCATGACATCAACTCAAACTATCCATTTCCCTTGTCCACTAGCTTGGGAGTCTATATGTTGACCTCTTAGTAATTCATATTCTCTTTCCTACTCCTTTTTAACTTTGATCTTCATTTCCTTTAATCCTTCTTCTGCCACTAGAATCATTTCAGATTTGAATTGCATACTTTGTAGCCATTAAAATAAGGGCTCATCTCCCTTAGGTAGAATCTTTGCCTCTATTGCTTCTTTATCCTTCATGTGGATGACCATTTTCAATAAGGAAACACAATCCTCACTCTTGGCTTTTTCTATTGATAGGGCAGCTTGGTTAGCAAAGATGTTATCTTTCTTTATTTCAAGCCTTAGTACTGCATTATCAAATTTCTCTATGATTGCAAGTCCCTCATACTTGAGTTTTCCACTCCACTCCCTACCAATTTGCCAAAGTGTCTATCTCCTTGTACCAGGGAGATGATTGCCTAAATGTCTGTGGTTGTAGGGTCATTGGTAGTTGACACTCCCAAAATACTTGCTAGTGGGGTGATTAGCTACCTGATGAAGCAGTTAAGTTTGTGAATCTCGGCTTTCATTCTAACTTTGGCCAATTTGAGACCTTCGAGTTGTCCCTCTATCACTTCATTTTTTGATTTCCACAGATCCACTTCGGTGTCGTGTCTAACTTCTCCAAGGTCCAAAGACTGCAAAGTGAAATCATTTGTAGCTAAGTCTTTAATTATCCCCTCCTTGGTTGGCTTAGCAATCTGCATCTGAGAATTGATAGGGTCTTCTACTTCTTAACTTTACTCAATGTCGATCTAGAATAGATAGCTAGAGATAAAGTTTCTTTGTTGGGAGCTCCCTCTTCTTTCCTCTTCCTCTTTCTGTCTAAGGTATCCTAAAGATATGATGCAATGCCAATCAACTTAGATGCAGTCCTGAGCATTTCTACACTAAACATTTTCCTCTTGGCTAGAGTTAATATCTTTGCAGTTGAAGAGAAAGAGTTCTTTGGAGCTTAGGAAATAAGTTTTGAAGTTTTGGGGCCCTTCTCTATTTCTATAGTCTTCTTTGTAGCTTCGTCAGACTTAGTAGATTCACTCTTGCTACTTCCAACATCTCCAAGGTCCATCACTTGTATTTGGGGGCTACTTAGTAGGAGTAATGCAACATTTATAAATGGAATCAAATTGTTATGGGGTGAGAAAGCCACTGTGACTACATTGTCATTCAATTCTTATGCCTTCTTCTTCTTAGCCTCTATTTTAGTTCTGATCACTGGTACTAAACCATCTTGACAAGTTTTATCAAGAAGGATATTCTTGTCAAGAGGTTGGTCACCTTCACTGACTGGTTGAGCAGGCCCTTGAGTGATGGGAAAGATTTTCCCTAAGGAACCACTTTGAGAAGATGAGGTTGTCGCTACATTCAGGGATGATTAGGCGGGCATGTCTTTGCTCCCGCTTCATCACGTCATGGTCCACTCAACCCATTTTCTAGTTCTCTTGTAAATTTTGGCCATCATAAAATCTAGGTCTTCCACAACATTTTCATAAGGTTTCAAACTTATGGGAGTACTCCTTAGCTTGGTCAAGTCAGTATTGCTATAAATGTTTTAACCATCATCTCAACTCATTCTACATCAATGTTAATCTTATACATCTTCACTTACTCAATTATTAATCAAGAAAAGGCTCAATCATGACTCTTGAACTCATCTTTACAATTGGCCCAATAGTCCTCAATGGTAGTGATATGCTTTATCATGCTCCCTATCTAGAAGACATCTCTGGCATACCCATTCAGGTCAAACATGGGCCTCAGGACTTCACACATGTCTAGCTTGTATTTCTTCTCGAACACCTTCATCATGTTTTTGCATCAGACAGGGTGTTGCAGTTGAAGGTTCCAAATTTCATGGGGAATTCGTATCAGTTCTTCCTCAAGCTTCTGCTTAGTATATTCACTTGCAAGGCTTGATGTATGATCTTGATCAACATGATCATGTTTCTTGGATACCTTGGTAGCTTTAAGGGAAATCCATCAAATACTACAAGACACAAAATAAGAAAATGATGAGAACTAAATGAAATAACATCCAAAACATAATGCACATAACTATTCTGTAATTGTAGACATGGATAAATAAACTAATATATTTCTGGATTCGATTGTGTAAAGATTTTTTACCATCAACGTTTTGAATCACACCAAGTGATCCATCATCAGGATGAAGAGAGCAAGAGATGTCAAACAAAATGGATTGCAGAAGTTGACAGACTCAAAGATATAGGGACTAAGGGAGGGGGATTGCACGCACACCAAAGAAATCAAATGGGGAGATGGTAGGATAGAAGACCATAAGTGATAGACTCCCAATCAACAAGGGAAGCAAGTATAAGAGAAGTGAAAAGGAAACTAAAGAAATGGCCAGATGTAGGGCATGTAGCAAAAAAATGCACATCCCCACTAAGAACGAAAAGCAAAAAAACAAAAATAAAAGTCAAAAAATAAATAAAAATGAAAATAAATTACTAAAAAGTAAGTTGGAAATACATATAACAATGCATATAAAACACCACAAGAACAAACAGCTAAATAAATATATAAATGAACATCCACCCTAAGAACAAACCACATAAATTCTCTAATCTTGGGAGGTTGGGCCATAATTTCAATGAGGCCAACATGTAAATCAAGAAAGAAGAAATGTAGAATGTGTTATAGAATTTGGTTGCCTAGAGAGCATTGGACAAAATTTTGCTTACCTCTTGCACCTAATCAATGTATTAGGTATTTGAGAAAATTACTTGAACTAAAAAGAAATACTACTCAACAAAATTTAAAGCTTCTACCTCACCTTTTAACCTATACAAGAGAGCCAAAATATCAATGCTTTTTGGCTTAAGCTTGGTCCCAAATAATGTTTTGGGAACTTTACTCTTATCACTCTGTAGTTTCTGGAACCATGTCGTCATGATTTATTTCCTCCAAATCATCTTCTTTGCTAAGAACTCTAAGAAGGCTCCACCAAAGCCTAAATTAGAGAACTCCTCCCACTCTAGCACATGAAGGTAGTTCACCACTATTTTCCTATCAATTGAGATTAGTACCATATCATCTGATAGCATAATTTTCCTAGTTTATGGATTGTAGTGATGAATGTATTTGTAAATCAACTCAAGGGCTTGGATTGCAACTAGGAAACTAGTGGCCTCGACCAAACCACATCCTCAAAGCTTCTCAATGATGGGATGATTTCATTTAGATCTCACCTTTTTCTAGAAGTTTTTCATGTCAAAGAAGTGAAGTTTTCGTAAAGTTCTACAATTGGGACTTGATCCCAATTAACCCATCAAAACTTGTGAACTTGGTTGGCATGAGTTCGTGAAGAAGATTTTTAATTGAGAAAGTGAATGAGACAATGAATGCAATAGTCACAATTTTTTTTAAAGCTATGTGTATTGATAGAATGAAAAATCAAAGAAAAAGTGGTAACTTATTCAACTGCTTGTGCATCTTTATATGAGAGCTTCAATTCATCCATTGATCTTCAAAATTTGAGCCACACAAATGAAATTTAATGAAATACCCAATGGATAGTAAATGCAAGGTTTCAAAGAACATCTAAGGGTCTTTTCACTATTTCATTAAACTCAACAGTAACTTCCTATATGCCCACTACTTACTTTTCTATTTTCTTTTGAATTTTAGAAAGTTATCATTAGGGTACCCTATTGAGGAAAATTCACTAAATGAGATTCTTGCTATATTTCTTCTTCCTTAATGATTTGATCCATTCCAATATAATTTTGACATACTCTAAATCTAGTATGAGGGTGAAACTTAATCATTAACTTGATTTCCTTGAAAAATTAGAAAATTGTCTTCATGGGTTGGAAACCCACCAGGGAGAAGACAATTTCAGGTTTTTCGCCAAGGCTAAATATTTGAGTAACAATGAATCTTAACAATTCTTAAAAGTCTTAATTTAGATTGAAACATTGATCTAATGTAGAATCCTTCACCCTTTGCATGTTTTTTTATCCATATGCATCTTCAAGTGGTTATTATAGGAAATCACATTCATGGGTCAGAAACCCATTGAGTAGAAGATGATTTTCAAATTTCCACCAATGCTTGCTTATCAAAGAGTGGTACATTGTGAATGGATATGGAACATGATTGATCATCAAATGAGCAAATTTGATCTCTATCAAACTAGGTACTAACTTACTTGACCAATCACAAGGTGGAACAAACACCCACCCGGCAATAGGGAAAGAGAACGTGAAATGGGAAAATTTGATAGAGATCACCTAACCTTAGGAACTTAGACCTAGACTCAAACACAACTAAGGACTAGACTCACTTTTCCTACTACACAAAACTCACTTATTCCAAGGTTAGAAAACCAAAAGTGGGGCAACACATCATTCCTTAAAGAATCTTCCTTAGAATAAATATCTCTAAAATAAGTGTTCATATTCTCTTCTTGGATATTAAAATTTCCTCAAGCTAAGTTATAATCATATGTATAAGGGGGACTATTACAAACATTTTGAATAAAAATTGATATTTAATTAGACAAAGAAAATAATAACTCCAACCATAAAATGTATTATGATAAAAAAATATTCCCATAAATAATATGTCTTAGAAATGATTGCACATATGAATCAAATAATCACACATGATTCATCATGTCTTAAAATTATAAATCAAGAGACTACAAAATGTAAGTGGTGTCACTTTCAATAAAATAAAATGTAGGGAAATGAGATATAAACCTAGAATACAAATTATAAATTAAAATTCATCTTCTAACACTCCATTAGGGAAACCAAGAGAAATTAACCTATTATGTTAATAAGTTTGCTAAACTTTTATTTTTGAAAGGTTAAAAAAGTGATAAAGATAATAAAGCGAAAGCAATAACTCAATCATACATCATATACATTCATAAGCAATTCAATAAGTGATACATCTCTCAAGGGTTTCAATTTTATCAAGTTAAATTTGATAAATAAACAAAGGTCATAACATAGAATACCCACATGTACAAGATCACATGAAAGAATATACAAGGTACATAAGATACTACATGGCATTACCATGATGCATACTCATACTTTGCACATGCCACGACGTATGAAATGCTAAAAGAATATAGAATATACATCATGATATGATACAACATCTTGTAGGATCTCAACTAACCAAAGTAAAAACACATTAATATTACCAATGAACATAATCACAAGATAAGAAGAATAGAACATTTGCAACAAGGTGTGTCCAATATTGGTGTCTAACTATCAGATCTCAATGGGAAAAGAATCACTATTGCTTGATCTCGTGGAACCTAAATAGTCCACTCCCACTATTTTGAGGAGATAATCTCAAGTTCCAAAATGGATAACAATCCACAAGTCACAACAAGAATCTAGGTAAAGGAATCGTGATAGCATTGTATCCCAAACATACCAAGTACAATAGGTAAACATCTAATCCTAGGGACAACCAATGACACATAGAAAAATGTATATTGAAAAGTTTTATCACATGACTCAAATTGAAGGTTACCCTAAAAATATCTCTAGACCCCAACCCCCTAGTGACTCTATGTGGTATTAGTAATCCTTTCATACAGACAAGGAAACTAACTAGGCAAGGTCATAACCAAGCATGATCTTTACTCCAATCCTATCCTATACTAGCACTCGAGGCATGAGTGTGATAACATACTAACTATTTTTAATTCATTTTAAACCCCTTTAATTTAATTGTTATCACCTACTAAGATACCTTACAACGAGTTACCTTAGCAGCCTCTTCATGGCTCTGACCCAAATGTTTGTAGTTAATTTTATTTGTGAGTTCAATTATATAACCCTCTCTTTATATTCAATAAACTATGCTTAGATTTATAGTGTTTCAATTAATTAATAATCCTTTTATATATTCATAAAATTATGTGTATGTTTGTAATGTTCCACTTACCAACTAAAACTAACATTGTAGTATATTGTTGGACTAGCGGCCAATATTCCCTTCCCAAACTTCTGACATGGCTTAACTGCCTCATATTTTCTATAAGTGTAGTGGTTTTATATACCATTGATAGGTTGATGTTTTGGTGCAATGAAAATCATAGCTTCTACTCCAATCATAGCATGTAGTAGTACTCAAGGCATGAGTGAAGTAACATACTAACTCTTTTTAATTCAATTTAATCTCTTTAATTTAATTTTTATCACTTATTAAGATAAATTACAATAAATTATTGTAGTAGCCTCTTTGGGGCTCTAACCCTCAGTGCAAGCCACTTTACAAACATACACAGATAACCTACCCTAAGCTCCCAAAAGTGCACCATACAAAATCGCAATAATCACGTCAACCCAAGCAAAGAAATTGGTAAAATGTCACTAGTTCTCAGACCAAAACCTAAAAAAGATACATCAAGAAATCACAAGAAATGAGCCTTACATAGAAGAACTGAAACTCTAGAAAAGAAACACATCTAGAATCAATCAAGACATAAGTCAATGGACTCACAAATCTCGAGCCTCTAGTATAAATTCCTAGTTTGGCCAACTACAAGGGCTTCCCGAAACCCATGACAAGATAAAGACAAAACAACATAATAGACATTTAAAACATGTATAGGTTTCAACCATGTAGGATTTTTTGTCAATATGATCAATCAATCAAATATCTGATGCAAGAGCATCCTAGGCTTTCCTACAATTCTGCATGCTTGGAGGGATTTTGGTTAAGTGTTGAGGAGCATCGAGCTTGTATTTTGGTGGAGTTATTTTTTCATGGTTAGGGATGTGTTGGAGACACATTGGGGAACCTTTCCTCATGATTACATAGAGATTGGATGGATTGAGTTGAAGTTGAGTTGTTTGAACCTTGATGCTAAAACTGTGTCTTTTTGGTTTCTGGGTGCCTACTGTAGAGCATGTAACTAATATTTCATAATGAATGAGAGGCTACACACTTCATGGATTGAAGAAGGCCTAGATTAATTTCATTTTTCAAGAGAGAAAGTCCTAATCTATTATAGGTTGGGAGATATGGCAATTCTTCTGGAGTATCAATTTCTGGCAGTTTCGAGCAACAGTTTCCTATGCATGACTTTCAAGATGGATGTGCACTTATCCTTAAGGAATAAGCCTTTATGCACTTAAGGGATTTTAGAGGATCTAAATTAATACCTACGGTTTGAAGCATGATTTCTAATTCAATTGGATCTAGGAGATATCATGATTTTACTCGGATATCAATTTTTGGACATTTAATTATTGTTGCAAGCCAACTTGTAGCATCTAATTTATGTATTTGTATTTAATTTGTGTTCTAGGCTCACTCATGGCTTAGATTGGTATAATTAGGGGTCTTGTGGAGTATTTTATTAATATGGCTCTTTAGGATGGAATGAAGGATAGATGCAGATTTGAAGAGCTAGAGCTGTGGCTTAGGAACTAGAGGATCTCTTGATGGACCTGCAGGTACAAGTATGGATTCTTCTTACTGTTCTTATCTAGTTGTGTATCTAGACTAGCTAAGATTGCTTGTAAGTTGGATCTTGTTGGATCTTGTAGTACTAATTTTTTAATTTCTATTTGTATTTGGCCCTAACAAGGAAGGCCTTATAGTTGGGCATATTGCATGTAATCAGTTATAGTTATGAACAAATTATTGTGAGTTGGTATCAGATCTTACATTATTGCTTCTTGTTATTGTGTTTCCATTATTCAGTTATATTGTTGGGGGCTAGGACATCTCCTTTGGGGATACTCCTACCTTGCACTATGTCAGGTGGTATCAGAGTGAAGGTTGTTCTTGAGTGTGTAGACAGATCATCGAAGCTGAGGCAGTTTGCACTAGGACTTGGATTGAAGAAGATTGATCTACAGCTGATTGATCTTCAAGATTGGTGGATTTTTTTAGATGCCTACAAGAAGATTGGACCCTAGGGAAATTAATGATCTTAGTGATGCTATAGAAGAATGGATCTTAGAGAAGATGAGAGAAGAATTCATATCTGAGCTTGCATTGATGAAGAGTGACATGATTGTTGAAATTGTAAGAGCTTTAAGTGGTGTACCTAGACATGTGGGTACTTAAGATGGTTTTGAGGAAGCTACTGAAGACTTTGAATTTGCTGAATCAAGTGGTGAGGCTAGAATTGATCGTATGGAGAGACCTATAGGAAATAGGGTTGGTCAGTTTGTTGGACCTGGATCTCAGTTGAAGTTGAAGCATAAGATGGATGTTTCTAATTTTTGGGTACTTTGAATCCTGAAGACCTGATTGATTGGATTAGTGAATTGGAAGAGTACTTTGAGCTTGAGGATATTGAGGATCCACTCAAAGTGAGTGGCATAAACTAAGTTAAAGGGACATGTTGCTCTTTGGTGGAAAAAACTACAAAGAGATAGAGAAGAGGAAGGTGAAATGAAGATCACTAGATGGAAATTGATGGTGACATAAGTTGAAAGCTAAGTTCATTCATGTTGATTATGAACTTGAGTTGTTTAAAAGGTTATAGAATATGAAGTAGAAGGATATGACTATGAAAGATTATATCGAGGAGTTCTACAAGCTGACTATTTGGTCTAGACATAGAGAATTGTTAAAAGAGAAGGTAGCTTAGTATATTAATGGTTTGAGATTCAATATTTAGGATGGGGTTGGTATTCTGAATATTTTTTCAGTTGAGAATGCTTATCAGTATGCATTGAGAGTAAAGCGGAAGCTAAAGAGGAAGAATCAAGGTAGTTCCTAAGGGAAGGAGAAGTAAGATAGTTCAGCACAAACTAAACCAAAAGCAGAAGGTGAACCAAAACATATTGAACTGAAAAGGAGGGTAGGTGGAGGTGGATTCAGAGGTAATTATTTCAAGTGTGGTAAAGAAGGGCATAGATCTTTTGAATGTCCAATTGGAAAGAAAACTGCTATTGTGAATGAGTTTGTAGTCCAGGACAACTAGCCTAAGCAAGGAGAGAGTTTGTTGGCTTGGCGAGTACTGATTGGTGAGAGGACATTGGATTCTTGTTAGAGAACTAGTTTATTCAGGACTTTTTGTAAGTCTAGTGATAAACTCTATAAGGTGATTGTGGATGGTGGTAGTATTGATAACCTTGTTGCTGAGGAGATGGTTCAGAAACTTGGTTTGAAGAGAATGAGGCATCCTTATCCTTATAGGATTGGTTGTTTACAAGGTGAGCATGCTTTGGAAGTGAGGGAGCAATGCCTTGTTGATTTCTAGATTGGGTAGTATAAGGATCAAGTGTTGTGTGATATTGTGGATATGAACAATTGTCATGTGTTACTTGGCAAACCTTGGCAGTATGATTGTAGGGTTATGCATGATTGTGTTAAGACTGTGTTTACTATTGAGAAAGGTGATAGGAATTTTTCCCCGATTCCTTTGTAGAATGAAGAGCTTAGTAGGAGGAACTTGTTTATTGGCAACTAACTTGAGTTGGCAGATTCTGAGAAGGTTAGAGATCAGCATGGAAGCAGACTTATGGAACACCTGTGGTGGATGTGAAGAAGAAGAAGAAAAACAAGGGAAAGAGTGTGCAATTTAAAGACTTGGAGGATGTGTATGTGAAGAACTAGTTTGAGATTTATGTGTTGAATCCCAAAAGATGTTCTTCTAGTTACTAGAACATCTGTTTGAACCTGGGGTGTCTGATGCAGGAGCATCCTAGGCTTTCCTGCAATCTTGCATATTTTGAGGGATTTTGGTTAAGTGTTGAGGAGCATCAAGCTTGGATTTTGGAGGAGTTATTTTTTCATTGTTAGGGATGTTTTGGAGACACATTGGGGGATCTTTCCTCATGATTACATAGAGATTGGATGGAATGAGTTGAAATTTGAGTTGTTTGAACCTTGCTACTAAAACTGTGTTTTTCTGGTTTTTGGGTGCCTTTTGCAAGGTGTGTAACTAATTTTGGATAATGAATGGGAGGTTGCACACTTCAATAATTGAAGAGGGCCTAGAGTACTTCCTTTTATCAAGAGTGCAAGTCGGATTAATTCATTACAGGTTGGGAGATATGGCGATTCTCGTAGAGTATCAATTTCTAGCAATTTCGCATGACAGTTTCCTGTGCATGACTTTTGGGATGGATGCCCACTTATCTTTAAGGAATAAGCCTTTACGCACTTAAGGGGTTGTAGAGGACCTAAAGTACTACCTAAAACTCAAAGCATGAGTTCTAATTCAATTGGATCTAGGAGATATTGCAATTTTACTTGGATATCAATTTCTGGACATTTAATTGTTGTTGTAGGTCAACTTGTGGTATTTAATTTATGTATTTGTATTTAATTTTTGTTTTGGGCCAAATTGTGGCTTAGATTGGTATAAGTAGGGGTCTTATGGAGTCTTTTAGTGATAGAGAGTTGGGATGGAATGAAGGATAGATGCAAATTTGAAGAGCTAGAGCTACAGCTTAGGAACTAGAGGATCTCTTGGTGGACCTGCGGGTACAAGTGTGGATTCTTCTTGGTATCATGAATTGGAATGGAAGGAGTGCGCAATGCAAACAATCACTCATGCATACAAAGCCAAACCTGAAATAGTTAGAGATAGTGATATTGATAGTATAATGAAATCTTTCCAAGCTGAAATGAAACAAAGGTATAGGATACCTCTTGTGCTAGTGGAAAAGTATAAAGATGAACTGTGCTTCATGGTTGAAATAGATTTCACTTGTATGGAGGTTTTAGTTCCTCGAGTTAAGTTTATTGAACCTATGGGTTACGAGATGAGTAAGGAATTAATTGAAGGATATGCACAAATAATCCTTCACTCAAAAGTTGATTCTGAATGCCCTAGATGGGAGACATATATTGAAAAGATGAGAGAAGTTAAGACAAGTCAGATAATAAAGGACTCCAAGAAGAAGTTGGAAAAGGGATAGCCATGGAAATGAAGGCCAGTGATCAATCTGAGCTATTGACCCCCACACCCATTACAGTGGCCAGACCTATTGAAGAGGTCACAATTGCCCAAACAAGTGCGCAAACAACCACTATGCCATATGCAATAGTTGCATAGTAGCAACCTCCAAGGAATCCAACAAAGACTGAGGAAGTGCCAGAACCTAGGAAGTCTACAAGGCTTGAAAAGACCACAACCCCTCCTAAGAAGAGATTCAAGTAGACTACAAGTGGTCCAAGAAAGAAGAGAAGAACCTTGCAGATTAGTTCTTCTAAATTTGAAGAGGAAACTAGTGGCAAACTAGTAGAGCTAGCTGATCAAGAAGCAAAGACCTCAGCCAGATGAAAGGCATGGAAACCCAAGGTAGGGAATCTCAGCATGCAAATTATTAATGACAATAATTTTGTGCAATTAAAAAAATACTATGATTTGTACAATAATATGGATAGAAGATAGCTAGAGAATGTTATAGTTAGGAATATGATTCTTAAAGATAAAAGGTTTGATAGTATAAGAGGTCAGATGCCAGAAGATCTATACAATAGACTTTTAAATAGAAAAAGTAGAGTGATAGAGGAAGACAAGAAAATAAGAATCAATATGGTGAAAAAGATATGTACTATAAATAATGAGGAAGAGTTAACAGAAATTTTGAAAGGAATAGCACCACTACTAAGGAATAAAAAGAGATCCATTCTCCTCATGGGAGGAAATTATGAAGAAGTAAATAGACAAACTCAAAAGGCTATAGTCACATACATGTCTACTATGCCAAAGAAGAGTGCGTAGCCAGAAATGGAAAGCCCTATGTTAGAAAAGTGTGCACAGACAAAGAAAGCAAGTCCTACTATAGGTAGTCCACCTCACAGTTTTGAGCAACCAACTGGAACACCAATTTCCAGTGATTCACCACATATCACCATTGGTAGTGAATCTATGCAAGTGGATAACACCAATGTGACAATTGATAGAACTGAGGACCCATTTAAGAATTTTAGTTCCAACATTGTTGGCAATATTGTGGATTATAGTAGCTCATCTAATGAAGAAAAAGATCATGAGCCAAAGGAAGAAAATGCACCTTCTGCGAAGAAAGTTGAATATAGCATTGAAGCAACTACTTCAAGTGTGTCCTTAGCAACTACAAAAACAACACCCTCTACACCACCTACTCAAGCAACAGTGGTCACAGCAGCAGCAATTTAGTCAAATCAAGAAGATGAAGCACAAAATCTCATATCTTCTTTGAGTAAATTTCTTGAGAAGAAGAAATCAGTCAAATCTTTTAAAAAGACTTTGACTTTAGTTCTAGATAGAATGGAAAAGACAATAAGCCCTATTAACACACCTACAAATACTCAATAGTGCACAACAATTTTGTGTAAAACTTTTGATGATGAGTTCACAACACTTACTTATGTGGCTACAATTTGAGCGCAAATGGAGCATGATGGTAAACTCCTTAATACCATGTGTACAAATATAAGGAATGGTATAGAAACTTTGAATGTATGCATTAAGGCATTAAGACATAGTATAGAAGAAGGAAAATAGGCTTATGCTAAGTGAAACTTGGCATACATCCATCTTTAAAGTTTTGATGATCAAATCAAAGAAAAGGTAACTGAGCTTTAGACACTCACTGAAAAAATTTTGAAATAGAATCAGAAGTTAGATACCATTGAGCATACAATGAAAGCACTTCATAATAGCATCCAGGATTTATAGGTAGAAAAGGAGAAAGTTTTGAAAAGATTCACTCTTTTGAGAGAATGCTTATCATCACAGGTAACATTGCTAGAAAATCAATTGGAGGAATGCTTGGTAGAAAATTCCTCCTATGACACATTCATGGTTACAGATTTGAGTGCAGCAGAGTTAGCCACATATGCCTTATGTGTGCTAATCAATGTATCTGATGCACTGAAAGATAGTTGGAAGAAACACCTTGCATAGTTGAGGAATGATTTCAATGATTATTTCTCCAAGTTTTGATGCAACTACTAGGTTTTGACATTTCTTTCTCTTTTCTTTTTATTGGCACCTTTGTCATTGATGTTAAAGGAGTAGAAATATGGAAAATTGTAATTGTAGGGAGGAGGAATAAGGAAAAGTGTAATCGATAGTTATATTTTGAAGTATAGTAGTAAGTTTTTCTTTAAGCAAACTTTGTAATCGGAGTTATAAGGGATGTAATCCTCTCAACACATGAATACAATGTTTTTTTTTGTGTGTGTGTTATGGTTTTTTATTTTGATTGGTATGACAACATGTTTGGGACTTAGCCAATTTTCCCAAAATGTTGCCATCAATGCCAAAGGGGGAGATTGTTGGCAATATGACCAATCAATCAAATAAGGTAAGTTATATGGTTGTCATTTATGGAAACATACTTATTTTGCAAATTAGTCATGACTATTCGAGAAGGAAAATTGTCTAAATATTAGACAGTGTTACAGCAGAATGATAAGATTTGATGATAGAAAAATATTCCCTTAGAATATTCTCTTGTGCAGTTAACCAGAGATGCATGACATCATACTGATGATGCATGTTAGTGCATATGTCCACATGATCAACCGAGTTCAAGTTATGAAGGAAATCGTGATGCAGTGATGATATAGTGCAGAACAATGCATGTCAATAGAATGTGTTAAATGACTTGAATAATGGTTTTAATTATTAATTCTTGATGAACCGACTCTAAGAATGATATGTAAGCTGATTAAGGAAGAATTTACCAATATGTTTGGTATAAGTAAAGAACTTCATTTGTGAAGTTAGTGTGCAATATGAATGAATGAATGCAATGTGAAGTAATGATATGTGATGCAAGATATGATGCAATTAGATATATGTGCAGTTACCCTTTGTGTGAAGAACTGACAATCAAAAGAATTGCTAAGTATAGCAAGTAATCCAGTTATGCGCAGTAACTGGCATTCAGAAGATTTGTGAAGTATAGCAAGTAGTCTAGTTTTGTATGTATATCTATTCTCTTGAAGAACTTATTTGTATAGTTGCATGTTAGGGTAGTGGGCTCTTCTTGCACATATTTGCATATGTTCTAACAACTCCTAACAGGGTTGAGGCTTCTAACAAGGCCTAATCTCCTAATAGGGACTCAAGACACTATACATTCTTCACAGACTCCTAACAGGGTCAATATCCTTAACCGGATTCTTTATATAGTGAATCATCTTGTAGGTTCCATCCCCACTGGGGTTTTCCCTTGGCCAGAGTTTCCTTAGTTAACAAAATATGGTGTTATGAGTTTTCTTCTTGTATGGTTGTTTATTTTGTTTAGCACTATTGGTTCTCTTTCTTATGCGTGTGGAAAGGTAATTAATAAAATTCAATTGTGGGTAAAAAGATTAATAATATTGATTCACCCCTCCCCCCTCTCAGTATTATCTATTTCTAACAGGTTTCAATATAGTGATTCCTTAAAATTTGATACGAATATAAGTTGGAGTTTTCATTCACCTAGGTTTTCCAGTTGATAGTTTTCTAGGTTCGATTTGGTCATAGTGAAATCCTCATTTCCATAGTTACTAATAGAATCCATAATTTTTTATGAACTATATTTTCATTAGATCACAATAATAATAATAATTTACTCAAAATAATAATAATAACATTTTAAATTGATAGTATAACTAACAATTCTTTAAAGAAACTATTTAACAAATAAATAAATAAACTAAAATTAATAATATTCAATATTTAAACAAAATTTAAATTTAAACAAAATGTAATTTAATTTAATAAAAGAACTAAATTTAATACCTCTTCATCCACGCATGATATAGCAGCTAAAAGCTCCAAGAATTCACAGCATATAATTTTGTAATCAGGTCAGTCAGATTTTTTTCCAAACCCTAGCAGTAGACCCTCAGACAAGCGATTTGGAGGTGATTTGAAAGTCTTTGACGTCACATTGGAGGCCTGTGTGATTGAATAAAGAATAAGTGAAATACAGTGCACATTTTTTGTCCAGAACTAAAGGTGATTTAAAAGAGATCCATCTTTGATTTTTTTGAAACTTCCTCCCACATCGAACATCAAACTTGGTTACTAAACAAATAGCTTACGGACAACGGATACAAATATATATGCACCCCACACAATAATTACATATAAGAGATGCATGAAATAACAATATAAAGGAAATTAGTCAGTGACATCATACATTGAAACACAGATATAAGAGATATATGTGTTCTAGGAGGAATATACACTATTTGATATTACCATCAATCTTAACAATTGATTGGCAATTGCACGCGAATTTTCTTGTTGATTTTGTCAGACGTATTGATTTTTCACTATGTTATTCATCATGAGATTGTGAGACGATTGTTAGCTCCATTTGGTGTTGTGATTGCAGAGTTTTGAAATCCTAGATATAGTGAGGGTTTTCAAAATTGTGAGAGGTTGAAGTGTACAGATTTCCCTCGTAATCATCTCCACATTATAGCATACTGAAGCTAAATCACAGGAGTAGTTTGAAGGACATTTTCAATCGAGGGCTACAGAACCTAGAAGTTGCAAAACCAATCAGGGACGTAGAGTTCTGGAGATAATTCATTGGCGTGCACTTTAAAGATCGAATCCATTTATTTTCAAGCTTCAATTAATGAGTGACATAAATTCCAACACTTCTTTGAAATTTATTTTTATTTTTAGATTCGGTTAGTAATTATTTTGAAGTTGTTGTCTATAAAATCACAAGTTGTGAATTTATAGTTACTGATTACTAAATTAGGTGGATGTATACTTAGAATAAAAACTAGTTAAAATCAAAAAATATAGCCTCTTCTCCTATGAGTAAATTGTAGATCTCTTTCTTAACCTGTCAATGTATCACATACAATGCATTCACTTCTTGCGAACCAAGTATGACTTGCCCTTCTATCAAAATTTTCATTTGCATCCAGAAAGTAATGTGCTTAAAGATGGATGTATTGAGGTCCTCTCTCGCAGATCTAGGAAGAAAAGATTAAACTTCTCTAACGGGAAAAGGAACAATCCCCCAGCTAGGTTTCCTACGGGTAAAGGAGGAAGATGATTTGGGAAATGATCTAACTCCTTTGGCCCCCTCCAGAATGTAGAAATGGTGGATAGTAAATGTCAATCAAACTCATCTTCTTGAAATGAATCCCCAGCTTAGGAGCCTTTGACAACTATAAATCATAATGAAGAGAGAGAGAAACCAGAACGGGAGGAGATTTGTTTATCAAAGCACTCGGTAAAATATGTTCAAAGAAGATGCCAAGATCTAGGATTATTTTCTCATGGACAGGTCAAGGTTTTGAGATGTGTTCAATAGAGAATTGGCTTAGACAACTCTTAGGTAAGCATATTAACTTAACAATTATGGAAAAATAATTTATATCTTTGGCTTGTGATAGCTTAGATTTAAGAAATAAACTCTGGTATGGGGAAACCCTAGTTCTGAATGATTATCCTTTAAAATTTTTGGAATGGATTCCCTTCTTTGATGCAAAGAAATTGATAAAATTTGAAGTACAGAAAGCTATCCTACTTTCCAATCTTCTAATTGAATTTCTGGTTAAGGATATGCTTAGGATCATAGGTGATAAATTCATATCTGTTGTAGGAATGATAGAAACTGATATGGCTTTCTCTAGTCTGTAATTATTGTAGTTAAAGTATATGTAAATGTTGTTGATTTTAAACCTCTAGATATTAATATAAATGGTAAAATTATCTCTATTGAACCAAGACCCGTTGAAGGTCTATTTAGATTAGAATCAAAACTATTGGTTTCTTGGCCTCAAGATGTTTGCAATCGAATTCACCTTGGGGCCAATCCAGATATTCAAATTTCACTCAATGAAAATGGTGGTGGTTTCTTGGTTTACCAAGTGAGTGCTTTGGAGGAGATTAGGGAATGCCCTCCACATGTAAAATCAGTCAGTAAAATAGAACATGATAAGGAAGAATGCCCCTCATTGAAGGCATCTTTATAGGCAATCCCCTTTAAGGAAGCAAAAAATATTATCTAGGATTTAGAGGAGGGCGAGGAATTGTTCAACAACTTAATCCCTCTAGAGGAAGTCCCATGTAAAACTCTAGAACAACAAGAAGAAAAAGTCAATATGCTAATTGAAGCTCTTAACAACATGGTAGTGGATGACCTAATGAATTAGTTTTTGGATGAGACTTGTGATAAGGAGGAAGTTAAGTTATAGAAATCTATTCTGATTTCTAAAATTCTGGAAGTAGATTAAAGGGAAGAGAAAATACTCCCTTCCACCCATGTGGAAGTCTTAGGATTTGAAAATCAAGAGGATTTGGCCAAGGAAAATCTAGGCCCTCTAGGTTTGGGAGCTTCCCTCCAAGTAGAGGGGCTCCTTATTGTCCAAAAGTTCTAAGAAAGTGAGGACATAAATCCTTACAAGAATTGTGATCCAAAGATTCGGTAGCCAAATGTCAGGTTAAACTCACTGATATTCTTCATGCAAGGAAGGGGAAGGTCCTTCCCAAAACACCATGAATATCATTACATGGAATGTTAGGGGCCTCAATGTCCCTAACAAGCAGCAACTTTTAAAGCATTATCTTTCTACCACTAAAACTGACATTATTCTTCCTCCAAAAACAAAATTAAATAGAAAAGAAATGGGTAAATTTAGGAGATCTCTAGGGTGGAGGGAGGTAAGGGGCTCACTAGTAGAAAGTGCCTTAGGTGGGCTTGCCCTATTATGGGACCCAAGAAATGTCTATATTTCTTCCTTAGAATTCAATAGGAACTAGATATGTGGTTCAATAAAAGGTATAAGATCTAATATGCATTAAATAGTGTTTTCAATGTCTATGGTCCAATCAACAATTGAGATAATTCTATGTTATGGAAGGAATTGGAGGAGAGGCTAAATTTAGAAAGGAAAGGTTTGTGCATTCTAGGAGGGGATTTCAATGCTATCCTTCGTCCCTCTAGAAAATGTTGGGGGTAGTAATTCCCTCTCCCTGGAATCCAAGGAGTTTTTTGATTGGGTCAATAGGCTAGGTTTTATGGAACTAGAATGTTCAAATGATTCCTTTACCTAGAATAATAGCAAGAAACATTTTAGCAATATCGTAGAAAGATTAGCTAGATTCCTTATTTATGGGGATTTGTCAACTTTTTCTACTTCATCCCATTTCGAAGTGAAACCAATATCAAGATCAGATTACTTCACTATAAATCTCAAAATCTTGGATGATAAATGCCCCAACAATTGTCCTTTAAAATTTGAGCAAATGTGGCTCAAAGATGAAAATTGTCTTTAATTAATCAAATAATGATGGAAGGAAACAGAAGTCTTGGGTTCCAAACTATTCCAGGTTGTAAGTAAGATGGAAGTTATCAAATGTAAATTGAAGGATTGGAATTCATATTTCTTTGGTAATATCTTTGAGATTAAGGTTACTCTAAAAGAAAAATTGAAATCCCTCAATAATGAAGTTTTGGAGTATGGGATGAGAGATTCTCAGTTCCTAGAAGGGAAAAAGCTTATGCAGCAGTATGAAGAATTTCTTTCCAAAGAAGAACTCTTTTTGGAGATAGAAATCAAGAGAGGTTTGGTTGGAGGCGAGTGATAAAAATACCAAGTTCCTTCATTACAACTCAAAATAGAGAAGGGTGATGAATCAAATCACAACTATAGAATGGGGTTAATGGGAGTAAAAAGAACTCTCCTAATGAAATTATCTTGGAAGCTACCTCTTACTTCGAGGGAATCTACAAGAGTGAGACTAGTTCTAAATAATCATCCTAGTAAGGTGTTTTTTCAAACATCCCTAAACTTGTCTCGGAGGAACAAAATAAGATAATATTGCAGAAAATATAAATAGAGGTCAAATTAGCTCTTAAATAAATGGATTGGGATAAATCTCTTGGGCCATATGGATTTCCTTCCTTCTTCTTCTAGAAGTGTTGGGACTTTATTGGAGATGATATAAAAAAGGCCTTGGAAGGTGTTAGAAACTCTAAAAAAATATTGCATGAAGTTAATAATACTTTTATTACTCTTATCCCAAAGAAGGAAAGTGTGGAAACTTTTAATGCCTTTAGATCTATTGCTCTCTGCAATAATCTTTTTAAGCTCTTTACCAAGATCTTAGCTTCTAGACTCCAAAGGATTTTATCTAATCTCATTAGTGAGGAACAAATGGGTTTTGTCCCAAGTTTGTGTGTGTGTGTGTACGTACACACACACACACACACATATCTGTATGAATGTGTGTGTGTGTGTGTGTGTACACACACATATATACATACATACATATATATACATGCGTATATATATATATACATATTTATGTATATATATATATATACATATTTATGTATATATATATATATACATATTTATGTATATATATATATATACATATTTATGTATATATATATATATACATATATATATGTATATATATATATATATATATATGTATATATATGTATATATATATATATGTATATATATATATATATATCTATATGTATATATATATATATATATATACATATTTATGTATATATATATATATATGTATGTATGTATGTATGTATGTATATATATGTATGTATGTATATGTGTATACACATGCGCGCGCGCACACACACACACACACATACATTCATACAGATGTGTGTGTGTGTGTGTGTGTGTGTGTGTACACACACACAAACTTGGGACAAAACCCATTTATTCCTCACTAATGAGATTAGATAAAATCCTTTGGAGTCTAGAAGCTAAGATCTTGGTAAAGAGCTTAAAAAGAATATTGTAGAGAGCAATAGGTCTAAAGCCATTAAAAGTTTCCACACTTTCCTTCTTTGGGATAAGAGTAATAAAAGTATTATTAACTTCACGCAATATTTTTTTAGAGTTTCTAACACCTTTCAAGGCCTTTTTTATATGTATAGATGTATATATGTATATATATACATATGTGTATATACGTATATACATATATACATATATATATGTATATATGTATATATATATATATACATACATATATACATATATATGTATATACACATATACATATATACATATATGTATATATGTATATACATATATGTATATATATATACATACATATATACATATATGTATATATGTATATGTGTATATACATATATGTATATATGTATATGTGTATATACATATATATGTATATATGTATGTATATATATACATATATACATATATATGTATATATGTATGTATATATATATATGGGCATATGCACCGAGTTGTGGTGCCAAAAAGGTGCCAACTTTTTTTTCCTCTATTTTCAATAGCGCGTACGCGCTAAGCATGTATACGCTATTAGCAAAATAAATTTTTTTTAATATGATGGGCTGCACACCCGTAGCCCATCATTTCCATCAATTTTTTTGCCCTTTTACTGCAGAGCAACACGTACATGGGTTGGAGTTTCAACATTGTTGTACCATCCATTGCCAATATGCCTCCTCGTCGACAAAATTCGAGATCACAAGCGCACCCATGCCATACATGATCTAAACTTAACTTTGCATTGTTTGATATGTTTTTCATATTGTTTTGTAGGTTTTTTACAATTTTCATTTAGATTTGTTTATTTATTTGGATTTCAATTGATTTTTTATCAGGAAATGTCCATAATCAACCGGCCAATCCACAAGAACCTCAAAACCCTCAACAACCTCAAAACCAAAACCCTCCTCAAGAAGAACAACAAATTCCACAACCTGAATGAATTGCAAGACCTCCACCAGGCACACAAAAAAATATAATAAATAAAATAGAGAGAGGCAAAATGGAATTAGAAGGTCTCATTGCTCGGTTGAAAGAATTTGGACAAACCAATCGAATGAGGGCTCAATTGGCATCATCCCTCAAATCCATTAAGACCCAAATAGCCTCAGTTAGTGGTTAGTTAGATATTTGGAGGGTTAAGAGGGATGAACAAAAAAGATTTTATGCAAATAAATTGTCATAGATGTTAAAAAAAAAGAAATACCAAAAGGTAGTATATGTGCATTATTTAGAAAACCTGGTGAGCAAAATATTGTTAGAGAGGGTACTAAACGATTCCCAATCCATGGGTGCATACACAATGCTATTAGAAATAATTTTTGAGATAGATGGTGGATGGTTTTTTATGCCCCTCTTTGCAACAATCACAAGGTCCCCATGTATTTTTTGAAGAAATTATATTGAGAGTTTTTCCTTGGGGAGATCCCCAATTATTTTGATATATTAGATTCCCAAGGTAGAGGTGGAGGGTCATCATTTGAGAGGCCAGGAGCATGTCATGACCCTAATGTAGTTAGGACACCTGTGGTCAAGCCACAGCGCGAGCATGTGACTATTCCTTCACTTGTGAAGGAACATGTAGAGGCTAGTGCTCTAGGGACCATTAATGCTTTGACGCAGACCCTCATACATTCCATGAGCCCATTAGTTGAGGAGGAGCCTTCTATGTGTCATGGTCACATGTGCACTTCATGTGGATCCCTATGCACATTTGGCACTCGTACTGGAGATGGTGAGGATGATGGGCTCATCACTGATCAGTTCCTGAATGACACATTTGGCATTGACACACAGGTAAATTACAATTATAATTTACTAATCTGATGACATTTCATATGTATAGTGAATGATTAATTAATTAGCATCTATTGATATTGTTCAAAATTTAGGGTTAGAGTGTTGCTGGGCCTTACCAATGATCCTCCAAGCCCATTTTTTGTCCCCTCCACGAGTCTAGAGGTATGTATCAATTTAATCATTATAATTAATACATATATATATTACATAATCATATTAAGGACTGACAAAAAAAATTATGCACGTGCATCAGTTCTCCACAGGACCCTCAACCTTTACTACAAACTCAGAGCATAGACATTGTCCGAGCTTTGTACAGGTACAGTTGTTTCATGTTAATTTAATTCATTTGATTATATTTATTTCATGTTTCATGTTACATGTAACGTGTATTGTATGACATGCAGCTCATGATGTCGGACACACCTCCTCATCTTCGACAGTCTGTTGATTGTGGAGTGGCCATAGCTATGGCTAGCTCACAGCCATTAACTAAGGTATTAAAGAATTTTCTTCATTTTAGTTGTTTATAATAGTTAGTCTCAAAATTTCTAATGTTATTTATAAGTGATTATATTTATTGAATTGTTGTAGGGTCTTATCATGCCTGATCGTCCACAAGCCTTTGAGGTAGACTTACAGAGTGACTATTTGATGGTGGTAAGAAAATAATTGATTTTGTGTGTACATATATATTTGATTTCAACGTATAATAAATATTGATTCATATCTACTTTTTTTGTATCAGCTCAAGTTGGAGAAGAGCCTCAACAAGAAGAAGAGTGAGCGTGTCAGGAGGACCCCATCATCTCCATCATCTCCCTCCACACGATGATAGAAGATGTCGAGAGATTTTTTTCCTTCCCCTCGTGAGAAGGAAAAGATATAGTTGATCTAAACATGTATATATAGGCATCAGTGGAAATATTCGATACACATTTGATGTATATAACATTCTATATTTGATGTATGACATTTATTTGATGTATGACATTATTTGACTTATGACATTATTGGGTAATATATGATATGTTTGCTCATATATGACATTATTGGTTATCATAATATATTATGTATTTGTTAATGTACATGACATTATTGGTTATCATTTTATATTATATGTTTGTTCATGTATGACATTAAATTAGATATGTTTGTGTATGACATTAAATTAGATATGTGTATGTATGACATTAAATTGGATATGTTTATATGTGACATTAAATTCAATACCTAATATGTTCGAAACTTGGATAGAATATTGATTAACAATAAACTTTATCACTATTTAAGCATAAGTTAATCATTTGCAATATGTCATCGTCATATGATTTATGATCTTGTTCATGTTTCAAGTTTTCCTTCTCTATCATTTGTTTATCAAGTTTAATTCAATATCTAATTAGTTTGAATTTATGATACAATATTGATTGGCAATAAACTTTATCAGTCAAGATCGATTAGGACCTCCTGGCAATAAACTTTATTATTCGTGGACCTCCTGGCAATTGGTCACCTAAATGAGAACCTTGAGATTTATTAGGAACTCCATGAAAGAAATCAGGAGTTTGAAATTACTCTATCCAATAAAATTAGATCAAAAGTTCTCTAAACATTTATGTTAAAAATAAGATAAAAATTTGATCACAAGTGGTCACAAAGTTTGTGTAGAAGAAAAAATCATTGTTACAAAAAGAATATAGACAAGAAGAAAAAACACAATTAGCTTGTTGAGCTTCAATAAATAGTTGTGATGTAAAAGAAAGAGAGATATCTCACATGAGAGGGGGACGAATCTAAGATGACACATAAGATACTTCTAAGAGGGAGCTATACTTGTTAACGAATTTACAATGCATGTTATGGAAAATCATAGAGCATCTTTAAAAGGAAATAAAAGAGTATGACAAGTGGAAGGAACATGTTGTTTTGTAGACTCGTATTCAAATTTGGGTGTCGATTTTCTAATGAAGGATTCAAGCACTACAATTTGGTAGTTTTGGCTCATGTTATCCTTGTATCTCACTCTATCTTGTATCTCACTCTCTCTTATCCTCCCCCCCCCCCGCCCCCTTTATATTTCTATTTTTTCCATATCTATGTAGTCATCTATCCTCTTCATCTCCCCCTCACTAATGCAGAGATGTTGAGCAAGAAGTGAGGTTTAAGCACTTTCTCCTTCCTAATCTACCAAACTAAACTTGTGGCCTTCCTAATATCTTACTCCTTTAGGATATCATTTTTGTGGCCTATCCAAAGTGATAGGGTCATTTGTGAACTCCTCCAAGGTGAGTACTTCTCCAATCAAGATCTTGCACCTTTTTGTTTTAGGGATACTAGCCCTATTCCAAGCCAATAACTGTAACTCTTCACCAATGGCTTCACTAACCCCAAGTTTCTATTGGGACACCTTCCTTATGTTGAACTGATTGAGAATCAACTCTTGGTTTAACCCTCCAATTATCATAAAGTACAAAATTTTGACTATCATAGAATTCCTTGTAGGTCTCCTACTCTAATTTTCTAGACTTAAATTCCTCTTAGGTTGAAATCTAACTATTATATGGGTAGATTCAGACAACCTTTTGAAATTTATTTAAGACTCCAAAGCCTAGATTCCCAATTCCATTCCTGTAGAACCTAACCCATGTAAAGTACATAGACCTAATAAGGTCACACTAGGTTTGGTTTTCAAATTAATTACTAGATAATTGGTGCATGAATTGGTGCATGCCCTCAGACCTCCTCCACTCACCAATATTTATCATCTTCAAATTATGATGAAACACAATAATGTTTCCACTTTTTTCTATTATGTATTCCCCCTTATGAAAATACTCATAGAACTAATAAACCCTCATCTCCTCCTTGCAACACTTCTCTACTTCATGTCTCTGCTTGACTCATATCTTAACTATAACACTTCTCTCCCTGAGTAGCATTTGCCAATAGTTCATTTCTCCCCCTTTTACTCATATCTTCTATTTTTACATCACTACCTTTGATATAAGTCCATTCAATATTTTATCTTCATTAACAATTTATCAATGTTTTTAACTAAATTTCCAATGCTTTTAACTAAATTTCCCCTTTTCTTAACATCTTTAAAGTTAGTCAATATTGATTATCCATTTTCACATAGGAATATATTTATATTTTGTAGAAAATATTTTATATCTACTCATACTCTTATCATCCCTAGTCATGACAAACAACACAAAACAATGAGTTGCCTCTAGCAATTTGATGTTTTTAGTGGAGGATAGAGAGTTACAGAGTTGGTGACAATTTGGATGCGTAATGAATATATAAAAAATGAGTAAACAAGAAGCCATTAGACACATGACCTACAATGTGGTATTTTCATGCATTCATTGGGTTTCAATATTATGGCTTTTGTGAGAGCAATGTTATCATTACAAAGAGATTCACACCTTGAAGGTGAGTGCAATGTACCCTTCTCAAACATAATCAATTTGAGAATGATTATGCTTTTTTGAGTTTTTTTGTAGACTAATTTGGTAGACAAGGGAGAACTCCAAATTGGAGAGGACAAGGTTGATTGAGCAATGATTTGTTCATGGACAATATCAACCTTGAATTTGCATAAGGTTACTATTTAAATTAAGTTTACATTTCAACACAAATTATTCCTAGACCTTTCTCAAAACTTTGGATGGGGCTAAATAAGAATGCTAATAACTTTTTGTTGAAAGATAATGCCTAGATTTAATGTAATAAAATTTCTTGTTTTTGAAGTTGGCATAAAAAGTTACAAGTCAATTTTGAAGGTCTTAAAGGCTCCTAAACAACTCAAAAGTGTTTGTAATTAGTGTAGTGGGGTATAGCTTGATAAAGGGCATCACGAGCTTTGGAATCCTTCTAACAATTCCTCAATCAAACTCTGCTCAAAAGCTCTTTAACTCAATCCTCAATCAAACTCTTGGCTCAATGGATTATACCACTATATCAATTTATACGTATGATATTCTTCGTAAGTACATATGAAGTGATACAATAAACATATTCCTTTAGTTAACTTTAGATAGGAGAATGGCCCCAAATTTACCTTTGATATCAACATACCAGATCTTAAGTCTTCCTATCAGTTGCTTTGTAATTGCATCGTTCTTACATTGTTGGAAATAGGAGCAACCTAAAGGATCTCTGATATTTTCCAAAGGAAGGGTATCTAAGTTTTATATATGTTTCATGTGAGGATAAAGGGTATCCAAAACATCCATTTCTTCAAAGAATATTTTAGGAAAAATAAAATTTATTGATCAATTTGTCTTGCTGCTATCACAAAATTGGAAAAACTTGCATTGACAACATTTTGGTACGTTGAGCATTTTGGCTTAGAAGGTATTGAAACTAAAAGGTATTGATTGGAAAAAGTTAGATATGCCAAAATAAACTATTGATGCCTTGAAACCTCCTAGATTTGACTATTTGTAGATTTTGCCCATCAAGACCTAGAAGAGTCTCTTGGAACACTTCTACACTTTTGCTCATTTTGGGTTGTTTAAAGGGCTCATCATACTTTTGTCTGCATCAAAAGGAGACAAGATGAGTTTGGGGATAGGGTTTACCCAGCCACCTGGAGCTAACAGAGTAGACAGTTCGATCCCACGACGAAAGGTGAGAGAGATTTGGCAGTTGGCAACTTTGTACTAGCCAATACTACAAGTTTCAGCATCACCCGAGATGGCATTGTAAAATAAAAATGGAGTGTGATCTCCAAAAAGTGAAAGAGGTTATTGTAGGTTTCTGCAACATGGTCCTATAGTAACTAGAATCGCATCTTGCACAAGCTTCGAGATATGCCTCATCAAAGATCGCAACCTTATGGCATTTAGTGACCCTTAGGGACATTTCAGTTTGGCGTGCCCGAGAATGTTCAAGCGCTGAAGGGGATAGGATGAGGTTGAGGATAGGGTTTACCCAGCCACCCAGAGCTACTAGAGCAGACAGTTTGATCCCACAATGAAAGGTGAGAGAGATTGGGCAGTTGGCGACTTTGTACTGGCCAATACTACAAGTTTCAGCATCACCCGAGATGGCATCGTAAAATGAACACGGAGTGTGATCTCCAAAAAGTGAGAGAGGTTATTGTAGGTCTCCCCAACACAGTCTTGTAGGAACTAGAATCACATCCATACCTTGCACGAGCTTAAGATATGCCCCATCAAAGATCACAGCCCTATGGCATTTAGTGACCCTTAGGGACATTCTGGTTTGGCGTGCCCGAGAATGTTCAAGCGCTGAAGGGGATAGGAAGAGGTCGATGATAGGGTTTACTTAGCCACCTAGAGTGAACAAAGCAGACAGTTCGATCCCACGATGAAAGGTGAGAGAGATTTGACAGTTGGCAACTTTGTACTAGCCAACACTGCAAGTCTCAGCATCACTCGAGATGGAAATGTAAAACAAAATTGGAGTGTGATCTCCAAAAAGTGAGAGGTTATTGTAGGTATCTGCAACACGGTCCTGTACGAACTAGAATTGTATCCATACCTCACACGAGCTCTAAGATATGCCCCATCAAAGATCACAATCCTATGGCATTTAGTGACCCTCAGGGACATTCTGGTTCGACATGCCCGAGAAATTTTGAGCACTAAAGGGGACAAGACGAGGTTGATGATGGTGTTTACCTGGCCACCCAGAGCTAACGGAGCAGATAGTTCAATCCCACGATGAAAGGTGAGAGAGATTTGGCAGTTGGCAACTTTGTACTAGCCAACACTACAAGTTTCAGCATCACCCGAGATGGCAATGTAAAATAAAAATGGAGTGTGATCTCCAAAAAGTGAGAGAGGTTATTGTAGGTCTCCACAACATTGTCCTATAGGAACTAGAATTGCATCCATACCTCGCACGAGCTCTGAGATATGCCACGTTAAAGATCACAGCCCTATGGCATTTAGTGACCCTTAGAGACATTCTGGTTCGGCGTGTCCAAGAATGTTTGAGTGCTGAAGGGGATAGGACGAGGTTGGTGATAGGATTTACTTGGCCACCTAGGGCTAATGGAGCAGACAGTTTGATCCCACGATGAAAGGTGAGAGAGATTTGGCAGTTGGCAACTTTGTACTAGCCAACACTGCAAGTTTCAACATCACCCGAGATGGCAATGTAAAATAAAATGGAGTGTGATCTCCAAAAAGTGAGAGAGGTTATTGTAGGTCTCTGCAACATGGTCTTGTAGGAACTAGAATTGCATCCATACCTTGCACGAGCTCCGAGATATGCCCTATCAAAGATCGCAGCCCTATGGCATTTAGTGACCCTTAGGGACATTCTGGTTCAGCGTGCCCAAGAACATTTGAATGCTAAAGGGGATAGGACAAGGTTGAGGATAGGGCTTACCTAGCCACCTGGAGCTAATGGAGCAGACAATTCAATCCCACAACCCTTTTTTCACTAAGTTGTAAATTTGAACAACTTTTACAACTTTCAACAATGCAACTTTGCACAAAAAGTGCAATTTTTACATTTTTCACTTGATTCCAATTCTATGACTTAGAAAAGTTTCAACAATAGTAAAACCTCAAAGGAATATAGGAATATAGATAGTTTTATGGTTATTTCCTAAAAGTTGCTAAATTGTTGCAAAAGTTGCTAATGCAACTTTGCAATTTTTGCACTTTTTGGAATTTCAACTAACCACCAACCTAAATGAATCCTAATCATTCCAAATGATTATTATAGACTCAAAACCACTAAAACAACCTACAAAAGTGAAAAAAATTGTAAAAAAGTGCAAAAAATTTCAAAATGCAAAAAGTTTTTAAGGAGCAATTTTCGCAAATAATAGTTGTCAAACTGAACATGAGGTTGTATGGTGTTCCAACCATCCAAATGGAAGGTATAACTACTCAAAGGCATGTACTTAAGATCCCCGCATATGGAAAAGGTCATTATACGGACGGTGGACAATGTGGGTCAATAAAAAACTCAGATTTTATGTCTTTTTACTATTTTTTCAATTATGTATAGCCTGTACGAATTGGTGGTGGTACAAGTCTTATATGGTTGGATAGAGGGTTGAGTCAGGATTCCATTTCAATTGGTTTGAGGTCTTTATCTTGTATACAAAAAAAGATTATATCAGTTTTAATGTAGGTAGGTCAAATTTACTCCAAATTTGAGAGTTTCAGCAAGATGGAATCCTAACTTGCAAACCCACCATGGGATTTCAATGTCGCCTTGTGGAATACAAGTTAGGAGAGGGTTCTTTGATATGGAAGAGATTTACAGCTATAGGAGCATGGCATCTATTTTAACCAGCAAGCCCTAGATTGAACATAATCTTATGTCTAGTCTAGATTTGAAGGAAAAAGAAGGATTAGGCTCCTAAACTGATTAATCTAACCCAAGTGAAGGGTGTAGAAGGACAAGTTTGATATATCGGAGAGATCCAATGGGTTGAACCAAGTCTGTGAACCCATTTATTTATGTTTTCCTTGTAACCCAGCCTAAACTAGCCATTTAGGACTGTGACACAAAGTGGGCATAACTTGATGTTGGAGCTGAGTTGTTGGTTAATCTTTTGGAATCTCTTAGGGGATGTTGAAGAGTGTTTAAAAATACAAAAAATGGCAGGGGGTCCTTTTTATTGTTTGGGGGTTTGATTGTTAAAACTAGAAATTGTCCTAGTAGGAAGTGTTGGTAACAGTTTTGAAATTTGATTGTTGAGTGTTGAGAAACCTCAAGTTTGAGATTTTTCTTGTTGGTTTGAATCTATAATAGCCATTTCCATCTAAAGAGTCAATTTTTGAAACCATTTAAGAAGTATTTTCCTTTTTAGGCCTATTGGTGGTAGGGAGTTCCTAAGTGTTGATCCAAGTTGTTTGAGTACCCTAAGTTTGAGGGTTGGGCTTGTGAAGTGGAGTCCACTTGCAGGGTAGAGTCTCCCTGTATTAGAAGTCCATTGGATCCTTAGTCCTTAGTGTCTTCAATGAATGTATCTTAGTAGAATGACCTTGGTGCCCCTACACCATTAAGCAATGATGATGAACATGAGTAAAATTATGAGATTTGTGCCTACATGTTACAATGAAAAAGTTGTATCTATTTTGAAATTAAGAACTATAAAACAAGTTTCAAGAGAAGCTTAGGTTGTGATGCAGGAGCATCATATTCTTATCAGAGGTACAATGGAGGTCCAAGTCATCACAGAGGTCATGGAGAATCTCCTAGAGTCAATTGGGCAATCCTTCAACCAATCATGGCATTTGAAAGCATAAAAAAGTCATAATGTTGTATGATGTCTTGATGGATTTCAATGTTGGAAAAGTTGTAATTGAGCCATTGAATAGGATCTACGGATTTCAAAGGTTAGGAGAGTCCTTTGATAGGGTCCTATAAGTTATCATAACCTTAGCATGTAATTTGATAAGTTAAAAGATTCAAAAAGGTCTTTAAAAACATAGTTTAATAGTTAAAAAATTTAAATCTTGAATGTAACGATTAAATGGGCATTTTGGAGGGAAACTCCATAGTTTAAATTTTATGAAGGACTAGGAAGTGAAACTAGTTGGAGTTGGTTAAGGGGGTTTATTTCTATCTCCCAAGTCTATAAATATTTGTTTTGTACAGACTGTAAACATAGATTGTATGGACTATCTCAGAAAAATAGAAGGAAAGTGCTTGGTTTCAAGAGTAATTTGAAGATCTCTTTGCCTTCTAAGTGCTTTCACGTGTTGGAATTATTGGTAACATCTTAGCAAACATGTTTTGAGATTCTTTACTTAGTTTAGCATTCAAACTTGAAGTTTGGTTCATCAAATTTCTATACTGTTGGCTGTAGCAGTCATATTTCTAAGCATTTTGACAGTTTTTTGCATCCAATCATGGTCGTTCCATGAAATGCTCACTATTTCTTCATGGAATTCCATTTATCTAACTTCTAAAAATATTTCTAACCATGAAATGAAGATCTAACTTGAGATTGGTGGCCACCACATCAAATAAAGTTATGAAAACAAGGGTTATTTGGAGGGGACAGTCAATTAGGAAGAGATTTTCCTTAAGGAGGGAAGTGTTTGTGAGTTGATTCATATTTATGGTGATAAAACATAGATGTTTGAATTTTGAATTAGTCCAAGAAGGCTTGGCATGTGTGAGATTGGTGATGCCCTAGGAACAAGGGTTTTGAGAAGGTGAACTGGAGCTTTTGGGGTTAGGGAACCCATAGACTGAAATTGAGAGTGGATTTTTCTAATTGAATTTATTTTAGGAGCCTATGAAAAGTTTGAAGTCCATACATTGAGTATTTCTATATGTTGCTTTGTAAATGCAGTATTGCTTCATTGATGAAAATAGGGGCAGTGTGTAGAATCTCAGATATTTTCTAAAGGAGTTGCATCTAAGTCTTACATATGTTTTAGAAAAGGATAAAGGGTATCTAGAAAGGTCATTTATTCAAGGAGTCATTTGAAAAAATAAAAAGTTATCCATCATTTTGTCTTGCTGCTGTCACAGACTTGTGAAAATGCATTGACAACATTTGGGTGAATTATGCATTTTGGCTTGCAGGGTATGGAAACTAAAAGGTGTTGATGGGAACATGCTAGATAGGCTAGAACAAACCTATTAAAGCCTAAAAAATCCTAGAGTTGACTATTTGTGGGATTTTCCCATCAAGACCTAGAAGGGTCACTTGGTACATTGTTACAAATTTGCTCATTTCAGGTTGTTACTTGGGTCCATCACCCTATCCTTTGCATCAGGCTGGAAGACTTTTTTTCTATGAGATGGCTACTCTTGGTAACAAGCTACCAAATATTGAAACTACACTCAAATCCAATATTTATAAGGATAAGGAAGAACTTTTGAAAGATAGTAGCTAAGTTAAGTGTACGAATTTGCTCAAGGAAAAAAATTTAAAATGACAAGATCTAGTAGCTCAATCGATAACACAATTTTCCAATTGTTGGCCAACACTGGTGCAGGAGCACCAAGGTCACAAGCAGGAGGTAAGATGAGCAATTCTTAGGTGGATTGGAAGACAAATGGCCTTCTAAGGTCATTAAAACTTGTAATGAGTTTAATCATGGACATGTGATCTTTTTTTGATCATAGATTGATCATATTATAATCAAAGCATTAATGTAAGCCTTAATGGCATTATTGAGCCTACAAGGTACCTAGGGGTCATTAGGAATGGATTTGGATTGATCCTAGGTTAGGGGTGGATAGAAAAGACCTATAAAGGTATTGAATAATGTAATAAGGTTATCAAAGCCTCTAAAAGATGTAAAAAGGCTATCTTACGTTGCAAAGTAAGATTTCTAGAAAGCCCTAGGGTAAAGGGGCTAGAAAGGAGGGTTTTGTAAAAACCATTGTAAAGTTGATCATGAGACCAAAAAATAGAAGAATCATTGAATTTGAGTCATCTCTTAAGACTATTTTGGGTCATGGAAGTTCCAAAAGTCAAGGGATTATGAGTTCCTTTGTAAATGGCCTTAAACTAGGCCTAGTTGGTAGACTGAAATAGCCAGTTTTGAGTGATATTTTACAAAACAAGTGTAGTTGGTTTTGGAGTATATTTTAGAGTGAGGAAAATGGTATTTTAATCACCCAATAGTTTAGGAATTTTTGTGGGAAAGTTTGGAGAAAACACCAAATTAGTGACTAGCAAGGGCTAGTTGGAACAAGCCTAGAAGAGGCAAAATTGAGAAAGTGTAAGATGTGAGTTGCTAAGAGTGTGCAAGGAGTTGGAACATGTTAGATGGGATATTTTGAGATGATCGAAGGTGTTGGAGTCATGGTATGAAGCCAAGGACGAGTTTTGGTTATGTTGGAGGCACCAGGGTACACTAGATGAATGGTGAACAATGTGAGTGTTTAGAAGAAAAACTGAAGATTAGGGTTATAACCTCTTACACATGGTTGTAGGAAGATGTTACCAAGTTAGATACCTCATCTTGAACCCTAGTAGAGTCTAATTCCTTGGGCAGATTCCAAGAATACAAGAGAATCCTAGAGTTGAGTTGTGGTTCCTAGGGGAATATAGGAGGGCTTTGCATCAAACACACACACTTGTTGTATAGTCACGGATATTGTGATCATTCATGAACTTGAACAACACCATGTTAGAAATAGTGTTGTGAAAAAGGACTACAAAATAGAGGGAAATGGCCATCGGCTGATCAACATTATCCTTAGAGAGAACTATATTTGTCACTACCCCATTATCATCAGATCGAGACCTATTTTCCTTCTTACTTTTTGATGATTGTGATCCTCTGCAATTCCAGGCATAAGATGATTAACATACAATGGTACTTGAACAAAGAACACTAATAAATATTGAGGATGTGAATTGATAATACCATTTCACAGATGATTTTGGCATCTCACCCTTTATCACTTGTGCGTCAACTTTATTAGCCCTCTTCTTTGGTGACCTACAAATGAAGAATTAGCATAGTAAAAAATCTAAGATAAGATTAATCCACTAAAATTAGAGAATGAAAAAAATTGAATTTGGCTTGTCATTAAGAATTATCCATTTGCAGAAATCCTTGCTTTCTGAGTTATATGATAACCCTTGCTTGATGAGTATTGAAAACTTCTCCCATTGTATCCTTGCTTTCGCCAGTTTGAAGTTTCTAGTTACATGCACACAATCATGACTTTACATCACAAAGAATTCACATTCTAACAATATTCATGTTCTTTCATTATATTTTGATCTAAACAACAAATTCTAAACTTTCACTTATTCAAACGACTAATCTAAAAATGGGTCCTATTAAAGAATCTAATATAAATTCAAATAATGTATCTAGATTCTAAACAAATCAAAACAAAATCTCATCACTTACACATCATAACAATATGATCCACCTTATTCATGTGGATAGCCTTGGGGAAGAGGTTATAACATTGTATTTGGATCCAATTGATCACTCTTTCTTTCTCTCCCTCTCTCCCTATTCAATCTAATGAGCCAACTGGATCTGCTCGACATTTTAATGTCTCAAGTATTGCCTCATGGTCTGACTCGCAAACTTTCGAAAGAATCTTATTATGTGGTTTTCCACCATATTTTATCAAGTGGAAATTTGATGCGACAACAAGGTTTGAAAAATGAAGAATCTTCCTCTCTGTTTGCCAATCCTCAAATAACCACAAGTTAGGGTTCTTCATAGAATATTGTCTAAGCCATGTGCCTTTTACAACCACCGCACCAACATGGTACTCTAAACATTCACTATCTATAACCGAGTGATCCAATTTTTGTTTGGCTTCAACACAATGACACAAATAATAATTTGTCCCTTCTTCATTGTCTTCAGGTGCAATAATAGAAAAAACATGGCCTGCAGTGACAAATGTACAAAATGCAGTCATTAATTTAGAAAATACTTGGGTAAAAGTTATAAAGTTACATATTGAAATTACAAAGATATATAAATATATATATTACCAGGTTGCACTAGATCTGACAAGCAGTCAAAGTCAATAGACGAATCCATCTCTACGATTTTTAGTGCTTGTGGGGGGCGATAGGTGTCAATTGGGTCCAAAGCCCATACATCCCATTTGTCCACCCATTAAGTTGACTCACATTCATCCCAATTTTCCTCTGCACATGATGGACAATAGCATGCCATTTTTTGTGTGTGGATACTCCATGAACCTGCATCAGAGTTTCTAAAAGAGTGTAACTCACTAGATCTTGTTAGTGTGCAACAATCCTGATATGGTGCAATGTTAGTATTATCTATCAACCAAAAAAATCTACGAACTATAGACTCACCTTCCTTACCTGGACCCATTGTAGCATTACACCATTAGATGATGGATTTTGCATCTATCAATATTGCTCTATCTTTTTACTTTAGTTCTGTTAGAGTAATTATTTGTTCTAACTTATTAATTAAATCACTTTGATTTAATTAATTAAGTTCCCTATTACTCTAGTTTTCTTAAGCTACCAGTGTCTGTGAAATTTCACATATATTGAATTCTACACAACCTATGCATCCTACTCAACCAATAGAACATCTGTGCATTCTTGAATTGAGATGTGCAATTGTCTAACCAAATAATGTGCTAACGATATGTTATGCCCCTGTTAGCCAAATCTCCATAAAATAGTTGAAAACAACCATGTATGAACTCTGTAAAATGTGATCGATCATCACTGATGTAAAAATGGTACTCCCTTAAAATCTTTCTGTCATCCTCTGTACTTGTAGGTGAATGCATGAATCTTATGTGAACAAATATTAAAACCTGTTGAGAAGTATAATACTTTGCTTGCACCTCATTTTGTGATTGTAGTGTGTAGTTCTCTACGAAATCTACAACCAAAACAATGGTATCTAGTGGAAACATATCTTTGCACAACTTGAATTGCAAATCTAGCCATTGAGCTCTATGGGTATGCCTTGCATACTCATAAATAATCTTTACACGAAAAATCTTCATGAACTCATACATTGGAATCTTTTCAATGACTAAATCACATCTTTTATCATGTTTCCCATCTTTTAGAGCATATGTCACTATCTTAAATTTTCTATAATCTACTATTTCATTTTCAATTGCATGTGTACTATCCATATGTTGACAAGTTGATAAAAGTTGCAAAGAATCACAAAATAAGCACGTACCATCCAAGCATGATGTCTTGTAAAATTGTTGGCCATCCCCTGTTTCACGTAAAATGTTGGATATGAATTCCCTTGAAGATCTTGGTGACTCATTCATGTCAGAATCCTGCAAAACAAACTGAGAATGCAAAACTACGCATATATGCCTAAAAATATCAAAATGGTTAGAAAATTCAATATGTATCCTACAACAACAAGTTGTGCGTGTGTGATTTATCTTCACATAAAAAGGTTTACCCATCCCAAAAAATCTTTGACTTATTCAAATTTGAGGATACATACCAATAAATTTTGCAAAAAATTGTGTCTAAGTTGAGTCCAAAAAATGTTTCGCATGTGGGTCGCAATTTTGGCTACCAATCCTCATTTTTACAACATCTCTTTGATTAGGGGAAATACATGTGTTAGTTTTCCAAAAATCTTTGATCAATGATTTCAAGGCTTCACTAATTTCTTTATCCTTTCGCGATAATCTACCACTAAATGTCCATAACTCATTTTTTGTTAGATCTTCCAATCTCTCACGCCTTAGCATGGCTCTCCTTAGAGTACCTCAATTTTTAATGTTTTGTTTGTCTTTCTCATGAGTCAAGCTTTCTTCATTTGGATACTTACTATTGTCGATGTAAGTACTCATCTTGTGATATTACTATCTTTGGTGCGTGATTTAGAACCCACTTTGTTATAAGCACTCATTAGATTCTTTACAATACTTTTTTCATTTGAATCGTCCATCACTCTTAGCCCAAGAATCTTCATGATAGGCCTAAATTTCAAATTCCTCATCATTTCAAAAAATAATTGGCATTGACCTATAATATTTAATTCTTTAAAAAATAATCTCCACATACAATTAAATTTTCTTTGACAAGTATGCTTGCTAATCTTGTCAGGCATTGATTTCAAAATGTTAGTATCAATATCAATCAAATATTTTGGTCTTCTAAAATGAATTCTAGAAGATTTTATAATCTCTTCCATTCTCTCAATATTTTTAACATCAACATAAGGTCGAGTGTATTGTGTACCTTGAACCAAAGATGATGTGCCTTGACAATAAGATGCAAAAGATAGAATATCACCTACTTGATGTGTTGATGTTGTGCCTTTAACATGACATCATGGAGTGTGTATATCGTCGGATCTACAAATAAATGTCTCTTCAACATGAGAGGACGATATGACTTCAACATTGGAAGATGGTGTAGTAGACAATATGACTCCAACATTGGAAGATGGTGTAGCAGATGATATGACTCCAACATTGGAAGATGGTGTAGAAGACAATATGACTCCAACATTGGAAGATGGTGTAGCAGACGATATGACTCCAACATTGGAAGATGGTGTAGCTTCACAATTCAATTTTCTTCTTGAGCATAATAGTCTCATTCGTTCTCTTTGTCTTTCCAATTCTTCCTCTTTGTTTCTTTGTACCAGTGGTTCTTGATCCTCTTCGAAAGTCAATTCTTCATTATTGCTTTGCAATTTTTTTTTCTCACGTAATAATTTCATTTTATCTCTTTTAATTGCCAAACCTCTCTCTCTATCTTCATTTGTTTGAGTTTTTGGTTTCTTCCTTGGCATGATGATGATTTTTACATGTCAAATTATTCAAACATTTGAATTATTTAAAATGTGTAAATTAAAAATTACTCAAATACATATAAAAATTATAATTATTTGAATGAATACACAATATATATCAAATGACTTGTCAAATTTTTAACCATTTTGAAATAACATTTCATTCAAATATACAAATTTCAATGAATTCACTATATATTAAACATGTCAAATTATAATCAAATTTGTATCTATATATCAACAAACAATATTTAAAATAGATTGCACTAACCTTTTCTATACAAGGAATATTCAAAAAGTCTTCAAATCACATATCTAATGATTGAATTTGGTGTTTCCTAGCTTCCAAAAGTGTTAAAATAGTGTTTGCTATGTTGAAACCCATGATTTCTATCAGAATAACAGAGTGCATAACAAATCAAAAGCAGAGAATGGATGAAATGGGCCCCAAAGTTGCTTTTTGTCCATTTTTAGGTGATTTCACATAGTGCGTACGCACTATAAAGTGCGTACTCACTATGTGGAAACACATCACTCTCAATCTTCCCTACTCTCTATCCTCCCTACTCTCTCTCCCATCCCTTACCCTCTCTCTCTTCCTACTCTCTCTCCCCTCTCCCATCCCTTACACTCTCTCTCTCCCTCTCCCATCCTTTACTCTCTCTCGCTCTCCCTCTCCCACCGCCTACTCTCTCTACCTCTCTCACCCACTCTCCTCTCCCATCCCCTACTCTTTAGATCTCTCACACACTCTTATCCCCCCACTCTCTTCTCTCTACATCTATCACACACACTCCCATCCCCCCATCTCTTTCCCTCTCCCTCTCCTACCGCCTACTATCTCTCTCTCTCTTGAGTTCTCTCTCTCCCTCTCTAGTCTCTCTCTCTTCCCATCCCTTACTCTCACTCTCTCTCTCTCTCTCTCATCCCCTACTCTCTCTCACACTCTCCCATACCCTAATCTCACTCTCTCTCTCCCATCCCGTATGAGCTCTCTCTGCCACCACCTACTCATTCTCACACTCTCTCTCCCATCCCCTACTATGTCTCTCTTACACACACACTCCCATCCCCCCCCCCCCTCTCTCCCTCTCCCTCTCCCACTCCCTCTCCCACCGCCTACTTTCTCTCCCCCATCCCCTACTCTCTCTCTCTCCTCTCCCATCCCCTACTCTCACACTCTCATACTCTGTCCCATCCCCTACTTTGTCTCTCTTACACACATTCCCATTCCCCCTCTCTCTCTCCCTCTCCCACAGCCTACTTTCTCTCCCCCATCACCGTACTCTTTCTCTCTCTCTGCCACCCCCTACTCTCTCTCACACTCTCACACTCTCTCCCATCCCCTACTCTCTCTCTTTCACAGACACACACACTCTTATTCCCCCTACTCTCTTCTCTCCCATCCCCCCTATCTCTCTCCCTCTCCCTCTTCCACTCCCTCTCCTACTACCTACTATCTCTCTCTCTCTCAAGTTCTCTCTCTCCCTCTCTACTCTCTCTCTCTCTCTCCCATCCCTTACTCTCACTCTCTCTCTCCCATCCCTACTCTCTTTCACACTCTCCCATCCCCTAATCTCTCTCTCTCTCTTTCTCTCTCCCATCCCGTACAAGCTCTCTCTGTCACCACCTACTCTCTCTCACACTCGCACTCTCTCCCATCCCCTACTTTGTCTCTCTTACACACACACTCCCATCCCCCCTCTCTCTCTCTCCTCTCCCATCCCCTACTCTCTAGATTTTTCACACACACTCCCATCCCCCCTCTCTCTCCCTCTCCCACTCCTTCTTGCACTGCCTAAGTTATCTCTCTCTCAAGTACTCTCTCTCCCTCTCTACTTTCTCTCTCCCATCCCTGACTCTCACTCTCTCTCTTCCATCCCCTACTCTCTCTCACACTCTCTCCCATCCCCTACTCTCTCTCTCTCTCTTTCTCTCTCTCTCTCTCTCTCTCTCTCTCTCTCTCTCTCTCTCTTGCCCCCATCCTGTATGAGCTCTCTCTGCCACCTCCTACTCTCTCTCAAACTCTCACACTCTCTCCCATCCCCTACTTTATCTCTCTTATAAATAAATACACATTCCCGTTCCCTCCCTCTCTCTCTCTTGTAGTCCCTCTCCCACTGCCTACTCTCTCCCATCTCCTACTCTATCTCTCTTACACACTTCCATTCCACCTCTCTCTCCCTCCCACTCCCTTTCCCACTGCCTACTATCTCTCTCTCTCTCACTCTCACTCTCCCCCTCCCTCTCCCATCCCTCTACCATTGCCTACTCTCTCTATCTCTCTCTCCCCTCTCTCATTCCCTACTCTCTCTCTTTCACACAAACACACCCATCCCCCCTCTCTCCTCTCCCATCCCCTACTTTTTCTGTCACTCGCTCTCCCTCTCCCACTCCCTCTCCCACTGCCTACTCTCTCTCTCTCTCTCTCTCAACTCACTCACTCTCTCTCACTCTCACTCTCTCTCTCTCTCTCTCTCTCTCTCTCTCTCTCTCTCTCTCTCTCTCTCTCTCCACTCTCTCTGTTTGTGCTACACCCTACTCTCTCTTACATTTTCACACTCTCTCCTATCCCCTACTCTCTCTCTCTCTTTCTGTCTTACACACATTTCTATCCCCACTCTCTCTCCCTCTCCCATCGCCTACTCTCTCTTCCATCCAGTACTCTCTCTCGAGCTACTTTGTCTTCCCCCTCTCCCATTCCATACTCTCTCTCTTTTTCACACACATGCACTCCCATCCTCCTCTCTCTCGCTCTTCCTCTCCCACTTTGTCTCCCACCACCTACTCTCTCTATCTCTTTGTATCTATCACACACACACACACATAGTCATTCCCCTGCCCCCCCCCCCCCCCCCAGCTCTCTTTTGGTCTTGGTTTGCAATTTAGGCCTCAATAGTGCATGTGCCCTATAGCGCGCATGCGCTATTGAGAATTCAATGCTTCCAATAGCGCGTGTGCGCTATAGGGTGCACGTGCTATTGAAAGCTTTGCATTAAACCCTAAGGCTTGGTTTTGCCTTGGAGATCTAACCCAAAGGTTTGGAGTTTATAAATAGATCTAAGACATGTTTTCTAGCGAACATACCAAAAATGATTGATTTTTCTTGTGTGCTCCCCTTCAAGATTCCTCATGGTTGGGTATTGATAAGATCAAGTTACATAGCATTATAGGACTCTGTGTTAGCTATCTAACCATATAATTTATTTTTAATTTGAACTATTTCAAGCCTTTCATCTATAATTTCTTTTGAATGTATGTTCATTTTTTGTCAAAAACCACCATGTACTAATTGGGTTATAGATTTTAGCTCGTTCATCAAATTTTGCAACAACTTAGTTTTTTGGAAACTAGACTTCATTCTACACACTATGAAAAAAAAGGTTTTGATTTTAGATTAGTTTTCAATTATTTCTAGGTGGACCACACAGATATTTCACGTTTTTGGGATGTATCTAGTTAAAAAATTCATTAAAAAAAAATACACATTATAAAATTACCCAAAAAATCTGGGATAAAGTACATAGTGCTAAGTAACTTTTGACCAGAGCGATTAAAGAATTTCAAAAAAAAAGTTAAAATTTTAGGGAGGCCACACTTTGTACTATGTTATGTTTTTTTGGAATAAATAGTACCACTTTTTCTGGCCCCCTTTTTTGAGGACCTAAAACTAAACCATTTTGAAAAAAAAATTAGTAGTTTAGAAACTAGATTCAAAGGACTACGACTTTTTTTTTTGTCATATCTTAAAATTTTGAATGTAACTATCTTCAAATTCTTGTTGTAGTTCAAAATTTGTAGATTTCAAGAAAAAGGTGTCCACTTATACCCCCCTTTTGGCACCACAACTTGGTGCACTTACCCATATATATACATCTATACATCTATACATACATATATATATATATATGATGGCATTATCATAGCACAAGAACCTATTCATTCAATCCAAAGCAACAAAACTCTCAGTATGCTTATCAAGTTAGATATTAAGAAAGCATAAAACATGGTAGATTTGTGATTTTTATGCAAATGTCTAGAAGCTTATAGTTTCTCCAAACAATGGATAGAATTAATCTTTGAATTCATTTCAACTCCAAAAAATTATATTCTAGTCAATAGCACCCTGCTAGGATTTTTAAGTATCTCTCAAGGACTAAGGTAGGGGGACCTTATTTCCCATTTCTTCTTTATTCTAATGGTAGATGCATTAGGAAGATTGATCTTTTGGACTAGCTCGCTAGGGGAGATAAAGGGTATCCCCATTAGTAGTGACTAGGAACCCACCACTCATCAGCATTTTGTTAATGATACCATGTTATATGGGGAAAGCTCAATAGATGAGGCCTTAGCCTTGAAACACATTCTAAATAAATATACTAGGGCAATAGGGCAAGAAATTAATAAAGACAAATCTATCATTTTCTTATTTAATAACAAACCTAGTATGGTGGAGAAAATTTTCACTATTTTGGATTTTAATAAGGGGGTGTTGCCTATAAATGTTTTGGTCTACCCCTAAACTCTGGTTAGAATTTATCTAGGCTTCGGGATCCTCTCATAGAGAAACTGAAACTGAGAATGGTAGGTTGGAAGGGAAAGTGGCTTTCTTTTACAAAGAGGAAGTCCATGGTTTCTTTTGTCTTGTCAGCTCAACCAATATATCAACTTTCTTGTATGGATCTTCCAAGTGGTAAATTGAATGATATTAATAGTTAGCTTAGGTCCTTTTTCTAGCAAGGAAGTGCAAAAAGAAAAAAAGAAAAAAAAATCCACTCTTGGGATCAGATCTATAGATCAAAGGAATTAGGGGGAGCAAGCATTAAGAATATCAAACTTCAAGGGAAGGCTTTAGAAGCTAGGTTAATTTGGAGGATGATCAGGTTCCCTAACCTAAAATAGTTCAAGGCCCTGACACATAAATACCTCACTTCCCTAGATCAAGTCAATTTTTTTAGGGAAGCTAATCCTCCTAAAGGCTCAAGATTTTGGAATTTCCAACTTAAATACAAACCTATTAAACTAACTTGGAATGTTGTGGATGGTAGGGATGCTATGTTCTAGCATGACTCTTAAGGAGAATATAAGGCCCTAGACCTTTATTCTGAGGATATTCCCTTAGAAGATAAAAAAACTTCTTCAATCAATTCTTCACTTGAGAAAGTTTTCCTTCAAGGGAGTTAAGGATTCCCTTATTTGGGATGGCAGCAATAATGGAGAGTATAGCTCAAAAATGGGTTATAGGCTTTTGGAATCTCAAGAAGACTTTGCAAAAAGTCTTATTCCTCTTAGATTGTGTTGGGACAAGTTTTTCCTTCCTAAAGTTGGGTTCTTCTCAAGGATAGTTCTTCACCAAAGGGCCCTTATAGCAAAAAGAATTATAAAATTTGGCTTCTAGGGCCCTTGTAGGTTCCCTTTGTGTTAGTCTGAGGAAGAAATAGTTGATCATCTCTTCCTCCATTGCCCTTACTCTTCCTCATGTTGTCAATGGCTATGCTCTTAGCTAGGATTGTTTATGGCCTTCCTCAATTCTATCACTAGTATGTTGTCATCTTGGCCCCTTTTAAGATTAGACAGTATCTTTCATAGCCTTTGGATTTCCTCCCCAAGAGAGGAATGGAAGAACTTTTCAAGACAAAATGATGCATGTAAAACAACTTTTAAATAAAATATAAATTTCAATCATTGAATTTACAAATAAGAAGTTACTTAACTCAAACATCAAATCAGCTAGGATGACTTATTTGGATGAGAAAATGTGTGTTCAATTGAATGGTTTAAAGATCTCTCCCTTTCTGGGTAGTGGGGAATTCTAGGAACATCTAAAAGGGATGAATATGTATGGAAGGTTTCAAAAAAAGGATGGTTCAAGCTCAATTTTGATGGTGCTTTGATGAGGACCCTAGGTAAAGCTAGGATAGGATGTTGCATTCACAATTATAAGGGAGAGGACATAACAAAAATAGCAAAATATATAGGAGAGGCCACAAGCAACTGGGCAGAAATTTCAGCTTTAGTAGAGGGTCTTTCTTTATGCAAAGTGTTGGGACTAACTAAGTTTGAAATAGAACGAGACTCTTCTATTATTATAAATGCTTTGAGAAAGGGCTCTCTTTCCAACTCGAGCTTAGATGCGAAGCTCTCACAAGCATTAGAACTATGTAAATCTTTCACTAGAGTATTAATTAACAATATTTATCAATAGCGGAATAGGAGGGAAAATGAGTTAGTAAATTTGGGGATTGATAAATCCCTTGCAATCAATTAAAAAGTATTAATAATCCAAACTTAAATCTTTTTTAGTAATTGTTACCACTAGGAGTTTAAAAAGTTAGTATGGGGTAGCCAAGATTTCCATATCATTATTTAAATAAATGCATTTCTCTTTTATCTATGCAAGACCCCCTTCATGTTCCTTAAATCTTCTTGTTATAGGGAAAGTATTGCATGTATGAGCAACCTATGTTTCATCCCTTCATCCCTAATCTTACATATAGCAATTGAACTTAAGGTGTTAACAAGTTTTATTTGTGATATTATTAGTTCTTTTATGTAAACTTATAAATAAATGGGATTAAGAATTAGAAATATTGTCCAATTTCAGGGGAAGCATGATTTAATGAAGAACTTAATTATGCTATTAACATATTTTTAAAGTAGCAAATAAGAGAATTAATTCTTTGCCTTGTTGTTTCCCCTTGTCATTGTGCTTGTTTGAGTAGCAAAGGTCGTTAGAGTTTCGTCCCAAGTTTTGTTTAGTTTCCACTCTTGAGTAGACCAAAAGATACATGGTATTTAGATCGTCAAAAGGTATTTGAAAGGTCTCCTTATGTCTTTAAGTGGAGCGGAGTAGTGTATTAGGAGTAGCTATAGGACTTTCAATATGAATATCATCATTAAATTAAAAAGCCCTCCCTCTCAGATTGCCTTTGACGAACACATAACAGGTAGAAAAGTTCTCCTCAACATGTACTTTCTAGTGGTTTGGGTTGTCTTTAGGATTTCTAGCAAAGAATTATAATGAACATAGACTAGTATAAGGTTCATAGTGATATCCAACTGATGTTCCTAGCTATAACTAGTTTGAGTAAGAAACTAGTTGGATAAGTATGTTGTAGACGAGTGGATTGGAGCACAAGATAACCAAATTGAGGTGAGCTTGGAACATTTAGAATTTCCACCACCTGAGGAAGAGGAGGTCTTAGAAGTGGAGGATTCAACCCCTCATCTCACTTATCTATAGACTAATATGCCCTCCCTTTGTTCAAATGATTGTTTCAATCTAATGTCTTTAATTAATACTTGGGCCTATTGAATGGATGGATTCGGGCCCAGTATTTCCATTTATTGTAATCAAACATTATGTTTCTATCATGTTGTTCCAAACTATTTCTCCATTAATAACATGTCTATGTTTCTAGTTTTGTTAGTTGTATCTATCATTTTGTTTGTTTCTTATCCTAGCTCCTTGAGTTTATGATTATTTTTTCTAACATGGTATATATTTCCTTAAGTATCTTTGATGCAAGGAGGGAGAGAATAACTAGGGCCAAAGGCACACCTAGAAATCCAAACCAACCTTGTAGAGTTTAACAAATCACTTTTATTTATTCATCAAATGATCAACATACATGCCCAGATGTAAGGCCTTCTGGGTTACAGCCAGAAACAAAATACATTCCAAATCCAAGATCCAACTTCACATTCACACTTCCAGACACATATGCATCAAACTTGTACATTCCTCTGAAATCTCTACCAATCTACTCCAAAATCGTTGCATAACTCTAAGCCAAAACAACCTATTTATACTTGCCAAAATGACTTACAAAAGATTCTAGAACATTACAAAACATAAAAGGCCACCCCTACAATAGTATGCACACATCCCAAGACAAGATCTATCATAAACATCGCGATTGAAATTAATCTTGCAAGTTGGCTCACATGAAAAATATAGAAAACTCGTCCAAAATGCTAACACTCAGCATCAACAAGAACACTCGGCACATGAAGGATCACTTGGCACACACTATGGAACTTGGCACACACTACAGAGTGACATGGGATAACATGATAACCCAAGTGTTAACATGATGTGGGATAACTTCAACTCAACTTAAACTGCAAAATTACTGGCACTCAAAAATTGTTGCAACTCGGCAATAATTGTATCTCGGCAACAACTGGAAGAATGAACACAAATGAGTAGGATAACACATCAACCTAGGATGCTCCTACATCAGAAAACCAAGGTAGAAAGAAATGATTCTCCTAAATCATTGAGATGTCACAACCTAAGTTGAATCCAACTTAGATTGATAAATCTATGTAGCATCTTCAACTGGTCTATTTTTCCACTTCACCAAATATTCATAGTAGTCTTTTCCTCTTGTTATTTTACCAACTCTCTGATCCAATATATGTTCAACTTCTTCAATCTGCTTCTTAGGTTAATCATCAGGTACAACAAATTCATCATCTAACTCATGATATTTATATAGATCAACAACATTGAATATAGGAGATATATCGATGTCATCAGGTAACTCAACTTCATAAGAATTTCCACTATCAAACTTCTTGAAGATCTTACAAGGTCAAAACGTCTTCATCTTCAGCTTACTTTATATTTCAACTAAAAAAATTTCTTTCTTTAATTGAACCATCACCTCATCAACAACTTCAAAAATATGGTGTCTTCTAAACTTATCAGCATTCTCCTTGTACTTATGATTACTTTGTTCCAACTTTAGTTTCAGTGCCTTATGCAAAGACTCCATAAAATCAGCAAATTCTTCTCCTGTAACACTTCTCTTCTCTTCATCAGCAACATCCCTTAAATCTAATACTTATCTAGGCTTCATTCTTCCATGTACTTCTATTCACAGAATTATTATATGCAAACTCAACGTGTGCTAATACTATCTCCCAATTATATGTTTCATCTCCAACTAAGCATCTCAACAAATTACCCAAGCTTCTATTCACAACCTTGTATTGACATTTGGTATATTTAAGCAACATTTTCCTATATTCAAGCATGCGACATCCTATAGTTTATTTACCCAAACAAAGATTGTTTTGGCATGCAGCATACTACACAACTTCATAACCATGGAGGATGGTCTTCCATCCAAAGTGGATATTGAAGAGGATGATGATCATGCTAGGATAAATGTGCCAATTCTTGAGACTTATGGAATGAATTAGCAAGATAGAGATAACTGGGGAAAATTTTGAGATGAAATAGCCTGAAGGATGTGGGAAGACTACAACTCTCGAACTTAGTTGTATTGCAAACCATTAACATTTATTTGCACTTTTTAGTATATTGGTCATGAATCATAACCTATTCATGATTTTTTTGTATCATTTAATGCTATTGGAATCTTGAAACTAGTCTGTTATGACATGTTTACTGGAATCTTGAAACTAGTCTATTATAAACTAGTCTGTTATGACACATTTATTGGAATCTTGAAACTAGTCTGTTATGACTCCTTTTTCTTCTGATATATGGCTCCAGGTTTTTTCTTTTTCAGATTTCTCAACTTTGTAATTTGTTTGATACTTAATTCTCACTACTGAAATATTTGTTGCCTTTGTTTCCACGATATTTACATCTAGCTTGTCAGTTTGGGGATGGCAATGTTAAAGTTGGATACAACTTTTATTTTATTTAAGACCACTTGAATTTAAGTCCACAGAAAATGTAAAACTATTTAGTGAATTGTACAAAATTCAATAATGATGATTTTTTTACAACTCTCTTATAATGATGAATCATGAAATATAATTATGAATATGGAAATCTAGAAACACAATATAGACCCTGGTAATCTAATGTCTCAAAAAAGCCCATGATAAAAAAATGCAATACTGACATTATTAATAGCTGGTGTAGGTTATTCAATAGGGGGAGTAGAGGAAGATCCAGCCTGGAGAATAAGTTTTCCTAAACTATTTTTGTTGGCTTGAGCAAAATCGTGGATGCCAAGAATCATGTTTTTGACTAAACTGCCACTTGCCACACCTGATTAACACTCTCTAGATTGGGATCAAGTACCAAGGAGGCAAATATTGTTATCTTCCCGCTGCAACTCTCAAACACAGCACTCTTGTTGGTCACAAGAATGCTAATCTTTGAAGGACTTAGACCAGATGTAGAGTTCACATCATAGGTTTCAACTATGGTTGATCTATTAGCCAACTTAAAAGCAATCAAGGTCTGTGTACTAACCATCCTTAGCCCTTGTGGGTTTATTCCCCAAGCAACCCATCCCCCTAAAGCATCAGGTTTGGCCTGGAAAGCTATATTCAATGATCCATTCTCTGCATTATAGTCATATGATAGAGTAGCTCCTAATGTAGTTAGGTTGTTACAGATTTTCAAAGGACAAGTTGAATTCAAAGTCCGTGCAGCTACATCCCAACCAAACAGTAGCACAACTACTCCCAATGCCAAGAATAGGGGATTTAGAGAACTCGTCATCATTCAAATTCTTCACTTTTTCTCTCCAAAAGATCTTAACTTGAATGAATGGAAGTATCTTTGTTGGGAAAATTCAGAAACCCAACTCCATAAAAATCCAATCTTGAATTAATGGGAAATGTGTAACTGCTATACTAGAAGTCTCCTTATTGTTTTTTGCTACTGGAGTTGCTGCTGTAATTAGTTTGTTTACTAAATTTTTTGCGTTTAAGCTAACTTGCAAGTGTAGTATGGTGGTTGTATTTTTAGTAGATACCCTTTTATACTACTGACATATCATAGAGTAGTATTGTATAATTATTTTGTTATGTCAACCATTATATTCAATGTGATTGTTGGTAAAAGAGTTATGTTAGATGCTAATTGATTTTTGGAAGTTCTACAGCTACCCATTGATAGCTTCAAATGTCATTCACCAATCTTTTAACAAGAATGGATGAGGAGGTACATGTGACCACGGTTGCTACTTCAGCTAAAAATGCCAAAGTGGTGTGGGCAATAGAGATGGAATGAAAAAAAAATGATTTTCTTTTTTAGTAGATTCAATTAGGAAGAAAAGGTGATGGGGGCTTTAAAAAAGAAGCTTGGACAGCAATACAAAAGAAATTCAATGAAGATATGCATATGAATCTTGAAAAGGACAACTTTAAAAACAAGTTAAAGATGTGGAAACAAGGTTTCAGAATTATGAAAGAGCTATGAAACATGAGTGGTTTCTCTTGGAATGAGACGACTCAATGTGTCGATGCCGAGGTTAGTGTATGGGACGAGTTGTTGAAGGTAATGTTTTTTAGACAATATTTTAATGTTAGTAAATTGTCTCTCAAGCAATTGTAACAAAAGACATCTAATTCCTTATTTTTTTCATCATGTAGAGAAGTTGCTTCAAAAATGCTAGAGTGTACAAGAGGCAACCGTTCTTCTACTTCAATGAGTTAGCAATCATTTTTGGGAACAACATAGCTGAAGGAAATGCAGCAACAACAGCTATTGAGACCAAAGAAGACAGGGAACTATTTGAAGAGGCTGTTGATCTTGACGATGACGGGGGCTTCAATATCCCTATGGATGGGGGCTTCAATACTACTGAGTTTGATGAAGAGATCCTTCAATCAAATAATTCTACTACATCCATAAGACCAAATCCTTCCACGCCAACGACAAGGAGGCAAAAGAGGAAGAAGCCAAGCATGGCTAATTGTTTGGATGTCATATGTGAGAGCATCCAAAACATAGATTGGGGCATGACTAAGGGTCATAATATAAATGTTGATAAAAGAGAAGAGAAGCATGATATATCAAGTGCATATGTTGCCCTTAAGGACAAGCCCAAAATTACTCAGGAGACTATGATTGTGGCGTATGACTTTTTTACATATGAACCTACAAAAGCCTAGGCATTCGTAGAGATGACTGAAGACGAGAGGGAAGCGTACATTAGATATAAGTTTGGAGGAGCTCTTTGATCTATTACAATCTTTATGAACTTAAAAATATTTTTGAGACTATTTGTGAACTTACTATCTTTTCGAAGCCATATCTATAATCCTAATAGCTTATATTTTATACATTACTTGCAATAGTTGTTTCTATGTTTATGGATATAATGATCTTGTTGAGTGGTTCATACTTGTCAACATCCATATTCTCAATCTTTTCTTTGTTTGCTTCAGCTTCAATGGCATTGTTTTACTACTAAGTAATGCTTGAAATATGTTTTGTGGATTACTTGCAATAGTTGTTTGCATTCCCCTAGTTGTGATGTGTTGTTGCATGCACTGTTGTTACGTAGAAAATAACTCATATTGTTGTTGTATGCATTGCTGTATTCAGCAGTATGCATTGTTGTTATGTATAAAATAACTCATATTGTTGCTATATGCACTTCTCTATTCAGTTGTATGCATTGTTTTTGTCATACAAACTTTCTAATGCATATACAAATCCCTTCCACCCCTCTCCAATGCCCTCTCTGCTCAATGCAGGAATAGTCCATTCTACCAACTCCTTAACCCAATGTCAGAGAACAAAAGTTTAGTACCTAATTTGCATTCTCTCCATTCAACGGGAGCAAACCATAGCCCATTGCCCCTCTTGTTTGCTCACAAGATACTCAGAATACAATTCTCTTCCACAAATTTAGACTCATAAACAATGCCATAAAATAACCAATTTCAAATCAAAACTTTATTGATTGATAGATATTTTTAGTATTTTTGTTTTAGCCACACAACTCTATCAGTTGTAAGGGTGCAATGGTTGAGTGTAACACTTGTGATGCTATCCACTTCTCTTAACACTTCTTCTTTTGTCGACTACATATTAAAGGTTCAGTTCTATCTTGCTTGTGATGCTATCCACTCCTTTTAACACTTCCTGTTGACTGCATATCAAATGTCCAGTTCTATATTTTATGAATGCAATCAATTCTTTTGTGTTGGGATATAGCTTCTCTTATTATGTTGATTCATTGTATGTGTGTTTTGGAATGACAATGTGTTGTATTGTGTACGATAGAATTGTGTGTTTTGTAATGGTTATGTGTAAGGCTTCTAATGCTATTGACCCCTCATAACACTTTTTTTCTCTTGTTAAAGGTTCAGTTCTATCTTTTATAAATGTAATCAATTCTATTGATTTGGGATATAGCCTCTCTTATTATGTTGCTTAATTGTGTATGTGTTGGAAAAAGTTACATATCTACTCATTTCAATCGTATAACTTTATATTGATTATAGGTAGTTATAGGCAGATTGTGAGTTGTGATTACAAATGTAAATGTGTATGTCTTCACTGTCTATAAATTAGGATTATAAATTTTAGTTCATGGGTTCTTTATACATTCAGAAAACTACAAATTCGCTCTTTTTTATTTTAGAACATTGTAAGTTTAAATGAGCATGCCATGGATATTATTTTAGAAAACTAATAATCATGTGTCAAAAGTTGTAAGTCACAAGGTATTTGCATCACTAGTAGGATTTGACTGAAAAGTCACAACATAGTCCATTGAATACAAATATTAGAATATATTTTACACTTTTGTAGTAATTTCTCATTATGTTTGTTCATTATTTATATAAGGTCAATGGATTTGACAACTTTTCCAATGTGTCGATGTGGTACTACACCTATAGCAATAAAAATGTCATGTATAGAGAAAAATCCTAGGCATAGGTTTTTGTGTTGTCCAAATAAAAGAAAGGTTGTTACTAATCTTTTATATGTTTATTTTTTATTTTATTATTGTAGCAAGCTGTAATGTAATTTTGGAATGTAGGGAGACAATGGGTGCAATTTCTTTGAGTGGGTCAAAGATGGCTCATCTACATCAACCACATCAAAATCTATAGAAGAAGAAAAGGTTGTGCATTATGCGTGAGACATCCACTAGGGAGATTGGTTCCATGGCGAAAGCCGAAATTGCATTTCAACGTAAACTTAATTCTATTCTAGTTTTTATAAACACACTATTGGTGATGGCAATTCTAATTTTACTAATGAAATGACCATTTTGTTGTACAGGGCTTATGATCATGGAGACGAAATCTTTTATGAACTTATGAAATGAGCAAATTTTACTAATTTGACGAGAATATTATTGTGTATAACATTTTTACGTTTATATCTATTCATTTTTAAAATGTTGAAAAAAATAATTTTATTGAACTTATGAAATGAGCAAATTTTACTAATTTGACGAGTATATTATTGTGTATAACATTTTTATGTTTATATTTATTCATTTAAAAAATGTTGAAAAAAATAATTTTACTGAACTTATGAAATGAGCAAATTTTACGAATTTGATGAGTATATTATTGTGTATAACATTTTTATGTTTATATCTATTCATTTAAAAAATGTTGAAAAAAAAAATTCTCATTAATTTCATTAAATAAAATAGAATTTTTCTAAAATATTCTCTTTACAATAAATTGAAATAATTAACCAAATATAATAAAATATTAAAACAAATAAAATATATTAAAATATAAACTTAACTATATTCCAATTCCAATTTTGTACAAACAAACAAGGGAGTAACATATTCCCAATCAAATACCAAGCAAACCAAACAAGAATGAGATTGCTCTTTTCCATTCCCATTCCCCATTTCCATTCCTATTCCAAATTTCCATTCTAATTCTCTATTCCTACACTTGCAACCAAATAGGCCCTTAACTAATTAACATTATAAGATTTCCACAATTCATTTTCAATGCACAATTAGTTTTTAGATTTGATGGTGTATTTTATTTTTTTAATTTATTTTTTATCATTAACAAGAGAATATAAAATCAAAGAAAATATGAACATTAACATTGAGGAACATATATTCTTAATGATCTTTAATCATATCAAATATATAATTTATTATTTGGGTTCGAAGTTGGAAAACTACAATAGGGTGCACAAAGCAATCATCAACCCTAAACCCAAGAGCATATATACCATCCATCTCACCTTCATCCATCCTTGATGAACTAGTTTACCTAGTAGGAAGCTTGTACCAATTTCTCCCTCCTTGTATCTCATCCCACGCCTCACCATGATTGATTGTTGTCATTTGATCAGATTGAAAATCCATCTTATAGCTTATATCTAATATATATGATGTTATGTTTGAATTATTCGCGATATTAATGTGTATGGAATTGTGCATTTGAAAATTATCTTGCTGCATTTATCAAGCATACATATTAAATACATTCATGCATACCACTATGAACAAGAGTGCCTACTGCCTCAAATCAACAGCATTTTCTGATCTGAATTATGTTGCTGCATTTATCAAGCATACATATTAAACACATTCATGCATACCAGTATACCACTGTGAACAAGAATGCTACTGCCTCGAATCAACAGCAGTTTCTGATCTGATCCTGATCGCTGATATAATGTGCTGATCTGCTCTTATGAGAACCAATGTTTATTAGATTACTCTCTTTGATGGTCTGATCTATACAGTTGGATTGAAATGATTACTTGATCTGGTTAATAGATATTATAGACCGATTTCTTCATACTCAAACTTGATTATTCCTTGATCCCTTCAATGATTGAGGTTGCTAAGAATTATTGCTTGATCAATTTGATAGATTATGCCTCATGTGCTCTGTTGGATGAGTGCTTGTGCTGCTCAGTTTGATGCCTTCAAAAAATAGCTGTACCTCCTATTTATATCTTCATCTTCATGATGGGAGAGTCACATCCAGTTAATTGTCCTTGCGAGGAACACAACCCTTCAGAAGTAATTGCTGTACAATTGCAGATCACACCTCTTTCCATGTTGCACCTTTTACATATTACTCACAGCTTTTTCCATATATTTTCATCACTTCCTTATGTTTTTAGGTGATTGACCTATATTTATATTAAATGTGACCTAGGTCAGCCTCCATAATGCATTGAGTTTTGTCTCGATAATTAAACTAATCTAGGTTGGCCTCCAAATAAAGCCATTGAGCCTCTACAGTGAGATGGTATTTAATGCCTAAGTTATTAATGTGGGTTATGATCTGTTCTTTCTGCAAAACATTCAAATAATTCCAACTAAGAGAAAACATCAGAGTTCTAAAATCAATACATATTTCTGTTCATGTTAATGTAATTCTACCTAAGAGAAAACATCAAAGTTCTCAATATCACGTGAACTAATATGGATTCACTTATCACCTAGGTGACCAAAGCTACAAAAGTTTTGAATCTGTGACCAAGAGAAGGCGGCATCATAGCTCTCTCTTGACATGTACCAACTCAATAGAAACTAGCAAACAACAAATGTTTCTTCTACAAAGATTTTGCCGTCCAAACAAATAATGTCTCTTAGTGTTGCACACCTTCAATAAAACCCTTCCTTTCTCAATGTCCTGGCATTACTAGGAAAGTCCCTGTTCCTTGTCCTCTCTAGCAAAGCCAAAAGAACAGGACTCCATTCCTCGGCCATAGCACCCATACCTGTGCCATTAATCTTGTCCTTCAAGTTGCCTTTTTTAAAGATCTTTTAATTTATTTTCCCATGCAGTGTCCAGCATGTATGCATGGCTCACCAGAGGGATGCGACATGCTTGTCGCAATGAATGAATCAAAATGAAGATATACCATATAAATCTCACACTGATGTTCCCCGCCTTGTTCTTTTGGCAACAACATGCTGGTTCACTACAATAAATATGCAATGGCTTTTTCTTCCTGCATTTCTGGGATGTAAAATTTAATGCATGTTTTTGTGAATTTTATTTCTATGCTCAGTCAAAGAGCCTCTCAATTTAATCAAAGTAAAACTCTGCACACATTAAACAAAACTATGATTCAGTGTCACTTATGCCACCTCATAGTGATAAAGAGCCAAATTTATTTTAGTTCTTCCTTAACGCACTCTATGGTACGGAGATCCAGGCCCTGGTAATTTTGAGTCAGCAACTCTTCTATTGAGATTTGTATACACTTTGAATGTCCATAAGAATAGCCTTTGCATGAACCAAAGAAGCATAGAAAATGCCAAAGAGCAATATAGATAGATAGATAGATAGATGGATGGATGAATTTGTAAAGCCATCTGTGAGACAAAACCAGTGATTCTTTGAGTTTCTAGAGCAGGGGAATGCAGGAACAGGGTACAGTTATTTGGGATGGCAAAAAGCTCCCTAAATTTTGGGGTTGGCAGGGAACAGCAGGGGCACATCTATTAATAATTGAAGCAAATTAAAGAAGCTAAAATTGTAAAGTGTAATTACAATATGCTACATTTGTAATGATAATCTTCCCCCTTCACATTTTTGGGGGATTTTTGTCAATTTTTCCCTCAAATATTACCTTAACTTTAAAGGCTTGTGTACCAAATGAAACAGACTGCTCACTATTGAAAAAGGGATGTCCCCTCCAAGTCACTAGGATGTCCAGGATGTTTGGGACATCATACAAATCGCCAGTGACACTTCCCAGTGGAACCCTGGATAAAACTGAGCTTATATATCTCAGTTAAGCTAATAAGCATTCTATAAAGTGGTCAAAACTATGTTAGCTTGAACCCCAAGTACAACAGATGGAGATGCATTTTCAAGACAGAAGAAGCTAAAAGATAATCCCAGCAATCACATTTTGTATTGCAGCTTGCGCACAAAAAGTTATTGTTGCAAGCTGGTGGACATGGATGACGAAATAATGTACTGCACACATGAACCAACTGATTTAAAAGTCCTCCACAAGATTTAATATTAGTGATGTGTTCTTGTTAGCCATTGTTTCGTGAGGAGTTTAAGAAATAGAACATCCATTCCCTCAATCTCTGTTCTAATGAAATCAAACTTGAGCATTTTTACTGTCAAAATACTAATCTATGTACGAAACTGAGCTCGAAAGTTCTTTGTGTCAATAAGCATTTTAAGGATTCCACAGATATGAACAATTCTGCCAGAAATAATTGTAAAGAACCACACCTTAAGCGAAAGCATGTACGTAAAAGGTTTACATTATATTTTTTAATACAGGGTATACAATAGATGTGTAAAATCTCCAATACAAAGCAACTTTTGCTTACTTCAGATCCTAAATATGACCATACAAGATCCCAAATTCACTAGATCAAGAAAGAGCAATCCCTACAATCTATAAACAAATATTCCCGATGGACTTGAATGCATTGGAAATCAGGTGTCCTTATCAAGAAAATTGGTTAAAGCATTGCCCATTTCAATACCCATAAAACGGCAGGATATTTTTTGCTAATTCTATACTGTTTTCACAAAGAAATTAAAGTTTAGATTCCTTACAAGAAAATGATCTTGTCAAAGAGCGTGGGATGCAATGGCAATGGAAGAAAACTAGGGTGTCACCAAAATTTATGATCCTAAGAATGTGATCGTAGTTTACCGTGCTTGTAATTACAATCCTTCAAAAATCTGACCCAAACTTTCCAAGTTTACAAATTTTAAGAATATCACCCAGGCTTTTTCCACACAGAAGATTTATCATGCAAATTGTTCAGAAAAACATAAGCCATACTTAGATCCACCAGAATTTAAACTACTAATAATGAAATAGGCATTTTCCATTAAAATTGTACAAGCAAGTATCCAGTCCTTACACTAAGAAATGGAAAAACCGGCCAGCTTAATTATGCTATTGAAATTTTTCAATCTCGTGAAACTTTCCCTTGTCCTAAAAACTCAGTAAGAATATTGGGGCACCTATGATTCACCTATAACAAATAATTCATAGACATCAAACCTCAGAAGGAACAAAATTGTATATCATGGAGAAATTTAATCACATTTTCAATTCAAATACCGTCCAGAGAGGAGCCAAAAGAATACTCTTCGCTAAAATCAAGAATTGCCCTTGAAAGGGAAATACAAACTAATCCGCAATTTATATGCTATGACCAAACCAGAGTGTATGTAACGCCACAAAAGCTTTTATTTAGGTAACCAATAATTGATGACACATCCAAAAAATCAAGGAACCAAAAAGAAAATTCCCAAAGAATTTCCTCCCCAAGCCCTAAAATAAATATCTCGAACCAATTTAGGGCAGGCCAATGAGGACACTGAACCCTAAGAGAATAAGCCAAACAATGTGTACCAGTAAAAGGGCTTGTCCAGAGAGAAGACCGCTTCCTCCATTGCCGATTTCACAGAATCCAATCTTAGCAACCTCAACGCCTGCACACTGAGCCTCCGAGCAACCACACCAATATGTGATTCCATTAATCCCGCACACTGGATCTGTCCTGAAACAGCTTACAGGGCATGAAACAGAGTCACTGTGTTTTCCATTGCACGCCGTGTTTTTTTTCAAATTTTGTGAATTGGGTAAGGCGATAATGGTGTTCTCATTTTCAATTGCCAAGACAGTTGTGAAAAGGAATAAAGAAAACGAGATTACAAGCAGGTGGGTATGCAGAAAACTGCCCATGCTTATTAAACTGGGCTCTGGGATTGCGAGAATTCTTTGTCTGAGATCAATTCATTATTGGGCGTCGCTTAAGAAGGAAGGAAGAATCCTTCCAACAAATGTTAGCGAATAACAGCTACTCCAACTAATTCCAACGTCTCTTCGTTTTGCTTTTTGTTTAGAATCATTCAGAACTACGAAAATTTCCTAGTTGGTTGTCAGTTTTGTTTTCAAAATGATTTTGAAGCATCTATGCGGGCCACCGACACCGCGTTTTTAAACCGTGTGTAACGGACAAATACCAAACTTTGTGATTGCCCTATTTATATGTTTAGATAAAATTTATGAAAGGGTTGATCTAAAGGCTTATTTTATTTTTATTTTTTTGATGGAGGGTTCAGACCTGCGAGGCAACCTTGCAAGGCACGAAGCCTGCAAGTTACCAACCAGCAAAGGTCACCACAGAGACTTTTTAGGAACCCAATACGGCCCCACTTGTGCATAAAACCTCTTCGGCTTAGAGTCAAGGATTGAGGGGCATCCATTCCGTCAAAATCACATAAGGCACGATCCCAGCCTCATCCCTTATGATGTTGGAGCCTTGCACTTAGCAAGACTTGATCCCTGGTGGGCTCTTTGTGAGCCGTTCAACTTCACTAGTAGACCAAGGGCTCGTTGACAATAAAGGCTTATTTGGACATGATGTATTTTCACAATTGATGAGTTTGTGAAGTGTTATAATAAATGGTTCATCAGGTATATCACGCATTGAAGGTTTTGCAAATGGGGTTGTAAGTAGAGTGAGTTTAAATAGTGGAGGAAATTTTGTGATCAAGCATGTTCAAATCAGAGTAGAACTAAGACAGGTGACCACTCGAGAAGTCTTGATGTTTCACCTCTATGATCATCACCTAGATGCAATGAGTGATAAGTGTTCCATTCATTCTCATGAGAGATGGATTTGTGTGAAGCAGTATCATGAAACATGGGTCAATGGGTTTGACTCAAAAAACTACACAATTAAATCCTAATAGCAATATCACAATTTGACTTGTTGTGGAAATTATTTCCTACTTATCAATTGATGAGCTTTAGAGGCTTTCTAATAATGGTTCTTATGGCACAACACTTGTTGAAGGTTTCGCAATGAGTTGCAAGCAGAGTGGGTTTAACCATTAAGGAAACTTTGTAGTCAAGCACGCTCAAGCTGGAGTAGTACTAGGATGGGTGTCATCTGAGAAGTCACAATGCTTCACCTCTATGAGCATCACCTAGATGCAATGAGTGATAAGTGTTCCATCCAATCTCGTGAGAGATGAGTTTGTGTGAGACACTACTCATGAAACATGGGTCAATGAGTTTGATTGAAAAAACTACCAAGTTAATCCTAATAACAATATCACAATTTGACTTGTTGTAGATTCTATCTCTTACTCATCAATTGATGATCTTAAGATGTTTTCTAATAAATAGTTAATAAGGCACAACACTTAATGAAGGTTTCAAATGGGGTTACAAGTAGAGTGGGATCAACCATGGAGGAAAATCAATGGTTGAGCACGCTCAAGTTGGACCATTATAGGGATGGGTGACCCTTCAGGAAGTCATGGTGCTTCACCTTTGTGAGGATACCCTAGATACATAATGAGAGATAAGTACTTCATTCATTCTCATGAGAGATGGGATTGTTTGAACCACTACTCATGAAACATGGGTCAATAAGTTTGACTCAAGAAAACTACACAATTGAATCCTAACAGCAATATGAAATTTTGACTTACTGCAAAAATGATGTCCTACCTATCAATTGATGAGCTTAAGAGGCTAGTTAATAAATGTCTCATAAGGCACAACACTTGGTGAAGGTTTTGCAAATGGGATTGCAAGTAGAGTGAATTCAACCACAAAGGAAACTTTGTAGTCAAGCATACTCAAGCTTGAGTAGTATTGGGATGGGTGAGCTCCTAGAAAGTCCTAGTGCTTCAACTCTATGAGCATCACCTAGATGCAATGAATGATAAGTGTTCTATTAATTCTCACAATAGAAGGGTTCGTGTGAACCACTACTAATAAAAGCATGGGTCATAGAGATTGGCTATAAAATTTATGTCATTGAATCTTGATAGCAATATTATAATTTGACTTCTTGTGGAAATGATCTCCTACTTACCAATTGATGAGTTTAAGAGGCTTTCTAATAAATGGTTCATAAGGCACAACACTTGTTGAAGATTTTGCAACTAGGGCTGCAAGAAAAGTGGGTTTGACCATGGAGGAAACTTTGTAGTTAAGTGTGCTTAAGCTGGAGAAGCATATATGATGGGTGACCTCCCAAGCAGTTCTTGTGCTTCACCTTTGTAAGCATCACCTAGATGCAATGAGTGATAAGTGGTTCATTGATTCTCGTGAGAGATGGATTCATGTGAACCACTACCCATAAAACACAGGTCAATGAATTTGACTCGAAAAACTACATAGCTAGATTTTGATAGCAATATCACAATTCAACTTGAATTATAAATTATCTACTACTCAGCCATTGATGACCTCAAGAGGCTTTCTAATAAATATCTCATAAGGAACAACACTTAATGAAGGTTTCACAAATGGGAGTGCGAGCAGATTGGGTTTAACCATGGATGAAACTTTGTACTTAAGTAGGCTTAAGTTGGACTAGTACTAGGATAGAAGACCTCCTTGAAAGTCTTGATGCTTCACCTTTGTGAGCACCATTTAGATGCAATGAGTGATATGTTCCATTCATTGTCATGAGAGATAGGTTTGTGCGAGCCACTACTCATGAAACATGGGTTAGTGAGTTCGACTCAAAAAACTACATAGTTGAATCTTGATAGCAATATACAAAATGACTTGTTGGACTAAGTATATCCTACTTATCAATTAATTGACGAGCTTAATAAGATTTTTAATAAATGGTTCATAAGGGGAAAAAAAATTGTAAATGGGGTTGCAAATAGAATGGGTTTAACCATTGAGGATACTTTATAGTTAAGTGCACTTGAGCTAGAGTAGTATTAATGGGTGACCTCCTAGGAAGTCTCAGTCTTCTTGCTTGGGGGGTTAAGGCCAATGTTGTAATCTTGTATCTTTCCTTAGTACCCATTTTCCCTTTGTTGACTCATGTTTGTTATAATAATATATTATTTCTTGCATGTAATTGTGTGTGTTGGATACAATTGATAATTGCATGATTGTCTTTGATGTTACACAAATGTCATATCAGTCATCAGACAGAGTCTACCGAGCTCAGAAGGTAAGTACAGCTGTTGACAGAGTTTACCGAGCTTGCAAGGTAAACAAAGGAAGTTCAGTGTTTACCGAGCTCACTCGGTAATCAAAGGATTTGTTGCCGAAAGACAGTGTTTACCGAACTCACTCGGTAAACAAAGGATATGAGATAGGTTGTCAGTATTTACCGAGTTGACTCGGTCATCGAAGAAAAGTAGCAGACAGTGTTAACCGAGCTCACTCGGTCATCGAAGAAAAGTAGCAAACAGTGTTAACCGAGCTCACTCGGTCATCAAAGGAAAGTCGGAGAAATCGGTGTTTACCGAGTTCACTCGGCGACTGAAGGATTTCACGAAATTCTCTGTATTAACCGAGCTCAGTCGGTTAACATAGGAATTATTTTCTGTGCAGTATTTACCAAGTTAAGTCGGTCAGTGAAGGATTTCACGAAATTCTCTGTATTAACCGAGCTCAGTCGGTTAACACAGGAATTATTTTCTGTGCAGTACTTACCGAGTTAAGTCGGTCAGCGAAGGATTTCTCGAAGGTTAAGTAATTAAAGTTAATTACTTTATGTAATGTATGAAGCCGACTCATAGCACAATTATTTATAATTGTAACTTGTATTTGAGCCGACTCGATAATCTGAAAGGTATATATGAAGGATCAAGTTGCGAATTCAAGTATGGAAGTATGAATGTGAAAAAGCGAGCAGATATGATTGAATATCTAATATGCGAATTATAAGGTCAGAGCAAGTTCTTGAAGGATCAGAGATGCAGAGTTGCATTTGATCAGAGAGGATCTAGAGGAACAGAACAGAGATCTGTATCAGCAAAGATAAGTTGTATTTATTTCAGATCACTCATTGTTACTTTCTAACAATTGTAACAGTGTTTTCAAATCTCTTAACAGAGTGGGTTTAACAGCCTTTTGTAAAATCCTCTAACAAGGTGGCAATTCAGTTGAATTGATCTAAAGACCTCTAGCAAGGCCACTCCTAGCAGGGTGATTAAATCCTCTAACAAGGTCGCACCTAACAGTGTGTTTTGTAACCTTTAACAAGGCTGGCTCCTAACAGGGCTCACTTCAGAAGAGTGAAAAACAGTAACTAGTTACATTGGTGGTTTTTCCCATATTGGGTTTCCACGTTAAATCTGGTGTCTCTTGTCTCTTGTTTCTTGTGTTTTCAGTTTGATTATATGAGTATCAGCAATGAGTATTTTCTTTGACATCTTAAGGGACTTGTGGGAAAAGTTTTTGTAGTAACTGATTCACCCCTCCCCTCTCAGTTACTCCATTCTCATTTCCAACAATTGGTATCAGAGCTTATTGGTGCTTGCAGGAAAAGATTTCAAGGATCTAAGCCAAAGATCAAGATGTCTTACAAGAGAGAAATTCCAAGACTCAACAAAAATAACTTCTCTGCATGGCAAGGATTGATGAAACTTCATTTGGCTACTATTGGTGATACAGGACTGAAATATCTTGATGAAAAATACAAAGAACCTTCCGACACATTATCTGTCAATGATATTGCTGAAAAGAAGACTCATAACAATATGATGATAGACATTGCATCTGCACTAAGCTATGAAGAATTTGATGATATCAAGGATTGCCAAACCGCTTTTGACATGTGGAACAAGCTGAAAGAAATCTATGGAGGAGATGACAATGTGAAAAGAGCAAAAGCAGAAAGTCTAAGAGGACAATTTGACCAAATGAGAATGAGAGAGGATGAAAACATTGCAAAATATGTTGATAGAATCAAAGCATGTGTCAGTGCAATCAGGGCATCTGGAGGTGATATCAAAGAAGAGACGGTTATAAGCAAAGTTCTCAGAACTTTGCTTCCCATCTATGCAATCAGAGTTTCTGCAATTCAAGAAAGAAGGTGTGAAGCAAATCATAATATCAATTTGGAGGCTATAGTTGGAAGACTAACCGCATTTGAACTAGACAATTTTGACAACTATGTTCCAGCTTCCAAAAGCACTGAATCAGCATTTGAGGCCAAACTTTCACTCAAAGATAAAGGCAAAAAGAAATCAGAGTCAGAAAGTGATGATGAATCAGACCAAAGTTCAGACAGTGATCTTGAAGTAATTGAAGCTCTACTGGCAAAGAAATACTCCAGAGGCAGAGGAAAATATAAAGGTAAAGTTCCTCTAATCTGTTTTTCATGTGAAGAAATTGGTCATATTGCAGCTAGGTGCCCAAACAAGCAGAACAATGATGAAAAGAAGGGTCATAAATGGAATAGAAAGAAAGATTACAAATCATTCAAGAACAAAGGTAAGAAATCATGTTTCATGGCTGAAAATTCTAAGGATTCTGATAATAGTGAAGATGAAATTGTTTATATTGCTGTGAAAGATGATTCTGATAGTTATGAGGAAGATAAAATGGCTCTTATCTCTCATATAAGTATGAATGATACATGGATTATAGACAGTGGTTGCTCTCATCATATGACTGGTGATAAAACTAAGTTTGATCAGTTTGAGGATTATGATGGTGGCAGTGTAAGGTTTGGTAATAATGAACCTCGTTTCATAAAAGGAAGAGGAAGAATCTCTCTAACCAAAGAACTTATATGCAACAATGCCTATTGGGTTGAAGGTCTTAAATATAACTTGCTAAGTGTGGCACAGTTACTCAATACTGGATTTAAGGTGGAATTCATGCATGGAAAGGCAAGACTGTTGAATGAGCAAGGAAAGCTGATAGGATCTGGCACACAAACTAAAGGTAACTTGTTCTACCTAGAACTTGGTGAATGCTCATGTTTTATTGCTCAAATTGAAGAAAGTTGGTTATGGCATAAGAGGTTGTGTCATGTCAATTTTGATAATCTGGTGAAGATAAGCAAATTCAAAAAGGTAAGAGGCATTCCTAATATAAAGAAACCTGAGGTCGGTTTATGCAAGAATTGTCAGATTGGAAAAATGGGAAAGACTAGTTTTAAAAGTAAAAGCTATCAGTCTGAAGATATATTAGAAATTGTGCATACTGATTTATGTGGACCCATTGGAATTGAAAGTTATACTGGAGAAAAGTTCTTCATTCTTTTTGTTGATGATTACTCAAGAATGATGACTGTTATGTACCTAAGGAATAAATCAGAAGCTTTTGAGAAATTCAAATGGTACTTGGCAAGAGTAGAAAAAGAAACAGGGAAAAGATTGAAATGCTTAAGGTCAGACAGAGGTGGTGAATTCATTTCACATGAGTTCAATAACTTCTGCATTGAAAGAGGAATTAAAAGACAAGTTTCAGCACCAGGAACTCCAGAACAAAATGGGATAGCTGAAAGAAGAAATAGATCCATTATGGATTGTGCAAGGACCCTAATGATTGAAAAGAACATTGCTATCAAATACTGGAAGGAAGCTATCAGCACTGCAGTTCATACCTTGAACCGAGTACAACTGAAAAAGGACTCATTCAAAACTCCCTATGAATTATGGTATGGCTACAAACCCAATGTAAGTTATCTAAAAGTATTTGGAAGCAAATGTTATATTCTGAAAGAATCTAGAAAAGGTAAATTTGATGTAAAAGGAGATGAAGGAATATTTCTAGGTTACTCTTGTAAAAGCAAAGCATATAGATGTTTAAATCTATCTACTCACAAGGTCATAGAAAGTGCACATGTGAAAGTTGATGAGTTTGCAGAGAAATCAGAAGAAGAAAGCAAGAAGGTTCCTGAAGACTACAGAAGATTCATTTACATTGAACCTGATACTATACCAAGTACTCCAGTTAATCAGGAATCCTCAACTCCCGAGTCATCAATGACCGAGTTGCAGGAAGTTCAAACCAAGACACAGAAATTTTTTACCGAGCTAAAAGAATCCGAGTCACTTTCAGACTCTACCAAGCAATCTACCGAGTCTGAATCTATCGAGCCAGAACAACAAGAATCTGAAGTACAAAGGGACAACAATGAAACTCATTCAAGAAGTAAAGAACCTGTGTTAGCTAAATATGTCAGAAGGCATCATGCTCCAGATCAGATCATTGGAGACAAATCTAAAGGAACTCTGACAAGAAGTAAGTTGAAAGGCACTTGTTTACTTGCTGATTTTGAACCCAGAAATATCAAAGATGCATTGGCAAATGATAGTTGGATTGAGGCTATGAATGAAGAAATAGAACAGATAGAGAAAAACAAAACATGGACTCTTGTATCTAGACCCAAAGATAAGAATGTGATTGGAACAAAATGGGTATTCAGAAATAAACTAAATGAAGATGGCAAGGTATCAAGAAACAAAGCTAGACTAGTATGCAAAGGATATGCTCAAGAAGAAGGTATAGACTATGGAGAAACCTTTGCTCCTGTTGCAAGATTGGAAGGTGTAAGAACCTTACTTGCATATGCTGCTCACAAAGGATTCAAAGTTTATCAGATGGATGTCAAGTCAGCATTTCTCAATGGAATACTAGATGAAGAAGTTTACATTGAACAACCTGAAGGTTTTGTTGATCCAGATAAGAAGAACATGGTCTGCAAATTACACAAGGCACTGTATGGTCTAAAACAAGCTCCTAGAGCATGGTATGAAAGATTGCATAACTATCTTATTCAGATTGGTTTTCAAAGGACTAATGATAACAGTAGCTTGTATATAAAAGAAGGTCCAGATAATAAGATTGTTTTGGCAGAAATATTTGTAGATGACACTGTTTTCACAGGCAATGATGATCTATGCAAAGAATTTTCAGAACAAATGAACAAGGAGTTTGAAATGTCTATGTTTGGTGAGATTAAATTCTTTGTAGGTCTTCAAATCCAACAAAGTAAGAATGGCATCTTCATCACACAGTCAAAATATATCAAGGAGATATTAAAAAAATTTGGTATGGAGGATTGTAAACCAGTTGGAACCCCTATGTGTACTGGATTGAAACTTACCAAGGAAGATGAATCCAAAGAAGTGGATCAAACACTGTATAGATCTATGATTGGAAAGTTGCAGTATGTAGTACATACTAGGCCAGATATTGCCCTTGCAGTCGGTATTGTAGCAAGATTTTCAGCAAAACCAAGAGAAACTTATATAATGGCAATCAAAAGAATAATGAGATATTTGAAAGGAACTAAGGATTTTGGGCTATGGTATAAAATTGGAGGTAATTTGGATTTGAAAGTATTTACTGATGCTGATTGGGCAGGAAACCTTGATGACAGGAAAAGCACAAGTGGAGGAGCATTCTTTCTTGGAAAGAGATTGGTTTCTTGGACAAGCAAAAAGCAGAATTGTACATCCCAATCTACAGCAGAGGCAGAGTATGTTGCTGTAGCAGTAAATTGTTCAAATATTGTTTGGTTTAAGCAGTTATTGCAAGGAATGAGGATGGAAACCAAAGAACCAGTTGTTATGTTCTGTGACAATACTAGTGCAATCAATATATCAAAGAATCCAGTGATGCATTCTAAGACCAAGCATATTGCAATCAAATATCATTTTGTCAGAGAATTGGTACAAGACAAGGAGATCAGATTGGAATATGTCAATTCAAAGGAACAAATTGCTGACATATTCACAAAGCCACTACCTAAGGATGCATTCTTGTATCTCAGAGGTAAGTTAGGGGTTACACCCCTATTCGAAATTCACTAAAAACAAGTTTTAGTGATGCATCAACGCATACCAAAATGAAAATCTATCTGTTGATGCAGTCAAATCTGGAAGCTTTGCATATGAATCAGTACTAAAGGTACATTACAATTCATTTAAGCTCTATTGTCTTTGGCATTTGTTGTCAAAGAGGGAGAGATTTACTTTACTGTCATATCTTTCTGAAATTTGTGTGAAAAAGAAAGTTCTTCACAGAGGGAGATTACTGAAAGAGGGAGAGTCTATCATCTTAGAGGGAGAATTGTTTTGATGACACATTGTGTTGATAAGGACTTGTTTTCAAATTTCATTCTGCTATGACATGTTGTGTTGCCATCAATGCCAAAGAGGGAGATTGTTGGATACAATTGATAATTGCATGATTGTCTTTGATGTTACACAAATGTCATATCAGTCATCAGACAGAGTCTACCGAGCTCAGAAGGTAAGTACAGCTATTGACAGAGTTTACCGAGCTTGCAAGGTAAACAAAGGAAGTTCAGTGTTTATCGAGCTCACTCGGTAATCAAAGGATTTGTTGCCGAAAGACAGTGTTTACCGAACTCACTCGGTAAACAAAGGATATGAGATAGGTTGTCAGTATTTATCGAGTTGACTCGGTCATCGAAGAAAAGTAGCAGACAGTGTTAACCGAGCTCACTCGGTCATCGAAGAAAAGTAGCAGACAGTGTTAACCGAGCTCACTCGGTCATCAAAGGAAAGTCGGAGAAATCGGTGTTTACCGAGTTCACTCGGCGACTGAAGGATTTCACGAAATTCTCTGTATTAACCGAGCTCAGTCGGTTAACATAGGAATTATTTTCTGTGCAGTATTTACCAAGTTAAGTCGGTCAGTGAAGGATTTCACGAAATTCTCTGTATTAACCGAGCTCAGTCGGTTAACACAGGAATTATTTTTTGTGCAGTACTTACCGAGTTAAGTTGGTCAGCGAAGGATTTCTCGAAGGTTAAGTAATTAAAGTTAATTACTTTATGTAATGTATGAAGCCGACTCATAGCACAATTATTTATAATTGTAACTTGTATTTGAGCCGACTCGATAATCTGAAAGGTATATATGAAGGATCAAGTTGCGAATTCAAGTATGGAAGTATGAATGTGAAAAAGCGAGCAGATATGATTGAATATCTAATATGCGAATTATAAGGTCAGAGCAAGTTCTTGAAGGATCAGAGATGCAGAGTTGCATTTGATCAGAGAGGATCTAGAGGAACAGAACAGAGATCTGTATCAGCAAAGATAAGTTGTATTTATTTCAGATCACTCATTGTTACTTTCTAACAATTGTAATAGTGTTTTCAAATCTCTTAACAGAGTGGGTTTAACAGCCTTTTGTAAAATCCTCTAACAAGGTGGCAATTCAGTTGAATTGATCTAAAGACCTCTAGCAAGGCCACTCCTAGCAGGGTGATTAAATCCTCTAACAAGGTCGCACCTAACAGTGTGTTTTGTAACCTTTAACAAGGTTGGCTCCTAACAGGGCTCACTTCAGAAGAGTGAAAAATAGTAACTAGTTACATTGGTGGTTTTTCCCATATTGGGTTTCCACGTTAAATCTGGTGTCTCTTGTCTCTTGTTTCTTGTGTTTTCAGTTTGATTATATGAGTATCAGCAATGAGTATTTTCTTTGACATCTTAAGGGACTTGTGGGAAAAGTTTTTATAGTAACTGATTCACCCCTCCCCTCTCAGTTACTCCATTCTCATTTCCAACAGTGTGTTCTACATTTAAAAAATCTCTTTTTTTTGGAGGCTTACATCCTTATTTACATATTGTTCTTTTCTTTAAAGTACATGTACATAATAAATGGTCTCTCACTTGGGGCAAGTAATGTGATTTTGTTCACATGTATCCTCTTAACTAGCTATAGAGAATGTGTGCATCTTTGATTCTCCTCCCTCAATTTCCTTATCTTCACACTTGGGGGGAAAAGGTTATCTTTTTAATCTCCGACCCTTTCTAAGGATCCACTTTCTCTTAATTGTGGTATTTGTTTGTTTTGTTTCTTCCTTTCTAGCATAGAATTATTTTAGGAGATTTAAATCCTTCTTTACAATATCTTCCTTTCTTGAAAGGTCATGTACATTATAAATAAATCTCTTATATGGGGCCTTGAAATGTTTCATCCTTCATCAAGAATACCCATTTACCTAGCAATAGAGGAAATTTATGGGAGTTCTTGTTTTTCCTTCTCTCTTATGGTCAAAGATGATATATTTTTTAAAGGTATCCTCTTGGAGTTAGATGTCTTGTAACAAACAACTCTTTCTCCTAAGGATCTCTTTAAATATGTTGCAAGATATCTTCCTAAGAACTACCTCTTTCTTGGCTTCAAAGAGTCAAATCTCTTTTTCTAGGGTTACATGTACATCATTGCCTAAAGGATATCTTCTCTATCCTTTCCCTTCTTTTCCCTAAGATTTCATCATAGCTCCATGTTTCCATCTTAAGGAGTGGGGCATATATGCATCCTCCTTGTGTATTAAAAAGTAGATTCCTTTGAAGATTATGCAAATTCTTTTACACCAATTTTGCAGATTTCCTTAGAGAAAATTCTTTCCTTGGTTTTCAATTTTACATCATTTAGTTGATTCCTTTGGATAACTTAGTTTCATTTGGGGCAATCCTTCTTTCATTGCTATAGCATATTCCTTTGGAGATAATGCTTTCCTTGGGGAATTCCTATTGCATCATTTTCAGAAATTCCTTCAAAAGTAACACTTTCTTTGGGGAAATCTCTTTTTTTTTTTACTACTTTGGTAGATTTCCTTAGATAATCCTTTTGGTTTATTTCCTTGAAAGCAACAATTTTCATGTTTAGCCTTGAGATGGGTTGGTTAGCATAACATAACTTGTTAGACCATCAACTCGATCTTTGTAATGACCCGCCTATCTTAGAATGATTGAAACTAGCATAACACAACTTCCTAGATTATTTTCCACTATTCTAAGTTGTTGTGCCATAGATCACAAAACATACAAAAACTTGTTGCCAACGGAATCCATGATATTTTATGGATTATCGAATCTTACACTAAGTTAACTATCAATATACACTTTCCAAAAATGTAAGAAATCTTCTTGAATCAATTAATTGAAATAATGATGATCAAGTTGCAAGATGATTGTGATAGAACTGCTCAAACAGTTTGCTTATGTTCAAGTAAAGTTGGCCTTTAGGGTTTTTTCCAAAATAAAAATTGTCATATAAATTATTATTTTTTTCAATTGTAACATTCAAATCCAATTAGATAATTCACACTTCAATTGGGAGGGAAGAAATATTTTGCAACTTGTCTGTTTTCAAAATTTGGAAAAAAAATTATGACATAGGCAATAAAGGTAGAAGAGCAAGTAAATATTTATGAAGAAAAACTGACGAACAAGAAGATGAAAATCATCAAAAAACTTTAGCAGGATACTATAGGAGGTAAGGTATGTACATGTGCAATATTTTTTCCAATGCATATTTAGTTCATATAGTGTATAATTGTATTGTAGACTTTTTGTATGTATATAATTATGATTAGGGTTTATCCAATTAGGAATATGGTAAATATAAACTTAGGGTTACTATTAACTTAATATTAAGGGTTTATTGAATTATGAATATTTAGGATTAGGGTTTATTACATTATGGTTTTTAAATTATGAATATTTAGAATTAGGATACATTTTAATGGGTGTTTTAAATTATGAATTTATTTAGGATGTAGTGAAATAGGACAACATACTAAGGTTGGAGAAGGTTCATCCCAAGTTCAAACATATATGTATGCACACATCTCTTGCAAGTACAATCTCTCTCTAGATTTCTATCTATCTAAAGGAAAACTTTATATCTTTAATTTTTAATTTTAGAGGCAAATACCCTTAAAATCTTGCATGATTTTATTTGTTATATCATGCACGTGTAGTAGTAGATGATAAAAATGTTGGACATGAGGAAATTGAAGATGAAGAAATGGATATCAAAGAAGAGCCATATGAAGGTTAGATAAAATTGTATTTAATAATTCATTTGTTATGTATATACACATATGCAGACCCTAAAGAGAAGTTGTATCTTAAGTCTTTATTTTAATTTTTCTTATAGCCTAAGATCAAACAATAAATGAGAATGTTAATCTAGCTCAAAGTTTGAAGAGAAAAATTAATCATAGAAACATTGATCATTTTATTAAAATGGATGTGGTAAAATTGAGAGAATATGCTAGTTAACCTACACATACTATGAAGAGGAAATTGAATAAAAAGTCTAAAGAAATAATTGCACAATTTGAGAATCTTGATACAGTGGAGAAAACTCAACTAATATCGATTTCACTTCTTAATGATGAATTAAAAGAGTCATTGGAACTATTGGGTATAGATACAGGTGTAAAAAAAGAGGAAGACTTCTAAACTACAAAAGGATATTGTTGAAAGTGTCAAGGAAGGGTTACATTCCATTGGGAAAAAATCTAGATCTACAAATAAATTCATTGCACAAAGAGTGATACTGACATCTGTTTTAAATAAGAAATTATGGCAAAAAGATAGATCTCTTCACTATCATCTCATATTGGGTATAGTCAAAAGATGATATACATTATCTAAAAAGGAGAAACAATTTGGATGATACTACATTAGAAGGAAACTGGGCGCTAATGTGTAGAGTTCCTTGATCTGATAGGATTGTGGAAATAGTTAAGAACATCGTCATTCAATTTTGGATTTATAATACTCGTCCTTCACCAAACAAAAGAGATATCATCAAGCAAAGGATTGGGCCTAAGGAGTATCTTTAACACACAAAACATTGGTTGGATGTCATGCAACATGACTTGTATCTCTCGTTTTGTAATTTAAATCCCAATACAAACATTGAACAAACAATATTTGAAAGATTAAAACCCTGTTTTGTGAAGATAAATAAATCTTTTGAAACATGTTGTTGTCGATATCATGATGAATTTGATTTTTACTATCAAGGGTTCAGAAAGATGATAGAAGAAAGTGGTGGTTCTCAAAATTCTTTTCATAAATGAACGAGCCAATTCATAACATCAATCTTATTTGACAAACTAAATGATCATGCAATAGGTGAAATGGATTGCATAAGAGGAACTTGTAAAACATGTAGTAACCTAGCCAAATATCCTTTGAGAGGTGAAGATAATGATATGATAAGGATGGTAAAGTGTAAGAGATATAAGTACATAAAGTCAGAAACAAAAGTTGGAAAAGAATCAACAAGGTTGGAATATGTAGAGGATGACATACCTCTTGGAGAATTTATATCAAATTTTCATAAATTGATTCAACAATATATACGTTATGCCTTTTTTGCTAAATGGAAAGCATAAGTGTTTCAAACACTAAGAGAAACTTTCCCACTAAAGAAAATTTTATATGTTGTTGACTTTGCAGAGAATTGCCCCTTCATTTCTCAAAAACAACTTCAAGTTGAAATACTTCTATACAAAGTAGGTTACTATTATGGTTCAAGTGTCTTATCGACATGCACAAATTGATTTGGATGGTGTGGAAAGTATAGATCAAGCACAAGTCATTTAAAAAGAGTATCACTTTTACATTAGTGATGACAAAGAACACAACACACATTTTGTGGAGCATTGTTTTAAGACATTTTTTGATTATTTGAAAAACAAAGGCATGAAAATGGAAAAACATTTTGTATGGTTAGATGGATGTGCAACACAATTTAAATCAGCTAGACCATTTTATGCATTATGTAGATATCATTGATACCTTAATATACAACACATTTGGAGTTTTTTCAAGAGTGGACATGGAAAGTGTGAGCATGATGGTGTGTGAGCTTGTATCAAACATGCTTTAGGAAAGTATCAAATAGACTATAAAGGATATCACATTAATAATGCTCATGATGTGGTTGAGTGGTGCAAAACACATTTTATGGTGCCAAAAAATACAAATAACACATCATCACAAGGGATCGAGTCATACCATTTAAAGTGTTTTGGGAGGTATCAGGTATAAATTAATTTGAATATTATAACTGAATCAATTTTATATTTAATACATTATGTGATAACTAAATTATGGTACACACATATTTAAAGCTCATTTAAGATCAATGCATGCAATGCAAGAGGGTAGAGAAGACACGATCTTTGCATTCAATTATGAGTACAGATAGTAATTTGTGATCATTGTATACAAGAGAATACTCATGTTTTTGTCTTGATTGCATTGATGAAAACTATGATGGTTGCACTAATCAAGAATGTGGATATGTGGGTGAATGGACTTTGGTGCCACTAGATGTTATCAATATGAATGAGTTTGAGGATGAAAATTATGATGATATTCCATTGATTTCTAGTGATTATGACCATATTTCATGATTGATCAGAGTTGGTATGTATTTCATAACTTTTGTTAATTTATTATATATATATATATATATATATATATATATATATATATATATATATATATATATATATATATATACTCATGTACATGACACAATTTATATACATATACTTTGTGTAGGCAATGTTCTTGCATCCATGGCAGAATCTGAAAACATAGGTGTTAGCTATTATTTATTGTGTTGCACCATGCAAAGAGAGAAGCTAACAAAGACTGAAATAAGTGATGGAATTATGTTTCCCATAGGTTAGTATATAGTTGAATCATGTATATGTATATACATCTATCTTTTTTATGATTTCAAATTTATTGTCATATTTGATTGACCTATATGCAAGTTTTGTTGTCATTTAGAGAACATATTTGTTTTAAGTTTGTAGTTACAATTAGATCGATATGATCATGAGTTTTATTATTGATGATAATATAAATATTCCTTTATATAGATATATATATATATATATATATATATATATATATATATATATATATTTATTTATTTATTTTTATTTATATCTATATATTTACATTAATTATATCTATAATAATGTATATATTATACATATGGTTATATTATTTTATACTAACTAATGATGTTTAAAGCTTGGATACGTGTCTCTTCAAAAGATATGTCTCCTTCTCCCATACTTATATGAGATCCAAATCTGCATTTGAAACATATCTATAACAATGACAATACTATTACATTTGTAGACACAATCCATGCTATTTAACATGGTATTAGAGCCAACTACAAATGTATCAAAGATCGATTGTAATACAAAATTCTACATATTGAATGTGTAAATCGTTGGCCATGTTTATACCCTTGTCAATGCTTCAGCAGTTACTATATATTGTTGAAGTTTCAATGATTTTGGTCACGAAAATAATAAAATTCATTTATACAAGAGTTTTCCAAGTCAATGGTAATAAGACAAATGTGATGCCTTGAATGTACACAAATGACATTAAAGATGCCAAATACACATACAATACTAGAGCATAACACAATTCAGATTTCTTATACACATCAAAGTGGTTAGTTTTATATATTTTACAACAAAGAGCCATTGATATCCATGTCAACATGAAAATCAACCAAAAGATGATGAGTTGGAATTTTAAAGTTAGAGGAGTCAAGCAATGAAGATATAGTGGCAATACCAATTACCATTAGGAATAACCAGTTACTAAAAGCCTACATCAATTGATAATAGATTAATTATTTGAAATGACGATTGAGATATGGAGAAAGTTTAAAAGTCAAAACCACATCAACAAATAGTTTCTCAGAATGTGATAAGTAATAATCTGAGTCCACAACTATAAAAGTGATGTTTCTAATATTGGTCTTTGTACAGTAAGAAATGATGCATTGAATGATTACTTGTGATGCAGGTAGCTCCCCTTAATACCATAAACTCATAATAGAAACATAGAAACAAACAAAAATTGTGAGAAAATGTGGACTCCTTATTTGCACTACAAATGCAGAATTACAGAATTCATAAGTACAATAGGCTAACCCACATGGGAACCTTTAGTACAATAATTTGCAAGACAAGCTATGAACTATCACCTAGAGTTGTTCTAGACAATGTTCAGGCCTTTCTTAAATAGGTAGTTTTGTGTTGCTCAGGAAGGTTCTAAATGCTCAAACTTAATACCTAGGGCTAGCAGGCCCTAACAATACATATAGAGTTGGCCAAATACATCTTTGACAATTATTTTAGATATTTCAGATAGCCCAACTTTGAAAGGTCATAACTCATGAACCGTTGCTCCGATTGGCTATTATAACCACTTTTCAAAAACACCAGCTCATGATCTATAGGCTTGAAACTATGCTAGTGCCCTTCCGTCAAGTTTTTGGACCTCATCTGGGCAATCTAAGGCCTCCAATGGTGAGCCTAAAGATTTTTCTAAAAAAAATTCCACTGAAAACCCACAATAACTTCTTTGATACTTATGCTTGAGAAATGAGATTTTTATGGTAGGCTTACAACTCTAAAATGATTTCGTGCTCATATGGGAAACTTACTTAAAATAGTAAGTTCCCATAAATAGTAACCACCCTATCTACTAGTCCTTATTAAAATAGAAAAGATTGAAATACATTTATTTTTGGGTGATGCAAGATTGCCCTTACACCCAAGATGCTCCTACATCAGACACCCAGGGTAATTTGAGAAGTGACCCCATCACATCTTAGGTGTTTAGAGAAAAACCAAGATAGTTAACCTCCTCCTTTGTTAGCCATGATGAATCCTCAACTGGTCTCCCTTTCCATTTGACAAAATATTCCTCATAAGTTCTGTGTCTGGTACTTTTTCCAACACAACTATCTAGTATCTCCTCAATCTCTTTTGTAGTTGAACTAGCTGCTGGAATATTCCATTGTACTTTTGCAACTTCATCTCCATCACCACCTTCATAATACTATGTCAAATCTAAAATATTAAATACTGGTGAAATATTCGATTCAATAGGAAACTCCACTTCATACACATTTCTAAAATCATGCCTTTTCACTATCTTGCACAGTCCAAACTTCTTCATCTTCAGCTTATTATATGCACCCACTAGAAAATGCTCCTTTCTCAAATGAACCATGACTTCATCTCCAATCTAAAATTCCTTATATCTCCTTTTCACATCTATCTTAGCCTTATACTGTGTATTCATCTTTATGATGTGCTTCCTTACCTCCTCATGGATGTTCTTCAAATGTTCAACAAAATCTTCTACTTTAGCACTACTTATCTCTCCTTTATCCAACTGCCTTAGTTCAAAAACATTTCTGGGACTACTCCCATATACAATCTGGAATGGTGATTTACCAGTACTCCTATTGACAAAATTATTATATGTAAATTCTGCCTGTGGTAAGATCATATCTCATCCTTTTGGTTTATCGCCAACCAAGCATCTTAGCGAATTTCCCAAACTATGATTCACAGCGTTTGTCTGTCCATCAGTCTATGGATAATGTGATGAAATGAACTTCAAATCCATCTTCAACTTCTTCCACAATGTATGCCAGAAATACCTAACAAATTTGGTATCTTGATTTGAAACTATACTCTTTGGCAGGCCATGTAATCTCACAACTTCTCTAAAAAACAACTCTACTACATGAACAACATCACTAGTCTTCTTGTAAGGAATAAAATGTGCCATCTTTGAAAACTTGTGAACCACTACAAAAATAGAATCATACCCACATTGTGTCCTCGATACTCCAAGAAAAAAATCTATGTTGATATCCTCCCACAACTTCTCTAGTACAAATAATGGCTGATACAACCCTGTATTCTGTTTCACTCCTTTTGCCATCTGACATACTCTACAACTTTGTACAAACTTCCTCACATCTTGTTGCAACTATGGCTAGTAGTAATTTTCAGCTACCAAATCTATAGTTTTATCTCTGCCAAAATGTCCAGCCAATCCTCCACTATACTTCTCCTTGATGAGATTCTTTCTCATTAAACTTCTAGGAATGCACTACTGGCTTCCTTTGAACACCATACTATCTTGGATCATGAAATCCAACCACTTTGTCATGTCAAGTGTAACAAGTTTTGTACAAGCCTTCCACGCTTCACCAAAATTAGGATCATTTGGATATAATGTACTAAGTTCCTTGAACCCAACCACCTCTATTTGCATTTCTGTTAGCAAAAGTTGTCTTCTACTAAGAGCATCTACAACTTTGTTAGACTTCCCACTCCTGTGTTTTAAAACAAATATATAACTCTGCAAAAACTCAACCCACTTTAAATGCCTTTGATTCACTTTCCCTTGACTATTTAAATAAAGCAAAGCTTGATGATCAATATAGAAAAAAAAATCCTTAGGGTCTCCACTTCTTCAATGCTTGAACTATAGCATAGAATTCTTGATCATAAATAGAATATTTTCTTTTTGCATCATTCAACTTCTCACTAAAATAAGCAATAGGTCTACCTTCTTGACTCAAAATAGCTTCTATTGCAATACCACTAGCATCACAGTCTACTTGGAGCACCTTGTTAAAATCAAGAAGTGCTAAAACAAGCTGCTTAGTAAATTTTTGTTTCAATAGATTAAAACTCTTATCTGCTCCTATAGTCCACTTAAACTCTTTCCTATCCCCTCTCATTGTTTCAGTCCAAGGTCCACAAATACTACTAAAACTTCTTATGAACTTTCTGTAACATGTAGCTAGTCCATAAAAAGATCTTATCTCTATTGCACTACTTGGAGTAGGCCATTCAAGGATAGCCTTCAATTTCTATGGGTCTATTTTCAAACCTTCTCTTGAGACTACAAATCCTAGATACACCAATTCTTTCTTTACAAAACTGCACCTCTTCAGGTTTTTATTAGCAACTTTTTTCCCTCAACTTATCAAACACCTTGTGAATATGAATGAAATGGTCCTCTAATGTCTTGCTAAAGATCAATATATCATCTAGGTAAACAATGACAAACTTACCCAAAAACTCCTTCAGTACCTCATTCATGAGCCTCATGAAAGTGCTTGGTGCATTGGTTAGCCCAAAATTCATGACTAGCCACTCATGTAGTCCTTCCCTTGTCTTGAAAGTAGTCTTCCACTCATCACCTTCTCTAATATGAATCTAATGGTACCCACTCTTCATATCTATCTTTTTGAAATACTTAGCTCCACTCAAAAAGTCTAAAATATCATCCATCCTTGGCAATGGAAATCTATACTTTATTGTGATCCTGTTGATAGCACAAGAATCTATGCACATTTTTCATTCTCTATTCTTCTTTGGTGCTAATATTGTTGGTACACCACATGGACTCAGACTCTCTCAAATTAACCCCTTCTGCAATAACTCATAAACTCACCTTTTCAACTCTTCACTTTCTGCTAGTGTCATTTTGTGCACTGCCTTGTTTGGTAAATTGGCTCCTAGAACCAAATTCATCTGGTGACTAATCTTCCTCATTGGGGGTAATCCATCAGGTAAATTATCTCATACAATATCATAAAACTCTTCCAACATATTTGCAACTTCTATAGTTACCTCCTCTACTTCTTCTTTACTATATTTAGGAATTCTAGCAAAACACATATGCTCATGTTTCATACCTTTAAGAAACTCTTTTCCATCAACAAAACATATTTTGGTAGCACTACATACCTTTTCTTCTTTATCCTTCAATGACTTCAACTTATGTTTCACTCCATCCTTAGTTAGAGTGTAGGTATTTGCTCACCCATCATGTACAACATGCTTGTCAAACTAGCATGGCCTATCCAACAACATATGACATATGTCTATAGGTATGATATCACATAGTACCTCATCTTAGTAACTTTCAATCTTGAACTTCAATGAGCACTGTTCATTGACCATGACCTTGTGGTCATCTTACACCCAAGAAATACGGTATGGACGTGGGTGTTTCTACCTCTTGAACTTCAACTTGGTGACCATCATTTCTAACAACAGATTTTTAGTACTTCCATCATCAATGATCACATCACAACACTTATCTTCACATCTACACCTTGTGTGAAACAAGCTCCTTCTTTGCTCAGGTTCATTCTCACCACTCCGCAGGACTCTTTGGTTAACTAGGACTTCTCCTCTTTCATCATCTTTAGAATGTAAGGATCTAGCATCTTCATCAACATGTGCAACTCTCTCCTAACCTTCTATTCTTTGATCCATCCTTCCTTGGTACTGGGTACATTCAAATGTTCTATGCCCTTCTTCTCCGCAGTGAAAACATTTTCCACGGAAGCCTCCTCTTCCTAATCCTTGTTCTCTACCTCTTCCTCTCTAATCTCTATTGTTCTAATCATGGAAATGATTGAAATTATTTCCCCTCTAGTTCTGACTTCTACCTCCAGCCTCATCCTTGTTCTTTTGATCATCATTATGACCACCATAAGATCATCCACCAAATCTTCCACTGCAACCTCTTCTGCTATTCTTATTGTCAAACTTCTTGCTTAGTTTCTCCTCAACTCTTAGGGAAAATTGGTATGCCTCCTCAATACTGCTCATTTGAACCAAACTTAGCTCATCCTGAATGTTGGGCCTTAACCCATTAAGATAATGGGCAACTTTCTCCTTATCAGCTTCTGCATGGCCAATTCTAATGAGAACTCAGTAGAACTCTTTGTTATACTCTTGAATAGATTTTCTTGCTTGTTTCAACCTTTGCATCTTATTCAACACATCAAGCTCATAATCCACTAGAATGAATTGTCTCTCCAATTTATCTTTCATCCAATCCCATCTAGTGATTTTATCCTTTCCCTTTCTATTTTGCTCCAACTAAACCTCCTACCACCAAATCTTCACATGTCCCTTTATTGCCTTTGCAAACTTAACCCTATCAGGATCATCAATATCTTCAAGGTACTCCAATTCATTGATCTAATTGATCAGCTCCTCTAGATTAAAAGTTCTCAAAAATGTGGGAACCTCAAACTTAGGTCTTTTTCCAATCTTGGAGATGGCACTAAAAAGCCTTTCTTCCTCTAGATTTAGAATTGCCTCTACTTCGAAATTTTCTTCTACTTCATCCTCATCCTCGCTTTCATCTCTTACATGAAGATTTATTCCTCTTCGCATTTGTTCTTCCAATACTTACATTTTCCTTTGGTGGGTTGAGAAACCCTCAAGTGTAACACCTGTAGCTCTTCTGCCACACTCTCTTTGTGGAGGCATTTTCCTACTTCCATTAAAACCATAGTGCAAACTGCCTCATAATTAGTGATCCATCTACACACTCAACCCAAACCATGGTCTTGGTGCAAACTGCCTCACAATCAGCAATCTTTCCACACACTCAAGAACTCTAACTCTAATACCACTTGATGCAAGGAGCTCCCCTTAATACCATAAACTCATAATAGAAACATAGAAACAAACAAAAATTGTGAGAAAATATGGACTTCTTATTTGCACCACAAATGCAAAATTATAGAATTCATAAGTACAATAGGCTAACCCACATGGGCACCTTTAGTACAATAATTTGTGAGACAAGTTGTGAACTATCACCCAAAGTTGTTCTAGACAATGTTTAGGTATTTCTTAAATAGGCAGTTTTATGCTGCTCAGAAGGTTTTAGATGCTCAAACTTAATACCTAGGGCTGACTGACCCTAACAATATATAAAGAGTTTGCCAAATACATCTTTGACAATTATTTTAGATATTTTGAGTAGCCCAACTTTGAAAGGCCATAACTCACAAACCATTGCTCTAATTGGCTATTATAATCACTTTTTAGAAATGTTAGTTCTTGATCTATAGGCTTGGAACTATGCTAGCACCCTTGCATCAAGTTTTCAGACCTCATCTAGGCACTCCAAGGCCTCCAACGGTGAGCATGAAGATTTTTCTACAATTTTTTCTATCAAAAACCTGCAATAACTGCTCTGATACTTATGCTTGAGCAATGAGATTTTTATGGTAGGCTTAGAACTCTAAAATGGACCTTCCTATAGAAAATCAAAACATTTTGAACTCATATGAAAAGCTTACTAAAAATAGAAAGTTCCCATAAATAGTAACCACCCTGTCTACTAGTCCTTATTGAAATAGAAAAGACTGAAATACAAATATTTTTGGGTGATGCAAGATTGCCCTTACAACCAAGATGCTCCTGCATCAACTTGAGACAAACAAAAGGTGTCATCACAAGACAAGTAATTCTTGTTAATAAAATATCATTTATGTGCTAAAGAAGGAAAATTTAGTTTGCATCATAGAAAGAAAAATAGAGTTACAATGTAATTTTATAAGAAATGACATCAACTCCTCCATATTCTGACTACACTAAGTGAAAGGAAAGACATATAATGGAGAATCAGTCGCCAAGGTCTGAGAAGATTATGTATTGAAAAAGTAGAGGATCATAGCCAATATATAAAAGGCACATTGGGCATCCAAATCGAGCAACATAGGAGAGAAGAGTGCAAAGCAAACATGATAGCATTAAGAAGGAACAATAATGCAACAACTATGATTTTCATGGGTTCTTCATGGGCCTTAATAGTTGTTGGTGGAAATGTCAAAGGTAGAGAAAAAACTCAACAACCAACTAGTTTTAAGTTAATAGACAATATGGAGAAATCAACAAACTAGGAAGAATTGAAATAGTAACATCATAAATAAGGAGCAATCAATGTTTTTGAGAGGAATAATTAGAACATCAAAATATTAATATCACAAAGAAGAGTACAAGTTGATTTGATTGTATTGTAGCAAAATTGGCACTTCAAAATTATCAAATGGGTTGTGACAAGATTTTGATGACTATATTCTACTATGAATACACCCAGAGGATATAGGAATAATAAAAGATGGAGACGTTTAAGGAAATTTTACACAGAGTGTTATAATTTTATTTTGATAGTTTTGAGAATAGAGGGATTTATTCTTAAATTTGAAAGCAATTCAAATTGGAGGTAATAAGAATGAAGGAATGAGGACCGGGTAAAATTAAAAGACATATGGAGGAGCCACATAATTGCATGTTCTAACATGATGTCAGGATGAATAGACTATCCCCTTGATCAAGGAATAGGAGGCATTTAAACATGGATGATTATAGTCTATTAGTGCATGGTCAAAATATGCGATGCATAAAATGAATCATGGACACTTGTACCACCTTGCTAGCAAGAGTGGGTCCAAACATTATCATAAGGAAGGATAGAGAACCTACTTTACAAATATATGATATTCCATAGGACAAGTTATACATGAATGACAATATTTCTTTAAACATATACTTTTATTACATTTGGAAGAGGTTCAAGAAGTGAAGGCTTAAGTATTCTTGAATTAAAGATTGAAATTTGCAAAACCTTTGCGCATGAAAATTTTATGCCTAAAACCTTTGTGCATGAAATTGATGAAAAAACAAAGTTCATAGACATCTTCATCAAGCGATATTTAACAATTTAAGCCTAAAGATTAGTACTATGAATTATGGGATTTGGAGAAGTATTATTGTGTCATCTCAGAAACTAATCCATTTAAAGACATCAAGAACCAAAGTTAAATCTATTGTGATTAGAGTTCTTGCATGAGCTTTGGATCTCTCAATTTTTTTGTAAGATAAGAGTAGACTCATACAATTATTTATAGCCATCAGGAAAAGTACATGCATTGCCTTACATTCATAGAAACAACTTATATTTGAAAGGATGTTGATCAGCGGTTGCTCCTAAATAATGAGATAAGTATTTTATATTTATTATATCTTTAAAATCATTCTTATTTTGTTAGTCAACCTCTTATTTGTATTTCTATATGTACTATAAGAGTTGTGTGCCTTGATCTTTTCCTCCAAGAATTTTATTATAGAAAGAGGGAGATTAAGATTCAGAGGGAGCCTGACATTTCATTAGAGGAAACTTTGAAAGAGAGGGAGAATATAGAGGATATGATCTAGTCAACCCTCGATGATCTCAATCATATTGATTCAGAGGGAGTAAACCATGCTGCAATGGAATCTTCAATGATCGATAAACTATAACAGTCAAGAGAACTATAATTCATTAAACTACATGATTTTAATTAGGCTTACCTCTTGTGTACATCATGAGAAATTGGTGACTTAAATTGAACCATCTATGAGTCTCTCTCTTTGATAAATAAAACTTGACATATGAGTTGTAGAGTCATTCAAGCCGCACAATCATACTCAAACAAGATATTGACATATTATGGATGATTTTGTGTTTGTTCTACTATTAAGCTAAATGAATGTTTGGAATTTCAATGAATAAAAGGAGCAAGTTATAACTCAGAAATAAGTTATCATATTTGATATAGGGGAGATGTTCCATTCTCAAATAAACTAAGAAGAAAAATTTGAATCTTCATGTGCAGATAAGTATTCTTATTTATGACATTTATCTCTCTCTTATTTGTAATTTCTATATATACTATAAAGTTTATTTTCCTTGATCTTTTCCTTTATGGTTGAAGATGTTCTTACAGGAAAAGAAAGTTGGTACTTTAAACATGTTGCCAGATATTGTGTAGAATCAACCTAATGATAGTAGCTCTAAAGACCTTGATGATCAACATGGATAAAATGAGGCTCTCATCTTTGATGATTAATATTATGAGAGTCTTCTACATTAAGATTGAGTACTACACTTCTTTGAAGGAAATGCAAGATCTTTGAAGATTGATACTCAGAGGGAGTCTAGAAATACATGTGGGTGATTGCATGTTGATGGGCCTACTCCTATGCATATTATGAGGAAGTATTGACTTATCACTAGAAAATCTAAAGATTGATATTAGATTTAGAGTTAGTTCAATAGGTATCCTTAGGTGAAGAGAGTTTTTTTTGAGGAAATAACTAGAGGACTTGATTTCCCAGGATCATTGTTCAAAGGGAGAAAGTTTGAGATGCAATCCTTCGTAGATATTTTTTCTATGAGGTGAAGTTCTAAAAGAAATCCTTCGTAATGCACTCTTCTCTATGAGAGAGAAGTATGAGGTGAAAACCCTTTATTCCACCCTCTCGTAGCAGTTATGGTGGGTCCACCCTGTGACTTGGTTCATGGTGGATATCATGTGAGCTACTACATGATGTTATTGTACTTATTTCATGAAAGATGACGATCTTTCATTGATGTATATATTTAGAAGGGAGTTATTGAAAGGTGATGATCTTATCAATAATTAGACTTGTTATCATAATAGACTACACTAAGTTGTTGTCTTGGTGTGCTAGAAGTTATGATAACAAATAGAAGGTGACCATTGTAAGGTGACGATCATATCAATAGATGACCAACCTTCTAACACTAAAAGTATTGAAGGTTATTGGTGTCATTGTTATTAGGCTGAATTTTTCCAGACACATTAATATCCATCATGATTATTAGGCTGGATCTTTTCGGACACCACGAAAATTATTGGTGTCATTGTTATTAGGCCTAATTTTGTCGAAAATATTGATATTCATCATGGTTATTAGGCTATATCTTGCCAGAGACCATTGATATCCATAAAGGCAATTAGGCTATATTTTGTCAGACACATTGATATCCATAATGGTTATTAGGCCAGATTTTGTCAAACAATATGAAAATTGTTATGGTTCTTGAGCTAGATATTGCCAGACATTATAACTTAAATCTATTATAGACCACACTTAAAGTGGTATTCAAAATTATATTAAAGTTATGGTATTTTCTTAATTTCTCTCCTTACTAAAAGGGAAAAAAAATGTTAAGAAATTTAGTCTCATTATGAATTGTAGCAAATTCCATATATAATATATGTGTGTGTTGATGGATAAATGTTGATATCCTTTAATATGTCATTTTAGGAATATCATACTAAGATGATATCTCTTCATATACTCAAGAACATAATATGTTATGTATCAATCCTTTCTAACTAAGAGGGAGTGTTAAGTTTTCAGTTACAATCAGATTGATATGATCATGAGTTTCATTATTGATGATAATATAAATATTCCATAATATATAATATATAATATATATTAGATATATTATATTATATTAATTATATATATAATAATGTATATATTATACATATGGTTAGTTATATTATTTTATACTAGCTAATGATGTTTAAACCTTAGAGACATGTCTCTTCAAAAGATATGTCTCCTTCTCTCATACTTAAATGAGATCCAAATCTGCATTTGAAACATATCTATAATAATGGCAATATTATTACATTTAAATACATGATCCATGTTATTTAGCAATTTGAAGCAAAATGGAGTACTTAAGAATGGGTTTCATTTCACTGATTATCAACCCAACAATAAGGTATATCAATATAGTAACCATGTTATTGCCACTGGTCTAACTCTTCATCCAGTCAAAGGAATTGGAATGCGTAAGTGAAAGCTCGATATTGATGATCATGGGAAAATATGAAATGTTATCCAATAATGAGTTAACCCATTTGATATGAGATAGAAACATCTTGTAATTTGAAACAACTTGAACATTTTGAAATTTGGTTGAACTATTTAAAATTTGAAATTTGGTTGAATTAATTATATATTACTTTTACTCTTTCATTTAACTTGTGAAGTTTAAATTGTTATTTGTAACTAATTATAGAAATTAGGAACTTGTATCCAACTAATTAGGACATGTGCCTTTGAAGGGGAAGAAATTTGAACACTTGTCTTAAGGGGATCAAATTAGGACTTTTGTTTTAAGCGGATGAAAATTAGAAGTTGTAACTAATTATATATTACTTTTACTCTTTCATTTGACTTGTGAAGTTTAAATTGTGATTTGTAACTAATTATAGAAATTAGGAACTTGTATGCAACTAATTAGAATATGTGCCTTGAGGGGAAGAAATTTGAACACTTGTCTTAAGGGGATGAAATTAGGACTAGACGTTAATCATATCTAGATATCACTTGCATTATTAGAAATTAGGAATTATGTAACTAATTAGAAATTATGCAAATTTAATTACCTAACTGTAACCCTAACCAATTTCATATATATACATCAATTTCATATACCAACATAATCTTACATGTAAAAGAACTTGTAATCTAACATAATCCAACATAATCTATCATAATCTAACATAATTTCCAAGATATACCAAGACTATGGTTAAAAGCTGGAATGAGGGAATTGTGAAAATTGATAGGGTAGAGTTCACGGTGACTGAGGATGTCATTTCTACAATCATTGGCATTCCCATCTTAGGAAAGAAATTCTACAGAGACCGAAAAATCTTGGGGCAAGTAGTGGTGGAATTTACAAAGGATCAAGAGGAGAAAAAACCACTCATGAAGAGAGGAACCCATTATCTCCCAAGCTCCATCAAGCCATTATGGAGGTTTTCTTTATGGGCTATCATTAAATACATCACCCTAGACACCAGATTTGATCGGCTATGCATCTACCACTTCATGATACTCAATCACATCAGGTATGGGGCCAAAATTTCTATCCCCTTCTATCTTTATGCTTCTATGAATGAAAACATCAATGAATATCATGAGAAGCATTATAGGAATCCAACGCTTCATGGGGGGTTGTTATATTTAATTTAAGAGCACTTTAAAACTAGGAAAATGGGGAAACAAATTAAGTTTAAGGAGGGAAAGAAGGGCATAGTGGAATCTAAAGAGTCAGAAGAAAACTATTGCCTTCAAACACTAAAGATAGCCTTGATATGCACATTGATTTGGAGAAGGAAGATTCTTCACAGAGTGGCTCTAGGAAACATACCATCAGACTGGAAAATAAAAGGAAAACTATCCCTCATCCCAAGTAGGACCTTGATTCCTCTCTGACAGGGACTATAAAAAAGGGCCAAAGGCATGGACATGGGGGAGGATAATGTTGAAGGCAAGGAGGAGATTAGGGAAGGGAGGGTTTGGAGAGGAAAAAGGGCAAGAAAACCATCACCATCAAAATTATGAAAAGCAAAGAGGACTCTATCAATATATCTAGGGGCCAAAAAAGGAAACATCCTGAGGCCAAGAAGTAGAAACAGAGGATTGAGGTGGCAGGGACAAAAAGTGATCTCAATCAAGGCGAGAGGGATGACCATGACTAGGGCTTTAAGGAATTTGGAACTAGTTGATATAAATGCTCGATCACAGGTCGGGACAAAAATGTGGTGTGGCAAAACTTTGATACATCCTCTGCTAAGATGGGGATTAACAAAGAACTAATAAGAACACTAGTCAAAGAGGATGATGAAGGTAAAATACAAATGGAAGAATTAATTGATCTGACCCTGGTCATTTTTAGTGATACAACAAAGGAGCACCTAGATATGGATGTCATCAACAATTCTAAGAACAATGTTGTCAATAGCTTCCGTACTACCAAATGGATTTTCCATGAAATCCAAGACCTTAAGTATAGGTTGTGCAACCTTGAAAGGAATAACTAAAGCCTGAAGAATTGGATATCAAAGGAAGAAAAGAGCAAGGATGACATAGTGGAGGAGGTCAAGAACAAGGTTTAAACAATGGATCTAGCTCTATGTGGATTATTGTAGAACAATGCTACAATAATCTAAAAGAAGCCAAGGAGAATATCAAGATTATCATCAAAAAAATGGAGGAGCAAAGAACCAGCAAGGAAGGGGACCTAACCCCTGACAGTGCCAAGGAAAAGATCCTTAATGATAGCTCAAGGAAGCACACAAGATCCAACATGAGGAAGAAGGATACCCTAGATCTTGACTAGGAGCACTCAGACATGAAGGAGGTGGTAGGTAGATTGTTGGAGCTCGAAATCAATGTAGCAAAAATGCTAAGAAAGATCTCTTGAATGCTCTAGCTTTTCTTGGCTAGCCTAGTTTTTTGTCTTCTCTCTCTGGCTTTTCATTGGTTCTTATATTTTATGTGGGGAGATGTTTCATTTGTATGCTTTTAGTTTCTGTAGCTAGTTTAAGCATTCTCTTTTTGTCTGAACTTTATATTGTATGGGTTTCAGGGCCCTATTAAATTCCATTTTCCTTAATCACAAACATAATTTCCAAGATAATAGAACATTATCCTTGACATAATCTATCATGTCAAAGAACATAATTTCCAACATAATCTAACATGTAAAAGAACATAGTCTAACATAATCCAACATAATCTAACATAATAGAACATAATCTAACATGTAAAAGAACATAGTCTAAAAAACTATAGATCGTCAGGTGCAAGATTATCATCATGATGTCTCCTCACAGTGCGGTCTAAAGACTGACTATCAAGATGCTCGCTAGGATGTGCTGACTCCTATATATATTCAAGAGAAAGTGAAATCAATGTACATAATTTCATATTTAAATAAATCTATTTTGAATTTATAAATTGCAAGAAATTTATATATTACATTTAAAACTCCTGTGTCTAATTCAAAAAAAATTAAACTCACCTATCCACTACTAACATCATTGAATGAGTCTCGATGATGTACATGATCTAGCATCAAGGATGGAGTAAAAAGAGGAATTCCCTCCTACAATACATACATACATGTGTGCAACAAATCAAATTAAAACATTTATTTAATTACAAAGGCATGATATGTATACATGCATAAATTATTAGTTGAACAAATGTTCAATTGAAGTTTTAACATGAATGTAAAAAAACTATAGATTTACCTATGTAAATGCTAGCATCTAATAATACTCAAATTGCCCAACATCGATTGTGTTCACCAATATATCTAGATTTTGTTGGGCCTCATCTAGCTCCATCTCTGCATCTATGCTAGCATGTTTATGGTTGGCATACATCCTAATAATGATGAGACAAGTGGACTAACTAGATGAGATGGCATAGAAGTAGAATCATCACGTATCAACAAGTCCATCCATCTTGTGGTTGACAAGCTAAAGTCAACATCATCAATGCTCACATCTAAACTTTGACCATGCCTTGCAATGGTTGAAGGGTCTATACTAGTATGTATATGTCCCTCTGTAGTAAAAGAGTGGTCAGTAGGTCGATCATGTTGTGTACTACCACCATGACCACTACCTAATTGATGAGAGGAATGTGGCTGAGGATGTGTTCCAATACCACCATGGACATGATGTTGAACATCTAATATGGGTATGCCAACATGCTCTGATATCAATCTATATGAATATAATAGATCCTCAACAAGACTACTCTTAGAATCTCCTACCAACACTCCAGTGAGACCTTCTAAGCTAGTCAGTGAAGGGATTCCTACTACACTGTACAAATCTCCTGAAGATGAAGCACCAAGTGATGATTTGGAATGCTAACATGACATCAAATACTAGCCAAACTTGTCACTCAAAATAGATCTGACAGCCATGAAAATCTCTCCAACTCCTTGAATCATCCCCTACAACTAAGTGCTACACATGGCCTCATCAACTAATGGACCTAATATAGGGGAAATAGCAGGTGCCCTCTCTCCAACAATCACCATATGTGTTAGTGGTGGATGACCCAACTACCTATCAACTAGTCTACCATGCCCCTATCCTAAATGTGATGGTAAATCAATGTAGCTCACCACCTGCCTCAACGAACCTCATCATAAAGTTGTTGTACAAATTAGAGTAGACTTTGGTCATTATTTGGATAATGACCATGAGTAGTAAGGAAGCTTGGGTATATAAGTGCATCCATCTATGGATCTATACACTTAAGGGGAGAATACCCCTTCACATAATTTAGTGGAAGATAATGACAGAAATATTCCCTCATCAGTGTCTCTTTAGGCACTACGCCCTATACCTGTTGCAATGAGAGCCTTGAAGAGACCTCTCATCTCTTACTATCAAGGACAATCTATATAGTATGTGTAGAATATGGAGCAGCACCATGAATCTCATCTCTAATATATGTAAGGCTCTATAAGATGCTCTAACATGTACTACTATACACACTACAACATGTGCCACTAGCCAAGGATTCATGAAGTCTATGAATGACTTTGTTAGTAGGATCATAGAGCATGTCGAGTGGGAAGGTTGTTGATATGCATAAAAAGCACACTACGGGGGGGGGGGCGCATGCTGCTACTCAAGGGGATAGGAGGTTATTGTTGCTCGAGTGGTAGGGCATTGCTGCTACTTGTGGGAATAGGAGGTTACTTCTGCTTGGAGGGGATAGGAGGCTACTTTTTGGGAGGGATATGAGGTAGTTGATTTTCCATCTGAAGGTCAATGTATGTAGTATGCATGCATGTATATAATGTGTAAACCTTAAATTTAAATTTAAATATGACATTTTTAATAAACTTGAAATTTATTAAGTACAATGACATTTAAGAAACTAGAATTTCATAAACATGAAATTAAATGTATATGATATGTGTAAATATGAAATGAACATAACATATGTACAGTACTACACATGTGAACTTGTACATCCTAAATTAAAATATGAAATTTTATTAAACTTGAAATTTAATGTACTTGATGACTATTAAGAAACTAGAATTTCATAAGCACATGAAATTAAATAATACATGTTTAAACATGAAATGAACATATGAATATGTACACAAAATTTTTTAAACATGAAAAAAACATAATAGATGTACATGTGTACATTGCATGTGCGTGACAACTTCATAAAATTATTTCAATTAAGTCTAGATAGAGTTTAGATCACATGGGTGGACTACCTAACACATAACTCTAGGTTAAATATAGAACTAGATTCACTATATAATTTAATAGGTATATTATCATGATCATGGCTAAGGTTACTAGGGAAATAAGTAGGACTATGGTTAGAGTTAAGAGTTAGTGTTAAGTTTAGAGCTAATTTTAGGGTTAGGCTTAAAGTTAAAAAAATTAGGGTTAGGTTAAGACACTAATTAGGGTTATAGTTAGGTTTAAAGTTATAAAATTAGTACTACATATTGAGTTGGAGTTGATGAAATCCAATTCTAAAGATGCCCAAGATCACTTGCATGCGAAAACTTGTCAAAGGGAAGCCAAGGAAGGAAGAGTGTGGAGCAAGGGAAAAACCCTAAATGAACATGAGAGAGAGGAAGATATTGCAATACAAGAAAAAACATATTTACAATATGCAATTATAAGATGTGAAATACAATGAGGGAGCTCGAATATAAAGAGCTCAAGGAATCTTCCAGAATGAGCTAGAAGATGCTAGGAGATAAGTGTGACAACTAAGCATACATCCACATGAGGTGGAAAATCCTCGAACAAGGTGAGAGGATAAGTATGACTTAGGAGAGAACAAACTCTTGTATTGTCAACAACTTATAACAAACTCCTAGACTACAACTAATAAATAAAATGCATTTACCTAAGTAAGCTTAAGTAATAGAATAAATAATTAGTAAATTAATTATTTACTCTAACACCCCCCCTTAAGTGCAACTTAGAGAAATGCCTTAAGCTCACAAAACTAAGATGAAATGCAGAATGGGTCCCGGCAACAAGGCCATGTTAGGTACCTAAGAACAATGCAAAAAAAATGCAACCTCTAAAAACAATGAAAGAGAGAAAACCATGTGGGAAAAACCCTCCCCCAAAAAGAGGTAACAACCTAGTGAAGAACAGAAGAAGCCTCCAACTAGGTAAATGTCCCCTAAAACAAGAACAAGGAGTGATCATGAAGAGCATCACTGAAGCTTAAAGAAGTTGCAAAATTTGCCATCAGAAAGAAAATTGCTGATCTGAAGAACTTCCATGGAAGAAGAAGGCATGAACCGAGCGTGTCTATATGGTAGATGATCCATCTCACTAAAATGCATAGGTAGCCAGCCACTGCAATCACCTTGTATATAGGATCAACCATTGAATACATAGCTCACATTATCGAACCATCAAACCAAGGATGCATTAGAACAATAGCATAACCCCCCCTTAATGCAGATGGGGTGAGATGACAGGAAACTAAAAAGGTGGGCCAAAGTCTCCTGCAGATGGATCAAGAATGACGAGAGAGGAAGAGGTACAAACACCTATAAAGACATGGTCACACTGATGCTACATGGGGCTAATGTTGTGGAAGGGACACTCACTTGACAAAGGGAGAATGCCTAAAATAGTAAACAACTATCCCTCCATGGTGCTTTATAAAAATAGTGCATGTACAACTGACTCAAAAGAAATGTTCATGACCCTCGAAATGCAAGAGTGACACTTTATCTCAGCGTGATACATAAAAGTGCTTCAAAATGATAGCTACAATGATCAAAATTGAAAACAAGTTACAACAAAACAAAGTACAGCCCAAAACAAAGGAAACCATGCCAGGAAAATGATCCTCAGACCTAAAACACCCAAGATATCCACCATAGAGTAAAAATTCCAAAAATATGATAGAAAGAGCATGGGTCAAAATCTAAGGAAAAGGACCACATTTCTAAAAAGATGACAGAACCAACTTTCCAAAAATATAACATTTTCAAAAAATTGACATGGGACACAAAAGAAAAGCTTGCTAGAGTCAAAAATAGGACTTCAAACTTCAACTAAAAAAGGGCAATAAAAATGCATCAAAACCTAAAAATACCTACACCAATGTCTCCATCTCAAAACCATCTTTTTGGCACTTCTTTTAGATTGGAAAATACCTCCGTATGCTCAAGTTATGGCCAAAACATTGAAGGTAGGTCCAAAATTGACCTTGGAGATGTGCAAGCAAGGATGATGATGTAGCACTGACATCATGATGATGTCAGCAATCCACGCGATTAAAATTGACAGCTTAATGGCTGTCGCAGCAAAAATAGAAGGCCACATGGCATTCCACGTGGCAGTAGGCTAACATGGCAGGGTCCACATAGCAAGGTACCATGTGGCACCCGTGCCACATGTCACACCTTGGTTGGTGCTGACTGTACTGCAACTGCCGACATAGATGGGATGACTATGCAACTTCCACATGGGTTGTAGACCTTTTGACGAGGAAAACCTGTCAAGTGTCATGACCGCAAGATCCTATGTGGGCACAAGTGGCACTAACTCAAACACCAATAGAGGCGCACTACAGGAGAAGAGAACCAGCGTTGCTGCCAGTGGAGACCTGCAGATGGGCAGCGACCAAAACTCAGGGAGGAGCTTGGGTGGCAGAACCTATCACAGTGAGGCATGGGCGAAGTGGCAGGATCTGGCTGTGCCGCTGGTAGAGAGATGCACTCAAGCGGTGGAGAGGCTAGAACAGTTGGTGGAGCGGCGAGATCAGGCTCTACGGAGGAGGTCGGGCAAAGCAAGGGTGCCCTGTCAGTCTGTCGCAGAGTGCAAGTTGTGTGCGGATGGTCCTGTGGTGGCCGCTGGGCAGTGCCATGATGGCGCAACCCTGAACAATTTTTTTTAAAAAAAATTTATCGAAAATTGTCAATACAGCTGTACGAAAGGCCCTGTAACAAAAATAATTTTGCCTCCCAAAGCCCTATCTCCAAAAATAAAAAGTTTTATATGAATCCTGACTGCAAATGGCCCTCCAGATCCAATGGCAGTGTTCGTTTGGGTTAAAAGTGCTCCAAAATTTTGTTGTTCAGCTGATTTGAAGAAAAAATGCACAAACAAACTAGGGTTTGTGACTTCAAATCACTGCTTCAAAAATTCTTCAATGAAGCAGCAACAGGGAGGCTTTGATACCATGTTCGAGTTGATGAAATCCAACTCTGAAGATGCCCAAGATCACCTACATGCGAAAACCTATCAAAGAGAAGCCAAGCAAGGAAGAGCTTAGAGCAAGGGAAAAACCCTAAATGAACATGAGAGAGAGGAAGATATTGCAACACAAGAAAAATGTATTTACAATATGCAATTATGAGATGTGAAATAAAATGAGGGAGCCCAAATATAAAGAGCTCAAAGAATCTTCCAGAATGAGCTAGAAGATGCTAGGAGATAAGTGTGACAACTAAGCATATATCCACATGAGGTGGAAAGTCCTCAAACAAGGTGAGAGGATAAGTATGACTTAGGAGAGAACAAACTCTCATATTGTCAACAACTTATAACAAACTCCTAGACTACAACTAATAAATAAAATGCATTTGCCTAAGTAAGCTTAAGTAATAGAATAAATAATTAGTAAATTAATTATTTATTCTAACATATTGTTCTTAAATTGCACATGCCTCATAATTCATAAATTAATTTGATTAGGGTTAGCATTCAATGTAAATGTTTTATCATGATTATGGTTCTAGGGTTAATTTTAGGGTTACCTAGTTTAGTTTTAAGATTGAATTTAGGGGACCATTATTAGGGTTTAATCATGGTAAATTTTCATTAAGTTAGGGTAAGGAAATTATTTAGGGCGAGTGTTAAATGGGTATGTGTTTAGAATAGTGTTCTATGTTGAGTAAGCTATTATGGTTAGAGTTAGGGTTAGAGTTATAATTGTGTAACTTATATAGTCAGATCATTAGTGTTTGATATTAGCGTGAGAACTACATTAGTGTTATGAGTAGAATTATGATTAGGATTAGGATTTAGTGTTAAATTTTGAGTAAGTTAATATAATTAGCCATTACCTGGTTTAGTATTACCTAGGATTAAAAGGTAAATATGTTATGGAACTATAGTTACATGGTTAGGCTTAGATTTAGGATTGTGGTTAGGATTTCTAGAGCTATATCATTATAATCATGATCAATATTAGGGAAAGTTAATATAATGTTTAGAATATTTAGGATTAAATGTTTAGGGTTAGTGTACAAATCTAGATTAATTTTTTAAGTTATGATTCATAAATTAGCCCATTTTGTAGGGTTAAGAAGTAAGGAGCATGTTGTAAAAAAATGTAGTTAGTCTTCACATCATGGTTAGGTTTAGGAATAACTTCTAGGTTAAAATGATATAACTTTAGGTTTAAAGGTTTATGTTTCTAGGTTAACTTAGATTTAATGGTAGTGGTTAGAATCAACCTGTCAATTCTAGGGTAAATATATAATGTTTAGAGTTAACATTAGGATTAAATTTACATGATGGTTAGCATTGTGTTACATGACATTTCTAGGGTTAGGATTGCATGATTATATTTATTTAAATTACATTAGGTTAAATAGTCAAGATTTAATTAGACTTTCAAGATTAGGGTGAGGAGGTCAAGGTGAAGTCTATATTAGGGTTCATGTATGTGACCTAACCCATTGGAACTAATATTAAAGGGTTAATTCATTGAAATTAAATTATTAGAGGTAAGGTGAAGATTTAAACACACAAATAGACACACACACACACACTTGTATATATGAACTTAAATTTTAATATATATTACAAGTTCATGCATGTACATTAAAAATTTAAATGTATGTGTACATATCCACAATATGTATGTATACACACACACACACATATACATGTACATATGTACATGCATGCATATATATATATATATATATATATATATATATATATATATATACACACACACACACATATACACATATTGCATATATACATTTACACGATATGTATATATAACATATATATATATATTTATGTATATATGTACATGTATACACATGTGCATATACATATACATATATGCATGTATACACACATGACATACATATATACAAAATCTATATGTATACATACATACATGATATATACATGTATACATATACATGGTATATATACATACATACAAAAAACATATATAAAATGAAACTAAAAACATATAAAATAGCTTTAAAAAAAGGGAAAATCGTACCTTTTTCAAAGGTTGGTAAATTTGGATGCCTCTCCTCTTCCTTTTTCTTTCGATCAAAACTTTTTGGTCACTGTTGATCAAAACTATTTTCCACTGCCAAAAATGACATGTGGGGTTGTGCAAACCTATTTGAACATTCCCATTTTTCTTAGTCTGAATTAAACTATATAAACTAGTTTTGATCAAAACTAATCATATAGTTTCAATCAAAACTAAGGAGCAAGACAGTGGGGTTAACAAACCTCAATCAAGCTTCATAGTTTTGATCAAAACTACGTAGAAATTTTTGATTGAAACATTCTATATAGTTTTGATCAAAACTACATAGAAAGTTTTGATTGAAACATTGTATATAGTTTTGATCAGTACTATGTGGCATATAAAGTTTGATAGAAACTAATCAAATGGTATTCCAATCCTTCATATGAGTATGAAATGAGCTTATATGGCTCAGTCATACGTGTCCCAATTGTTAAAACTACTTAATGGGTCATTGGTGCAAAGTTGTTAATTATTGTCAATGCAATTTTGCAAAGACATCATTAACAACTTTTGCAACTTTTGCAATTTTAGCATTTTGTCACTCCAATTTCTTCCACTAGGTCTGAATTGATCACTTTAACCTAACTAGAGTATGTGTTCATCATTTCATGCATTTTGGGGTCAAAGTCAATGTTTGATCAAGTTTGACCCACCTAAGCAATATTTGACAATACATGCCAAATTAAGCCAAACACTAGACAAATCTTTACCAACACAAGTAACTAACCTTTACTGACCTAAAAACACCTATAGAATTTAACCTAGTCCTTATCCTTCAATGGTTAGGCTAGGACCACTTACAAGCCAAAATGGTTAGGATTAAGCCCAAAACCCTAGGTGCTCTTCCATCATTCTTTCCTATAGCAAACAAATTAAGTTGCCTCTAGAGAAATGAGGTCTAAATTGACGTTAAATTTTTTGAAATCAATGTCTTCTATCCAAGTAGCCTCTGATTTAGGTTGGTTTTTCTATTTCACTAGATGCTCCTTATAGCCCTGATGTCTAGTTGTCTTCTTCACACTTGAGTCAAGGGCCTTCTTAGCTTGATGTTTACTCTGATCAGGCACTCTGAGCTCCTTCACATCCTTATCCATCTATGTGATGCATTCCCTCTCTATTATATCAGGTCCTATATACTTGATAAAATACTAAACATTGAATATGGGAGAGATAGACAACTCCTTGGGAAGTTCTATCTTGTAAGCATTTGAGACATACTTTTCTAGGAGTTTACAAGGCCCAATCCTTCTCATCTACAACTTACTTTGCATTCCCTTTTGGGGTCCATCCTTATTAAGATGTTTCATCACCCAATCACATACCTCAAACTAAAGATCCCTTCTCCTCATATCTAATTAGGTCTTCATCTTCTTATTACCATCCATGAGAATCTTCCTCATCTATTCATGAACCTCCTTCACTAATTGTACAAAATCATCAATATGTCTACTAATTCCATCTTGACCCTTTAGCTCTTTGATTTCACACACCCCTCTAGGATGTACACGATACACTACCTCAATTGGGCTTTTACCAATGGTTCTATTTACACTATCATTATAGGAAAACTCTTGTTGTGGAATGACCTAATCCCACATCTATATGTACTCCTTAGTTAGGCATATAAGAAGGTTACCAAGTACCCTATTTATCACCTCAGTATAACCATTTATTTGTGGATGGTAGGCTGACCCAAAACCCAAATTATTTCCTAGCCTCCTCTATAGGGTCTTCTAGAAATGACCCATAAACTTCACATCTCTATTTGAAACTATGCTTCTTAGCAATCCATGAATCCCAACAATCTCCTTGAAGAAGAGATGGGTAATATAGATGACATCATTTGTTGTCTTATAAAGTATAAAATGGCTCATTTTACTAAACCTATCTATCACTACAAACACACTATCAAAACTAGTCATTGTCCTTGGAAAACCCACTATGAAGTCAATGCTCAAGCATTCCCAAGGTCTATCAGGAGTTGGTAGAAGTTGATATAGTCCAATATTTGTAGATGTACCCTTAGCTTTTTGAAAAACTACACACTATCTACATATCTCATGATGTCTTTGTGCATCTTGGGCCAGTAATAGAATCTATGTACAAGTTCCAAGGTTTTGTTCAAACCAAATTGCCCACTTAAACTCCCATTATGCTTATTGTGAATAAGATTCTCCCTAATAGACCCCTTGGATACACACAACTGATTACCCCTAAACAAGAATCCATATTGAAAATTATAATTAGAAAATTGACTATGAAAATGGTTCTCAAACTCAAAGCATAATTATAGGATTCTCCAAAGTCTTTATCTTCTATAGATGGGCTTTAAACCCTTCAACTCCAATGCTCTACAACTAGATCTCCTAAATAGTAAGTAACCTCCTACAGAGTGCATTTGCTACTTTGTTGTTATGCCCCTTCTTGTGCTTTATAGAAAAGGTATATGGTTGTATAAATTCCATCCATTAGATGTGTCTCAAACTCATCTTATCTTGAGTCTTGATGAAGCTTAGGGCTTGATTACCAGTATAAACTACAAACTCTTTAGGAAAAAGATGTTGTCTCCACTTCCTAAGGGCTTGAACCAAAGCATAGATCTCTAAGTCATAGGATGAGTACCTAGATTTGGAAACATTCAACCTCTCACTAAAGAAAGCTACTAGTCTTCCTTCTTCTCTTAGAATTACTTCTACTGCTATATTGCTTGCATCACACTCCATTATGATTGGTTTCTCAAAACTTGGAAACATTCGAATGGGTTATGTAGCCACTTCTTGTTTCAATCTTTCAAATACTTCATTGGCTTCCTTGGTCCATTTGAACTTAGTTTAATGACCTCCCTTAATGGTGTCTAGGATAGGTGCACAAATTTCACTAAATTTCCTAACAAACTTCCAATATAATTATGCCAACCCATGAAAAATTCTCACCCAAGTCCCTCTCTTAGGAGTAGGAAAATTCAAGATGGATTCCACCTTGCTTGGATCCATCTCAAGATCACTTTGTGATACCATAAAACCTAGGTACACTAATTCTTATTTAAAAAACTAACTCTTTTCCAAGTTTATGGATAACTTTTCCTCTTGTAGCCTCTTCAATACTAGCTCTAGGTGCTTCATGTGCTCTTCTTTGGTTTTACTAAAAATAAGGATGCCATCTAAGTAGACTACCACAAACCTACCTATGTTATTTTTCAACACTTCATTCATCAACCTCATGAAGGTACTTGGTGCATTTGTGAGGCCAAATGACATAACTAACCACTAATTAAGTCCCTCTATGGTCTTAAAGGCTATTTTCAACTCATCCCCCTCTTTCATCTTAATTTGGTGATAACCACTTGGTGGTGTAAATACATACTTTACTATTTATACTTAAGTTTACTTAGGTTAATGCATTATTTAATATTATTGCATTATTTTATTATTTTTATTTATGAGACACTTAGGAGTTTGCACACCTTGTGATTTGTCATGTTGACAACACAGTAGTATGCACCTCTATTTGAGCACATGGTGTCTACAACACTGATTTGCATGTCCCACCCTTCTAGGCTTATCCTCTCATCAGCGCACTTACTTCTGTGCTTAATGGAGGATAATCCATATTTGGTAGACATGTGCTTGGTTGTATGACACATCATGATGCTAACTTCTAGGCATTCTAGAAGCTCCCCTGTAGCCTTTATAATCAGGCATTCCTAGTGTACTCTAGGCATCAAGTTATTGAATACATTGTTATTCTTATCATACTCTCTCTCGCTTTGGTCTACTGTGTGCTTGTGTTTGAGTTCTTAATTCTTGGGTGAATTTTTCCCTTAGGCAAATTCTTACATGGTATCAGAGCTTGGAGACTTTCTCATCACATATCCGTTCGAGACCTCTTGTTGCTTCATCACCTCAGCCTAAATTTGAAGTGCTGCAAAAATTAGGAGTGTCTAGAGCCAGATCTGACCTCTCTGTTGCGTCTGAAATGCTGAACTAGTGAAAATTGACTATAAGGATGCCTATTTTGGCCCAAACTTGACTGTGAGGCAAAAAAATTTTTGCAAACTGGCACCCGAAGGCACCGATTTGCAAATTTGGGTATGATTATTTTCGGATCTATTGCATTTATTTTTTAGATCTGAACATTATCTCTTCTCTATAATTTTTAGATTTATTTTTCAAAATTTTTGGCTTTATTATTCAAAGCAGAGAAAAATTCTTTTTACAGACCCGGGGGATCAAATCTCGGATCTGTATTGTATTATTGGTGGATTATTTATTTTTCGCAAGGTATTATCATTAACTCTGTGAACCCCTGCTAATTTCGGCAAGAACTATTTCCAAACTGGCACATCCATTTACTGACATTCTAATTCATAACCAGTGATCTTGGTGTGGCTGGCTACAAACTCAATTGACAATCGAATATTTCACTGGCCGGCAGTATCCACCACCTCCGACGACCGGCGGGCGAGGCTTGCTGTTTGTTTTCAATCTGCGAAATGTTGTATATAAACAGCGCAGAGTTTTGCCTCCCCACAAATGTGGGATTAAACTCTCAGTGAGCTCCAGCAATGAAAATTTCTTCCGACACCTCTGCGCCAACCATTAACGATGGAAGTTCGCCCTACCATGTCACCTGCCAGGAGACTGCCACGCCAACAGCTCAATAGGTGCCAACGTGGATTGGACACATTGGCGCCCAGTCAGCGACACGACTGTGCCTATGTCATCACCCTGTTAGCCCTACATTAAGTGCCACATAAGCATCCATGCAAGTGACATGTCATTTTGTCCATACATTACGTACAGGTAACGTCAGCATTCGTACAAGGGTACGTCATCGGAGGTCGCATTTTTTGCTAACGTCAGCAAAACGAGAGCCTAAATTTGATGACCATATGACCATAATTCTAGGCTATTTTTGAACTGCTATGACAACCATTTGATCATCAAATTTAACTTCGCAATTTCTCCTCCAGACCCCTCTCCAATTTGCTTTTCAATTTGACAGCCTGACTTTGCGAGCTCATAACTTGGACATCCGAACTCTAATTCAGGTGTAATTTTTTTTGAAATCAAGTAAAATTTCCTAAATTTTCTAGTGGTGTGTTGTTTTCTAGTTTTGGTGCACATATTTTGAAGAATTTTCATTTTTTGGCAACTGTACCTACATAATCCTGCCTTTTGCAACTTCAGAAGCTCCGTACGGGCACATCTCGTCGCCTTTTCAGTTTCTATTTTTTTGAAAGTGTATTTTTTTTCATCTACTTTGTAGATCTAAAGTTAGATTCTAGGGTTGTGTGGACTAATTTCTCACTTTCAGAATTAGGCCTTATTTGGCATTGTAAAGCTTTGATTCTTTTTAGAATTGTTGTAAAACTAAGCTACAATGCTTAAGTGATAGATTTCAGCCTCATAAGGTAGTTGTACAAGCCAAATCATAAAGTCCACTTTGTTCATTTTGACAAGTGGCCCATTGTAAATGCACTACTTATAAAGTGCCAAAGCATCTCTTTTGGGGGGGTCTTTTGATTGAGTGAAAAGGGGGGGGGGTGTACTGTGTTCATGTGTCTCTCTATTATGCTCTTTTCATTTCTGCATCATGGGTTTTAAATGTCCTCCTATAACTTCACACAACTATTCTAATTGGAAAGATATTGCATGGAGTAGATTAATGGAAAAAGGATTTAGTCTTTATGTAGATGGTACAATTACCAAACCTGCTGATGCTAAAGAACTCATTGATTGGACAAGTCAAGACCAACAAGCTTTAGGTTTTATCAGGAGTTGTGTACATGGGGATCTTCTCTTTCACATTGAAAATTGTTCAAACTCTAAAGAAGCTTGGGACAAACTTGAACAGTTGTATGGTAAAGTGGATGAAGAAAAGGGATTTTAGATTGAGGATGATCTACTTTTCTTAGATTCTAAAAATTATGACACAATTCAGGATTATATCATCAAAGTCAATGAGTATAGGGCACTTCTAAAAGATTTTGGAAATCCCATTAAGGATGATAGGTTGATACATCACATCCTAAAGAAGCTACCTTCTGAGTATGCCAACTTTGTTTCAAGCTTTAATACTCATAGGTTGACCATGGGATCTGCTTACCAGAAGCCTTCCTTTGATGGATTTGCAGACATGTTGATTGTTGAACAATCTCACTTGGTGGATTTTGGACTTCTCAAGTATCTAAGACCAAAGCCTTGGTAGCTAGTGATGATTCCAAATCTAGTCAAGGGGGCAAAAGCAACAACAATAGGAATCAGTGGAAGAAAAAAACACAGTCTGAGACACAACTTGACTCCTCTCAACAAGGTGGTTCTTCTTCAAACAAGAAAGGAACTAATGAAAAGAAGGACAAACTCTTTTGTGCATATTGCAAAAAGCCAAATCATGATGAGCATCATTGCAAAACAAAAAGAATCGATGAGTTAGAAAATCTAGTCAAGAAGAACAAGATTCAAGTGTTAGGTACTTCCAAGGATTTAACTCCTACCTCTTCAAAGGGTAAAGGTCAAGCACTTATGGCAAACTCAAGTTCTTCTTTAGAATGGATACTTGACTCAGGTGCCTCTTACCATATCGGTTCTTCAAAGCAAGACTTTTCTTCATTGAAGTAGTCATAGGTACCACACATCTTTGTCAGAGATGATGCAAAGATGGAAGTTGAAGGGAAAGGACATGTAGAAATGGAAGATGGGGAATTCAAAGATGTTCTCTACTTTCCCAAGCTAAGCTCCAATCTCCTATCAGTTTACCAAATCACTCACCTTGGAGATGGTCATAAGGTTGAGTTCCTTCCCGATTTAGTGATGGTGCGAAGTCTCAAAGATGATTCATTGGTAGCAATTGGGAAAGTTAATGATGACAAGAGACTTTATTCCTTCTCCCATTTTGTGCCTAAGAGTTCTTCTCAAGCCTTCTTAACTCACTCTACTACTTCAAACAACCTATGGCATGAGCAGTTTGGCCACCTTGACTTCTGCTCTCTTAGCAACTTTGCTCAAAACACATAGTCAAAGGTCTACCCAACATCAGCTTTTCTAAGGGAGAGTGTTCATCTTGTTCAGTGGATATGCATCTCAAGGAGAAGTATGATAAAGGGAAGTCTTCTCGAGCACCAGTTTTTCTTCAACTTGTTCACATGGTATTAGCAGGACCGTTTGCACTAACTTTAGTCAACCAAGGCTGCTACATACTCACATTTGTTGATGACTTTTTGAGATTCAATTGGGCCTTCTTCCTTCATCACAAGAATTAAGTGGTTCACAAGCTTCAAGAATTCAAGGCTCGTGCTGAACATAAGTCAAGGAAAGCCATCAAATTATTAAGGGTGGACAATGAGAATAGATATGTTGATAGGAGACTTAAGAACTTTTGCAGAATTGAGGGGATTGATCTTCAGAACTCACCAACATTCAGTCCACACAAGACAGATGTTGCAGCTATGAGGATTAGGAATCTCAAGACCATGGCAAGTTGCATGATAAAGGCCAAGTCTCTCGATCCTACATTAGAAGTTGAAGCCATTAGCAGTGCTACTCACATACTTAATAGATCTCCTTATCCAGCCTTAGATGGCAAGACTCCTTTTGAGGCATGGTGCGGTAGAAAATTGGTTGTGAGTCACCTTAGAGTCTTCGGTTGTCCAGCATGGGCAAATAGATCTTCTAGGAGTTGCAAGGCACTATCACCTAGGCCTTGTACCTTTATTTGTTATGAAGATAATGTGAAGGCTTACAGATTTATGGATCCTGAGACTCATGAGATTTTTGTGGAGAAGGATGTTCATTTTGAGGAAAGTTCACCCAGCTTGTCCTCTACTCCTCTTCGCACTTCATACATAGTAGAAACTGATAGTGACACCAATGATAGTGCTTCAACAGGTTCAAACATGTGGGGTTCTGTCAACATTTGCAGTGAGAGGTCACATCAATCCAGTCCATGTGCTTATATTGCCATAGTGAAAGTTCCATCACATCATGGTACATCTCGTCTTCCAGCTCTAGCTTCACTTGACTTGGGAGATAGACTTGAGGACATACATCTTCTCATTGATGATGATTCTTCTACAATTGTTGCGAGTGCTCACTCTAACCCTCATGTCCATTCTCTGCATGATCAATCTGAACAGGTTGGCATGATTGTGGATCCTTATGAACAGCAATTAGTGGATGTCTCTTTGTTAGTAGAGGAGATAGATGGTTCGTGGGAACAGGTTCAACAGATATCCTTGCCAAATTTGCATTCATTCATTTTAGAATAGTCGGAAGGGGTGAACTTCAGCATCAGTATAGGGATACTTGAGCAGGTTTCAGGGCCAACATACATCTTCAAGACAGTACCTTGAGCATTATTTCTTCCTAAGGGGAGGAACACCATTCTGCATTCATGGACCAGCTTCTTCATTGGAGTAGCTTTCACTTGTTGGCATTCTTGTTTTGGGAGGGGAGCCTCTTCTGTCTCTCTTCCTTCACTCATTCTCTTATGTATATACTAGATGTAAGTCATCATGGGGGGGTCTTGATTACTCCATCCATCGATGCATCCTCTTCTATCTCTCTTTTTGGGGGAGGGTTTTTCTCATGAGGTTTTCCCTCTTTCCCCGCTTTATGGGAGATTGCATATTCATTATGTACATGGGTACATTACATGGCATAGTAGCCAGGACCCATCATGCATCTTCATCCTAGTTCGTAAGCTTAAGGGCATTCCCCTAACTTACACTTAAGCGGGGGTGTTGGTGTAAATACGTACTTTACTATTTATACTTACTTAAGTTTACTTAGGTTAATGCATTATTTAATTATATTGCATTATTTTATTATTATTATTTATGAGACACTTAGGAGTTTGCACACCTTGTGATTTGTCATGTTGACAACACAGGAGTATGCACCTCTATTTGAGCACATGGTGTCTACAACACTGATTTTCATGTCCCACCCTTCTAGGCTTATCCTCTCATCACCACACTTACTTTCGTGCTTAATGGAGGATAATCCATATTTGGTGGACATGTGCTTGGTTGTCTGACATATCATGATGCTAACTTCTAGGCATTCTAGAAGCTCTCTTGTAGCCTTTATAATCAGGCACTCCTAGTGTACTCTAGGCATCAAGTTATTGAATACATTGTTATTCTGATCATACTCTCTCTCTCTTTGGTCTACTTTGTGCTTGTGTTTGAGTTCTTAGTTCTTGGGTGAATTTTTCCCTTAGGAAAATTCTTACACCACTCTTAAGATCAATTTTGGAAAAGTACCTAGCACCCCCTAAATAATCCATAAAATCTTCTATCCTAAGTATAAGAAACCTAAATCTTATTATAATCCTATTTATTTCCCTAGAATTAGACATTCTCCACTTACCTCCTTTCCTAGGTGCTAGCACAATTAGAACTGCACATGGGTTAATGCTCCTCCTAATTGAGCCTTGATCCAAAACCTCTTGCAGTTTCTAGACAATCTCCTTGTGTTGACTAGGTGTCATTTTATATGCATCTTTATTATGAAAGAATGCCTCTAGTATAAAGTCTATATGATGAATCAAGACTCTTTGAGGTGGCAATGTAGTTGGTGTTCCATCATAGAGGATGTCCTTGAACTGCTCCAACAATTGCTCCACTTATGTAGGCATAGGTTTATTTTTAGATCCACCTTCTTCTTTAGGCTTCACCATGATAGACAAATCCACTTCTCTCTCATGCTTGAGTTCATTTAGGAATTCTTTACCACTCATCAATAGTACAATATTGGACTCTACTTTCTTATCTAACTCCTCTTTAACTAGTGATTGGATTTTATAGGTAGAACCACTCTTCTTGAAAGTGTGCATATTCTTCTTTCCATAGTGGATTTCATCCCTGTCATACTATCTGTAGTTGCTCAAAAATGGTTCACATCTACGACCTCATCACTTCTTCATACTAATTTGTCCCATTTTCTCATTCTACTAACTTCGATCTTTTGGCCAGATTGACCATATTTCGTCATTTGTATCCCCTTTCACATCAATTTCATATCAACTCGAAATCACCCCAAATAAAATTGGAATCACTCAAAATCGGTCCTAATCAACCCAAAACATATCAAACATCCCAAATCAATCATCATTTATTCGCTCCTAGGCATTTTTGTGGCTTTCAGTGTCTTGGAAACCTATCAACTTATCAATCTTATCAATCTGACCTTAGTACTGTCATGGCTCTCAGTACTAGGTCAAAATATCATTCATGTCATTCAATCTTTGATGTTGTTGAGGCTTTCAATGTCAGATCATGGCATCATCAACCATTTTAATAATATTGATAGTGTCTGTCAATGTTATTATGATCAAACCTTATCAATCAATTTCAATCCTGTAGCATTTACAATGTCGGTTAAATGTTACATATCAATTTATTCATTTCATGTGTCCTTGGCATGTTATCAATTTCAATCTATCAATTAATTTGACCATGGTTTTGGTCTACGTTTTCATCATCTTATTCGATATCCATCATCATCACACTTTCATCAAAGGATACGGTCGCATTCATTTAATCAATTTGGCCAATCATCTACTAATTTTCTCTATAGGATTAAATAACCCATAATTTAATTCTATTATTCTCACTAATTATTCTTCCTGATTATCATCCTCAATTAATTAATTTTATTAATTAATTGATTCATTATCTACAAACCATGGAAATTTACAATTTCCTAAGTTCTATTTTCCATCATTAATTCTATTTTCTACTAATTCTTATTTTGTGGAATAAAAGGATTTTTAATTCAAATATTCCATAAAATATTTCATCATCATGACACTTGGATGTGACACCTCATGGATCCTCCTTTGACACTTGGCTGAGACTTGTCATAATCAAATATTATTACCTCTTACGCATGTCCCTATTTGGCTTATTCATCATAAATTCTTGGCTTTAAGTGGGTTGAGGAATCTTATGACGCATCATAGATTCTCTTCCAAATTTGACTCTCATGTGTCATAGAATCCTACTTTTGGCATATTCTGTCATATGTGTCATAGGAATATCTTGCCACATTGCATGTTTGTGGGTGACAAATCCAATGCTCTCACCCTACATGAAAATTATAAAATGGACAACCTTCCTCTCATTTCAGGGCTAGAATGCTTAAGTCTTGAGTCCTTGAATCTTTCAGTTTTTGAGTCTCTACTAATTTGCATTTTGCATTCTCTCTCTCACATAAAATCACACTTCAAGTATTCTCATGGAATTATCACTATCATAAGCTTTTACTTCAATTTTGCGTGCACTATAGGCAACTTTGGAGCTACAATCATTTGGAGAAGAAAGAAGGACATGGGAGCTACAAACGGAAAAGGGAGTTTTTGATTATGTTTGCTTTCTTTTGTTTAGTTTGGCTTTCATGGTAGACTAGTGGGTGCTAATGTATGATTATTGAGTTTGTGATTTGCTCATAGTATGTTATGCTTTTAGCCCATTTTTCTGGTCCTACATTTGGTGAACCCGACGTGAACATGCATATCTAACTTGGGTTTTCTTGTTTGTGCTTGTAGGTGCAAGGAAGGAGCTCACTTGGAAGGGTATAATGACTATCTAATCTTCCTTTTCACACATAGATTAATTAGGGGGTCCATTAAAATGCTTATATGCTATTGTTTCATACATTTTGTTAGCTTGTTGTCCTAGGGTGCACTCTGCTCTGTCAGGGTGCACTTGGGACCCCTAGGAGCAGTTTTAGGAGCCCAGAAGACACCAAAGCCTCTTTCTGATGTTTCCAACTTACCAAATGTGCCCATCTGGGCCCCAACTACATCATTGATGCAGTCTACACTATTTGGGCACACTTGGGAGTGTAGCTCTGAAAATTTCAATTTCTAGGTCTTGACTAGGCACCCATTTCCCCACACCTTGCACCTGACTTCCCAACTACGCCCTAAAACTACCAACTGCACCCAACTGGGCCCCAACTACGTCATTGATGTAGTCTACACATACTAGGCACACTTGGGGATGTTTAGAGCCATTTTTGCCTTCTGGGGAGCAATTTGCACTGTCGGAGCACACCTAGGTTCACAGTAAGCACATGCACCAATCAAAATCTGCATTTCAAGTCCCTATCACTCTCTAGGACATAGATTAGGTTATTTTTGTGTTACTTATGGTCTATTTGTAGCATGTGGAAATCATGGGATGAATACATGATCATAAACTACTAATGCTTTGTTTGCAGGACGTTGTCGAAGACTTTGTGTGTCTTTCAAGACTATGTGTGTGGATTTCCTAGATTAGATAACATTTCATTTGGTGCTTAAAAAGAACCTTTTTCTTTTCTTCCTTACGTGTCTACGGTGTTAGATCCATAGGATTTGCATTGGATGTATCCTCTCCCCTCGCCATTCATGGATCTTTGGTGTAAGAGAAATCCATGTAACTTCTATAGGAGGCCTGCCTTGGACCAAGATACTCGATATTGGGTATGCTAGGGGATGACCTCAGAGCGGTAACGAGCCAAAGCCAGGTCAATGTTCCAGTTGCTATATAAAACTTGATTACAGTGAAAGCTGCGTCGGTGGTATTGCTGCGTGATAGCTCTCCTCCAGTACCCTTGTGGTGTGTCAAACCCCGGTTCTCGGGGCTGGGAGACCTTCTGTGAAAGTTTATCATTAACTTGCCGAATGGAATGCCCTTACTAAAAACCATGTTTTAGTGGCCAAAATCCTTTCTATCCACTGGCTCAAGGGGTCACCCATGCCCGTGAAGACATCCTACATTCTCGTGGTCCTTAGTAGAGGCAACAATCCCTTGGGAAGTCATGCCCCTTGGGAAGCAGATCTTGGTAGCCCAGAGAAGTGAGTGCGCTATAAGGGGGAGCCTGTGGTGCCAAGATCCTAGGTTATCCACTCTGGATAAGCACGGCTGAACTTTGGTTCAAGTAGGAATTCAGTGGATACAGTCCTAAAAGCCTAGGTTGTGGTGTGTTTGTTAACTTTTTACAACAACTATTCTTGTCTTAATGTGTCTTGCGTGTGTGTAAAACATAATCAAGATAAGAGCCAAACTTTAAAATTTACACCTTGGATATCATTTGAACTTGTCAAAACCTCGCACATTGCCAAAAAATTTCAACCTTTATCAAACTTTGCAAACATTGATTCAACACACTCGAACCTTGGAAAACATGGCGACTTGTGCTCTTAAATGTGCTTGGCAAAACGTAGATCTCACACTTGCATAGATTTCACTTGCATTCACCCTAGTCTAGCTTCATTCTTGCATCATATAGACTTCATATTGAACCTTTTAGTCCTCATTTAGTATCTATTACCTTTCATATTGCATCCATTTAGGTTCAGTGTACTTTCCTTAGTTTTTGCATTCCCATCTCAAAATTAGCACTTTACATTCACCACCTTGCATCTTTGCATACCTATTCATCATCTTGAGCACTTTATCCATCATTTCAGGTGTCCTAATCATCATTTTGAGCATCCAAACTAGCCCTAACACTATCCTCTACCATTTACCTCTCTGTGACATCAATCCTGAAACCATAGCTTCCAAAATTGCCTCAGTTTCAGCCTAGCTTACCAACTATGCCCAGAAACTACCAACTGTGCCCAACTGGGCCCCAACTATTTCATTGACACATTCTACACTTTTTGGGTTCACTTGGTGGTCCTAAGATCCATTTTTGGGTTCCAAATAACATTTTGGGGCTTCAGTAGTGTCCTTAGGTACCTGGTTAGCTCCCCTTGCACTAGCTTTCCCAGATCTGCATTCTACAACACCTAATCATCATCACCTTCACTTAAGACATCATTCTATATGTCATAACTTTCATTTTTTATCTCCCAACCCATCCTAACATCAACCCTAGCATCCTGGCTTCCTGGCATGTCAGTTTGGTAACCATACCCCTCAAAATCAGCAAACATTCTTCCTAGCTCACCAACTATGCCTAGAAACTACCAACTGCGCCCAAACTGGATCCAAGTGTGTCAATGATGTATTTGGTACTATTAGGGTGCACTTGGCACTGTTAGGGTGCACTTGGGTACCTGCATGACCATTTTTGGCCTCCGAACTGCACTTTAGGACCCCAAAACTGCATCTAGGAGCCTCTAGACTTACCCATTCTGCATTTGACCCAAAACCGAATCCTACACCCAAAATCCCCTTTTGCATCATAGGCATTGTCCGTATCACATATCCACTCAGCATCACCATCATTTTGAGTCCTCAAAATGTTATTTTGAACCCCCAAAACCTTTGAATTTAGTCAAAAATCTAGAAAAAGTATAAGTCTTAGAGTATCTCCTAGTGTTGATGGATAATGGATCTTGACTAGTCATTTTATCTTTTCTTATTATTTTATTTGGTCAAAAGGTTTGGGTGATACTTTCAAAAGGTTTTACCTAAGTTCAAAACTTTCCATATACCCTTGTCATAGCATAATCATATCCCTAGCATCCCCAAACATCATTTTGACTTACCCTAGTGGTATATCCCCTTCATATTGCATTGATCAAAATCCTTAGCATCATTTTTACTACCAAACCCTATCAAATTGTCCATCAACCAAATTTCCTTCTTGAGAATTTACCCTCATTTTGCATGTCCCAAATGTCATTACGAACCCTAGAACACCATCCTTTGCATATTCTACCTTACATAAACCTACCTTTAGCATCCCTAGAAAGTCCAAAACATAACCCTAATTGTCATTTTACATACCTTAGAGTCATTTTCATCCCCTCTAGTCAAACTTCAAAACATCACGTTGCATTTGCATTTGCATAACATCCCTAGGACATTTGCACTTTACACATCAAAACCATAATTCATCTAGCATTTCCTCACATTGCACAACATTCCTAAACACTTAAAAATCCCAAAAAAACTCATATCTTTCATACCCACCACTCTAAATCACCCAAAACACTCAAAAAATTCCATTGCATTTGCACTCTTAGGTATCATGCCAGCACTTACTAGGACACAAGCAACTCAGAGACTAGAGGAACTCTATTAAACTTTGTTTTCTGAGGCACAAGCACAACCAAAACCTCATCCAAGACAAAGAAAGAGCAATAAAATCCAACAAACCTTTGACGAAGACCAAATCGAGGCATCACAACCATTACTATCAGACCCTTTGAATATGTATCTACAAGATCCTCATAATCAAGCTATGGTACAACAAACCTTGAACAATGCACCTATCATGAGATTTACTCCAAACACTTCCCCCACACATGGGATGGTTCAATGGAGTCCTAATTTTGAACCTATATTTGTGTCAATGCCACCAGGAGAAGGAAGTGTACCAACCTCACCCGAAGATGAACAATCACATTCATTTGAATTCAGCCAACCTAACACATCAAACATACAACAAGGTATTTTACACCTAAGTGATGACTCTGACACTGATTATGGCATCACTGATGAAGAAATGGCTAGGGCATGTCAAGACAAAAGTTTTTGCAAGAACTTCAAACGTTTGGAAGCTCAAGAAATTGTCAAATTTAACCCAAACTTGGAAGGTCCTAAGTCCAAAAATCAAACCAACACAACAATTAAAAACATCCAACCCATGATAAATTTGGACTTAGACAAGGGAAAAAAACCTTTGGATTTTTCAAATGCAATAATGGCACCTATAAGATCCCATCAAGAGCCAACAATTGAAATCCTCCAAAGTACATTTGAACACATCAGTGTCAACCCCTTGTTTGATGAAATACCACCAATCCCTAAACACCCCAAAAGGACATTAAGACTTGATTTTAGTCACATGATGCAACAAAAAGATGCACCTAAAGGGACCCGTGCTCTAGGGATGCAAGATATACCTTCTTTGGAGGAAAATCAACAAATTACACCTTTGCTCCTAACTTTACCCAGTGCTACGACATCAAACACTATGGAGCCTCTCATAAATACAACATGTGAAACATCAAGTGCAATCATCCCTATGGACACACAAAGGAAAAGACTTATTGACATTACACCCATTTCCAATAGAAATGTATCTCATAGTCAAGTCAATATGATGTCACAAGCAAGAACATCTAAAACACAAAGTTACCAAAATAACAATAAAAACATGACGTTCAATTCTCAAGGACTTAGTCAACCCCCACGACAACAACAAGCTACAATGGTACAAGGACTCAACACTTCCAAGGCACAACCAAGTCTACATCCACTTGGCACACATTCCACATATCAACAACAACATCAAATGCAACAACAACAACCACAAGTGGGGCAAGCATCCAACATTCCTAATACACAATCCCATGTGGACCCACTTGACTTACACACAATTTATCAAAAACAATTCCAACAACAACAAATGATGTTTCCTAAAGTACAAGAGCAACTCAAGCAATAGTTGGAATACCAAAGATGCCTTGAGCAAAAAATTGCATACCAGCAACATTTGTTACAACAACAACATGTGCCACAACAACCTCAACAAATACCTCTAGAACAACAAGCACACACATGGTCTCACATACAACCAACAGAGGTATCCGAACAACAACCACAACACATGACACAACAACAACACATGGTACAACAATCGCAGTCAATCCCACAATAAATGCCACATCAAAACCACAACGAGTTCCCCAACAATAGGGACCTTTCTGTCTTCGAGGTGCCAACATACCTCCACCACCTAGCGACACTTCATCAGACTCATCAGACATAGAAATGTCAGAACCAAGTAGACATAGTTCTCGCCACAGCAAACAGTCTACTCATAGACACAAAAGACTTGAAGGAAAGACCATCATGCAAAAACCCAATGAAGAACTATTACAACAATTCAAACAACTTTCCAAACAAGTTGAGGCATTGGGAGTCCAAAAGAAACAAGCTCTATATACAGAAAGGGACCTACGTCCTAACCCATTCGATAAAAGTCTGTATATGCCTCCATTCCCAAAACACTTTGAAGCTCCAAGGTTTGAAAAATATTGAGGAAAAGGAAACCCTATTGATCACATCCGAGAATTTTGTGCTTCATGCACCGAACTCAGTGATGAGCCCACGTACCTTATGAGATTGTTCCCTCATTCTCTAGGTGGGCCTACACTTGAATGGTACTCCAAACTTCCTGGTAATATAAAATCTTGGTCAGAACTAGCAGACAAGTTTATCTCCCACTTTGTCTTTAACATCACAAATGAGGTGACACTTTCTGATTTGTGCTCAACTAAACAGAAGGCAGGAGAATCATTCATCACATGCTTGCTGCGTTGGAGAAACCTAGTTAGTCAATGCTCACTAGATATTCCTGAAGAACAACAAGTAAACCTGTGCATTGAAAACTTAGTCCCGGACTTAATGTATGAACTCAAAATCAAGAGTCCAAGCACCATTTCTAAACTAATGAAAAAAGGGGCTAGTATTGAATATGCTCTTATCCGTAAGGAAGTCCTCAAGATAAACAAAGAAAACACAAACACAAACTTGTCTAATGACAAGGCAAAATTTTTCTCCAAAAACAAGAATGTGACTAATGATGGTATTGTGGATGCTCGCACAATTAGCACAGCACAACCTCAATTGACTTTGAAAGGTGTAAACCCTACAAATTCACAAACCTCTAATCAAACATTAGCTCCACAACAGAAAATTGAGACTCCCATGCAAGATAAACCTCAAAGACATCCTAGAACCAAAGATAGGAAATTCACACCATTGGGGATACCACTTGAGACTGCATTACAACAGTTACTGAGTAATAAATTCCTGCAATTACCCCCAATCAAAGATGAACCATTGAATAAAGTTGATTGGTGGGATGATAAAAAGTATTGTGATTACCATCGCATCGAAGGACACAAAACTTCGTCATGCTTCCAACTAAAACATGCAATACAAGACCTTATTGATGATGGTGTCATCACAGTTGATCCATCCAATTCTGATCACACTATTTTCAAAGATCCTTTGGGTAATCATGACAAAGAGAAACCCTCAAGTTCAAACTCAAAATCGCAAAGTAATGTGAATTACACACGTACCGACTATGACTACACCATCAATTGCTTTAATGAGTCTGACTTTCGCATATCCACATTCATATTAAAGGCTAAAAACCCTCGTTGTGTTTTCACTACACGCCGTAGCAAGATCACCCTACCTAGAGCCCCAGTTAGACCTACTGCTAGACCTGTACCCCCATCTAGACCTACTACTCCTACTTGAGATGATTATAGCCTTGTTGAACAACTTGGAAAAACCCCTGCACAAATATCCATTTTGGACCTCCTGCGTGCATCTCCCCAACATCAAAAGATCTTGGAGCAAGCCCTTAAAGAGTCAATAGTCCCAAATAACATGGATGTTGCCCAATTCCAAGCCATGGTTGGGAACCTATCCGCATCACAACATATCACATTTTTACCCCGTGATATTCCTAAGGAAAAATCTAATCACAATGATCCCCTTCACCTTGAAGTCTTTTTCCACAATGTTAGAGTCAGACGTGTCTTGATAGATGGAGGAGCGAGGCTGAATATCTATACACTTAAAGTAGTCAAAGGTTTGGGGTATTCTGAAAATGATGTGGATCCCTCTCGAAGGATCACAATCAAAGCCTATGATGATGGTGAGTGTTTCTCTACAGGGGTTATCATCTTACCTATCAGAGTTGGTCTAGCTACAGAGAACACTTTATTCCAAGTCTTAGATATAGAAATGAACTACAACATGATACTAGGCCACCCATGGATCCATGCTATGAAAGAAGTTCCTTCTACATATCACCAATGCCTAAAGTTCTCCTATAATAATATAGAGGTAACCATCCCTGGTGATCCAGATCCCTTCCAGTTCTGTGCCAATCTTAGAGGAACCACTGCATACCAAGTCCCAACAAACCATGCAGTAAATCCAATAGATTCCTCCAAGTATGTTGATCCTTCCACACTCACACCCTGTGATGAACCTCCTTATGGCAATATCGTGAGAATGCTCGAAATAACAGAATACAAAGTGATAGCAGAACTCAGAATGAATCTACTGATCGCAGGCCACTTCGAGGGGGTAACCTCCTTTGAGCAAGCTCAATACAATAAATTCGTCCGTGCCCATCAAGGGCCTCAACCTATTCTTATATACTGAGTACGATCTAGAAAAGTAATACTACCTATGCATGTGGGATAATAAAATATACTCACGGGACGACTTACAAAGCATATGCGTCCAACAACACTACTCTAACAAAATAAATAGAAGGAACACACAGGTTCCTAACATCCCCTCTCCCTTAGAAAAAAGCTTTGTCCTCAAAGCTTAAGGTGTGGAAATTGTTGTTGAATCTGAAGAAGGGGTTCCCAGGTAGCATCCTCTGGTTGCATGCCATGCCACTGAATCAAGACCTCAGAGATGGAGCGAGAGCAAAGCTGGCGAGTGCGCTGGTCAATGATTGCCACCGGTTCCAGGATAATGGATCCTTCCGTATCCATTTCAGGGAGAGTAGTTTGTGCTCTGACAGTGGTACCCAGAACTTTCTTTAGACAAGAAACATGAAAGACTGGATGAATGCAGGAAGAAGGAGGAAGTTCCAGTTTATAAGCAACTGAACCAATCTTCTGCAGAACCTTATAAGGCCCATAAAATTTTGGGGCCAGCTTATGACGCCCTTTCAGCTTTAGGGAGGATTGTTTGTATGGCTGTAGACGAAGAAAAACCATATCCCCAACTTGAAATGAGCACTCAGAACGGTGTTGATCTGCTTGCTGTTTCATCCGATTACGGGCCATGTGAAGATTATCCTGTAAGGTACGAAGAATCTGATCCCTGCTGTGGAGAACTATGTCAACTGCCTGGACTGGTGAGCTGTTGGGAGTGTAGGGAAGGAGCACTGGAGGTGCCTGACCATAGACTGCTTCATATGGAGTCATTTTAGAGGCAGTGTGGTAAGAAGTATTGTACCACCATTCAGCTAAAGGGAGCCACTTGGCCCACTGATGTTGCTGTTCGGAAGTGAAACAACGAAGATAAGTTTCCAAGCATTTATTGACAATTTCAGTTTGACCATCAGTTTGTGGGTGATAGCCCGAACTCATCTTCAGTTTGGTGCCAGTTTTCTGAAACAGTTCAGTCCAAAAATGACTGGTAAAAGTTGCATCACGATCAGAGAAAATGGAAGAAGGGAGTCCATGAAGACGAAATATCTGGTCCATGAAGATTTGTGCAACAGAGGAGGCAGTATAGGGGTGGCTGAGGGCACAAAAATGACTATATTTCGAGAGACGATCAACCACAACCAAGATCACTGTCTTGCCACCGGATTTAGGAAGCCCTTCAATGAAATCCATAGAAATATCAGTCCAAATCCGTGTAGGGATGGGCAATGGTTCGAGCAAGCCAGGAAGGAGGGTCGTTTCACCCTTGTGGCGTTGGCAAGTATCACATTCAGCCACCATCTGTTGAATCGTCTGTTTCATCCCTTTCCAAAAGAAGTTTCTCCTTGCTCGCTCATAAGTTTTGAGGAAGCCTGAGTGCCCTGTTGAAGGAGAAGCATGGAGTTCATAAAAAATAGCCTGATGTAGAGCTGGGTTCTGAGGAAGCACTAGCCGACCCTTGTATCGAAGAGAAGCACCATCCCAAGAGTAATGTGGTATAGCAGAAGAATTATTGGCTAGCTGGTGAATGATTTGAGATAAAGAAGAGTCACTGTCATAGCCCTGCTGAACAGACGCTAACCAATTGGGAATGGGCATAGAAATAGCGGAAAGGGAAGCTTGATTATCAAATGTGCGAGAAAGAGCATCTGCCACAATATTCTCCTTACCCTTCTTATAGGTGATCTCATAATCATACCCCATGAGTTTGCTGACCCATTTCTGTTGTGTAGGAGAGGATACCCGTTGTTCCAGGAAGTATTTCAGACTTTGTTGATCGGTTCTGATGCAAAAATGACTCCCTAAGAGGTATGGCCGCCACTTCTGTACAGCATGCAAAATAGCCATCATTTCTTTTTCATAAGTAGAGAGGGCTAGATTCTTACCAGAGAGGGCTTTGCTAGCGAACGCAATAGGATGGTCATCTTGCAGGAGAACAGCACCCAATCCATTGCCGCAAGCATCACTCTCAATAGTGAAGGGTTTGGAAAAATCTGGCATTGCGAGAACAGGTGTACTGCACATAGCCTGTTTCAGTTGTTCAAATGCAGTCTCAGCAACAGGGGTCCAGGAGAAGGCATCCTTTTTTAACAGAGCTGTCAATGGTGCTGCAATTTTCCCATAATCTTTGACAAACTTGCGGTAGTAGCCAGTCAACCCCAAAAAACCCCGAAGGCTCTTGAGAGTTTTAGGATGCGGCCAAGTTTTCATGGCATCTATTTTTGTAGGATCCACCCGCACTCCATGGTGTGCAACAATATGCCCGAGATACTCCACTTCCTCCTGGCCAAACACACATTTAGATAGTTTTGCACAGAGTTGATGATCAGAGAGAAGTTGCAAGACAAGCTCCAGATGATGGAGATGCTCAGCCCAAGTTTTGCTATATATGAGGATATCATCAAAGAAGACCAGAATGAATTTCCGGAGGTATGGTCGAAATATGTTATTCATCACTGCCTGAAATGTTGAAGGAGCATTCGTGAGGCCAAAGGGCATGACTAAAAATTCATAGTGACCATCATGTGTGCGGAAGGCAGTTTTAGGTATATCCTCCTCATTAACCCGAATTTGATGATACCCAGAACGAAGATCTAACTTGGAGAAAAAATGAGCCCCATGAAGTTCATCAAGAAGTTCATCAACAACTGGAATGGGAAACTTGTCCTTTATAGTGAGATGATTAAGTGCTCGGAAATCAATGCAGAGTCGCCATGACCCATCTTTTTTGCGAACAAGCAGAACTGGAGAAGAAAAGGAACTGGTACTAGGGCGAATAATACCTTGCTTCAGTAAGTCACGGACAAGTATCTCGATTTCGGTCTTCTGATGAAATGGGTAGCGGTAGGGCCTGATGTTGGGCAGAACACTGCCAGGAAGGAGCTGAATACGGTGGTCCTCTGGACGAGAAGGAGGTAATCCCACAGGTTCAGCAAATACACCAGAATACTTGTCCAAAATGTGTTGGAGATCGGCAGGAGGGCTAGAGACTGCTGATGGCTGCATCTGAATGGAATGGAGCTGAGCGATGACACCATGTGAATTCTTCTTAAGAAGTTTTTCCATACGGTGTGAACTGATGATGCTGAGAGACCCTGGTTGTAAGCCTTTCAAAGTGTGTTGGTGCCCCTCGGCTGAAAACTGCATCCAAAGTTCAGCAAAATCCCAGAGAATGGGGCCAAGAGTGCGTAACCATTGGGCACCCAAAACCACATCACAGCCACCTAAGGGTAAGGCAAACATGTCAGAGTGCATGTTATAATCGCCAATAGAGAGACGCACATTGCGACATTTCCCTTTACAAGGTAAAGTGCCCCCATTGGCAATCATGACTTCAAAGCTAGAGCAGGGATGGATAAAGCAATTAGCCTGTTTGGCTATTCGTGGATCAATGAAGTTATGAGTGCTACCAGAATCAATGAGTATAGTAAGAGGGATCTTCTTGAAGAAACCCTGGACCCGCATGGTTTGTGGAGTAGTGACTCCTGCCAAGGCATGGACAGATATCTCTGGTGGAGCTTCTGGTGAAGGAGGTTCAGGCTGGTGAGGCTCAACCTCATCATCCACTGTTTCCTGAGCATCTACATATTCTTCCAGTTCCGGTGGAGAATCCACATCCAAGAGATAGAGCTTTTGCTGAACACATCTATGGCCCCGAGACCATTTCTCATCACAATTATAACAAAGCCCTTTGTCTCGCCTGACTCGCATCTCTGTTTCAGACAAGTGCTTGATCGGAGTAGTTCTGGGAGCTGGTATGACTGGAGGGTTGTGAGAACCTGTATTTCTGAAGGGAACAAAATTAGATCTGGAGCGTTGTAGAGCACTAATCTTGTCTTCCGCTAACTTAGCCAACCCAAGGGCTTCCATCATTGTAGTAGGTCAAAACATTTTGACTTCTGAGCGAAGTGCATCCTTCAGACCACTGACAAAACAACTACGGAAGAATTCATCAGACAAGCCCTCTGTGTGATTAGCTAATTTTTCAAACTCTGTCTGGTATTCTCTTACAGTGCCTGTTTGACGCAGTTTAGTGAGTGCTCCTGTGAAATCATCAAAGGAACTAGGGCCAAAGCGCTCCAAAATGAGGGTGCACAATTCTCTCCATGTTGGGCCTACATTAGCCTTGATGTACCAACGGAACCATTGAAGAGCTTCATGTTCCAAATGAAAAGATGCAAGGGGGACTTTGTGGTTATCCAAAGTATTATGCAAGCTGAAATACTGCTCTGCCCTATAGATCCATCCAGTCGGATCAGAACCATCGAAGCGTGGAAAATCAAGCTTTGGTCCACGGAAATTGCCAGAAGAGGACCCAGTATCTCCTGAATGGTTTCGGCTCATGGCTGACTGCTGAAAGTTAAGACCCAGAATTTTGTCATCCAGATCTTGAAGTTTGGTTTTGAGGGATGCCATTTCTTCTTCCATGATTTTTGCTCCTGTACGCGTAACAACCATAAAGCAAGGTTTTTTTTTTTTTTTTTTTTTTTTTTTTTTTTTTTTTTTTGGAATGGGTAGAAGATGAGAAACAAAAACTTTTTTAGTTACGGCAAACTTGGATTTGGGTAAAACTCAGATAGGAAATGGGTGTTCGACGGGTGGTGGGAGACTATCTGGGGACAAGGGAAACAGAAAAATGAGGGTTTCAAGGGTAGGGAGGCGAAATGAGGCGAACAGTCCAAGAGGGATAAGGGAGCAAAATGAGGAATTGAATCTTGTGGCTCAGTTTGGTGGCGATTGGATGAGAGGTGAAAAAGATAGGGCAAACCCTAAAATTAGATAAATGAGGGATTTAGGGCTTTGATATGTAAAATTTGGGGTTGGGTCGCCAAGGAAGGAAGTATGCGAAATGATATTGCAGACGTTCTGTGGAAGTATTTGCAATAACAACTGAACAACTGAAAAGAGTTATTGCAATAACAAGAGATATTAGAAGTGAGGAACCTGAAGGCCACGACAGAAAAAAAATTTGATGTAATTTCCACCCAGCGAGCCCAAGAGAGTGCTCTGATACCAGATGTGATGAACCTCCTTATAGCAATATCGTGAGAATGCTCGAAATAACAGAATACAAAGTGATAGCAGAACTCAGAATGAATCTACTGATCGCAGGCCACTTCGAGGGGGTAACCTCCTTTGAGCAAGCTCAATACAATAAATTCGTCCGTGCCCATCAAGGGCCTCAACCTATTCTTATATACTGAGTACGATCTAGAAAAGTAATACTACTTATGCATGTGGGATAATAAAATATACTCACGGGACGACTTACAAAGCATATGCGTCCAACAACACTACTCTAACAAAATAAACAGAAGGAACACACAGGTTCCTAACACACCCACATCCAAAGGAAAGCTTAAAATACAAGACCAAGGTTGCGGTGAGTACTCCATGTCTCATGCCTTTCACATTGGGAAACTTCCTTTATCCCCCAAGTCATCTGATAAACCTTAGCTTATACAAAACAAGCCTAAGTTTGCACTTCAAAATAGACCTTCTATAGCATTCACCAGTGGAGGCAGGCTACATGAAGAACACGTCTATGAAAATACCTCTACATGGATGGAAAAGGCTAAAGCAGAACAAGAAATTACTCCTATATCCCCCAACAAGTATGGACCTAGATTCACCATCATGTAAAAAAAGGGATATGATGGATGTAGTGGCTTAGGACTCCAAAAACAAGGCATTCTTCGACCTATCACTGCATCAGGACAACCTCATAGCGTGGGACTTGGATTCAAACCATTTGTTTTGGGTCTTCCTAATACTGAGTCATCCTCATCTGAGGAGGTGAATGCTTCAAACGATGGCAAGGCATCTGAGAATAACCAACCCGAACCCACCCAATCTATATCCAATGTCAACAATCTTGATACCTCCCTTGGTCTTGACCATATGTTTGCAGACCCAGATAGGTTACCCATGAAAGATAAATATGTTAATCCACTTGTCACTCAAACCAGCTCTTCACCTTGGATCGAAACATTTTGGGATCCAAGCCCACCTGCTTCTGAACATGATCCCAATGACATCACTGAAGCAAATATCCATATATATTCCTTGGACCAAAGCTTATTCAACACCGATGATGGAATTTATTTAGTTTTCCCTGGACTTATTGATTGGGACCAACAAGGACGACCAATGTTTGATCAGTTTGAAAATGATGATGCCATCGCAAAATTCTTTGAACTCTGTGAAGATGTACCAGAAGGTGATCACAAGTCTAGATTTTCCATTAATCTAAACATCCTGGCATATTTTGGGGAGTCAACTCCATCTTCCAGTCGCAAAATTGAGAAAATAACCAAAAAAGACACAAATAGGTCTCTTGGTGAAAACTGAAAGGTGCCATTAGACCATGAAAAAGTAAAAATAAAGGACGTATCCAACGGTGAAAACCTCTCTGAGGTGCCTAAGGATGGAAGATTGGACACACTCCCATTAAAGGAAAAATCAGCATTACTTATGGAAATGACAGAAGAGATTAATCTGGGAACTCCTAACAACCCCAAAATCATACACTTTGTGGCCTCATTATCACCAGAAGAGAAGGATGAATTTATTAGGTTTTTTCTAGAGAGGCAGATCAACTTTTCTTGGTCTTATGCAGATATGCCTGGATTAGATCCTGAACTATTCGTTCATCACTTACCACTAAAACCAAGAATGAAACCAGTAAAGCAAAAGTTGAGGAAAATGCATCCTCAAGTGGCTCTACTTGTCAAAGCTGAATTAAAGAAACTATTGGATGCCGACTTCATAAGACCCATTGATTATGCAGAGTAGATATCTAATCTAGTACTAGTAAGCAAACACTCTGGGGGCATCCGGATATGCACCAATTTTTGTGATTTAACAAGGCATGTCCCAAGGATGATTTTCCTCTACCAAACATAGATATCATTGTAGACATGACAGCTGGATATGAGATGTTATCACTAATGGATGGCTTTTCTGGCTATAATCAAATAAGAATCGCCCCTGAAGATCAACACAAGACAGCTTTCACATGTCCTTAAGGAACATACTACTAGAATGTCATGCCATTTGGTCTTAAAAATGCAGGGACAACATATCAAAGAGCAATGACTACTATCTTCCATGATTTCATGCACATCCTCATGGAAGACTATGTTGATGACTTACTTTACAAATCCTATAAAAGGAAAGAACACTTGGGCATCTTGGATCAGATATTCACCAGAATGGAAAGCTATAAGCTTCGTCTAAATCCAAAAAAGTGTTTATTTGGAGTTATCTTTGGAAAGCTCCTAGGCTACATTATTTCTCAACAAGGCATTGAAGTGGATCCTGAGAAAGTAAAAGAAATACTTGACATGCCTCCTCCAACAAATCTAAAAACCCTAAGAGGACTACAAGGAAGATTGCAGTCTATCCGTAGATTCATTGCACAATTGGCCAATAAGTGTCACTCCTTTCAACACCTCTTACGTAAAGGAGTATCCTTTCAATGGAATAAGCAGTGCCAAGAATCTTTCCGACAACTCAAGGATTATCTTCTACATCCACCAATTTTAATGGCTCCTATTCCAAGCAAACCATTTATCTTATATATATCTGCTACAGATATAGCATTAGGGGCTCTCCTAGCACAAAATGATGAACAAGGAAGAGAGCAAGCCATATATTACATCAGTAGAACACTTGTGGGCTATGAGCTAAATTATTCACTAATTGAACGAGAATGCCTTACTATTATCTTTGCAACCCAAAAGATTAGACATTACATGCTCCATCAAAAAATAATGCTCATCTCTAAGATTGACCCACTGAAATATCTCCTTAGTAAGGCTTCTCTCACAGGACGCTTAGCCAAATGGGTCATGGTCCTTAATGAATTTGACATAGAATATGTAGACAAAAAAGCAATCAAAGGGCAAGTGATAGCAGATCAATTAGCAGAAGCACCTATGTCAGATGATCATCCCATGTTAATAGACTTTCCAGATGAAGCCATATTTCACATGGATGTAGGTAACAAATGGAAGCTCTATTTTGATGGATCACGTACACGAAATGGTTCAAGAGCTAGCATTATGTTTATCACTCCTCAAGGAGACATAATCCCCAAATCACATAGGATTGCATTTCACTATACAAACAACATAGCAGAATATGAGGCATTCATCACAGGGCTCAAGATAGCTATCCAATGGAACATTCAACATTTACAAGTCTTTGGGGACTCCCAGTTGGTCATCCACCAAGTCAATGATGACTATGAAACTAAAGATGATAAACTAATGCCCTACAAGCAGATGGCTGACTTCCTTAAGTCTAAATTTGTTACTATATCTTTTCATCAGCTACCAAGAATACACAACAAGCAAGTTGATGCTATGGCTACCATCGCTTCTATGATTGATATGCCTCAAAATGCGGAATGTTGTGAATTCCTTGTTGAGCAACTTTTGATTCTAGCATTCGAGCTCTCCCAATCTAAGTTTGTGTGTGAACTTGTTGGTCCCAACTCTCCTTAGTATCAAGACATTTATGATTACCTACATGCCCAAATCCTACCACTCAACTTATCCAAAAATAACTGATGAGCCTTTATCCGTCAAGCCGCTAGATATGTCATCATCGGTGACACCCTTTACAAAAGATCTTTTGACCAAACCCTTCTCAGATGCCTTGACTCACAAGAAGCTGAAACTGCCTTGCATGAGGTTCACGAAGGTATATGTGGAGGCCATTTCAATGGTCTGAGTCTAGCCAAGAAGCTTGCCAGAGCTGGGTATTATTGGCCCACCATGGAACAGGATGCCCATGACTTTGCCAAAACATGCCATAAGTGTTAGATACATAGCAATCTAATCCATGCACCAGCACAAGAATTGTAGCCAGTCATACCACCATGGCCCTTTTCACAATGGGCATTTGATCTCATCAGAGCTATTTCTCCTTCGTCCTCTGATGGTCACAAGTTCATTATTACGGCAACAAAATATTTTACCAAGTGGGTTGAAGCTGTCCCCTTGACCTTCACCACTGGCAAGCAGATCTCCAGGTTTATTCTAAATTATATCATATGTCGGTATGGAGTCCCCTTGGCTATTATTAGTGACCATGGTACTCCATCTCAAAACAAAGATGTAGACAAGCTTTGCGAGAAGTACAACATATACCATGGATATTCTAGTATTTACCATCCACAAGGCAACGACCAAGCAGAAGCATCTAACAAGACCATCATTAAGATTCTCCAAAAGACTGTCAATGATTCAGGCCGAGACTAGCACTCCAGCTAAATCCAACTCTTTGGGCATATCGAACAAGTGTTTGTGCTCCTACTGGTGCAACACCATACTCTCTTGTCTATGGCACTGAGGCCATACTTCCCATTGAAGTTGAAATTCCATCATTAAGAGTATCCCTACAAGATGTTGTTGATGATGAAAACTACCGAATATCTAGGCTTCATGAGCTGGAAATGCTTGATGAACGAAGACGAGTTGCCTTGACACACTTGCAAGCTTACCAAAATCAACTCAAACGAATCTATAACAAGAAAGTTTGAGGTCGTCATTTTGAGGTAGGTGATCTGGTCCTAAAGATGAATTACAAGACACAACAACATAGAGAAAAACAAGGCAAATTTGAGCCAAATTGGGAAGGACCTTATATAGTTACTGCATCTTTTGGATCTGGAGTATATTAGCTTGCAACTCCAGAAGGTGAACCATTGCCCATGTCCATCAACAGCATGCATCTTCGCAAGTACTACACTTGATTCTATCTAAAAGTCCTAAAAAATACCAAAAAAATAGCAAAAAAAGTCATGAAAAAAAAAAAAAAAAAAGGATTCCTTGATGAAAACCTGGCAAACAAGCATCTTGGCACGAAAATTTGAGTCAAGAGAAAAATTCTATCCAAAAGTGAAAACCTAGCAAACAAGTGTTTTGGGCAAGTACCATGGTGAAAACCTGGCAAACAGGCGCCATGTGTAATCAGTTATTGCTCCTCCATCTATCAAGATTCCATATGGTAAACCCTCTATCATTCCTTGATCATATCCTTCATATTGCAAGACATCCTTGGTTCCTTATCATGGCTCACGAACTAGTTAATGTCCTTTGTTATCTTACCAAGCATTACCAGTCTATACACACTCTGTCATTGGCCTTTGTACATAGTTTGCATCTTGTCTGGGGGCATATTACCTACATGGTGCATGAGTTTGAATTTGAACTGGGGGCATATCCCTAAGTGCTTTTTATCCATTAGACCTATCGCATAACAGATTGGAGCTAACACTTGTTTATGCTTATACGATCCTGAAAAAATCCCTAAAAATCATAAAATGTCCTAAAAAAATACTAAAAATCATAAAATGTCCCGAAAAAAATCACTAAAAATCTCATAAAATGTCTTGAAAAAAATCACTAAAAATCATAAAATGTCCTGAAAAAAATCACTAAAAATCTCATAATGTCTTGAAAAAATCACTAAAAATCACATAATGTCCTAAAAAAATCCTAAAAAATAAAAATATGATCCTGAAAAAATCACTAAAAATCACATAATGTCCTGAAAAAAATACTAAAAATTCAAATATGATCCTGAAAAAATCACTAAAAACCATAACATGTCCTGAAAAAGGCACTAAAAATCATAAAATGTCCTGAAAAAACCCTAAAAATCGTAAAATGACCTGAAGAAATCAGTTACACAAAAAAAAAATCAAATATTCCCAAAAACCCTAAAAATCACAAAACTCGTCAAAAATTTGCAATAAACCTTGCACATTTTCACTATGGATAACCACCCTTTTTACATAAACACTTGCACTTTGCAGACTGAAAATCAAAGTGCTATGCTTCAATGCCAATCACAATATTTGTGCAGCATGAACCAACAATCAATCCAACATGTCACTATGAACTTATCAACTGAATCCACGACTAGAACTATCACATTATCAACATGTCAAACACTATCTACACACCTAAAACATTAACAAGAACGTAATAATGGACAAGAATAGCTGTTGGCTCATGTTGTTTAGTGAGTGATTTATTTTTGCTTTGATTTTTGATCATGTCCCTATGCTACTCGATGATATAAATTGATCTATGAGGGTGGCTGGGATGGTTCATGGTCATCTTTTTCCATTTTTATCTGTTACAATGTACCTTTGAGAGTCTGGGGCATGTACTTATGCCTCAGGAAGGACAAATTCATTCTCTATTTGCATCGTGCTTGTTTACGCAAGAGGCTTGCATTTGCGCTCTGGCCCTTTATGCCATGATGCATTGCATTCCATTTGCCATATCAAAATAAAGCTCCATTTGACATATAGTGCACTTTCTAGAAGAAAAATTTGTTCCATCATACTAACATCTCCTCATCTCATCTTTCTTCGTCATCTCATTCTCCATCACCATGATCATGTCTTCTGATTCACCAAATCATCTTCATCTTGCATTCATGCATTCTTGCATCATCCTACGCTGTCAATCAACTTTCTATGGCTTTCCACCTAGTTCAACCTCAGTCTAACATTTGTCTCATCATATTTGACCAAATATGACCATTTTTGATGATTCTCCTCATGTTATGACATTTTTCCATCATTTTGGGCATGCACGCACAGTTTCGGGTCATTCCGAGTCTAATCAAGCTAATTTTGGGCCTCGGAGCCTTTTAGGGTGCAATCTGCCCTGTCAGGGCATAGTTGGGGTTCCCAAGTGCGTCATTGACACACTTGGTAGAGTTTGGGCGCACTTGGGGACCTAGGTTATCCAGAATTGCTCTCGGAACCCCGAGGTTGCACTTCGGAGGCCATAACTTTTGCGTTTCAACTCTGATTTACAAACTATCAGTTGCTTTGGACTCATATCTTCCTTGTGAACAAAATGAGCTATCATTTTCATTTTTTGGTCACTTTATGGAGTGTTAATCCTTTCAATTACTCTTGGGCTCCTAGTTGCCCCCCATCATGTTGATTTTGGCCCCCAAGGCCTTCTCGGGCATAGTTTTCACTTTTTGAGACCACTTGGGCTTCCAAAGTGCATCATTGATGCACTTGGTACTGTCATGGTGCACTTGGTTGAGTTTTGGGCACAGTTTGGGACCTAAGATACCCAGAACTGCTCCCGGAGCCCCTATGTTGCACTCTGGAGCCCATAACTTTTGCATTTTAACTCAGAATTGCAATCTATCAGTTGTGTTGGATTCCTATCTTTGTTATGGAAAAAATGAACTATCATTTTCATCATTTTTTGTCTTTCTTGAGTGGTAATCCATGCAATTTTTCTCGGGCTTTGGATTGACCCTGTTCTGCACTCTAGGCCTCATAACTTTCACATCTTAGCTCTTATTTGTGATCCGTCAATTGCTATGGTTTTTTCTTCTTGTTGTTGATAAATTGAATCATCGTATTCTTATCTTAGTTAATTTCTTGAGGGGGCACCCATATATATCATCCCTACTGGGGCATGTTGTGGCTTTCTCATCAGTTATTCTTTGACACAACGCTCTAAATCACATTGTATCAAAGAGGGGCAAAATGTAGACGCTCAAAAATGGTTCACATCTACAACCTCATCACTTCTTCATACTAATTTGTCCCATTTTCTCATTCTACTAACTTCGATCTTTCGGCCAAATTGACCATATTTCGTCATTTGTATCCCCTTTCACATCAATTTCATATCAACTCGAAATCATATCAAATCAACTTGAAATCACCCCAAATCAACTCAAAATCACTCAAAATCAGTCCTAATCAGCCCAAAACATATCAAACATCCCAAATCAATCATCATTTATCAGCTCTTAGGCATTTTTGTGGCTTTCAGTGTCTTGGAAACCTATCAACTTATCAATCTTATCAATCTGACCTTGGTACTGTCATGGCTCTCAGTACTAGGTCAAAATATCATTCATGTCATTCAATATTTGAAATTTTTGAGGCTCTCAATGTCATATCATGGCATCATCAACCATTTTAATAATATTGACAGTGTCCGTCAATGTTATTATGATCAAACCTTATCAATCAATTTCAATCCTGTAGCATTTACAATGTCGATTAAATGTTACATATCAATTTATTCATGTCATGTGTCCTTGGCATGTTATCAATTTCAATCTATCAATTAATTTGACCATGGTTTTGGTCTACCTTTTCATCATCTTATTCGATATCCATCATTGTCACACTTTCATCAAAGGATACGGTCGCATTCATTTAATCAATTTGGCCAATCATCTACTAATTTTCTCTATAGGATTAAATAATCCATAATTTAATTCTATTATTCTCACTAATTATTCTTCCTGATTATCATCCTCAATTAATTAATTTTATTAATTAATTGATTCATTATCTACAAACCATGGAAATTTACAATTTCCTAAGTTCTATTTTCCATCATTAATTCCATTTTCTACTAATTCTTATTTTGTGGAATAAAAGGATTTTTAATTCAAATATTCCATAAAATATTTCATCATCATGACACTTGGATGTACACCTCGTGGATCCTCCTTTGACACTTGGTTGAGACTTGTCATAATCAAATATTATTACCTCTTATGCATGTCCCTATTTGGCTTATTCGTCATAAATTCTTGGCTTTAAGTGGGTTGAGGAATCTTATGACGCGTCATAGATTCTCTTCCAAATTTGACTCTCATGTGTCATAGAATCCTACTTTTGGCATATTCTATCATATGCGTCATAGGAATCTCTTGCCACATCGCATGTCTATGGGTGACAAATCCAATGCTCTCACCCTACATGAAAATTATAAAATGTACAACCTTCCTCTCATTTCAGGGCTAGAATGCTTAAGTCTTGAGTCCTTGAATCTTTGAGTTTTTGAGTCTCTACTAATTTGCATTTTGCATTCTCTCTCTCACATAAAATCACACTTCAAGTATTCTCATGGCATTATCACTATCATAGGCTTTTGCTTCAATTTTGTGTGCACTATAGGCAACTTTGGAGCTATAATCATTTGGAGAAGAAAGAAGGACATGGGAGCTACAAATGGAAAAGGGAGTTTTTGATTATGTTTGCTTTCTTTTGTTTAGTTTTTCTTTCATGGTAAACTAGTGGGTCCTAACGTATGATTATTGAATTTGTGATTTTCTCATAGTATGCTATGCTTTTATCCCATTTTTTTGGTCCTACACTATCATACACTAGTACATTTAGGTTCCATTTTTGACATAAATTTTTGATGGTAGGCCAATTTGGCTTGTCAAATTTATTATCTTTTAAATATGATCTCGATAACATCAAATTCGATAATAGTTAAGTTTAGAAACAAAATTTTGGTGTTGTTGGGGATATAGACAAAAAAAAAGTGAAACTTCATTCGTTCACATCACAAAGTGTGGGCAGGAGGTTTCCAGTGGTGTGACAAGGAGTTTTTTAGTGCTATTCAAGGTAAGGGTTTTCAATGCTTAGTTGGGAGTAAGGGATACTAAGTCTTAAAATGTTATTTGATTATGATATAGCACAACAACAGATGGATCCCAAATTCACTGGCATTTGAGCACACCATCTCCATCCTCTTCATCCACTTTGAAATCACCATCGACCACCTCAAAAGAATAGGTGTAGCATGGAGAATGAAGCTCCCTCAAGCTTAAACCATCAAGATTTAGATTTGACCCTACCCTTTTGGAAACAAAGAGACATGTCAAAAGAGGGATTAAAACTTCTTAGATATGTTACCCTTAATAGTGATTCATCCCTCTTCCACTTTAATTGCCCCATTTTTTCATACTAATGAACTCAATGTTGGACCGCCATCATCCCATGAAAAATTGCTTGCAGAGAAAATGTTTACCATCTGAGGAGGGTTAGGATGCTTAATGTTGATTTAAAAGGTGGTAATTTGATTAATGAAGACTAATACCCTTGAATAAGATTGAATCTCTTTAGCATGTAAATATTATTAAAATACATTAAAATCCCTATAGTGATCAATTAGGGTTTTGAGATCAATAAAGTAACATGAGAAGCCATAATCAGACCTTATTTATATTTTAAAGCATAAAAAAAACTAATTAGATCAACTATGCCAATTTAAAGTACCAGTCATGGATTATTGTTGGAACATTTTTGTAAAAATATTGAATTTACAGTACAACATTTTTAGTTGACAAAGCAAATGATTAATATGAAAATAAGAAACATATTTCAGACTATGCTTTGAAATGACTACTGTGCATGCATAATAGATCCCAAAATTTATCTTTACTACTTGAAAGCCAGAATAAAAGCAGCAAGTAGTTGAATTGCATATGAAAAAAATGGTAAAATAATCAAAATCTAATGTTCTATTTAGAATATATAGGTACACAAAGTTGACTATAACAACTACTAATACCCTTATTCTATTCAGATTTTAACAATCTAATTTTCATGTTTTTCATGGTCAGAATGATGTCCATTTAATTATCCACTTGTTGTAGATTGTAGTTTATTAAATATTATTTATTTTGGGCTTTTTGGCACTTGATTTCATGTAGTAGTAGCAAAGATATAAGGATTTTTCTATAGACTATCAAAACCCTCATCTTGAGTATCGAGTGAGAAAAAGAAATGCAAATCTATATTGCTTTACATGTATCAAAGCGCCATAAATGGTGTAATGGAGGCTAACCATGTATTTTATTATTATATATGGTTCATGCAGTGAATCATGCATCAAATGGAATGTAGATCCAATAATAAAAATGTATGAATTTATGTGTCAGACTAGTTGCACTATTAAAGATTGGTCTAGTATGGGAGTTTGAATAGTAAAAGGCTTTTGTATGAGAATTAATGGATTAGGAATGTATAGGGGTGAGTAATGAGGGTGTCTTAACTCTTAAGTGATTAGGAACAAGGAAGCACTTAATTTAAGTTTATCTTGATGGTTGTCTCTACAAAGGAGTTGCAAACATGACTGGTTGTCTAAATGTTGGACAAAATTAAGGTATGGGTATTAGTGTTTGGGGCAATATATGGTCAAGGGGTTGATTAGGGTTTAATTTTCATTGGGATAAGAACCTTACAAGGGGAAAAATCTTAGAATACCAAGGTCGAGAATGGATCACTGATAAGGATCTATGGGGAGATGTATAGTGGGTTTTTGTGAGAGGGAGAGTCACATTGAGTTGCAATATGGTGATAGAGATGGTAGTTGTAGTAGGAATTATGGATTGAGAATTTCATTGGTAGAATCATAGAAAGTGAGGGATTCTAGTTGGGATTTGTGAAGGATAAGGTTTGGTTTCTATCATGGGGAGTGGTGGCATGATAATCAGATTTGTAAATGCGATCAGATTAGAGTTGTTGTGATTAATGAAATTGTTGAGTCTATGAGTGATTTTTTTTGAGTGGATGCATAAAGAATTGGTAAGAGGATTTGATAGTAAGCCTAATGCTTTAGGCCTAACCATTGAGGATCATTTGGGAGAAACAAGAGTTGTGATTGTGGTCAGACTTGTGGATCTATAGGTTGATCCTATGATTATGACATTAGGATTTGAGATGCTTTGAATATGTGATCAAAGTTAAGAATCGAAGCTTGGGGACCTTGGAGATTGGTCCAATAGTTGACAGAGTGTGAGATGATCAAGCATGAAGCCTTGATAAGGTAGGGTTGTTCCAAAAAAAACTAGAAAATGGAAACTTTCCTAGTAAATGCTAGTTGGCCCGTGATGCTCTGCATTACAAACCAAGATCCTCCATCTTCCCTCCAAGCCTCATACACTTAATATGAAAGTTGGTGAGAAACATGTGTAATTTTTTCATATTGTATTAGAGCTTCGATTAGATTTTTTCACACTTAGAAAGAAGGTGAAAGAAAAATTGCTAGTCTTAATCACTTAGAGAATTCTTCCTTAATTTAAAATATTTGACATTAAATCGCAGTACCAAGAAGGTGTCATTTGAAGAACATGTTTGCTTCAACAAGAAGACTGCATCTAGTCATTACAAGATGACTTTGGAGACAAATTGTTTATTTTGAGAAAAAATGTACAAATAATTCATCTAAAGAAATAGGTATGTCATTTCAGAGTCATCCTATTAGGTGCATTTAACTTATTTATACCTAAGTGAAGTAATTTCTTGTTTAAAAAATAAGATGGATTACCATGGTAGAATCATTTATCGATAAAAAAATCATATAATTTTTTTGAATAGCCACAACACAATATCATTTGTAAATTGATGCATGTTCAAGATTCTATATAAAGAAAAATTAGTCACACTAATGCTTCATCTCCATCTACAAAAATAGCTAATCCTCATAGCCATACCAAAAAATAAAGAAATTGTGGCTAATTATGATAATTATCACTCCCTTCCTCACAAGATACAAGGCATGCTTTCATTCACACAATTTTTGGGTAATCAAATGTAAAAAGTAAACAAAAATATAAATATAGCAATGAATCATTGGGAGAAGTGAAGAATTAATTGTGTAAGAACAAGGAAAGAAAAAGGCTTGCTTGTTTTCAAATTGTGAACTACAACTCATCAAAATCAATGTAAAAACAAATCTTCTTATGGTATCCCTAAAGAAGAAAAAAACCTTGGATCAAGAGAACGTACATAGTACACCATTGAGACTTCAAGTTGATCAAAAAATGGATCAAATTACAATCATGGCCTAGTCCATTACAGATGTTGAAAACATGTAACCAAGGTATGGCATTTATTTTGATTTTTGTAAAAATAGTTTTGATCATGAGGTAGCATCCATTTCACATGAACTCAATAACATGGTTGAGTCTTCCTATGTTTGTACTCAAGTTGATAGTGGTGCACATGAGATATATATTGTGGACTCAAGGCATAAAGGTCATGATTTTGTTCATCACACTGTCGAAGATGTTAAAAGGACACAAGATATGTGTATGGGTGGTCACAAAAAGATGAGAAGGCCAAACTATTTATTGCCCAAGCAAGACAACACTTACAAGAGATCAAGGAAATATGCAATAAGCTAGACAATACGTTTGGACCTATTTGTGAGAATTTGGAGAGTTAACTTATCAAAATGTATAAACCTAAATGGATTTTTATAGGTTGTAAACTTTACATTCGCAATGTTAGATCCCTACAATTGGAATTTTTAATTAACATATTCCATTAGAAAGTGTAATTATTATGCTATATTTAGTTTGAGATTGTATGGGTAGGTGATATTTTTTGTGTAGGTTGGTTGAAGCCCCTAACCAATTTTGGTTATTTCCCTACACATATGATTAATGCTATCTACTCATATTGGTCACCATAGTGTAGATCTCTAGCCACCTCAATTTTGTAGTGTGATTTTTTTTGTGCCTAATGAAAATATTTATTTTATTGAGCCATATCTTGCATATATGACATTATAGGGGTTCCAATTTTACATGTTTTCATTTCTAATTGTTATATAAGGAATCTATCATTATAAATAATGGGTTTTTCAATTCATCCTTTCATAAGAATTTTGACTATAGGGAACTATAAGTCTTTGCAAGCTGACATCTTAAAACATCTTAGGTGACTTCATTTCTTGCACTATCTCTACTTACTTGCCCTCGAACTAGGCACTCCAAGTAAGTGGGTGTTCTGAAAATAAAAAGTAAAAAAGTCATCTCCATCCTATACCCCTTGTACACAACAAAAATGATGGTTTTCCATTGTAGGGATTAGGAAGGAGGCTCCATTTCAATTAAAATTGTAAGCATAGATTAGGATAACCAGCTGACACAAAAATAAATCAAAATTACTTCAAACTTAACCTACATGCCTCAAACTAATTATCACCTTTTCTAGGAAGCAAAAACACAAATTTTCATAATATAAGCATGTACTTACTACAAAACTACAAGGACATCTTAAAATTGCACTTGTTGTTTGCATATATTTTCCCACCAAATTTTCTTTCTTATTGATTCAAATCCATACATATCAACTCCAACCCTTTCCTAGGTTGAAAGCATTCATTTATAGGCTATATCTCTTGACCTTACATATTCATTTCTACTTGTTCAATCAAAAAAAAACTCTGACTATTGACCTTTCAAATTTGCAAAAAAAGTTGCTTGGCAACAATATTTGTTGCATGACAAATTTTTATCAACTTTTGCAACTTTTCCATATTTCTTATCAAATGTCTTCCAATGCCTTCCAAGGTGATAAAATTGCATATGCAGATGTATATGTATGTATGTATGTATGTATGTATGTATGTATGTATGTATGTATATATATATATATATATATATATATATATATATATATATATATAGAGAGAGAGAGAGAGAGAGAGAGAGAGATCTTGTGGATTGTGGAGATCTAGGATTTTTTTGCCTTGCCCTTGTGATCATTGTATATGTATGTATATAAACAAAGAGATCTTTTCACAACAGAAAAACAATAAAAATCATTCAACAAGTAGCATGGCCATGGGTATTGTCACAAGCTTTTAAACATAACTATATAAGGAGTGAGTTATGACATATATTGGTTAACCTTACATTAACTATAAACTACAACACAAAGGTTGCACTAGGGTATTACATGCAGTATTGTATGCCTCCAGCGTGCAGACGCCTTGGAAATAGTCAGGTAGCACTTAACTATTGCAAGACATTATATGTTAACTCACGAGGGTCATTCCCTTGCAAAAGCCTCTTGCCAAATCACCCAAGATGGCTAGAATATCTGGCATAACACTTCCTATATTACTCAATTTCTTGAGTTCATCTTTGACATAATTTTGATTATACATAAGAGGATTATTTTTTTCTTCATTGTTGTGAATATCTTGTTCATTCTAAATATGTACTAAGTGGAGTCTGAAAAAATTGCATTTCAATTCTCTGTTGGGGACATAATCCTATTTTATTCCTTAATTTTGGATGCAATAATGAGGGTTTTAGCTCAGGCCATGGGAGAACATTTGAGTTGTGAACATAAAATTGGGAAGGATTTATGTCGTGTTATTTTTTTTATATACCTAAAATCAACTTCTTATTGTGTTGTAACTCTGGCATAGGTTTTTGATCCTCAATAGCTTTCAATTCAGCATTTTAGTATTCAAGTTTTCAAGTTTCCTCTTAATTAGATGTTTGGTTTATCAATGATTTCCTCCAATTTGATTACTATATGATCCAAAATGTTATGAAGTACTTAAGCTATTAGTAACTTCTCTCATGTCTATAGGAAATTTAGCATAGGTTTAGGGTCCCTTTGCTCCAAGGAATTTGTAGCATAGGTTCAAAGTAGTAACCCCTTAAACTTAACTCTTCACTGAAGTTATTCTCACTGCCACAATGACATCACCTCTAAACCATGCAAAAGATGTTGAAGTGATTCCCAACCTTGAAACACTCTTATAACTTAAGAAATGGCAAAGAAAATGTAGATACAATACATGAAAAATTGCACAAGTTGTAGTCTTTATATATACAAAGAGATCATTTTTAAGGTGCTTATTACATATTAGCACAACAAAAAAATTGTTCCAGTTGCATACATATTCCAGAATAAAAATAATAAAAAGTTAAAACTCACTCAACCTATGCTAAGTGACAAGCCATAACCTAGTTCAATTGGTCTAATTTTTGATTAGTTGGGTTGATTACAAATTCCTGTAGAACTATCCTCCAATTAGGTACAATAAAATGAATAATTAGCTATTCCTAGCTACCATTAACTTGAGTAGTCTATCTAGATCCATTTATTATTGTCAAAATATTTTAAACATAACTATATAAGGAGTGAGTTAGGACAAATATAGTTAAACTTAAATTAACTGCAAACTACAACCAAAAGTTGCACTGGGGTATTACAATATTGTAATTATAGAAAATCTCTAGATTCACACCAAGTGGGTGTATGATGGTAAAGAGTTGTATTAGGTGAGTAAATCTCACCAATGGTTATAGGAATACAACTACATTAAAAGAATTAGAAACTAGAACTACATATTCATTAGAGCGAGTAGTTCAAGGGTCTTGATCTTATGGATACAAGTATATGGGTAGCCTAGTAGGCAGAGTATGCCTCCAATGTGTAGACACCTTGGAGATAGTTAGGTAGCGCTTAACCATGTATGTATGTATGTATGGATTTGACTATTCTCTACTTAACATTACCATCCACATTGGGGGGGGGTGGCAGTCGAGGTTGCACCTTCTGCAATACTTCATTTCCATTATTTATGCTCTCTAAATCAAAGGTATATAACTTTATCACTTGTACCTATAATATTCAAACAGTAAAAACTAGAATAATTTCTTATAAGTCTATGGTTCTCTTTTTAAGTTTATAAAATTGAAGTTTAAAAATTAATTGCATTTATGTACATCTTTTTCAAGTTTGATATTTCTCTTTTTCTTGACTCACAGTCCAAGAATAATTTTTCAAAACACATATTGAATAGTTCGAGATTGACCCAAAAAATTGTAAGAATGATTGCACTGAAAGAGCTAAAAAACATGATTGGTGCACGATAATCATAATTTTAAGATCTTTTTGGCACAGTTGTTCTTACATTTTATGATTTTTTGTTAGAACAAAATTCCAAACTAATCAGGTAGGTGATCCAAAATTAAATCATAATTGGTTGAAGCATGATTAAATACCTTATTTCACATGTTATTGAATGTTATGTGTTTATGTGCTACTGTTAATGAATGTTAAAGGATGAATGTTCTAGGTTGTTGTACCATTTTTTAAGCCCAAAATAGCTAAATAATGATTTGAAATGCAAACTTGGGTGTTTAACTTAATGAATGAGCACACCAAGAGAAAGACCTTGTGTGATGAAGGATTATATGATTTTCTACATATTTCACCACATAGCAGTGCATTGGATGTTCACATACATTCTTAAGTAGACATTTGTGAGCACTAGGTGTGTGAAGGCTCCATGCAAAAACATGTAAAAGAAAAAAATGTCATGATGAACATTTTTGATAACATGTTTTCCCAGAGCACACACAAGTTCCTCAAGGTGACTTTGCATTTTTAAAATTTTATGTTTTCCAAGACCACTAAGGTTCCTCCATATCTTGCACAAATAAAAAATGTTGCTTCCAACGTTGCAACCATATGATAAATATGAATAGCACATGCCTGAGCCATAACCTAGTTAAATTGGTCCAATTGCTAATTAGCTGGGTTGATTACAAATTCTTATAGAACTGTCATCAAATTGTATACAATAAATGAACAATCAGTTGTTCTCAACTAGCAGGATCAAATATAGTTTTTCAAGGTGATAAAATTGCATATATAGATGCTTCACTTGAATGCCAGGCATGAAGCACATTCCCAAATTTATAATAAATGGTTGGATATAAAGGCTCCATATGCTGGCCCAACAATGGAAGTCAAGGATGTAACCATGCATGTATTGCCACATTCTCCCTACAAGGATCCAAAGTATCTACTTTTGCTATTATTTTGGGCATCTAGAATGTTATGAAGTACTAAATCTAGTAGTAACTTCTCCCATGTCTCTAGAAAATGTAGCATAGGTTCAGGGCCCCTTGGCTCCCAAGAATTCATAGTAGTTATTCTCACTACAGGAAGGATAACTACAGTGAAGATTTGAGTGTAAGGAGTTGAAGAAGCAAGTTTTTCTTCTATGCAATGCCATAATCACGAGGCTCATTCCCTTCTAGAAGCCATAGCCTAGTTAAATATATGTATATATCAACCCAACTAATCAACAACTAGACCCATTTAACTGGGTTATGACTTGTTTCCTTCTAAAAATATCTGCTATGATATGTTTTTGTAAAATTTCTTATGAACTCTGCCCATATTTCCTAGTTTGCATTATTTTTGTGGAGGATCTTGAGGTAAGTCATTTAGCACCTTAAAAATGATTTTGATGTGTTTATATATATATACACACATACATACATACATACATAAATACATACATGTATATGTGTGTGTGTGTGTGTGTATTTATGTATGTGTGTGTGTGTGCCCTTATGATCACTGCATTTCATTGCTATGCCCTTGTGATCTTTGCATCTTTCTATCGTGCACTTGTGATCTCTATATATGTATGTATGTATATACATATGTATGTATGTATATACATATGTATGTATGTATATACATATGTATATGTATGTGTGTGTGTGTGTGTGTGTGTGTGTGTGTGTGTGTGTGTGTGTGTGTGTGTGTGTGTGCGTGTATGTATATAAATAGAGAGATCTTAGCACAACTAGAAAAATAATAAAACTCACTCAACATGTAGCATGGCCATAGATGTGATGGAAATTCCTATTAGTAAGTAGAATCCTCTTTCTCTATTTCATTTTTCATGTGTTTATTTCACTTGAACTATTATTTATTAGGGGCCATTTTGTAATATTGGATTCATTTTATGCAGGAGGCAATGCGGACATTCCTGGATTTACGTCTCGTGTGATGAATTGCTCATGAGCAATGAAGATGGACTTCCCCTGAGAATATAAGGAGGTGATGAGGACATTCTAGGTACTTTAAATATTTTAGATGTTAACAAGGAATTTAGATGTTGTGGGGGGGGGGGGGAATGAGCTTCCACCTTCACATTGTTGGCCCTAATTAGTAGAGAATATTAAACTATTCTTGAAACCAAGTGAAGCTCAACATTAGCCTATGATCGTATGATAACTAATTGTGTGAATCTCTTGGTTTTAGGAAATGTAGAAGGACATCATAGTTGTCAAATCATATGCATATGACATCAGGCAAAGCTAAAAACACAACAGGTTTGCATTTTTGTTAGAGGTCTTTAATAGGTATTTTAAGTTATAGACTATCACGAACATTGTTCTTGATGGTCTATAATATTAAAAACTTAATAAACCTATTTAATAAATATAATCATGTTGTGTTTTATCAACTCCACCTGTTGTCTATACATTTGAACATAGTTGCACGTGGATTCTCGATTCAGAGTAGCAGAATCTTATTTTGGATGCGACAGAAAAATAGCATGCACTAGAAGATGGGAAAATGATGTCACTTTTGCAGGTCTAGGACCATTTTTGCACTTTAAAGATTGATCCTTTCTTAAATATTTTAGATGTTCATGGGGAATTTAGATGTTGTAGAGGGGAGGGGGGGCAAATGAGCTTCCACCTTCATGTGGCTGGCCCACCTTCGACAGCTTTTCATCACAATTGGGATAGTGAAAATGAACTCTTTCCCAGTGACTTAGTCCAATTTATGATAGCTGTGTCCATTGCTTTTACGATAGTCACCCTTTCCATCACAAATTTTGACAACAAAACTATGATGCCCATCCGACAAGAGCCAATTCCATATCTAGTAAGGTTATGTTAATATTTCTTGCACTATGTTTTAAAGATTTGTAACCATGGATTCCTTTTGAATAGATCTATCAACAGTCTTATAACAAACCTCACTAAATGTCTATTTGGTGGCTTTACCAATGTGGTCAGAGTCATACTTGGCTCATGTTATAATTTTTATCCATAGCTGATAAGAAGCTCCGTCTTAGGCTATATAGCCACATCAAGCCTAAATATATCCTATCCTCAACCTATTTATATTATTCTACAACTCATTTCAAAATGATGTACTCCTATTCATAGTGATGAGGAGATAATTAGGCTAGATTATGTGCACTTGAGTAATGGGCCTTCAAACATGCTTAAATAGGCAACTAGGTTCATACCCCTTGATATGGTAACTCAAAACCCAATTGTTCTCAAAGCCAATTCAGATGTAAACAACTTTATAGAGCCCTCTTTTAGACTATAAGACTTAAAGTTCAACCCCTTAACTACTTGTGTGATAAGATCCAAGGATCATTATCCCTTGAGTGTATACTCCTCTCCACTAAGTGGTAAAACAAGAATTTAATACTTCAGGCATGGGTATACCCTCAAGATTCTACCCTTAGTCATTTGGATACAAACTACCAAGGTTCCCAAACCTATTCTTCCTCCAAGATCTTAACTCTACAGTTTAGGCCTAAAAGAGTCCTAATTCCAAGTGAATGCCTTAAAATGGCCTTAACAATAAAGCTATTGGGATGTTCATTTGTAGGGATTGATATTTGTACTAGAGATTGAAGTTGCATGCTATATTCAACTACAATCATCCACCTTTCACTTACGTGTAACACAATATGAGATTCAAAAAGTGGTAAAACCAAGAGGTCTTGTTATTCTAGTTTCCCTTAAAGGGTAATCTTTGTCTGCATTATTCTTTTCATAATTTTCTCTCTGATTCCTTCCCAATTTATGTAATAGGAACCCATTTGATTCTCTCCCTCTATAATCCTAGCATTTAATATACAAACCTTTTATTTATCAACTAGTTTAATGAAGATAATATTGCTTTAGGTATTGATATTAGCAATTAACAATTTAGTATTTACAACTACAATAGTTTGACTCAAAAATCACACAATTAAATCTTGATAGCAATATCACAATTTGACTTGCTATGGAAATAATCTTGTACTTATCAATTGATGAGCTTAAGGGGCTTTATAATGAATGGTTCATAAGGCACAACACTTGGTGAAGGTTTTGCAAATGGGATTGCAAGCTTTGGGTTTAACCATGGAGGAAACTCCATAGTTAAGTGCGCTCAGGCTGGAGTAGTACTAGCATGGGCGACCTCCTGAGAAGTCCCAGTGCTTCACCCCTTTGAGAATCACCTAGATCCAATGAGTGCTAAGTGTTCCATTTATTCTCATGAGAGGTGGATTCATGTTGAATCACTACTCATGAAACATGGGTCAATGAGTTTGACTGAAAAATCACACAGTTAAATCTTGATAGCAATATCACAATTTGACTTGCTATGGAAATTATCTCCTACTTATCAATTGATGAGCTTAAGGGGCTTTATAATGAATGGTTCATAAGGCACAACACTTGGTGAAGGTTTTTCAAATGGGGTTGCAAGCTTTGGGTTTAACCATGGAGGAAACTCCGTAGTTAAGTGCGCTCAAGATTGGAGTAGTACTGGGATGGGTGACCTCCCAGGAAGTCTTGGTGCTTCACCCCTGTGAGCATCACCTAGATCCAATGAGTTCTAAGTTTTCCATTTATTCTTGTGAGAGATGGATTCATTTTGAATCACTACTCATGAAACATGGGTCCATGAGTTTGGCTCAAAAATCACACAGTTAAATCTTGATAGCAATATCACAACTGCAATAGTGTTTTGGCACTTTTCTTATATTTTTATGTGGAATGTTACATTGCTATTCAAGAATTCATATTTTGATTGTAGGATCTCATTTAATTGTATTATTTAATTTGTATGTTACATCAATGTAAGAATTTTATTCGAATCAAATTCATCACTACCCATTTTGATGTGTAGATTAGTATTTTAATCTCTAGCCTCAAAATAGCAAAGGAGATTGTGTGGTATGAAAAAAAATTGCTTACACCTGAATTTTCCAATACCTCATATACCATATTTTAAAATTGTAAATCTACATTGTTCTCTGTGTTGATACAATGCTTTGCAAGATAAGATTTGGCCCAGAACAAATTTGTCCATCACTATTTTCTATTTTGTTTTTATTGGTTATCCTACGTTTGATGGACTAATTGTATAAAGGATGTGAAAATCATATGAGCACAATGAGAGGAATACTTGATCACAACAGGCACTTTTTAATTTATTTTAGATTCCAAAGTACAATCATATCATTAATGCTTTGAGATTATCAATTTGTGTGTCACTTAATAAAACTATCTTCCAATCACTTCAAACTTAAGAAATAATAGAGTTCAAAATTTAATAAAAGTACTAATATTTGATAGGAGTCAAGTCATGTTTTGTTATCATTAAAAAGAATAAGAGGGTGTTGGATCATGGAATATATTATTGATCTATTAATAGTACAATAATAGCACTAGTACAATTTCCGCACAACAAAAATCTATCAAAATGAAAAAAAGATTCAACAATAAAAAATGTCTAGTAATAATGTTATTAGCATGTTATTAGCCTGATATACAATGAGACTATTTCATTTTATTTTTGAAACTTTGGCAGTCATCAATATTTTGACGTGGCCTACCATTGATGGTATGACAAGCTCATTGAATCATCTCTAGATGTCATCAATATTTTGATGTGGATTGATGTTGATGGCATGACAAACCTACCAAATCATCTTTAGCTAGCATTGATAGGTCGATGGGGTTTTTCATCGATGGTATAAAAAACCCATCAAATCATCTCTAGTTGGCATCCAAAGTTCAACATAATTAGTTGTCTAATGTTGCCATCTGACATAGATAGGGATGATTTTCAATAGAGTGGCATATCGATAAATCAATAGCTATGGGGTGTGTCAAACTTTCGATGCAATTCTAGTGATGTTGACTTTCGATGGTTAAGTATCAAAATTTTGACCACCCACTTGTCAAAAAATAGGTCCAAATTTACTAGTGATAGCCTACTAAGTAGCAAGTGGCAAGCATCCATGGGCACCACATCACACAAATCTTGTCTTGATACCCACCTATGGAAAACTGCACCCACACTTTCTCATTCACTAGCACATTTTGACCCTTGTTCAACTAGGTGACTTTGCAAGGGTGTGTGTGTGGTAACTTGTTGAGATTAAACTTTTGTACTACCTCCTCTAAGATTATGTTGTCAGTTGACCCTAAGTCAATGATGACTCTACACACTTTTCCTAGAATCTTGCATTTGATTCTAAACAATGCCCTTCTATGTTTAGGCTCATCTTTACTTAGTTCCCTATTCAAAACTCTCTTGAACATAAGATTCTCACCACTCTCAAAGTCAAGATTAGCCTTGGGTATTTTGATGCTACTAGCTTCTTCTTATTCATATCTTATCTTCTTCTCACCTTGTGAAGATGAGGCCTTATCAGGACATCTATAAGCAAGGTGACTCAATTGGCCACAATTATAGCTAGAAAAATGTGAACCTCTTCTCATGCATATGTTATCTTCTTCTCACCTTGTGAAGATGAGGCCTTATCATGACATCTATAAGAAAGGTGACTCAATTAGCTACAGTTATAGCTAGAAAACTATGAACCTCTTCCAAAATTTCTAAACCTATCTGTAAGAATTTGCCTAAGGGCAAAATTCACCCAGGAACTAAGAACTCAAACACAAGCACACAATAGACCAAGTAAACAAAGTATGATCAGAATTAAAATGTATTCAATAACTGGTTCCTCATAGTACACTAGGAGTTCCTGAATATAAAGGCCTCAGGAGAGCTTCTAGAATGCATAGAAATTAGCATCATGATGTGTCATACAACCAAGCACATGTCCACCAGATATGGGTTATCCTCCATTAAGCACGGAAGTAAGTGTGGTGATGAGAGGATAAGCCTACAAGGGTGTGACATGCAAAATAGTGTTGTAGACACCATGTGCTTAAATAGAGTTGCGTACTCCTATGTTGTCAACATGACAACTCAAAAGGTGTGCAAAATCTTAAGTGTCTCACAAATAAAATAATGCAAAATAATAAACTAATGCATTAAACTAAGTAAACTTAAGTAAGTGTAATAAGTAAATAGTTATTTACACCAACACCCCCCCTTAAGCGCAACTTAGAGGAATGCCCTTAAGCTTACAAACTAGGATGAAGATGCATAATGGGTCCTAGCTACTAGGCCATATTAGGTACCCATGTACATAATGAAATGCAAATCTCCCATAAAGCGGGGAAAGAGGGAAAACCTCATGGGAAAAACCCTCCCCCAAAAAGAGAGATAAATAAGGATGCATCGATGGATGGAGTAATCAAGACCCCCCTATTACGACATACATCTGGTATATACATAAGAGAATGAAAGAAGGAAGAGAGACAGAATAGGCTCCCCCCCCCCCCCCCCCAAAAAGAAGAATGCCAACAAGTGAAAGCAGCTCCGATGAAGAAGTTGGTCCAAGAATGCAGAATAGTGTTCCTCCCCTTAGGAAGAAACAATGGCAAAGGTACACTGTTGAAGATGTATGGTGGTCCTGAAACTTGCTCAAGTATCCCTATACTGATGTTGAAGTACACCCCTTCAAACTGTGCTAAAAAGAATGAATGCAGATCTGGCAAGGATGTATGTTGAACCTATTCCACTGAACCATCTGTCTCCTCTACTGACAAAGAGACCACTAATTGTTGTTCATAAGGATCCATAATCACACCAACCTCAAAAGATTGATCATGTAGAGAATGGACATGAGGATTAGAGTGAGCCCTCATAACAACTGTAGAAGAATCATCATCAATGAGAAGGTGAAAGTCTTCAAGTCTGTCTCCCAAGTCAAGTGAAGTTGGAGCTAGAAGATGAGATGTACCATGATGTGATGGACCTTTCACTGTGGCAATATAAGCACATGGACTGGACTAATGTGACTTCTCACTGCAACTGTCGATAGAACCCCACATGTTTGAACCTGTTGAAGCACTATCCTTGGTGTAACTATCAGTTTCCACTGTGTATGAAGTGCAGAGAGGAGTTGGGGATAAGCTAGGAGAACTTTCCTCAAAGTGAACATCCTTCTCCACAAAAATCTCATGTGTCTCTGGATCCATTAGTCTGTAAGCCTTCAAATTGTCTTCATAACCAATAAAGGTACAAGGCCTAGGTGTCGGTGCCTTTCAACTCCTGGAAGAAAGGTTTGCCCATGCTGGACAACCGAAGACTCTAAGGTGACTCACAACTAGTTTTCTGCCACACCATGCCTCAAAAGGAGTCTTGCCATCTAAGGCAGGATGAGGAGACCTATTAAGTATGTGAGTAGTAATGCTAATGGCTTCAACTTCAAGTGTAGGATTGAGAGACTTGGCCTTTATCATGCAACTTGCCATGGTCTTGAGAGTCCTAATCCTCATAGCTACAACATCTATCTTGTGCGAATTGAATGCTAGTGAGTTCTGAAGATCAATCCCCTCAATTCTACAAAAGTTCTTAAGTCTACTGTCAACATATATATTCTCATTGTCCACCCTTAGTACTTTGATGGCTTTCCTTGACTTGTGTTCAACATGAGTCTTGAAGTCTTGAAGCTTCTGAACCACTTCATTCTTATGATGAAGGAAGAAGACCCAAGTGAATCTCAAAAAGTCATCAACAAATGTGAGTATGTAGTGGCCTTGGTTGACTAAAGTCACTACAAAGGGTCCTACTAATACCATGTGAACTAGATGAAGAACAACTAGAGCTCGAGAAGACTTGCCTTTATCATACTTCTCCTTGAGATTCTTATCCACTGAACAAGATGAACACTCTCCCTTAGAAAAGCTGATAATAGGTAGACCTTTGACCATGTGATTTGAGAAAAGTTGTTGAAGAGAGTGGAAGTCAAGGTGACCAAACCTCTCATACCATAAGTTGATTTGAGTAGTAGAGTGAGTTAACAAGGCTTGGGAAGGACTCTTAGGCACAAAGTGGGAAAAGGAGTAAAGCCTCTTGTCATCATTGACTTTCCCCACTGCTACCAATGAATCATCTTTGAGACTTCGCACCATCATTGAATCAGGAAGGAACTCAACCTTATGACCATCTCCAAGGTGAGTGATTTGGTAAACTGATAGGAGATTGGAGCTTAGATTTGGACCATAGAGAACATCTTTTAATTCCCCATCTTCCATTTCAACATGTCCTTTCCCTTCAACTTCCATTTTAGTATCATCTCCCACGAAGATGTGTGGTACCTTTGAATGCTTCAATGAAGAAAAGTCTTCCTTTGAAGAACCCATGTGGTAAGAGGCACCTGAGTCAAGTATCCATTCTAAAGAAGAATTTGAGCTTGCCATAAGTGCTTGACCTTTACCCTTTGAAGAGGTTGGAGTTGAATCCTTGGAAGTACCTAGCACTTGAATCTTGTTCTTCTTGAGTAGATTTTCTAACTCATCGATTATTTTTGTCTTGCAATGATGCTCCTCATGATTTGGCTTTTTACAGTATGCACAAAAGAGCTTTTTCTTCTTTTCATTACTTCCCTTCTTGTTTGAAGAAGAACCACCTTGTTGAGAGCAGTCATGTTGTGTCTCAGATTGTGATTTCTGCTTCCACTGCTTCTTCTTCTTGTTGATTTTTCCCCCTTGACTAGATTTGTGATCATCACTAGCCACTAAGTCTTTGGTCTTAGATGACTTGAGAAATCCAAAATCCACCAAGTGAGATTGTTCAACAATCAACATATCTGCAAATCCATCAAAGGAAGGCTTCTGGTAAGCAGATCCCATGGTCAACCTATGATTATTAAAACTCGAAACAAAGTTAGTGTACTTAGAAGGTAGCTTCTTCAGGATGTGATGAATCAACCTATCATCCTTCATGGGATTTCCACAATCTTTTAGAAGTGCCCTATACTCATTGGCTTTGATGATATAATCCTGAATTGTGTCATAATTTTTAAGATCTAAGAGAAGTAGATCATCTTCAATCTGAAATCCCTTTTCTTCATCCACTTTACCATACAACTATTCAAGTTTATCCCAAGCTTCCTTAGATTCTAAACAATTTTTAATGTGAAAGAGAAGATCCCCATGTACACAACTCCTAATTACACCTAAAGTTTTTCGGTCTAGATTTGTCCATTCAATGATTTCTTTAGCATTAGTAGGTTTGATAATTGTACCATCAACATACAAACTATATCCTTTTTCCATTAATCTACTCCATGCAATATCTTTCCATGTAGAATAGTTGCGTGAAATTAAAGAAGGACATTTAAAACCCATGATGCAGAAATGAAAGAGCACAAAAGAGAGACACAAAAAACACAATACACACCCCCCCTTTTCACTCAATCAAAAGACTCCCCCAAAAAAGATGCTTTGGCACTTTATAAGTAGTGTGTTTACAATGGGCCACTTGTCAAAATGAACAAAGTGGACTTTCTGATTTGCTTTTACAACTGCCTTATGAGGCTGAAATTTGTCACTTAAGCATTGTAGCTTAGAATAACAACAATTCTAAAAAAGAATCAAAGCTTTATAATGCCAAAGAAGGCCTAATTTTGAAAGTGAGAAATTGGTCCACACAACCCTAGAATATGACTTCAGATCTGGAAAGTAAACAAAAAAATACACACTTTCAAAAAAATGGAACCTGAAAAAGTGACCAGATGTGCCCGTATGGAGCTTTTGAAGTTGCAAAATGCAAGATTATGAAGGTACAGTCACCAAAAAATGCAATTTCTGCAAAATATGTATACCAAAACTAGAAAACAACACCACCACTAGAAAATTTAGGAAATTCTACCTGATTTCAAAACAAATTGCACCTGAATCGGAGTCCAGATGTTTGAGATACGAGCTCACAAAGTCAGGCTGCTAAACTAAAAAGCAATCTGAAGAGGGGTCTAGAAGAAAAAGTGTGATTGTAAATTTGACGGTCAAATATCTGTCACTACAGTTCTAAAATGCCTAAAAATGACGTTCAGACAGGCGTCACATTTAACCCAGTATTCTGCTAACGTTAGCAAAAAAATCACGCCTAGGGGTGACATGGCAAGCAGACTAGACCTTCCGTACTATACAGATTTGACACATGGAAATTTTGTATTGTCTGCATGGAAAAAAGGGCTGGCTATCCATGGGTGATGTGGCAATTCTGGCTAGCTGATTCTACATGTCAAGGACAGTACACATGGCAATAGTGTGAGGCAGATCAAATGTCACATGGTAATAAATGATAGTGGGTGGGAATAGATGCCAAAGTTTTCATAGATGCCAAAAAATTGCAAAATCTGCCGCCAAATCCCTATCACGTATGTTGGAAGGTAAAAAATGGTGGAAAAAAAGCTGTCGCTACCCGGATCTTTGTAGACTCACACTGGGGAACCCTGTAGTTGCCAGAATACGTTTCGTAGAGCTCAAAAAACAAGTTGCAGCGGGCAGGAAGGTCAACAAATGCCAGAGATCCATGCAGGATGGGTACTGTCTGCGATGCCGAAGGAAGCAATTCACGATCGCCGGGGGAAATACTTCGGCATGGCTGAAAATCTCAGCAAAAAAAATCCCACATTTGTGGGGAGTGGGTGCAATGGGCTTTTAAAAAACAAATTGCCACCCACCGTAAAACAAAGGTCGTCGGAGGTGTCCCTCTTGTCGGTGAGGGTTGTTGGAATATTGAAGGGGCCACCGTACTTGCAAATTCTAGAATGGCCAGCCGGGTACATTATGGCCAAATTTTGTGCGGTACCCACTACACAGTATACATATTTGTACTGTACAACCACAGTATTGATACGCTAGCTATTTAATAAAATTCCCCTACGAATACTAAATATACTCTCCAAATGGCAGATCCAGAGTGTCACTTCCTAGGTCTATCAAAAAGAAAAATTTCTCTGAATTTTTGCTAATTCTGATGATGATGACGATGATGAAAATTATAGAGAAAATGAAAAAAATTGCAAATCCAAAATTAATCAAATAAATCTACAAAAATGACCATACCCATACTACAAATCGGGGCCTCCGGGTTTTGATTTGTAAAAAAAATTTGCCTCACGGTCGACTTTGATCCAAGGTAGGCATGCTTATAGTCGATTTTCATCGGTTCAATGTTTCGAACGCAATGGCGAGGTCAGATCTGATGCTAGACACTCCCAATTTTTGCAACACTCTAGATTTGGGCTGAGGTGTTGAAGCAAGCAAGAGGTCTCGAATGGCTTGTGATGAGAAAGTCTCCAAGTTGCTCTGATACCATGTAAGAATTTTCCTAAGGGAAAAATTCACCTAGGAACTAAGAACTCAAACACAAGCACACAGTAGACCAAGTAGACAGAGTATGATCAGAATAACAATGTATTCAATAACTGGTTCTTCATAGTAAACTAGGAGTGCCTGAATATAAAGGCCTCAGGAGAGATTCTAGAATGCATAGAAGTTATCATCATGATGTGTCATACAACCAAGCACATGTCCACCAAATATGGGTTATCCTCCATTAAGCACGAAAGTAAGGGCGGTGATGAGAGGATAAGCCTACAAGGGTGTTACATGCAAAATAGTGTTGTAGACACCATGTGCTTAAATAGAGTTGCGTACTCCTGTGTTGTCAACATGACAACTCAAAAGGTGTGCAAACTCCTAATTTTCTCACAAATAAAATAATGCAAAATAATAAACTAATGCATTAACCTAAGTAAACTTAAGTAAGTGCAATAATAAATACTTATTTACACCAACACTATCTCTTCTACCACTATTGAAGCCCCTACCTATATTGTAGTTTCCTTTTCCACCTGATTCATTACTCCACTCAGTCAATTTGGATTCTCCTTGGGATTTTCTCTCATTGCTTCTACTATCATATCTACCCTTATGTCCTCCTCTTGAGTCTCTTCTTCTACCTCTTCCCCTCGAGGTTGTGTCTTACTTCTTCCTATTATTTTCCTCTACCTTAAGTGCCAACTAATAGCACCTATGAATAGTGGTAGGTGTCCACAAACTAATCTCCTCTTGAACGCTCCATCTCAAGCCACCTAAATACCTAGCCACCTTAATGCTTTCCTCTTCTTACACTTTTGATCTCAAACAACATCTTTGAAATCATCTGAATATGAGGCAACATCCATGTCTTTTTTTATTAGAGTAATAAGATGTCATCTTATTAATTATATCATTTTGATTTAATTAGTAAGTCGCTTATTATCTCTAGTTTACTTAAGCTAAACTTTGCACATATAATAATTAATAATAATTAATTCTTTTATTAATTATTATCATGCAACCTAGGTTAGATTCTTGTTAGGTCTTGATCTCCTTTTATAAAAATTGATCTCCTTGTAATTGATTCATTCACTTTTGATTTAACAGTTTCTCTTTTTTCTCATCAAGAATGTCTCATCTATAGATCTGACAATTTTAGCCTCTATAGCTTTTGCTTCTCACTTTCTATGACAGGTGTTTACATACAGGTGACTCTCGGGAGATGTGGGGTTGATCTTTCATAAACTTCAACATGGTATCAAAGCTCCAGAACTTCATGCCCCTATTTTGTTTATGAGAATTTTGGGTTGGCTTTCATATCTATGTTTGTTCTTTGAGAGGGTTTCATTTTCAGAGTTAATTTATATTGATTATGGGGGGGGTCACTAATTTTCAAGTCACTTTGAGCCCAAATGAACATCCCCATTGAGATCAGAGTGCCCAAAAACCTTTATTTTTCATCTAGAATTTGTCCAAGTTGGACATAGTTGGAATCTGAGGCAAAATAATATTGCTTCTAGATTGGGCACATTACCCGAGGCAAAGATTTTCTAATTTTTTGACGTGCAGCTCAAGAATTTTGACTCAAAAATTGAGAATCTTTGGTATGAAAATTGAGATTTTTGGCATGGAAATCAAGATTTTTGGTACAAAAATCAAGTATTTTGAGCACGCAAATCAAGATTTTTCAGTGTGCAAACCAAGATTTTTTGTATGCAAGTAGAGATTTTTACACGCTGATAAAAAATTTTGGTGCAAATTGAGTGAGTTGGGTATGACAATAGCACACTTCCCAAGCTAATTTCTAGTACTAGTGGGTACACTTTTCAAGACATTTGGTAGGGATCCTGAGGCATTATTTTTTATTTTTCCTCTTCTAGCCCTTTTTTGACCTACCTATGGTTTTTTGGTCGTAACTTGTTCATCAAAACTCCATTTTTCACAAACAAAATGTCACTAGAAAGCTAGTTCCAATCCCATTCCAATAGTTCAATTTATTTGGACTTTTGATTTTTTTTTTTATCGATTTATGTAGTCAAAGTTAGAGGTTCTATTTTTCACTCTAGGAGACATCTTGAGACCACCTATTTTCTAGATTCTTCTTCAAGCACATCCCATTCTTTTTTTTCTTTTTTGCATCTTAATAAATATCTTGGTTATTTCATGTCCAAAGATTGATTTTTTTTTTTTAGATAACTTTTCATGGGTTTTACTATATGATGTATTAGCCTTATGTCTCTCTTGATCTTTGTTAACATCTTTTTGTAGTATTTTTGCAAATGCACTAAGATAAAGTGCCACTCTATTGCATTTTGGGATCTTGTAGATCTTTCTTTTTTTTTACATGCACTACATTATAAAGTGCCTTGGAGGGTTTCATGTTGGCCATATTCATCATCTTCCTTTGTTAAGTGAGTATTCTTTCTACAACATTGACTTCATGATGTCTCAATGACACATGCCATTATAAGTGTTTGTACTTCTTTTGCACTCTCGATGTTCCTTGTTCTTCTTTCTATAGGACATATTGCATTCAATTTTTGTGTTCATGTCTGACCTCTCAACATTATAGGGGTGTTATGTTGATTCTATTGCTTTCTTGGTTTGATGGAGTGAACTATGTATTCAATATTTGATCCTATGTACTAGGAAATTGCAGTAGATGGATACCTATTCATTTCAATGAGATAGATCATTTACCATATAGACATATTTCATTCATATTTTTGGAGGCTGTGAAGTTTCCTTCCATCTTCTATTGATCAACTCTTCAGAATTCATCTTCTATACCTGGTCATGTTCTATACAATGGAGGTTCTTCGTATCAATAATTTGGTAGTGTTTGCAAGTTCATGCTTGGGTGGTGTTCTTCATGATCATCTTTTATTCCCATCTTCTGGGGCATTCCCTAGTTTGGACGCTTCTTTAGTCCATCACTATTTCTTTTTAGCATTATTTCTATATCTTTTTGGAGTGGGTTTTTCCCATGTGGTTTTCTCTATTTCTCCTCTTTTCAGAGATTTGGTTGTGCTTGGGTACCTCATCAGGCTTTGTTGTCAAGACCCAAATTTACTTTCAGCAATAGTTTTCTAGGTTTTTAGCTACTCCCTTAGTTTTTTTTTTTTTTGGGGGGGGGGGATGTTAGAGTAATAAGATATTACCTTATTAATTAAATCATTTTGATTTAATTATTAAGTCACTTATTACCTCTAGTTTACTTAAGCTAAATGTTGGGCATATAATAATTAACTCTTTTATTAATTATTATAATGCAACCTAGGTTAGATTCTTGTTATGGTTTTGATCCTCCTTTTATAAGGATGGATCTTTTTGTAATTGATTCATTCACTTTTTGTATAGCAATTTATCTTTTTTCTCATCAAGAATGTCTCATCTAAGGATCTAGCAATTTCAACCTCCATAGCTTTTGCTTAAACGTTGTCTTCTTTTATGAAATTAAATCTCATAATCTTCTTGCAAATAGTTTTCCTTGACTTTAGCCACCATAGCCTTCCAGTTAGCTATTGGCTTCTTTCCTTCATTCTCTCTATATTCTTGTAAAAACTTCCACCAAGTCAGGGCTAGTCCCCTCAACCTTGATTTTCTAAGCCTCAATGACTCCTTCACATTCAAAATGGTTTTCCATTCCCTCTATTCATTCCATCACTAATTATGAATCCATCTTACCAGTAAACAAGAGGACTCCCTCAAGTGCTTTTCCACCCAATGCCTTGATGGATTTAAGGAAAGGATCTTCTCGCAATGGAGGGTCTGATTCAAGAATCACATCTTCCTCATACAATGTCTTTCCCTTGTATTCATCATCTTTTAAGTTCACCTTCACTTTATCACTTGTCTCTTTATGATTCATTCAACCTGGTTCTCAACTAAAACCATAACAAGATACTCATACACAATAACACCAGATATGTTAACTAGGGAAACCCTTGATCAGAGGGAAAACTTTGGTGGGGATGGTACCCAAAAAATGATTTACTAATATAAGCATTCCTTGTTAGAGGATGACCCCTATTAGGAGTCTATGAATACATTCAATACATATGAGTCTCTGTTAAGAGACTTTGAATCCCTGTTGGGAGATTCCAAGCCTATTAGGAGTTGTACCAACCCTATTAGGAGTTATGGAAGATAGCTAGACCCACGGCCCAAATAGCTTCAAGGGCAAGACCAATGAACCCACTATCCAAATGATCACTATATTATTCCTTACAGAATAATAGAAATAAATTGTACTTCCTTCCTCTCTTTTTTTCCTATCAATCGAACCTCTACTCCCTCTAATCTTGTAACCAAATCATAATACATGCATCCAATAATCCCTTTGATTGCTTACTCGCATTTAGTAAGCACTCTGCTCCTCTTTGTACTTTACACTTCATAGATTTTCCACACACTTACAAATAAGGAAAATAACTTACCTTTATACCATATCTTCAAAATAACTCCTTAAGTCAGACTTGAAGCTTTTCCAATTAATTATAATAAGATTATTAATATATTAATTACAATTACAACAGCACTATCAGCTCATAGTCTATAAGAAACTTCACATGTGTGATACTAGGGCTTGCACACTCACTAGTATCATCAACATATTGTCCTCTATCACTACTTGACTACGCATCTTCTTACTGCATCTGAGATGTAAGATAGCAAACAAATATTAGGAACTACTTCCCCAATATTTTGTCTCTAAACTACTCTCTATAAATCAAGTATAAAATTTGTATGTCTTCAACTTAAACTCTGCACACTCAACCAAGTCATTAGGACATCGTGTAGAATATGTCCATGACTACACATCACCAGACAATCAAACCATTATTTGTACCATTAAGATCTCTATCTTCTACTTAGCCAATCTTTATAGAAACCATGCTATATTCACATCAATGACAAAAAAAATCATAAATACAACATGTCAATGCTTAGGATACTCCCCCAAATTAGTATCATCAACATTCATGCTGACAATCTCCCCCTTTGGCATTGATGGAAAAATAGATGAAAAGCCATCTAAGTTCCAAGAAGATCAAATAGTGTTATGGTGTTACTGTTGACCAACATCAGTTGTCCACACACTAAAAAATCTCAATACAACAAGTACATACTCTTGCTTCTTAGACATCAATTTTTTACTTCACACTAAAAAATTCACAGTACATCAGGTGCATATTCCTTCTTCCTTACATGAATATTTCTAAATCTTTCTAAAGAGATATCTCTCCTTCATGCATATTCACTCCCCCATACTTAGGAGTTATTATCTTCCCCATACTTAGGAATTATTTTTTATGCATATTCTCTCCCCCATTGACATCAATGTCAAAGGCCTCAATCTCAATGTTACAACATACCAATTTTTAAATACCAATTGCTAATATGTTGCTTCAATTCTTCAACTAGCTCAAGTGTCTAAAGACAAAATTCAAAACCAAATACCAAGATTCCTCAATGACTCAATTCATCACATATACTCCCCCATATGGGAAGAATCAACATTTAGTCTAGGCTAATAATAATGCTTTGTACCACTAGATTGATGTACTCTCTATATCATCTATTCAGAAGTAGGCAGGGCCATAACTCCAAGCATAACTCTCAAGTACTCAAATGTATCTTTAGGCAAAGGTTTCATAAAGATATTTGTAATCTGATATTTAGTACTCACATACTCCAATATGATCTCCATTTTTTATGTTTTCTCTCTCAGCACATGATACTTAATAAATATATGCTTAGTCTTATGATGTAATACAAGATTCTTAGACATTCTCATTGTACTTGTATCATCATAGTAAATGATAACAAGTTCTTTAAACTCAATTTTGATATCCTTTAGCATCTTCTTCATCCACATAACTTGATTATAGTTATTTTCTACTACAACATACTCTGCCTCAACTGTACTCTAAGAAATGTAATCTTGCTTCTTGCTTAGCTAAGAAACAAATTTTCTTCCAAGAAAGAATGCTCCAACACTGGTGCTCTTCATGTCATCCAAATTGCCTGCCTAATCTTCATCAGTATATGCACATAGAGTGAAATCACTTGATCTATCACACCAAATTCCATATTCAAATGTTCCTTTCAAATATATGAATAGTCTCTTTATAGCTACAAAATGATATTCCTTAGGATCAACTTGAAATCTAGATAAAACCCAACTACATTTTCTTAATCTGGTCTGGTGTGAGTTAGATAATGCAAACCCCCAATCATGGATATGTATTACTTCTACTCTACTACAAGTGTCTCATCTTTTCTAGAAAACTTGTGACCTATTATTATAGGTATACCAATAGGTTTACAACTTTCTAAACCAAACCTTTTCAACAAGTCATCGAAGTACTTAGCTTGTGAAATGAAAATACCATCATGATTTTGTATAATTTGTAATCCTAGGGAAAACTTCATTTCTCCTATCATGCTCATTTCAAACTCATTATTCATCTTTTCAAAAAACTTATCACTTGATTCATCATTACCTCCAAATATGATGTCATCAACAAATATTACTATTATCAACAAACCATTCTCAACTTCTTTCAAATACAAGTTACTATCCCTCGTACCTTTAGCAAATCAAAAAATTTCTAAATAATTTTCCAACCTTGCATATCAGATTCTAGGTGCTTGCTTTAGACCGTATACAACTTTATTTAGTCTACATACCATGTCTTTGTCTTCTAATAAAGGAATACCTCTAGGTTGCTCGATATATACCTCTTCTTCAAGTTCTCCATTCATGAAGGTTGATTTAACATCCATCTAATAAACCTTGAACTTCTTATTTGTTGCATAAGCCAAGAACATCCTTACTACTTCCATTCAAGCTATATGTTCATATGTCTCCTCATAGTCTATGCCTTCTTTCTATGAATATCCCTTGTATACAAGTCTAGCCTTGTTCCTCACAAATTCGCCTTGCTCATTCATCTTGTTTCTGAAAACCCATTTGGTTCTTATCACATTCTTGACTAAAGGTCTAGGAGCTAACTCCCATGCATCATTCTTCATAATTAGATCTAATTATTCCTTCATTTCTTGAATCCAAATATCATTTTTAAATGCTTCATCTGTATTCTTAGGTTCAACATGAGATATCAAACATATCTCCTCATTCACTATGTTTCTTTTCATCACACCTTTGTCTTTGCTTCCAATATCTACTCAGGAGGATGATTCCTTGTCAGATTTCTATTAGAGGTAGGAGTTAACATCTAAAAATCTTATCTCTTCTCTAGGTTCAGATCTTTGCTCTTCTCTTTTCTAAACAGTTAGCACATCAATCTACAAATCATTGTTAGTCTCAAAGAAAACTTCAGCATTATGTTCAACAATTCTAGAATTATCTTCCTGTTTATTTGAATTATAATCTACCATTTTTTCTTTAGTTCCAAATTTTTCATCAATCCTTACATTTGTGCATTTAATTATTATCTTAATTATATAATTAAAAAATTTGTAAGCCTTGATTTTCAATGAATAACCAAGAAACATACCTTCATCACTTCTTGGATCAAACTTACCAATGTCATCATCTCTCTTAATATAACATTTGTTTCCAAATATTTTGAAATACTTAACTAATGGTGAATGACCAAACCATAGTTCATAAGGTGTCTTATTCATACCTTTTATGATATGTACTATGTTAAGAGTGTATAGTATTGTATTTACTGCTTCTCTCCAAAATATCTTAGAAACATCATTCTCAAACAACATTGCTCTTGCTACTTTTGCTACTGACTTATTCCTTCTTTCAACAATCCCATTTTGCTCAGGTATTCTAGTTGAAGATAGTTGTCTTTTGATTACATTATCTTCACAAAATATGTTAAACTCTCTAGAGGTCAATTCTCCTCTATCATATCTCAAACATTTTATCTTAACAGTAGATTCATTCTCAACTCTATTCCTAATTATCTTAAACTTCTCGAAAGCTTCAAATTTCTCTGTAAGAAATGCTACCGACATCATTCTAGTGAAATCATCAAGAAAAATCATAAAGTACCTTTTACCACATAATCCTCTTGTTCATGAAGGACCACTCAAATCTATGCAAATGATCTCCAATTTCTTTGTGGTAGTGATCTTCTTGCTAGGAAATGATACTTTCTTATGTTTAGCCAAAATACATTCTTTACACACAACATTAGTAGGCTTTGTAATCTTAGGCAAGTCTCTAATTGCAAATGTGCTACTAACCTTCACAATATTATCAAAGCATATGTGATAGAATCTTCTATGTAACAACCATTTTTTGTCCACTTTAGCTACCAAACATGTCATTTCAGTAGGATTGAACTTAAATACATTACCTATGGATCTTGTGCTTGTTCCAATCAACTTACCATCTCTATATTTGATAATGTAGGTCTTATCAATGAATTACAACTAATAACCCTTGTCCACCAACTGTCCAACACTCAATAAGTTATGCTACAATCCATCAACAAAATAAACCTAATCAATGTTAGTTTTACCATCAAGAGTAATAGATCCAATTCCTGTTATATAATAGGATGCACTGTTAGCAACTCTAATAATACCTCCATCATGATTCTTGAACTTAACAAACTTATTCATATCAATAGTCATGTGATGTGAATGACCACTATCAATTATCCCATCAAATTTCTTTTCCACTTGGGAAATTAGAGCTCTTTCTTCTCTAATTTCTCTATCAAGATCATTTTCCTTGATAGCCACAAATCCTAATTAATCATCAATTCCACTTTGACCTTTCTCATCAGATTCTTCAACTTTATTTGCATATAAACAATTTCTATCTCTATCTTTACTAGGCTTAAACTTTCCCTTATACTTTTTCTCTCTTTTAGGACATTTAGATGCATAATGAACAAATTTATCACAAGTCCAAGATTTAAAGATTTTCTAACCATCTTTTTATCTTCTCAGAAGAAGGGATATTCCTTCCTCAATCTTCTTGTCTTCATTAAATCTGCTGCTACTAGCAAAATCTCCATGTGTGCTTGCACTCCTTGTTAAATTCTAAGGTCAAATGTTCATAACACTAACAATTGTTTTGACTATAGCTAGATCTCTAGAATGTCTTAGATCTACTTTCATAGATTCTAATCTTCCAAGTAAAATTTCCTTTGTGAAATATTTAGTGCAAGACATTACTAGCTAAATGATCTGAACTACTTGCTTGAATGGTGGCATCAAAATTTTCAAGATCTTCCATATTAATTCATCTTCTTCGTTGGTTCCACCATGAGATTGAATTTTGTACCAATTTTTTATATTATACCAATATAACTTCTTACATATTCATCTTCCATTATTTTAGCATCTTAAAATGCACATATCCAATTTTGCAATCTCATTCTCTTTGCATGTGTATGACCTTCAAAAGTGTATTCTAATGCTTTCCAAATTTCATAAATGTTTCAAGTGACCTTACCTGACTATATTCATTCTCTAGAAGAGCTGATAATAGAGCTTCTATAGCTCCCATGTTTCACATGAATAAACCTCTCTTCTTTGTTGCATCCTTCAAGCTTTTCTTCTTCAATGATTTTCTTCTTACTCTTTGTCAAAACCCAATAACTTAGACCCATGCATAACTGATGAGTCTTCATATTCTCCTTCCAACTGTCATAGTTGGCCCCATCAAATCTAAGACTATTTTTTCTAAAAAGATTCAACATTGATCTCCCAAAGTTGTTAAACTTATCCTTCAAGGACCTGATGCTCTGATACCAATTGTTAGAATATATAGTCCATTGATATAACTGGGGGGGGGTGGTGTTGTGAATTAATTATCCAACTAATATCAAAATTATCAACCTTAAACAAACTTAATCATATGAGAAATATAAACTAAAACCATAACAAGATACTCATACATAATAACACCATATATGTTAACTAAGGAAACCCTTGATCAGAGGGAAAACCTTGATGAGCATGGTACCCCCAAGATGATGTAGTAATATAAATATTTCTTGTTAGAGGATGGACCTTGTTAGGATTCTATGAATACATTCAATACATATGAGTCCTTGTTAGGAGACTTTAAATCCCTATTAGGAGATTCCAACCCTATTAGGAGTTGTAGAACATAGTTGGGCCCATTGATCAAACAACTTCATGGGCAAGACCAATTAACCCATTGTACAAATGATCTTTGTATTATTCCTTGTAGAATAATAGAAATGAAATGTACTTCCTTCCTCTTCTTCCATCCTGTCAATTGGACCTCTGCTCCTTTTGATCTTGTAACCATATCACAATACTCGCATCCAATAACCCCTTGGATTTATTACTCATATTTGGTAAGCACTCTACTCCTTTTCACACTTCGCACTTCATAGATTTCCACACACTTACAAATAGAGAAAACATCTTTCCTTTATACAATATCTTCAAAATAATTCCTTGAGTCAGCCTTGAGGCTTTCCCAAGCAATTATAATAAGAAAATTAGTAGATTATAATTACAATATCATCATTAGCTCACGGTCTATACAAAACTTCACACATGTGATACTATGGCTTGCACACTTGCTGACATCATCAATAGACTATCCTCTATCACTGCCTGATTGTGAATCTTCTTAATGCATCTCAGATCTAAGATAGCAAAAAAATATTAGGAACTATTTTCCCAATATTCTATCTCTAAAATATTCTTTGTAAATCAAGTACAACTTATGTATGTCTTTGATAGACTTTGTGCACTTGACCACATCATCAGGACACATTGTAGAACATGTCCATGACTATACATCACCAAAAAATCAAACCATTATCTATACCATTTAGATATTTTTCTGCTACTCAGCTAGTCTTTATAGAAACTATGCTATGTTGACATCAATGACAAAAATAGTCATGAATGCAAAATGTCAATACTCTCCAATGCTTAGGATACTCCCCCAGAGTAGTATTGTCAACATTCATGCTAACAGAAAGACCTTATCATTACCCTAGCTCACTTATAGGACTAATCAAGGATCACTCTCTGGATTTCCTAGGGTTCTCATTAAACCTCACCAAAGGAGATTTTTCTAACACAATACTCCTTCCAAAGGTTCCCACTATCAATCTACTTACCACTGTGCACCCACTCCAAGTCACCACTTCAATACACCACATCTACACTAGCTTCTTCAAGGACCTCAACCCTGGTATAGTAGGTTGTAGGGATCCTATCTAAGTTCATTTGACAAATCTTTGTACCTTCTAGATCATAGTTTTCCATGTTTTCTTATCGACATGCTCAAAACCCTTGTTTAGGGGTAGTAGCCCTTAAGCCCCAATTAGGCATCCTTATAAACCTTTTCTCAATTAACTCACAAATTACCTTAACAAGGCCCCACACCAACCTATGTTCCTGATACCCTTTTTAGAGTACTTGAATATTTTCTAGGTCTTGGACCCTCAAAGTGTCTATATAGTGCCTTCCTAGAAAGGTGCCTATTTATAAGGGTTTCAAGTTTACCCTCATCATCTGATCTTTCATAGCATCAAGAGGTGTTCAAATGGCCTCCAGATTCCCTCAACTCCAGTCATATGGCCTTCTCTCAATTCACTACACATTCTAATTCTTGATTAACACAAACCAATCAAATTTCTCCTTCATTTGAATTATGTGAGCATCAAGTCTCCCAGTCGGGTAAACCTGGTCTTCTCTAGGGCTTGATGGTAAAAACATAAAACCATGACAAAATGACTCCAAAATAAATATTTATAATTTTTGTATAATTTTCTAGCTAATTTGAAAGGGTTGTGATGGTTCATCCAGTGGAACTCAGTCTAGAGCAATTTTTACACAACCTACTCTAACAAAACCAGTGGACAAGCTTATAAGAATGAATTTATTTCTCTTATCAAAACAAGTCTTGGAATTCTCAAATATTACACCAAGTTAACTATTAATATAAAATTCCTAAACTACAATAGATCTTCATGAATCGATCCATTGAAATAGAGATGATAGAGTTGCAAGGTGATTGTGATAAAATTGCTCAAATAGTTTGCTTCATTCAATCTCCAAAATATGTACAATTGAATTCCAACCCTTCATCTAAGTGTGAAATGATCTTATATGGCTCTGAAATATGTGTCCCAACTATTAAAAATATCTTATAACTACTTCTAACTATCTTATAACTACTTCTTGGGTCATTGGTGCAAAGTTGGCAATTGTTGTTAATGCAACTTTGCAAAGTTGTAAAATTGTCATTAACAATTTTTGCATTTTTAGCATTTTGTCACTCAAATTGACTTCCAATAGGTCCAAATTGGTCTCTTTAACCTAGATAGGGTAATTTTACATAATTTTACACATTTTGGGTTCAAAGTCAATGTTTGACCAAGTTTGACTCACCTAGGCAATATTTGACTATACATGCCAAATTATGCTAAACACTAGGCAAATATTTACCAACACAAGTAAGTAACCTTCTATTGGCCTAAACACACCTATGGACTTTATCCTAGTCCTTATTCTTTATTGGCTAGGCTTGGACTACTTACAAGCCAAAATGGTTAGGGTTAAGCCCAAAACCCTAAGTATTCTTGCATTACTATTGGATGCTATTTTATTTTCAAAGTTGCCAAGACTTATATTTTGAATATGGACCTAGATACTTTTTGTTATATTTTTTCTAATCCAAGTGGCTTCTCTTTTATTTGGACTATATATTTAATAGTTTATATTTTTCATCAATGATTGTGTGTGCAAGAATTAGAAGATAAGAATCTAATAGTTACATGCCAATATAACCAATAATACACATGAATAAAGAACCTTTAAGTTGAATATAAGACATAAAGATTTAATGTGTTTCACCCATTCTTGAGCTATGTCAAAGATTCTAATCTTATTATCCAACAAATATAAAATTATAGTCAAATACATATAAAAATACGTGATTCAATCTAGAGAAATGATTAACAATTTAACTGTGTAATAAATGATGAGTGTATAGTGCTTGCTTGATTAGTCACCACAAACTAACAATATACCTCTTAGGTGGTGATTAGGCCCCACATTAAACAATGTGTACCAATCCTCATAGTGTTGGTTTCAATATTAGTTTTCCTCTAATGATGGTTCTATGTAGTTATTTCCTTTTCAAAAGCTTTATTATAATGTGTATGATTGATTTTTATGTATCTTATGAGATATCTATTTTGAATTTTCTTTTCTCTTGGTGTCTCTTGATGGTGTTTCTTGGGAGGAGTTACATCACCTACATTGCAATGGGGGGTCTGTTAGAATATATAGTCGACTGATATAACTAAGGAGTGGGGGGGGGTGTTGTGAATTAGTTATCAAACGATTATCACAATTATCAACCTTACACAAACTTAACCATAACAAGATACTCATACACAATAACACTAGATATGTTAACTAGGGAAACCCTTGATCAAAGGGAAAATCCCGGTGGGGATGGTACTCACAAGATGATGTCCTTGTTAGAGGATAGACCCTATTAGGAGTCTATTAATACATTCAATACATATGAGTCCATATTAGGAAACTTTGAATCCTTATTAGGAGATTCCAACCCTATTAGGAGTTGTGGAAGATAGTTGGACCCACTGCCCAAACAACTTTAAGGGCGAGACCAACAAACCCACTGTCCAAACGATCTTTGTATTATTCCTTTTAGAATAATAGAAATGAAATGTACTTCCTTCCTCTTCTTTTTTCCTATCAACTAGACCTCTTCTCATTCTGATATTGTAACCAAATCACATAACTCGCATCCATTAATCCCTTAGATTGCTTACACGCATCCAATATGCACTCTGCTCCTTTTTGCACTTCTCACTTCATACAACAATCACAACATATTGCAAACAAGGAAAACATCTTTCCTTTATACCATATGTTCATAATAATTCCTTGAGTCATCCTTGAGGCTTTCCCAATTAATTATAATAAGATAATTAATTAATTACAATTACAATAGCACTATTGGCTCATAGTCTACACAAAAATTCACATGTGTGATACTAGGGTTTGCATACTCATTGATGTCATCAATAGGCTTCCTCTATTACTACTTGATTGTGCATCTTCTTACTACATCTCATATGTAAGCTAGAGAACAAACATTAGGAATTGCTTTCCCAATACTCTATCTTTGAATTGCTCTGTCTAAATCAGGTAAAACTTTTATATGTCTTTGAATTAGACTTTGTGCACTTGATCACATCACCAAGATGTTGTGTCGAAGATGTCCATAACTACACATCACCAAACAATCAAACCATTCTCCATACCATTAAGATATATGTTTGTTAATCAAAAAATCTTTATAAAAACAATGCTATGTACAGATCAATGACAAACACAGTCATGAATGTGACATGTCAATGCTCTCCAATGCTTAGGAAACTCCCCCAAATTACTATCATCAACATTTATGCTAATAATCTCCCCCTTTAGCATTGAACGATGAAAAACCATCTAACTTCTAAGAATACCAATCAATGTTTGGTTGCTACTATTGACCAGCATTTGTTGTCCACACACTAAAAAGTCTCAATACAATAGGTTCATACTCCTACTTCTTAGACATCAATTTTTTACTTCACATTAAACAATTCACAATACATTAGGTGCATATTCCTGCTTCCTTTCATGAATCTTTCTGAGTCTCTCTAAAGATATATCTCTCATCATGCATATTCTCTCCCCCATATTTAGGATTTGTTCTCTCCCCCATACCTTAGGAGATATTTTTCATGCATTCTCTCCCCCATTGACATAAATGTCAAAGGCCTCAATCTTAAAGTTTACAAGAATACCAATTGTTACATAATAGTTGTTAATATGCTACTCCAAGTCTTCAACCAGCTTGAATGTCGAAAGATACTATTTAAAATCAAATACCAAGAGTCCTCAATAAATCTACTCATCACATATACTCCCCCATATGGGATGCATCAAAATCTAGTCCAGGATAACAATAGTGCTATGTACCACTAGACTAATGCACTATCTACATCATCTATTGAGAAGTAGGTAGGGGCATAACCCCAAGCATACCTCTAAAGTACTCAAATATATATTTAGGGAAAGGCTTCATAAAGATATCTACAATCTAATCTTTAGTACTCATGTACTCAAATTTGATCTCCTTTTTTGTTTCTTTCTCTCTCAACACATGATACGTAATAGATATATACTTAGTCTTAGAATAAAATACATGATTCTAAGACATAATCACTATACTTGTGTTATCACAGTAAATAATAATAGGTTCTTCAAACTCAATTATGATATCCTTCAACACATGCTTCATCCACATAACTTGATTACAGTTATTTGTTACTGCAACATACTCTACCTCAATTGTACTTTGAGAAATGCCTGTTAGAAATAGGGAATACTTAGAGCAAGAAGGGGGGGGGGGGGGTGAATCAGTATTCTACAAAATTTTGTTACCAAATGGATATTATTTATTACTTTGAACCATACATAAGAAAGTAAACAAGTAATGTTGAATAGTAAGAGTAAGCATGCACAAAGAGAACTCATAACAACATATTTTGTTAACTAGGGAAACCCTGGCCAAGGGAAAACCTCGAGGGGAATGATGCCCACAAAGATATATATATATAAGGAGACTTTGAATCCCTATTAGGAGATTCCAACCCTATTAGGAGTTGTGGTACAATGTATGCAAGAAGAGCTCACTGCCCAAACAAGTAATTTATCCTTTAAGTTCCTGAAATACAAAAGTGTAGATGTTGTAACTTCTTTCTAGTTGATCTCTGACCTAAACTCAATCTCAGATCACAAAATCAGGTTATCAAAAACTCACTTTTTTTATATGATACAAAACTTTATATTCATAACTTTCATACATAACTTCGGAATAAGCTCGCAAGATATCTTTGCATAAATACCATGCCTTTTCACAAATTGTTGCTAGGTCAGCTAGGACCTAAATAAACTTACCAACTTAGAGTAAACATCTAGGATGTCATCCGTAATTGTCCAAGTAATTATTTTGCAAACAAAATAATTCCTTTACCTTTCATTCTATTGTTCAATACACAATTATACTGGTAAATCTTAAATATCTCTTTTCTGTATTGTTTATACTGATGTATGTGGTTATACACATCATCATAAACATGTATACTATTTCCATATAACCTCTCTCTAAAAAATATCATCATATAAACAAGTTATACTTCAAATATTGTTCTTTGTTCCTTTCTGCTAAACACATAACTACATTCACTAGAACTTGAATAATAAGTGTCAAATTTAGTATTCCTACAAGAAACATTAACCACATGTTCAAATCACTTCATTCTTCCTCCATATAACCTTGCTAGTCATAGTATGACATCAGCAACAAGTTGCATACAAAATAATACACTATTTTAAACCATTTTCATAATTAGACAATTTTTTGAGTACTAAAAAGCTAAGTATCATTATTTCTAAGGTTTTCTACAAGAATGTACATGATGTGTTGCCATTAATGAAAAAAATTAAATATCAATCTCCCACTTTGGCATTGAAGGAAAAAAAAGTAGGGAAAAATGGCTAAGTATCAAAACTTTACCAAAACTTACAACATTACGACACTTACCATCTATTACAAATGCTCCATCTTCAATTAATTTCAAATGCTCCCCCTTTTGATATGAATAAAAAATGCATAACTTACTTACAATTTTCTTATACAACTTCTCCCCCTTTGACATCAAGGACAAAGGTCGAAATGTCCAAAAAAATTATCAAAAAGTTTTGTTTAACTGCTGTCAAAAGCTATCAAAACTTGTCAAATTTTTTGTCTTGCTTCCTCAAGCTGATATCATCTTCTTACAATCATCAAAAATTTCCTTTATACTATCCATACCTTTCTCCTATGTGTCCTTGGCTACTTTAGTAGTAGTGAGAATTGCACATAAGGCATATGATGCAATCTCAACTACATTAAGTTTAGAATATAAGAAATTAGAATAAGTGTCCTTTATTTTAACACATTCCTCTAATTGTCTCTCAATAGATTATAGTTTCAGAGCTATAGATTGTCTAAAATTGGATAATATTCTCAAAATTTTCTCTTTTTCAAGTTGTAGTTTCTTGATGCCAGTGTGAACACCAGTAACTTGTCCTTCAAAATCATCAACTCTACTAGAGGGTTTTTGTAACTGACATGTCAAAGCTTCTAGCTCACTCAGTTTCCCTTCAATCTTATTATCCAAAACTTTAGTCAACTTGTGAGATAAAATATATTTGATGTACAGTACCTTGCCATCTTGTTGATTTCTTTAGAGTTCTTTGATACAAGTATCAAAGCTCAACAAATCATTCTTTGTGTTTTGACAAATAGTGCTAAAAAGATTAGCATCATGAGAAATTTGAACCTTAGACTCTGCAGCACTTTAAAAATATGTAAATTCATCATCAAAAGATTTTACTACTACTTTGGCTCTTTGTTCAAGGTATGCTTCTGTATGTTTGGTTGCCAAAGTGCTATGCAATCTATTAGTCACCTCCATTAATGTCCTTTGTAGACTCTTGACTTTCTTGTTCTCTCGATCAACTTGGTTGAAGATGAGATCAAGTCAAATTGATCATCATCACACTTGTAAGGTTGGCAAGAGACAGTGGAGTGCATGAGCTAGATGCTTTAGTCTCATCTTCCTTCTATTTCTTCTCTGTTGTCTCCCTTGTTTTTCTCTCTTCTTCTTCCTTCTCGTCTTTTTTCCTTCCTTTCCTTTTCTTTCTTTTCTTCTTCTAGCTTCTTCTCTTCTTCCTCTTCTTTTCTTCTTTCTACTTCTTTTCCTCCTCAAGCAACTTCAACTTGGCTTCTTCAACCTTTTTCTTTTCCTCTTCTAACTACCTTTTCTCCTCTTCAATTAGTTTTAATTGATCTTGAATGTTTTTGGAATGGGACTTAGTCTAATCAAAACTTACAAAAGGATCATCATCGATATTAATAGTAACATTTGTTTGATCTTTTTCAATTGTATCACTATTTACTAACACTTCCAAAGTTTCTCTGCAATGGTAGGTGTTTTTTTTAACTCAAACATCATCTTGTTGATTATTGTAGTTGTTTCACTTATTATGAAATTCTTCTCACCTCCCATAAATAGAAATGGCCTCATCTTACTTTGTAATTAAGGTGCTAGTTAGTTCATCAATTTCCTAATTTCTTCTTCATCGTTCGTTTTGCACATAGTTCTTAACATGGATTTTTACAGTTCCATTTATTCTTCACGAACTAGTGCCTTCTTTTCTATAAGTTTGTTATAGACTTTCTAATTCAAAATTCCTTTAATATCTTCAAGTTGCAAATTATTAAGAATCATATATCTCATAGTAGAGATATCATTCTGCTCTCTCTTAATATCATTGTAGAAATTATAAAATTTATTAATTTGCACAAAGTTCTCCTCATTGAAAATAGTTGTGCTAATCTTTTCTATCTTTGATTTTTAGGGTTTCCTTGTTTTACCTACTGATTTTTTAGAAGCAATAATATTTTTAGGTTGTTTGACTTCTTGTTCATCTTCTTCTTCCTCATTGGATTCTTCAATTGTCAACAATGTTTTCTCCCTTTTCTTAGGTTCAATATCTTGTTGCTTGATTCTTTTTGACTAGTGAGTTTTAATTTCTACTAGACTTGCATACTTCCTTTTGGGTTCACTAGGTTGCTTGGCTGATACAACATCATATGGTATGCTTTGCTCTATAGGAGTTGCTACAATAGATACATTGGATGCTTGACCAACTGATAGAGGTGGTACATACATCACACCTTGTTCACCAGTTTTTTCCAGTCCAAAGATTGTTTTTCTAACTACCTATGATTCTCTTTTTGTCATACTGGCCTCAATCAATGCTTTCTTCATCATAGTCTCAACCTTCTTTTGATATGTTTTTTCTAAGGATGTCTCATGAGTTGACTGAGTTATCTCTTCATATATTCCAAATTTGTATGAGGCTTTGTCCTTTCTGGAGTTTAATAATAGATCAATGTAACCAATAGCTACGTCATCACTCAATTCATAACCTAAAGGTTTAAGAAATGTTTCCCTTGGTTCTACTACTTCAACATAAGTTAGGTTTGTATCTACCATAAAGAACATGTCATCCTTAAGTCTATCAACAATTGCATGTGCAATTATGAATCTTTGTTTCATTTCATTTTAGAATGTTCTCATAATCAATTGCCACTATCCAAGATTTTATCTACAGTATGCCTTTTGCATACATCTGTTATCTTATCCATAGTACATCTTTCACTACTCATGATCTTTAAATGAAGTTTCAAATTCCGGTGTTGTGAACAAGCTTAATTTAACTTGGTTGAATCAAACTCGATTACTAACTTCAATCTTCCTTTCTCTGCATCATCTAAATTTTGCTCAAATCCAATAGTTAATCCCTTTACAAATGTCTCATCAAGTTCTTCTCAAAGTTCACTAACTACATTTCTTTGATCTTCCTTATCTTTGTTAGTTCTGAAGTTCCTTCTGTCATTCAGAAGTTTCTTCCATTGTTCCTTTTCTCCATTCTGCAATACTTCGCTAAATATTTGAAATTGTTTCATAACTAACATACTAGGGTTTTGCTTCTAGGATTATGTTGATCAATGGGTGCTTGAATTCTAGGCTATGTGTCAAAAGTTGTTATAACACATGATCTACTTTCTTTCTTCATAAGGTTTTCTTTCTCTTGATGTCCTCTTATTAGATCTTCTTCTATCTGTAGGGTTAGTATTTCCAAACATTCTACTATTCCCTTTATCATTATCATATTTAGCTTTCTTAAAATCAATTTCTTTATGACCAATACCATGACAATTATGATAATAAAAATTTGTAACATGATTAAATAACTTATTTGTACAATCTTTTTTCATATGACTTATTTCATTACATGAAAAACATATACTTCTAAATTCGTACCTAGTTTCTTTAGGAGATTCAACTTGCTTAAGTCCATTCAATTTCTCAGTTTCCTTGTCTTGTCCAACTTCTTTAGATTTATTAGAAGATTAACTAGATTCAATCTTATCATCATATTTATCTTTTTCTTTTAGATCTGATCCACTTTCAGGTTTCTTTGTAGACATGCTAAATAGGTAACCATGACCAATCTTATCATAGGTAGGTCTTTGTAGTGACATTTGTTCATCAAATTTTTCTCTACTAGAATAAATCTTTTCAAGTTGTAGCTTGCTTTGAGTTAGTCCACCTTTCACAATAGTGTTGTACTTTTGAACTTCTTCATGATCTACTTTTAATGCTTCAAGTTTAGATGTCCTCTTTGCTAGATTGGTTGTAGGATCTAAATTTTTAGTTTTCAAATTAGATTCAACTTTGCTAGGATCATTCTTCAAACCCAACTTTAGATAGGTAATCTTCAATTCATGCTTCAAGATCTTATGCTCTATTTTTAGCTTTGAATATTCATCATCACCAATTTCAAATTCAATAGATTCAGGATTGGATTTGAGATGTTCAATCTTGTCCTCCAATTGTTAAATGTACACTTTGGAGTCTTCATAGCTATTTCTCAGATTATCTCTTTCTTTAGTAAGGAGCTCAATTTGTTCAAGTGCCTCTTCAAGGTTCTTCATCAACTGTTCCATATTCATAAGGATCTTACTCAAGTTGTTAAGCCTCTTCTAAGTAATTGAGGTCTAATACCAATTGTTAGAAATAGGGAATTCTGAAAGTGGGGTGAATTGATATTCTACAAACTTTTGTTACCAATTGGATATTATTTATAACTTTGAACCATGCATGAGAAAGTAAACAAGTAATGCTAAACAATAAGAGTAACCATGCACAAAGAGAACTCGTAACACCATATTGTGTTAACTAGGAAAACCTTGGCCAAGGGAAAACCTTAGTGGGAATGATGCCTGCAAAGATATATTGATATATATATTCCTTGTTAGGAGTCTATAAACACATTTAGTACATAAGAGTCCCTGTTAGGAGATTCCAACCCTATTAGGAGTTGGGGTACAATGTATACAAGAAGAGCTCACTACCCAAACATGCACTTTCAATTACAAGAAGAGCTCATTGCCCAAACAAGTAATTTATCCTTTAAGTTCCTCAAATACAGAAGTATAGATGATGTAACTTCTTTCCATCTGATCTTTGACCTCAGCTTGATCTCGGATCAAAAAATTAGGTTATCAAAAACTTTCTTTTTGCATATGATACAAAACTTTGCATTCATAACTTCTGAATAACCTCACAAGATGTTTTCACATAAATACCATGTCTTATCACAAATCGCTTCTAGATCAGCTAGGACCAAAATAAACTTACCAACTTAGAGTAAACATCTAGGATGTCATCCCCAATTGGTCAAGTAATTATTTTTCAAAAAAAAAATTCCTTTACCTTTCATTATGTTGTTATGTACATAGTTATACTAGTAAATCTTAAATATCTATTTTTCATACTGTTTGTACTAATGTTCACAGTTATACACATCATCATCAAAATGTATACTATTTCCACATAACCTCTCACTAAAAAATATCATCATATAAACAAGTTATACTTCAAACACTATTCTTTGTTCCTATCTAATAAACACATAACTGCATTCACTAGAACTTGAATAACAAGTGTCAGAGTTAGTATTCTTGCAAGCAACGTTAATCACATGTTCAACTCACTTCATTCTTCCTCCATGTAACCTTACTAGTCATAGTATGACGTCAACAACAAGTAGCATAAAAAAAATACACTGTTGTAAACCATTTTCATACTTAGACAATTTTCTGAGTACCAAAAAGCTAAGTATCTTTATTTCCAAGGTTTTCTACAAGTATTTACATCATGTGTTGTCATTAATGACAACATTTTCATATCGTCATATAGCCAATTGTCAACAATGCAATCTTGTTTCTTGCTTAGTCAAGAAACCTTTCTTCCTCCAAGATAGAATGGTCCACCACTGGCGCTCCTTTTTTCATCCATACGACTTGCCCAAACCACATCAGTATATGAACATTGAGTGAAATCATTCAATCTATCATACCAAATTCCATAGTTAGATGTTCCTTTCAGATATTTGAATATCCTCTTTACTATTGCATAATGATACTCCTTAGGATCAACTTGAAATCTAGCTAGAATCCCAACTACATATGCTATGTCTTCTCTAGTGTGAGTCAGATACTGTAAACCTCCAATCATGAATTTGTTTCTCTTCTACTCTACTGCAAGTGTCTCATCTTTGTTGGATAACTTGTGACCAATTATCATATGTATACCAATAGGTTTACAACTTTCTAAACCAAACCTTTTCAATAAGTCATTCAAGTATTTAGCTTTTGAAATGAAAATACCATCATTGCTTTGTACAATTTGTAATCCTAGGAAAAACTTCATTTCTCCTATCATGCTCATTTCAAACTCATTCTTCATCTCTTTAGCAAACTTATCACTTGCTTCATCATTACCTCCAAAAATGATGTCATCAACAAATATTACTATTATCAGTAAACCATTCTCAACTTCTTTCAAATACAAGTTGTTATATGTCGTACCTTTAGCAAATTCAAGCTTTGCCAAATAAATGTCCAACCTTGCATACCATGTTCTAGGTGCTTGTTTGAAACCATATAGAGCTCTCTTTAGTTTTCATATTATGTCTTTTTCTTTTGATAAAGGAAAACCTTCAAAATAATAAATATATACCTCTTCTTCAAGTTCTCCATTCAGAAAGGTTGATTTAACATCCATCTAATAAACCTTGAACTTCTTATTTGCTGCATAAGCCAAGAACATCTTTACTACTTCCATTTTGGCTATAGGTGCATATGTCTACTCATAGTATGCCTTCTTGCTATGAATATCCCTTTCATACAAATCTAGCCTTGTTCCTCACAACTTTGCCTTGCACATTCATCTTGTTTCTGAAAACCCATTTGGTTCCTATCACATTCTTGTCTTAAGGTCTAGGAACTAACTCCCATGTATCATTCTTCACAATATGCTCTAACTCTTGCTTCATTGCTTGAATCCAATGATCATCTTTACATGCTTCATTTGTGCTCTTAGGTTCAACTTAAGATATCAAACATATATCTTCATTTACTTTTTTTCTTGTCATTGCACCTTTTTCTTTGCTTCTAATTGTCTACTCAGGAGGATGATTCTTTGTCAGATTCCTGTTAGAGGTAGGATTTGGCATCTCAACTCTTATCTCTTCTCTAGGTTTAGATATATGCTCTCCTCTTTTATCAACAGTTGGCACATCATTGTTAGTCTCAAAGAAAACTTTAGCATTTTGTCTAACAATTCCAGAAGTATCTTCTTCTTCATTTGAATTATAATCTACCATCTTTTCCTTAGTTCCAAAATTTTCATCAATCCTTACATTTTCTTAGAATCATTATTCTCAAACAACATTGCTCTTATTGGTTCTACTACTAATTTATTTCTTCTTTTAGCAATGTAATTATGCTTAGGTGTTCTAGGTGAAGATAGATGTCTTTTGATTCCATTCTCTTCACAAAATATGTTAAACTCTCTAGAGGTGAATTCTCCTCCTCTATCTAATCTTAAACACTTTAACACTAGATTCATTCTCAACTCTATTTTTAAATATCTTAAACCTCTCAAAAGCTTCAGATTTTTCTTTAAGAAATACTACCCACATCATTCTAGCAAAATTATCAAAAAAAATCATAAAGTACCTTTAACCATAGAATCCTCTTGTTCTAGAAGGACCGCTTAGATCTATGTGAATGATCTCTAGCTTCTCTGTGGTAGTGAACTTCTTGCTAGGAAATGATACTTCTCTATAGCAGTGAACTTTTTGCTTAGAATCATCATTCTCAAATAACATCGCTCTTTTTGGTTCTACTACTGATTTATTTCTTCTTTCAGCAATGTAATTATGATTAGGTGTTCTAGGTGAAGATAGATGTCTTTTGATTCCATTCTCTTCACAAAATATGTTGAACTCTCTAGAGGTGAATTCTCCTCCTCTATTTGATCTCAAACACTTTATCTTAACACCAGATTCATTCTCAACTCTATTCTTAAATATCTTAAACTTCTCAAAAGATTTAGATTTCTCTTTAAGAAATGCTACCCACATCATTCTAGCAAAATCATCAACAAAAATCATAAAGTACCTTTCACCATAGAATCCTCTTGTTCTAGAAGGACCATTAAGATTTGTGTGAATGATCTCCAACTTCTCTGTGGTAGTGAACTTCTTGCTAGGAAATGATACTTTCTTATGTTTAGCCAAAATACATTCTTTACACACAATATTAGTAGGCTTTGTAATCTTAGGCAAGTCTTTGACTGCAAATGTGCTACTAACCTTCACTATATTATCAAAGTTTATGTAACAAAATCTTCTATGACACAACCAACTATTTTCCACTTTAGCTATCAAACATGTCATTTCAGTGGGATTCAATTGAAATACATTACCTCTAGATCTTGTGCATGTTCCAATCAACTTACCATCTCTGTCTTTGATAATGTAGGTCTTCCCAATGAATTGCAACTGATAACCCTTGTCCACCAACTATCCAACACTCAAAAAGTTATGCTTAAATACATCAACAAAATAAACATCATCAGTGTTAGTTTTACCATGAAGAGTAATGGATCCAATTCCTGTTATATGACAAGTTGCATTGTTACCAACTCTAACAATATCTCCATCATGATTCTTGAACTTAACAAACTTATTCGTATCACCAATCATGTAATGTGAACAACCACTATCAATTATCTAATCCTATTGTTTCCCACTTGAGAAATTAGAGCTCTTTCTTCTCTAATTTCTCTATCAAGATCATCTTCCTTGATAGCCACAATTCTAATTCATCATCACTTTCACTTTGACCTTTCTCATCAAATTCTTCATCTCCATTTGCATACGAATATTTTTTATCTCCATCTCTTCTAGGCTTAAAATTTCCCTATATGTTTTCTTTCTTTTAGGACATTTAGATGCATAATGACCAAATTCATTACAAGTCCAACATTTAAAGATTTCCTTACCATCTTTTCTTCTTCTCACAAGAAGGGCTATTCCTTCCTCAATCTTCTTGTCTTCATCGGATCTGCTGCTGCCAATGAAATCTCCATGTGTGCGTGCACTCCTTGTCAGATTAGGTTGAATGTTCAAGGCACTGAAAGTTATTTTGACTTTTGTTGGATCTCCAAACTACCTCAAATTTACTTCTAGAGATTCTAATCTTCCAAGCAACATTTCCTTTGTTAAATCTTTAGTGCAAGGCATTACTAGCTGAATCATCTAAGCTACTTTCTTGAATGGCAGAGTCAAACTTTTCAAGATCTTGCATATTACTTCATCTTCTTCCTTAGTTCCACCATGAGACCAAATTCCTACAACAATTTCTAATATTCTACCAATATAACTTCTTACAGGTTGACCTTCCATCATCTTAGCATCTTGAAATGAACATATCCAATCCTACAATCTCATTCTCTTTGGATGTGTATCACCTTAAAAAGTAGATTCTAATGCTTTCCAAATTTCATAAGATGTTTCAAGTGACTTTACCGAACTGTATTTATTCTCTAGAAGAGTTGATAGTAAAGCTTCTCTAGCTCTCATGTTACACATGAATAGATCTCTCTAATCTCCATTGCATCCTTCAAGCTTCAACAATTTTCTTATTGCTCTTTGTCAAGATCCAATAACCCGGGACCCATGCACAACAGATGAGTCTTCATCTTCTCCTTCTAACTATCATAGTTGGCCCCATCAAATCTATGACTATCCTTTCTGAAAAGATTTTTCATCGATCTCCCAAAGATGTTAAGCTTATCCTTCAAGGACCTAATGCTCTGATACTAATTGTTAGAATATATAGTCCACTAATATAACTAAGGGAAGGGGGGAGGGGGCGATGAATCAATTATCCAACTATTGTCACAATTAACAACCTTAAAAAACTTAACCATATGAGCAATATAAACTAAAACCATTACAAGATGCTCATACACAATAACACTATATAAGTTAACTAGGGAAACCCTTGGTCAAAGAGAAAACCCTAGTGGGGATGGTACCCACAAGATCATGTAGTAATATAAATGTTCCTTATTAGAGGATGGACCCTGTTAGGAGTCTATGAATACATTCAAAACATATGAGTCCCTATTAGGAGACTTTGAATCCCTGTTAGGACATTCCAACCCTTTTAGGAGTTGTGCCAACCCTATTAGGAGTTGTAGAAGACAGTTGGACCCACTGCCCAAACAGCTTCAACAGCAAGACCAATGAACCCACTGTCCAAATGATCTCTGTAGTATTTCTTGTAAAATAATAGAAATGAAATATACTTTCTTCCTCTTCTTCTGTCCTATCAACTAGACCTCTGCTCCTTCTGAACTTGCAACCAGATCACATAACTTACATCCAATAATCCCTTGGATCGTTTACATGCATTCAGTAAGTACTATGCTCCTTTTCACACTTCACACTTCATACAACAATCACAACACACTACAAACAAGGACAACATCTTTCCTTTATACCATATCTTCATAATAATTCATTGAGTCAGCCTTGAGGCTTTCCCAATTAATTATAATAAGATAATTAATTAATTACAATTACAATAGCATTCTCGGCTCACAGTTTATACAAAACTTCACATGTGCGATACTAGGGCTTGTGCACTCACTGACATCATCAACATATTGTTCTTTGTCACTTCTTGAGTATGCACCTTCTTACTTCATATTAGATGTAAGATAGTAAACAAACTGTTAGGATTAACCTCAAACAGAAATAATAGTTACATGCAAATATAACTGATATCAAAAAATAATAGATCGCACATAAGAGAACACAAGACACCAAGATTTAATGTGGTTCACCCAATCCCTAGGCTACATCCACCAACAACAAGTCTAATATTATTATTATCTAGTGATTACAACCTGATTACAATATGTAATCCCTTACAGCTCAATACTACTGCAAGAACCAATTTTTGCATCACACATTATGAAAATCCCTAACCTTAAGCCTTTTATACAAGCTTTTTGCCGCTTATAAAATTAGGGCTAGAATAATAGAAAATAGTAGCCAATGCCTTTTACAATATAAGATCATTTTTGGCTTCAGGGGTGCTGCCCCTGAAAACCCCCGCGAGGGCATTGCCCCTCAACCCCACCCTGTACTATGAAAGGGAGCACACCTAAGGTGCTGCCCCCAAATCCACATAGAAATAATATGGGGAGAAAATTGCACCGAATAAACCTCCAAGTTTGATTAGGCTCCACATCACAACAATCTCCCACTTGGAGACTAGTTAGGCTCCACAACAATAACCTCCCACTTTGAGACTGATCATAGCACTACTAAACATGTAGCTCCCACTAGAATATCAAACCACCCTAGACTCTGTTGTTCTTTTATTTTGTTTAGTCTAGAAGACCAACCAACGTTGAAGAGGAGTTCAATTTCTCCTTTGTTACTACCTTGGTAAACATATCTGTTGGATTATCATTTGTATATATATTCTCCAGCTTTAACTGTCCATCACCCAAAATTGATTAAATGAAATGGTACCCCAACTGTATGTGCTTAGTCTTTGAATGCAGAGCCAAATTCTTTACAAGATGAATGACACTCTGGCTATTTGTGAAAAAATAATTATCCCTCTGTGGATGTCCCAACTCTTCCATGAAGAACTGAAGCCATACCATCTCCTTGCCTACCTCTGTAGTAGCAACATACTCTACCCATTAAACTTGTCAAACCTTAACTTACCCTCATCTGTCATCGCTCCCACTCAACTATGAGACTCCCACTTAACTGTGAGATCTTCCTACAGAGGATTGCAAAAAAAAATTGATTACAGTTTGGCTCTGATACCACTTGTTAGGATTAATCTCAGATAGAAATAATAGTTACATGCAAATATAACCAATATTAGAAAATAATAGATCACACATAAGAGAACACAAGACACCAAGATTTAACGTGGTTCCCCCAATCACTAGGCTACATCCACCAACAGCAAGTCCAATATTATTATTATCCAGTGATTACAACCTAATTACAATCCATAATCCCTTACAGCTCAATACTACCTCAAGAACCAATTTTCGCATCACACATTATGAAAATCCCTAACCCTAAGCCTTTTATACAAGCTTTTTGTCGCTTACAAAATTAGGGCTAAAATAATTTTAAAATAGTAGCCAACACCTTTTACAATATAAGGTTTTTTTTGGCTTCAGGGGCATTGCCCCAAAAACCCTCATCAGGGCCCACCCTGTATTACGACAGGGAACGCACTTGGGGCGTTGCCCCTTGACCTTGTTTTGGGGGTGCTACCCCCGTACAAATAATATGGGGAGAAAACTGCACTAAATAAACCTCCAAGTCTAATTAGGCTTCACATCACAACACAAACATCAGGAACTGCTTTCCCAATACTCTGTCTCTGAACTGCTCTTTGTAAATTAGGTACAACTTACATATGTCTTCAACTTTGACTTGTGCACTTAAACACACCATCAAGACACTATGTCAAACATGTCCATAATTGTGCATCACCAGACAATCAAACCATTGTCAATACCACTAAGATCTCGGTCTGCTACTCAGTCAGTCTTTACATAAACCATGCTATGTTGACATTAATGAAAAACACATTCATGAATGCAACATGTCAATACTGTCCAATGCTTAGGAAACTCCCCCAAAGTAGTATCATCAGCATTCATGCTAATAGGGTTTTTGTGATTTTGTGTTTTGTCTGAAACTGAGGTCTCTATTTCTTTTAAGCCCAATTTATATTTATTTTTTATTTTTTTAATTAGCAATGGACTTAGGCATATTTTCAATAGTTATTGACCAAGCTATTGTTGAAGTGAACTAATCTATAAAACAAAATTGTTATGGGTCCCATGCTTTTGGCTAATAAATATCTTGAATATTCTTGCTTCTAAGATCAAGAGCTATTGTAAGGGGGTTTTCTCTTCCCTTTTCTAAAATCATAATTTTATTTCTCGTATTGAGGCAGAAAGAGCACTGATGGACTATTTTGATTTCCAAGGCATGCTCGTTGGTTTTTTCTTCTAATATTCCCATATAGGTGGATTTGTGTCCTATAGAGATGGAGTTCAATAGTGTTTCTCAAAAAAAATTGATGATCAAACTAATTTTTTAATGAGTGACATGTAGCATGTTACTATGATTATTTTGATCAAGGTCTAAGGTTGATTTCCTGAAATTAAGAAGATGGTTGATAAATAAAAAAGAGATCATGGCAATTTGAATGTATATCATATGTGTCATGAAAATGTTCTATCCTTTGTAACAAAGTAGAGCAAATATATGTGTGATGGTTATGTGAGGAAAATTGCAAAATCATCTAAATAATAGAACAAAATGGAACTAATGTGAAACAGAGGAAAACAAATCAAAATTGGAGTAGAGCTATGAATAAGATTTTTTATTTAAAGAAACTTGGGAGGGCAACAAATAGATGATAAATAGACAATGAAGGAAGGAGGGCGAGGAAATATTTGGCCATAGAGAGAATTTGAGGAAGTACAACTAAAGATACTTCTATTGAAAAAAATCATTTCGAAAGCTTCAAACCTTTTATTAGTTCCCGCAGATAGCATTCAATGCACTTTTACTTTTTAATTTGTTTGTCCAATTAGAACACTTTATTATTCAATTAGCTTTTGAGCTATAAAGTTCTCATATTTATTGTATTTAAAATAATTCAACTCAATATATTTATTGACAACTTAAGTGGTTGTTTTGTGCTACATTAGGGAGTGCAACTTTTTCCTTTATTTGTTTCTCCAATCAAAACAATTTATTATTCAATTAGTTTTTGCAACTATAAAGTCTTCATCTATATTATATTTGAAATAATTCATAAATCCATCTCAATTTGATTTTTTTATAATCTAGAAGAAATTATTATTCTTAAAATAAATAAAATTCTTCCTATTATAGTATTATACTACGATTCTTCCTCCTAAGCCACATGACAACACAATGGAATTGGTTTTCACAATTAAACCGAGACTTTAATTATAATGTCTAATTCAAACTTTGTCTATAATCACAATTTACAGCGATCACCATGGTCCTCTTCACCTCGCACATTTAATATCTATAAAAACAACAAACTTTTGACAGGAACATATAAAAGACCTAATTGAAATAGTTAGTAGTTCATAGATTGGAATTCAGTATAATTTAATTTCATATTTTATCGAAAAAAAACACATTAATACAAACTAAGATTTAAAATAAAAATAATATATTATAATTTTTTCTTTATCATATGTGATTTATCCATCTCAACTCTTATTTAATATAAATTAAATTTAACACATAAATCACTAAAACTCTCAAACAAAAACAAATTGTACTCAATTCCTCCACAATCCACACAATTTTGTCATATTATGTACTTAATAAAAGTAACTCCACCTTGAAAAAAAAAATTGGAATGGGCCCAATAGCATTATGAATGGATAGAATATGAGCATATATCTTTCAAAAATGAATGGATGACTCCAAAATGAAAGCCAATAGTGTATGAGAAGCACCATCCATGCATTTTAAGGTGAGGAACAAGATGGATGATGATGATGTCCTTCTATGGGTGGATAGCAGCATTCACACGGATAAGGACATCTTCTTGGCCTTTCCTTTCCCATCATCACTTCCGCTTTCACTTCCTTTGCTTCCCCCTGGATTTTTCACACAAAGGAAAACAAAACATCATTACATCACACTGAAAAGTTAATGCAATTTTCTTATCTTGTCATCTAACTTCGTCAGATAGCTTATCATCAATGTGTGATAGGAAAAGCTTCTTGGAGAAAATGAGAGATTGGGGAATCGAGAAGCACGTTGGCTGCATCAACCAGTGGACCCCAACATTCCACCGTGTCGTATTCCTTCACATTTGAATGGAAGTACACCCAAACCAATGCCTCCTCCAACCCTACCACAGTTTTTTTAAACTGTTAATCATATTTGATTTAATTTAGTCTGATTCAGCTAACTGATCAACATAACATGGATAATTTAAGTTGCAGAACAATCAAACTCTGTAGAATATGCTTCTGAATTCGACTGTGTTTGATTTTTTTGCATGAACAATTTGGATCACACTCCGTAATTCATTATCGGGATGAAGGAGCAATCTGTTTCCCTCTTCAAAATGCTCATGCAAAAAATCGAACACAATCAAATCTAAAAGCAAATCTTACGAACACATGAATTGTGAAGGGCGAGCAAACCTGGACAGCTGTTGAAAAACACTTCATCTCCATATCTGAAAGCTTCCAAAACCTGCACATTTCAATGCCCACAATTCATTAGTGCATAGAAATGTTTCACTATATACTTAAGATTGAAACAGAGATTTTTCTGAGGCTTTGTAGGGTTAAATGAAGTAGAATCAGCCATACTTCCATTTGAGGAACTGAGAGAACAATCAACCAGAGTTTTTTTAACAAGACATCCATCAAGCATACTGATACTCTTTTGTGGTTTCCATATGACCATCTTGGCCTAACGACTCTACAAGTCAGTGATAAGAGATTTCCATAACTTATGAATATTAAGAGAATGCATTTTATGGATTCAATTGTGTTTAAAAAAAATTTGTTTCTTTTCATCCTGAAGATAGATCTCAGAATGTGATTCAAAACATTGATACAAAAGTTGTGAACATGATTGAATCCAGAGACAACATTCTCTTGACTATGCAAGTGCTGTTAAGGAGGTAAGGAGGAAAGTTTTGTACCACTGGCAACTCCTTGCGAAATATGGAACATCTAAGCCTGGCCATGACATTAAGAAGCCAATGTCCTCCACTGATATGGCAATGTACATGCAATGACATTTTGCCTTGATCTTTTCTCCACTCTGCTACCACTTCATCTCTCTGCAATCTGCTATACCAGCCTTGTAACTGTAAATCTTGGATCATTTAACCAAATAAACATCATGATTCTTGTAAACCTTGAAAACCAAAAAACACAAAGTTGCAAACATAAAGAAGTGATTCAAAACTTTAAAGACTGTTGCAATGCATAGCTTCATCATGAAGGGCATATGATTGCGAAACCAAAACCTGTGCTTTGTTGATGGTTTGAGAAATTGTCAATGTTAAGCGAGCAGTAATATCGCTGTGTGTTAGAGTGTAAGTTCTTGGGAGAGGCTTCTCTTCGTCCACCCCCAAAAACAGCACATTCAACTTGGAAGCTTCAAATATTGCAGGCCCAAACAATCTTGCTACCTTCACACAAAATCAAACAAACTTAACCATTTTATGAACACACCCCATAACAGCAATCATACCATCATTGACACAATTTCCAGAATCCATAAAATTAGTTTGAATTGTTTCTGCGCTTTAATTCGGTGAGTTTTATTTGTCTTTGCTAGTAAATTTTCACAATCCATAAATAATGACAACAATTTCTGAGATTTGATTGTGTACATTTTTTTTATCAACATTTCAAATCACACTCTGGGATCTATCACCGGGAATGAAAGCTGAAAGAAAAATCTAAGCTTTTCTCAATTTGACTCTACTTTTTTCAATTTTAAGTCATGGTTATTGGTATAGAATCAGAAGCAATAAAGCTTACACAGTCTTATCTAGAAGAATCTAAGCTATCATAGATGGAAGAAGATTAATGCCATTAATAGATCAGCTGGGCATAAATTCTTAAGGGTAAAGCAAAAGCAAGTTTCTGCAAAAATTGAAACATGTGGCTGAAAACAACTTATTTCTAATTTTTCTTATCCTAGAGTTTTTACCAGAATGCTCATATATTCCGCCAAGCTAGGCTTGTCATTGATCTTCCTGTGTGCTGAAGGGGCTGCATAATCCTTCATAGCTGGTGTACCACCGAGGCATATAGATGAACTGAACAGCTTTAATCTTGTGACTCTGATTTGGGTAGCTCTTTTCTTTCTTGCCAAAACTGTATTAATCGCGAGGGGATGAACAACATTGAGAGATCCATAAGCATTGGTCTCATTTAGAGATCTGGCTGCACTTTGAGCCCACATTTGCTTCAACAAAACAATGGCAGATACAATTTCTATAATCTAGATGAGCTTTTTAGGTCTCCTCTCGTTTCTCTGCCATTATTTCAAGAATTTGGGCTGTACACGCAGGACAATACCATCTGCAGAACAACAGAGGAGTTAATGCCAAAAGAATGCTTTTAAAAGTTAATACATTGACAGAGAATTGGAATATAGCCTGCGACTATCCGCACAATTTCCATTAGTTGCAGTTAATTAAATAAATCCAAACAACTTCTTTCCAAATTCTAATTAATTATTGTATCTACATTCTTTGTACTTCATTGCTCACCCTGAAATGAGTCGTTTTAATTTCCAAGTTGTCATTTGGACATGCCCGGACACAAAGAAGCCAAGACATCATTGCTTTACCACTAAAATATTTGCTAAGGGGAAGTGTACCGATCTAATCCACTGAGCTCGGAGTGCATCTACGCCGTCCAATACAAAATCTCTGAAGGGAAATTTGTGCATTTAGTTAAGCAATGGCGATTTTCCTCTAAGAATTGCATGAATAGGGCTTTACCAATCATGCGGATCTGCAATTAAAAATTTGTTAGTAGTTTCTGTTATTATTATTATTTTCTTATTGAAATAGTGTTCTGTTTTTTTGTTGTTACTTTCTGCCTCTAACAATGGCCCAGGAGGCAGTCTTAAACAGTGATTAATCTGTGCTTGAACGGTCAAGAGTCAAATCCGTTTAAATAGCTGCTTCTGTTTGGTTTTTCACCAGTTAAAGCAACATATTTTTCATACAAAATACTTATTGAACCTTTTTTTCCGCTCTTTGATTAGGGTTTCAGTAGAATGATTTTGTTTTTTCATTGAAAAACTGCAGAAGAATACAAAGTAAACCCTAACATTCAACTGAAGCTGCTTCTTCAGTTGAATGATTACGGTTTCATATTGAATTTGCAGACTGTGAAAGGCATTCATATATGACCATGAAAGGGAAGGCGGGAATACAGAAGTCCTGTGGAATATTGTCAGACAGACGTAAGAATTTAGAATGTAACAGTCGCAAGAAACAATTTTTAAACGAATCTCGAGGATGCTGACTAGGTAGTCTACAGTTAATTATTGAGTTTCAATGCCAACCAATGTATGAAAAAAGAAAGTCTTGATCCTTGAGCTTCTATTATTGAGAGATATAAAATTGGCCAGGCATAATCATACGGTAAGCATTCTTGTTTATTGTTTAGTTTCCGTAGAACATCAAAAATAAATTTGTACAATTTGTACAACCATGAGGTGAGAAGATTTCTCTAATTATTAACCCTAGTACTATATTTTTTTAAATTAATTAGTTTAACTTTATCTCTTTTTTTTACACAATTATTTTATTTAAATTGTGAAATATTTATGTATTTGGCATTCTTAAAATTCATTGATGTTTTAACATTTATAATCAAATTTTAAGATTTTTTGATAAAAATAGATATAAAATCTTTCTATTATTTTAACCTTAAATCAACCCTTAGTAAACCTTAATACTATTTGTTCAAAAATTAATTAGTTTAACTCTATCCCTCTCCTCACACAAATATCTTATTTTAATTTTAATTTTTTTTTTTTTTAAATATATATATATATATAAAGCTTTATTACAAAAAGAAACCAATGCATATTTTTTATATATTTTGAAAATTTTAGTATTAAAAAATAATCTTAAAATTTGAATAATGATTATGAATTTAACATTTGTAATCAAATTTTTGTTTTTTTTTTAATTTCATATGCAAATCATTTACAATTTATAATTATTATTATTTTAAATAAAATAAATTAATCAACAGTTTATAGAATAAATCTAAAACTAAATCAAAATTGATGTAAAATCTTTCTAAAATAATTTCAGATGATATCTTTCTAAATTATTTTAGATAACATCTTTTCAAATCTATATAATTTTTAAATAATAAATTTAAAACTAAAATCACATTTCTATAAATCTCTAGATATATTTAAACATTTCTATAATTTTCTATAAAAAAACCTTAAAATTTGAAAGTTTTTGTTTTTTTTTTGTTAGACATCATTACATAGTTTAACAACATTCATTCCAATACCCAAATCAATGGAGGATGCAAAAAAAACATAAAATCCAAATGCAAATATGACATGAACAATATAAAGAGCAAGCAATATTCATTTTTGAGACAAGGAAATTTATGAAACAAACATAATTCATTACAATGGACCACAATGGACACCATATATGTTGGGAAATAGGCAATCAATTTATTTAAAACTATAAATCTTTTCCTTTTTTTAGTGAGAAAATTCAACCATCCCAATGAAATTTTAGGAGGTCCTCAAATAAGGCTTAGAAACTTTAATAAGAAATCACCTATAACCCTAATTGAAAAATGTAAAATGTTATCTAATAGTAATGGGGACACTTGCAAGGAACTTAGCAACATGAGATGTGAGAGCAATAGTAATGGGGACACACACATAGGAAAAAGCATCTTGTTACATGGAAATGCAAGCATCAATGTTCCAGTGCATAATGTTTCTTTCTCAATTTGAATTGTGCACCCTCCTTCTAAACTCAGTCATTGAAGCCAAAAGAACTAAGAAATTCAAGCAAAAAGAACTTAACTTTATGATATAGCATTCAATAACTCACCACATAGAGGAACAGATGCATACGGACTTGAACCCTTCAAGCCATTACCGTAGTAGTAGAAACTTTTAATCATAATAGACAAATGAACAAATTGAAAGGTTCAAATAGTTGCCCAAATTTAACCTATCAAGCTAAAAAGTTTGGCATGAAAAAGGAAAAAATAGGCAAACTCTAAGATGAGGGAAAATTAAAAGAAACAAGTATAATATTAGAAATAGAAATATTTAGATGAGGATTTGTCAGCACAAAGTTATAAAATCGGTCAGTGAGGTTGAAGAAAATCGGGAGCAAAGCTCCCACTTATAAGCATGTTGGCTTAATAAATAAATCAAACGTTCTTTTCTGCCCTCCCTGTCGAACATACTCCCATTACAGCAAGTTTTCTATTTCTGACAAATTACGAAAAACAGTCAGTGCTTTTAAATCTATTTTGTAGTGCATAGACAATACTTTTTTTCTACCACATGTAGAAATATTTAGTGATTCTTGTTTATGACAATCTTAGGGCAACGTCTTAAAAACTTATTGAGGAGATACTAAGCTATTTTTTCAAAATTTATATAGTTATTTTTTCAAACTTTCGTTAGGTCCATTTGGTTGTTGGAATATGATTTAATCATTGGCATTCAGTATCCTTGATTTGGAATTCTAGAACTTGAAACCCAGGTTACAATCTTAGGAATTTGATTTGGGACTATTTGGTTCACCGAGAATTCATTACGAGAAAACACATGTCCTCCATTTCATTGCACATTTCTGGAATTGGAATACCAACCAGAATAAGCATTTGGATTTTGATTTTATTTTTAAACATGAATGAAATGTGTTTCTGATTTATTATTTTAGCATGATTTAAAATGTGGTTTATGTACACATGATTTTAAAATTATTTTATTTATTGTCATTAAAATCATGCTACATAGGGAAATTACTAACTCCAAAAAGAAATTAATTTATAAAGTGTTGTTACATTACAAAAAAATTGTCAAATGTTTGTACACAAATTTAAAATATCGAGGTAACTCATAAAACATTATGGTAAAGTTCTATCTTTATTAAATACATTGTCGCATAAGGATCCACTATACAAGGCTGAATAGAAGGCCAATAATTACATAGAGGAGGCAGCATAAAAAGATTATTTCAACCTCTCGTGCCTTATACATTTTGCACTCATTTCCTTCATTATATATTTCAGCTTGGGCCATTGAAGCAATGTCATCCCTAGCCACCTCTTGTCTCCTAGCCACCTCTTGTCTCTTATACATTTTGTATTCATTTCCTTCATCTTTTTTAGTTTTAGAACAAATATCATCAATCCACCCGAAATGTCCACAACCATTGTTCCCCTACAATACAAAATCTACATCATACTAAAGAGATTACATGTCATTAATTTGAAACATACAATATATAACATGTCACTAATAACCTTTTTGATATCTGAGCAACATCAAAACTGGCGCCCTAGATTTTTCTTCATCCATGACACTTTAATATGCACAACCTGACACCACATGGGAAATTATGAATTGGCACATCTCTCAAAGCCACAAATCATGTATCAATAAACAAAAAAAAATAGTAAGAGAAAAGGAATGTTAAAGAAAAAACAATACACAACTTGGCTACTTATATAGTTTGAATCTTTTGTGATATACGCAAGATGAATGCTTGCAAAGTTTTAATCCTTTTAGATAAACAATTTACTTATTGGTTGTAAATAAACTAAAACTATGTGACAATATATATGCATATGCAACTATGCAGAGAGAGAAGTAAAAATGATCTATGTGTCATTGATCTACAACTAACAATCATTATCAGTAAAGCCTTATAACCATCATGAACCATTTAAATCAAACTGCCAAGGAGCAGTACAAATTTCACCAATGGTTTTACTCAGACCAAAATGAAAATCCCACCATTATCATGTCTTCCCAAAGATCATAAATTCATCAAGAGTACTCATAATCAACAACTGACTCAAAAAATATTAGCTGCATAAGTTACCAGTCAAACTTGTTTGCAACATTAGAAGAGTATCAACTTTCAAAAGAAATGAAACACACTACAACTTCATAAATTACCCCATTTCAACATGAAAAAAGTGCAACCTCATCTCCTCTTGATAGCTCTCTACCTTGTCATGAAACTATTCTTTGCAACAACCTCTCGACAATCTTGGAAAGTACAATTGATATAAACATTGCTGAAAATTGGGATATCATGGGCTACAAGGAGATCAATTTGGGGATGCATTGCCAGTCAAGGTTGCTTAAGCTATGCTCTCTACTAGATTTGGATTTCAGCTAAATGTTTTACCTCAAAATTTGCTATATATATCATAGATTTCTTAACATTTCTTGCATTTTTTCAACTTCCATAGGAATATTTTGAAAAGAAACATGTAGATACATAAATGTATGCACAAATAGAAATCACTATAATGATCTCCAACATCATATGGCAAAACAATATAACTATATTCAGATCATCAAAACTAAACAATTTCAAAATAAACATATGTTTTATATTCATATCCAAAAATCTAAAAAATCCTTCCTCATATCCATCAAATGGGATGTGAACAACCAAAATTAAGCAACATCTAACAGTTATAAAACCGATCTCAAAAGTGTGTGAACAACAATTAAGGTACTACAGACCTATAAAATTTATTCGAACGTATTCTACTCTCTCTACTTTATTCATTATCAAGAACCCTTTGACTCTATCAAGATCAACCACAAAGGTGTCAAATGACACAATTAAAGTACTAATATCAAGTTCACTGGTGGGTTTTAGTGTAGAGTAGACATCTTTTAAATTTATTACCCTGTGTTCTTCACCCAATTTGATAACTTTAGGTTGAAGGAGGGTCTCATTTAGATCATCAATGGAATGAGACATCCCACCCATGGAACTAGCCATGCTTTCCTTTTTCCTCTTAGGCCTCCTTGATGATGATGTTGAATGGATATGTTTTCCACTTGTTGTACTACATTGATTAGACATAGGAATATTCATGTCTTCATCATCCAAATTAGGAGCAGCTCAAACAGGTGTATGAATTTCCTCATAATCATTATCAACATCTATGGTCTCATTCATAGTGTGTCCCTCTTCCATTTCTTGGGTTGTTGTAGTAGTGGCACCCTCAACCATGCCATTGTCCACGATCAACACTAAGTTGTTATAGTACTGAAATGATTACCTCTTAAACACTTTGGCATTTTTAAACTGACCCCTCTGCATGTTGGCATAAAGATTGAATTACTTATTTGACTATCATTGCTAATAAATTTGATTTAAATAAGGACAAAATATTTGAACCAACCATTTTACCTTCAAGAGCTCTTCCCAAACATTGTCATCAGCATCCATAGATTGCATTGACTCATTCCAGGCAAAACCACTTGTACTTTTTAGCTCTTCATTATATGTACCCTTGCTTCCAAGTTTTCAACTTGTTCTTAGAATTATCCCTGGACAAGTTCATCTTTAGCTCTCCATTGAAAGTTTGTTCAATGGTTGTCCAAGCTTCTTTTTTGAAGCCTCCCTCAACTTTCCTTCCAAAAGTAACTTGTTCATGAAGTGAGTGTAAAACCTTTCGCTCAATGAGTGGCTTCCAGAATAACTTCTTGGAAGAAGAAGGTGTTTGAGTGACTTGCTTCAAAGGTGTTTCAGCGATATGAACAAATGAACATCATTGTCCATGCTCATCAATAGTTTTATGTATGACATTCAAGAGTGCTAAATAAAATGGAACAAAGACATAAAATTATTAAATCAAAACATGAATGTCATACACAACACTATTGATGAGTAACATCAAGCATGAATGAATGAGATGAAAGCTACACACACACACACACATATACATACATACATACATACATATATATATATATATATATATAGAAGTGTGTGTGTGTGTGTCTGTGGGGGGGGCGTTTGGGGCACGACCTCCCCAACCCCCCATCTTTCCCATGACAGCCATAAGCCTATTGATAGGCCTTTAAGGCACCACATGACAATTTATGCTGCTACTATGGGCAATACTCTGTTGTTGCAGTAGCGCCCAATCCCCAAGTGGTTTCAATACATATATGTATGTATGTATGTATGTATGTATGTATGTATAGGTTGGTTGTTATTTTTTTTATTTTTAATATTATTTTTAAAAAATTAAAAAATTAAGTGTTGTTTAATAAATATTTTATTTAATTAGTATATAGTTATATTAAATTTAGGTTTGTATTAAATTAGATTATATTTATCGAATTTAGTCATTAGTTAAATATATTACATTTTAAAAATGTATTTATTATGAATTACTTTGAAAAGGGGTTTTATCTATAATACCAATTTTTAAATATCATCATCATTATTATTTTATTTTTAAAAATAAACAAAAACAATGACTATTATTGTGAATTAAATAAAAATGTAGTTTTTTTCTAGAAATGGGATTCTTTTAAACTATGGAGATTGGGAAGGGCCTTATGATTGAACTAAACTTGGAACCATATCTACTGGGAAACTTTTACAAATGAAAACTTGAACTTTATTCCAAATTGATTCTTATGAAATATTATAGAAAACTAAAATGGTTGAATAACTACGCTTGTGGTTTAAATACCTCTAAGGTGTACATTTTATCTTGTTATGGGTTTTGGGGAAACCTAGTAGTTTGGCCAAATAAGAATGTTTAACAGAGGCTTGGGAAGTAGTTGTTTCTTTATGATGCTTTAATGTGATGTTCTTTTATCATGATTATTTCATTCCCAACCAATGTGCTATATTCATGTGTTTCTATGATGAGATTCAGTTCTTCTTTGTAAGCTCATGTGTTGTGATTTTCTTGGTGTAATCTATGAGGTTTTGATCAGTTATCTATTGATGTTTTCTAGATGCTTATATAGGATTGATGTGATTATTGTGATTTATGAGATATACTTTTATGAACTTAGGGTAGGTTATCTATATGTATGCTAGGAAGTGGCTTGCAATGGACGTTGGAGCCCTAAAGAGGTTGCCTAGATAACCCATTGTAAGTTGTACTAATAAATGATAACATTTCATTAATGGGGTTTAAATGAATTAGCAAGAGTCTGTGTATTACCTCACCCATGCCTTGAGAGATAGTACATGCTAGGATGAGAGTAGAGAGGATGCTTGGTTGCAACCTTGCCTTGTAAGTATGTCTTGTCTGTAAGAAAGGATATTAATGTCGCATATAGTCACTAGGGGGGTGGGTCCTCAGAGACTTCCAAGGAACCTTAGAGTTGACTTATGTTATGACCCTTGCCCACTTGCACGTTAGGTTTCCTACGTGTCTTTTTTGCCTTTGGGATTAGATGTTACTTGTGAACTTGGTACCTTGAGATAGATTGCTACCAGGATTCCTTGACCTAGATTATTGTTATGACTTTTGGAATATTACCTGCTTGGGATTTGATATTATCTACTCAACACAATGGGAGTGGGTCATTTAGGTTCCACGAGGTCGGGTGGTAGTGTTTCTTATACCATTGAGATATGATAGCTAGATGTCGATGTTGGATGTACCTTGTGTAGTTGTTCTATTCTTCATTATCTTGTGATTATGTTATATGGTCATATTCTAGTATTTTGTACCTTGATTATTTGAGATCCTAGGAGATGTTGTATCTTATCATGATGTATATTCTTTTAGCACTTCATACCCCACAACCTGTATAGAGGATGAGTATGCATTATGGTTATGCCATGTGGCATCTTATGTACATGTATATTCTTTCATATAATTTTGTACATGTGGTTATTCTATGACATGAACTTTGTTTACTTTATAGATTTAATCTTATTAAAACTTATGTGTGATTCAACTTTATGGAACCCTTGAGAGAGGCAACTGTTATTGTATTTTTTTCTATGTATGTAAGTTATTACTTCCGCTATGTTATCTCTTGATTGTTTAATCTTTCAAAAAAATAGTTTATCGAACTTAATGAGATTGTAGGTTAATTTCTCTTAGGTTCCTTGGTGGGGTGTTACACCTTCTCTCTAATGATGAAATGGTAAAAGCTATCAAATGTAAACAAACTCAATTAAAAAACATTGCTATCTTTTTTATATGCATGAATATAGAGTTTTTTCTAGCCAAAAAATTCTTTGACAATTGGAATAATGACACTTGGGGTAAGAAACTAGGTATCCTTGTTAATTTCAGACAGATGATCCATAAGGGTATTTTTTTATATTCCTAAAAACTTATGAAATGTAGAAAAAAGTCATTTAAAAGGGATACTAGAATGTTGATCAAATCATGTTTAAAGCCCTCCGCTGGTCTCCTAAGAACAATACTAATCATTGTTTGTCTCAATCATCACCTTTCTCAATATAACTCAAATGAGTCCAACTTGAATTTTGGTTGTTTATTTCTCATGTACTCAAACCAATTGAGTTGATCTTGTAATTTTGAGAACCCAAAATAACCCTTCCCCATCTTAATCCCTACATATTGAATCTTATAAACCCTGAAGTGATTATTTTGGAAGAAATCTCAGCCAAAATTGAAGATGACTCATATAGGTGGGATATCATGAAACTAGGGGAATTGGGGGCATGATTTCACCACAAAGTTAATGGTCATAAAATAAGGGAATGTCCTTTAAAAAATTCATAAAGTATTTAATGAGACTAACCCTAGTTCTACTTTGGTTCATCCTAATAGTAACAAAAAAAAATGAACACAAAGATCTAGGATACTAATATTAATTATTGTAATAAGAATGATAGTGATGAGAATAAAATCGAGGAGAAATGAGAAGGAACCTATGATAAAAATTTGGACAATTATGTGTCCCTCAAAAACCCTCTATTTGAAAAAGGATTTTGAAGTTAGCCCTACAAATCAGAATGTGAGTAAAGACACATGTAACTCACTCTCTTGCCAACCATTATATATTTCGGTGGAAAGAGAAAGGTCAATGAGGATAATGCCTCCCAAAAATGCTCAATACATAACTCTTTGCAATTTAAAAGAAAAAAATTTATATATATATATATATAATAAGGGATAGTGAACAACACTCCAGGAGTCAAATTGTGGCTAGTACTAACACCACACCTTCCATAGTAGATCAAACTAATGATGCTAATAGATCTCAAGTTGTTCATGTTGACAAAGAAGATAAGGGATATGATTTCATAGAGTTTTCTAGCAAAAAGAAAAAAAAATCTATGAAAGATGCAACATTGTTAAAAATAATGAGAAGCATAATAAGATCAAAAGATCAGACCTACCAGAATGTTTTCATAGACTGTGAAACAATTCAAACCCCACATCAAATTAATTATGTTGATGAATATTCACATTTGGAATATCAAGGGTTTAAAAATGTTTGATAAAAATTATATTGTTCAAAATTGAGGCAACAAATTGCATAAAAATGTAGTATTTGCCTCCAAGAAATAAAAGTTATTGGATATCATGCTTTCAATTCTCTCAATTTTATGTAGGACAAGGTCGCCTACTTGTTTTTTGGTCATGTTTGGAGTAAAGGGGGAGTGGCTATGTTGATTGGATCCCAGTGGGCTAATAAGGTCATTAGCAATGTTTTTTCACCTTGTCAAAGAGTGATCTAGGTGATTCATAAATACAATGATCTCATAACAGGGGTATGTAATGTGTATGTCCCTAATGATTATAGAGAGGGCTAATCTACAAGGTTGGATTTCAGATAATGTGCCTAAGGCATGTTGGACATCCACGATGACTTCGATACAATTGAGAATAGTCAAGACAAATTAAGGGGGAACAAGCATCAATGGAAGGGCAAAATTTTTTTCTTTTTGAATAAAATTAAAAGTAAGTTCAATATAAGTGATCTTCTTGATGGAATGAGAAACTTGATTATGATAATATTTGGTTCACTTGGCGTAACAACCAATCCAATAAAAGCAATATGTATTGTACATTAGATAGAATATATGTGAATTCCTTAGTATTTAGCTTCTCTCATGCTCCTATGAACAATATTGTGAATGTAGCCCTAACAAGCATCTCTGATCATTATCTCCTTCATATTGCATGTATTTTTTTGAAATATTTGACCCTAAAAAATAAGAGACATGGTGATGCAAGAGCATCTTGGGTCTTAGAGAAATCTTACGTCAACCAAAAGTATCTCTCATTTTACATACCAGTTTGTTGTTCATGAGGTAGACATTTTTGTTAGTTTCATGTTATGTGCGGTTAACATGATGATGAGGACCTATCCTTGATCCTCTTCCTAAGTGTGCAAGCCTTGATCATTTGTATTTCTTGATTTGTGAACCATTCTTTGTGGTCTGTATTTCATGTGTTTTCCTTCTAGCGAGGCATGTTGTTTCCTTTGGTGTGGTTTCTTATGTTAACATGACATGTTGCAAAGTTAGGAGTTGAATCCTAGGACACATATGTATTTGTCTTTGAGTGTGCATTGCTTTAGGTTTCATTTAACGATGGTTGTTGGTTTGCTCTTCATTTAACAATGGTTTTGGGTTACTCTTCCTTAATTAAATGCTTGACTAACTAACTTGTGGCTTAGATAGCTATATAAAAAACTTGATTAGATGTAGAAAAAATAAAATGTAGGATGTTTGGGGAAGAACATGAAATATTGAGGAAAGAGATGAGATGCAATTTTGGACTCTAAATTCATAAATTCCTTCGTATATGGTCGTAACTCGGAAAGCTTCACAACTGGGCATGTTGACGGACTTCTTTTAACTATTACTTCAATGTGGTTTCCAATTGTCTAGCCCCACATGAATCTTATTTCCATTGTTTCATGTGATATTTATATTGCTTATGTGTGTAACTCTGAGCCGGGTTTCTTCTATGTTTAAGTTTGAGTTTTTTTTGCTTGAATATACCATGTTCTTGTGTTGAGTGGTATCAGAGTGAGTTCTTTCTTATGGATTGGATCATGGTGAACCTTATTGGATTGGTTGCAAGGTGGAAGATCTAAGATCTGACTTATAACTTGCAAAAGGTTACAATCTTGCAGGAATTATTGTCAAGATGGTTCATGGTAGAGGAAATGTTGACAACGCTATAATGGATATGTTGTGGTAGATTACAACTAGACTTGAAGGTGTGGAGACAACCCAGAGAAGCAAAGTACATCTTGAAGATGTTAGTGATGAAGAAGATGCAACTACTAACCCTAATCCTAAACCTGAAGTTGAACAATATGAAGAAAGGCTTATGAGAGTTTTGTCTGGAGCAAATGCTAGACCTGTTATTGAAGTTTCTTGTTTTGATGGAAGACTTGAGACTAATGTAGTATTGGATTGGATCTCTGAAATGGAAAAGTATTTTGAGTATGAAGGTACTCCTAATAATAAAAAGGTTAAGATAGCAATTACAAAGTTGAAAGGTCGTGCGTCTCTTTGTTGGGATCATTTGCAAATTTATAGACAGAAGAGAGGAAAGGAAAAGATCAAGACATGGATGAAAATGCTTGGAAAGATGGAAAAAAAAGTTTCTCTCTGCATACTACCAACTTAGTTTGCTTAGGAAGATGCAAAAGTGAAGGAATATACTGAAGAATTCTACAAATTAGATATTAGATATGGACATGTGGACGATGAAGTTGAAAAGGTGGCTAGATACCTGAATGGTCTGAGAATATCAATTCAAGATGAGATTGACTATGTTAAGATGGATAGTGTGGAGGAAGCATATTGATTTCCCTTTAAAGGATGAAGAAAGATTGACAAAGAAACATGATCAAAGATAGAGAGGAAGAGGTGGTAGATTTTAGATAAGTAGAGACAAAACTTATGGAGAAAGTAGTAGATCTGACAATATAGTGTGAGATAAAGGATGGAAGGATGAACCTACTGGTAAAAGAGGTAATTACTCTAGAGGGAGTTATACTAGTTACTCTAGGAATAAAAATAATGGAAAAAATAAAGAAATATCTTGGTTTAAGTGTACTTGTTATAAATGTGGAGAAGGTCACAAAGCTTTTGAATGTACTAACTTTGGAAAGAAAACTTGAGGTAATAGAAGAAATAATTTGGCTTGTGGAGGAGTTAATGAAACATCTAATGAACCTAAGAAGGGTGAGAACTTGATGGTCAGAAGAGTCTTGTGGAATAAAGAAATTGATGAAGAACTTGCTATGAGGAGAATTTTATTCAACACCAAAAGTAAGATTGCTGGAAAATGTTGCAAAGTAATCATTGATAGTGGAATTTCTAATAACTTGACATCTGAAGAGTTAGTTAACAAATTGTAGTTGCAGAGGTTGAGACACCCCAAGCCTTACCATGTTGCTTGGATCCAAGAGGAGCATAAAGTACTTGTAAGTGAACAATTCCTTGTCAAATTTAAAATTGGGAATTATCATGATGAAGTCATGTGCGATATCATGCCTATGGTTTGTTGTCATATTCTTTTGGGTAGACCTTGGTAGTATGACAAACAAGATTTGCATGATGGTAGAATGAATTAGTATACTATTTGGGTGAATGGTAAGAAACAAATGTTGTTTCCTTTGGTAGAAAAGTTGAGTGAAAGTCATTATACTATAGTTTGAGTATGTTTGGTTGAGGGGAATAAGTTTACAAGAGAAATGAAAGAACAAAATATTTTCTATGCTTGATTCCAAGGAAAATTGAGAAACAAGATGAATTAGAACATGCAACTAAGATTGAACCTTTGCTGATAGAGTTTCATGACACCATTTCTGATAATGTACCTAATGGTTTCCATCCTGTGAGGAGTATAAGTCATTGTATGGATTTGATACCTGGAGCTAGTTTTCCTAATAAAGCACCACATAGGTTAACACCTAATGAGAAGATTGAGCTAAATAGACAAGTACAAGAATTTCTAGAGAAAGGGTTGATTAGAGAAAGTTTGAGTCCATGTGTTGTACCCGTGGTATTGCCACCTAAGAAAAATAGGGAATGGAGAATGTGCACTGATTCTAGAGCTATAAATAAGATAATAGAGAAATACAAGCTTCCTTTTCCTAGGATGGATGACATAATGGATAGTTTGAGTGGAGCAAAATATTTTCCAAAGATTGATTTCAAAAGTGGATATCACCATATTAGAATCAAAGGAGATGAATGGAAGATTTCTTTTAAGACTAATGAAGGTTCGTATGAATAGTTGTTGATGCCCTTTGGTCTAACTAATGCACCTAGTATTTTCATGAGTGTTGATGAATGAAGTTTTGAAAAGTTTCTTGGGTAAGTTTTTATTGTATACCTTGATGACATTCTAATCTTTAGTAAAAGTAAGAAAGAGAACCTTGAACATATCAAACAAGTATTACAAAGATTGAAAGAAGAAAAGTTGATGATTAACTTGAAGAAATGTTTGTTTATGAAAGAGGAGATTGTGTAGCTACGTTTTGTAATTTTAGATAATAGTTTGAAGATGGACCTTGAAAATGTGAGAGTAATTCTTGATTGACCTACACCTAAGAATGTTGGAGAGGTAAGATCATTTCATGGATTGTCAAGTTTTAATAGGAAGCTTATTAGGAATTTCAGTTCTATTTGTAATGCTATGAATTAACTATGAGAGGAGATAAAAGGGATATCAAATGGACACATGGAGCACAAAAGAGTTTTGAAACATTGAAACAAAATATTGCAGAATTGTCTACACTTGCTTTGCATGATTTCTGTCAAGTTCTTCAAATTGAATGTGATGCTAGTGGGAGTGCAATTGGAGTTGTTTTAAGTCAAGAAGGAAGACTTGTAGCTTTATTTAGTGAGAATTTGAATGATGCTAAGAGAAAATATTTAATTAATGATCAAGAATTCTATGCTATTGTTCTAATGCCTTAGGATTTTGTACTGTACACTTACCATAAAGCTTTGCAATATTTGGAAAGTCAGAATAGTTTGAATCAAGGACATATGAAGTGGGTTGAGTTCTTGCAGAATTTTTCCTTTCCATTGAAGCATAAAAGAAAACAATTAAAAAAAGGCGTTGATGTATTGAGTCAAAGAAGAAATTTGTTGACAGAGATGAGAGTTGAGGTACTTGGTTTTGATGACTTGAAGTGTTTGTATGAGATCGATCTAGATTTTGTAGAACCTTGGAAAGTTTGTAAGGAACATACAGTGAGTGACAAGTGGACTAATTATTTCATTCAAGAGGACATGTTATTCGGAGGAATTCAGTTATGCATACTTGGAGGATCTATGGGAGAGAACATAATAAAAGAGAAACATAGTGGTGGACTTTGTAGTGCCTCTCATGTTTGCAGTCTATGTCTTGTCTATTTTGATTCGAGAGATACTTGATACTCTTATTATTTTGTACCTTATGATGACCCGAGGGTCGGATGTTATACTTGGATTCAGTACCATAGATGCTTTATTGCTATATTGTTCAGTTTATCACATTTGCATGTGGATGCCATTTTGAGATGACAGTAGATCTATGATGGAATCTGGTTATATGATGTATTGGACCTATTTGTTGACTATGTTATGAGATGGATTCTATGCTATGATTATTTACTTCATTCTTGTATCTTTACGCTTTCTGCAAATGTGAGTGATGTAAATGGATTAAATAGGTATTTTAATACATGTTGCTTCGGCTATGATATTATTTGACATTGCACTTGATCGTGTGTTTTAGTGTGCAGGAATTATATCCTTGGCAGTAGCACATGGAGTTAGTGATTCAGCTATTCATATTTACCCATGTCGTTCCTATATGGTCGACGTACCCTTATTGTTATTGTTTAGATCAAAATCTTTTGGTGATTAGTAAATCCGAACTCATTTGCATTATTTGATTAGACTAGTGAGTGTGTCTGTGCATTTAGAAGTTCGCATTTGTCGTGAAAGTGTTAAGTGTTTTTCTATGTTTTTGGGGTTTTCGGATTTTAATCTTTTCAGATTTAATTTTTAGCATCTTTGCCTTAGGTGAAATCTCGTTGCAAATAATAACCTGTCTTCGTTTGGGTCAATTCGAAGTTTAACTACTCCAGCTAACTATTTTCCAGAATCGACTATTCACCCAAAAAGTGAATAAGTATTGGAAAAGTGATTTCATAAATCACTTTTCACAATTTGAAAATAGAATTGTAGAGCAAATTTGGAAATCCTCTTCTGAAGGATTCTTGTTTTGCTCATTCTGGGAGCTGTGAGCGTGGGATCTGCGCGAGGTTGGTCTCGTTGGATTCGGCTCGAGGAGTTTATGCCTTGCCGTCGTTTGCAATTGTTTTGGCGGGTGGTTTATTTTATTGTGTGGGTTTCAGTTTTTGCCTCTTTTTCCTTCAAGTAGGGCCTTCCCATTTTATAGTTTTTTCTCTGTTTCAGCTTCCGTTTCTTGTAGCAATATGTTAGGAGGCTGGGAACTAGTGTTCTCCATTTCTGGTTGCTAGTTCTACTTGGTTGGTCGGGTATGAACATTTTCCCCTGTTTTTGAAATGGGGTTTTCGATTTTTGGGCCGTTATGCTGGCCATTTTTGCATACGGTGTCCATTTTCATTTATTTTTGGATTTTTGGGGTTTTTGAACCCAAGGGCCAAATGGGTTTTAATTTTGAAATTTTTTCAAAATTTGGGGTTTTTACCTCGTTTTGTGTGCCACCTTGTTTTATCAAGTTTTCTTGGCACATTGTGGTTCGTGGACTTGGGTGATCTGTTTGGATACCAGTTAGACCACTTTTGCATCTTTTGTTGCATTGGAATGCGTGTTGCATCCGTCCTCTCGATTTTGTTTACAGTTGAGGGACTTGTTGCTTTGTGTTCTCTTCCAGTCCTTTTATTTGATCTTCGTGATGGTGGTGTGCCACACACGAGTACGTACGCGTACATAGTTGGATGACTTGAGAGCCTCGACCTTCCGTAGCACTTTTGAAAGTTATGATCATTGGGGTTGGGTTAGGAATTTGCATGCCTACGGGCACTCATCATTGGATGAGCATGGGTAGGTTAGGGTAGCATATGGAAGGGGCTTCTATTTTGCAGCCCAACGATCATGATGTCATGGGTTGGCAAAGAAAGTTTTATATAAGTGATAATTAAAGAAAACACTGGGAGGTAATAAAATTTAAGATAATAAAATGTGTGAGCACCCGATTGAGTTCGAGGACACAATGTGTGAGCACCCAATTAAGTTTGAGGACACACAATCCGAGCTTGGGCTTGTCGATGCCAAGCGACTCTCCATGATGTCAGCCCTTACATAGTAAGCCCATTGAGGTGTCTGACCAGGACCTGTAGTTTATGCATTGTCTATGTCTTGGTTTCAGTCATCATACTGCTTGGCATGAGTGTTAGCCATGGTTGTTGTGTTTTTGTGTTGTTTGCGGTTGGATCACTATCTCCATCAGCACGGCAGGTGTGGACCTATGAGTTCCACGTGGTTGGGAGGCATAGCTACCCTCACCACTGCTAGGGACCAGTGTACAGATACGGTCTATTTTTCTAGTACGACTGTAGCTGGATGTGTCACTTGGTACTTCGGTATACGGAGTATGCTTCTTGTGATTTATGCTCTCATTATGATGTTATCATGTCTAGATGATGTTAGTTTTAACACATTCCTCATTATGATGATTAGCATGTAGTAGATGATGTTATCTGATTACAGTTTTATCTTATGCTTACTACTAGCATGTTAGATTTTATTTACTTACATTATAGCATGTTTAGTAGTGACGTCCCTATTACGACAGCACCAATGATTTGATCGATGGCTTGGGATGTTATGCGCAGGGGATGGCTAGGGCCCATGATGGTCCTATGACGCCATTGATGGTTGGGAGGAACTGCGTACTTAGTTGGTTATTTTGCTCATTGCAATGTTAACTATGTTATTGCGATGTTTCTTTCAGTTGAATGTGATGTTTCCTTTCTGTACTTTTCCCTTCTCTGTTTGGTAGATGGTTAGATTCTAGTGTTTTATCTTTCAGTTACGCTGTTATTGTTCTAGTGCTCTCACCTCGGAATGTGGATCCGGTACTCCCCAGTGTGGAGCTTTTTCTGTGTGTTTGGCCTTTTTTGAGTTTCCTTAAGTGTTTTTGTTTTTTATGGGCAACATTTGTTCAGCATTGTGCGACACTGTTAAAGTATTGCACACCCATAGAAAGAATGGCGTACGATACTATAAAGTATCACACTCATTACTGGAGAAGTATCGTACGACACTGGAAGAGTGTCGCACGGCTTCATGAGAAATGTCGCGCGATACTTTTCCAGTATCGCACACCTTCTTGAGAAGTGTTGCACGCACTAAGGGAGAAGTGTTGCCCTCCCTTTGTAAAAAGTGTCGCACGCCCTTTGGTTAAAACCTGCGTGTGCCAACAGCGGGCACTTTTTGTAGTGTTCCAATCATTTTGAGAGTTGATCTAGATACCCTTTTGGGTGTTCTTCAAGCCTCTGTTGTTGCATTTTGAATTCAGGAGGTTTCTTTTGAAATTCAGTTTTTGGGTTTCTGTTGTTGTCCTTCAAGGTTTAAAATATATCGTTTAAGTATAAGTTATACTTTAAATATATTTTAATATATGCGACGATTCATTTGAGATGGGTTTCAGACCTCTGTGAGCTAAGGTGTAGATTCTAGGAAAAATCAGGGCTTCAAGATTTCAGACTTAGCCAGTTTCCTAGAGTCAGCTTATGTCTTTCAGCTTGGTAGGTCTTTGTGGTTTTCGTGGTTGTGTTTTGGTTGGTAGTGGCATTTGGAGATCCGTTGGTGCTTGGTTGTCTTTCAGTCTTCTGTTGCGATCTTTTGGTTTGTGTAGGTTGTATCATGTGCACTTACACTTGTTTTAAAAAAAAAATTGTTCTGGCTTGTTTTTCATCCTTGTTTCCAAGGATCTCCGGGCGAGGCATTACAGACTTGCTAGAGACTTTGGGATTGATAAGATTGTTAAACTGATATCTATGAGATACTTTTGGCCACAAGTTTATAGAGATGTGCGACGAATGATTAGAGGTTGCAAAATTTGTCAAGTAGCAAAGGGAACTAGTTAGAATGCGGGATTGTATTCGCCTATACTTGTACCTGATAAACCTTGGGAAGATGTGAGCATGGATTTTGTTCTTGGATTGCCTAGAACTCATAGGTGTAATGATTCTATTTTGGTAGTGGTTGATAGATTTTCAAAGATGACTCATTTTATACCTTTTAAGAAGACCTCTGATGCATTGTGTGTAGCTGAGTTATTTTTCAAGGAAGTAGTAAGATTACATGGTTTTCCTAAGACTATTGTTTCAGATAGAGACACTAAGTTTACAAGTTATTTTTGGATAATACTTTGGAAAAAGATGAATACAAAGTTGAAGTTTAGTTCTATATTTCACCCTCAAATAGATGGACAAACTAAAGTACTTAGTGAACACAAGTTTGGGTAACTTACTGGGATGTTTAGTTGGAAATAAGCTTCATAATTGGAATTTAGTATTAGCACAAGCAGAGTCTACATACAACAATTATGTGAATAGTGTACCTATGAAATGTGGGCCTCTGAACCTCACAGACACTTCGACATGGTCATTACGTGCGGAATCATCCTAGAATAAACATTGAGTTGTTTATCCAAGAGGTCTATCTAGAGGGATTTTTCCTATTTAATATCCTTAGAGATGAGGCTTAGGCAACCAAACCCTCTAAGAACAAAGGATTTAAAGATGTAACTAAATCTATATGGAGATGCAAAGTAATCTAGAATGGTATATGCAATTTAGTCTAAATACAAATAAAAAGAAACTATATTAGAGCATATGCATATTATACTAAAAATGATTCTTAATCTAAGAAATGAGAGTGTATGCTAATAATGAGTAAATGAGTGCACAGTTCAGCAAAGTTTCGATAGCAATTCAATTCAACCTCTGTAATGAGAAAATGAGAGTCTCTTAAATAGACTTTCCTAGAATCCATCAATGGTTGAGATCGATTTCAATCAACAGTCATGATTGAAGATGAGGTTCAGTTAAGGGGGAAGATTCCCAAATTAGAGGGAGTTAACTGGTTCAGATCTGAGTGTAAGAGTCAGTCAACTCAGATAGACTTCAGTGTGAGAGCAAGTGATCTAGGTCACTTCTAATTTGATCAGCAGTGAACTGGGCACTTCCATTCTTGAACTAAAGAGAAAATTAGGAGAGATATTTAATTTAATACAATGAGATATGCTCTCATAATTACCTTTTTCTATTTAATTAATTAGAGACACTTTTCTTATTTAATTAAATAACTCTATTTAATTAATTTAGGAATAACTTCCCATTTAATTAAATGACTTTATTTAATTAACTTAGAAGTAGCTTCTTCATTTAATTAAATAATTTTATTTAATTAATTAGAATAGGCATATTTATTAAATTAAATAAATTTAATTCCATAGTACATTAGCCTTAGGAGATAATTTAATTTAATAAAGTATGAATACTTTAGATTAAATTAAACTGAAATCAAATAGGTTTAATGTAGCTAATATGAGTGCATACTATAGGGATTAAATAATGAGCATGATGAATACAGATTAGGGTTTTCTATATCTGACAATTAAGTCAAGTAGCGAGTAGCAGAATGAGAATTGCCTATTAGAATAGGTCTTAAGAATCGATCAGAAATAGACCAGAATTGGTTGAGATGGCAATGAGCCAATTTTGGGGTATTACAAATAGAAGCACTAAGAAGACACCCTTTGAGATTGTTACTATATTTCATCGTAAAGGAACCATAGGCTTGAGAGAATTGCCTACTAAGACAAGGAGCATTGAAACTGAGGACTTTGTACTTTTCATAAAGACTTTACATGAGGAAGTTAAAAGAAATTTGGAAGACAATAGTCAAAAGTATAAATAGAGAGTTGATAAAGGGAAGAGACGCAAATCTTTTGAAGTTGGTGATGCGGTTATGATTCATTTGAAGAAGAATAAATTTCTAGTTGGTACCTACAGTAAGCTGAAAATGAAAAAGTTTGGACCTCATAAGATTTTGAAGAAGTTTGACAATAGAAATGTTTATGAAGTGGACTTACCTAAAGATATGGATCTATTACCTATATTCAACATTGCAGATATCTTTGAGTGCTATGAATCAAAAGACGAGAATGACAATAACCCAAATTATCTTAGAAAGAAAAAAGAAGCCATTGAAAAGATTTTGAATAGTAGAGTAAGAAAGAGTATCAAAGGAAAGGACTACATGGAATACCCAGTTCAATAGAAAGGCAAACTAGTTGAAGATAATTCATGGATTACACGAGTTGGATATTTATGATTTAGGTTAGAATACAAGCAGTGCCTAATGTGGACACCAATTCTTTATTAACGCTAGGTGTCTAATGTAGGAGCATCTTAGGTCTTAGATATATCTTGCGTCAACCAAAAATATCTCTAATTTTTTGTACTAGTCTGTTGTTCATGAGGTAGTCATTTTTGCTATTGGTTTCATGTAATTTGTGGTTAAAATGATGATAGGACCTATCCTTGATCCTTCTCTTAAGTGTATAAGACTTGATCGTTTGTATTTCTTGAGTTGTGAACCGTTCTTTGCGTTCCATGTTTCCTACATTTCCCTTCTAACGTGGTGTGTTGTTTCTTTTGGCATGGTTTCTTATGTTAACATGACATGTTGCAAAGTTAGGGACTGACTCCTAAGACACGTGTGGATCCCACTTCGAGTGCACATCTCTTTAGGTTTCATTTAGCAATGGTTTTGATTTACTCTTCCTAGGTTGTGTAATATCCCCATCATAAAATAGATTATTAATCAAACTATTGCTAATGGGTCGATTGATTTAATATATATCAAACTCATTTTGTTTTCGAGGGAAAAAGATAACAAACCTCCACCAAGAAAGTCATCATTGGACAAAGCTACCAGATAAGAGCTCTAAAGGAAGAAACTATGTTTCAACTACAAAGGGCCATGGGAACTTGGGCAAAACTACCTTGGGGAAGGAAAAAATCCACTACATTGAAGTCGTGTTTGATGATGAGGACAAACAGGAAGATATACCCTCCGAAGACAACCAACCCCACGAGGACACCAAAATGGTTGCTTTGAATCGTACATAAAGAATTGTAGCATTGTATGATGAGGGGGAACTATTGCCCTGACTGGTAGCCCGAGGTGCACAATTTTTCGTGTACGAGGAACCCTTCAAGGACAAAGGGTTATGGTGATGCTTGATAGCGGAGCCACCCTAAACTTCATAAACTCATCTCTGGTGAAGCAAAGAGGTCTATCTATGGAGAAACATGTAGGATTCTAGGTCAAGGTTGTTGGAGGGACTCTTTTGCCCTGCACACACCTTGTTCCTCAACTAAGTGTCACAATGACGAGTCAAATGGTGACCGAGGATTTCTTCATAGTGGACCTTGATGACATGGAGGTTATTCTAGGCATACAATGGATGGCGCCACTTGATGAATACAGTCAGAGCTTCAAATGGATGGACTTCACTTTTGTTGTCAATGGAAAGAAGGTATTCTCTGCAGAATGGAAAATGAGGGTCTGAAGGAAGTTTCTGCACATCAGATGGAGGCAATATTTTGACATGATGATGTTGCTTGGGTTGCACATTATTTTCTCTTGGCAGAACCTATAAAAGGGCAACGAACACCTCCCCAAGACGATGATCTCCAGAATATTTTGAGTGATCATGATAAAGTTTTTATAGACATTCCTCCTATCATACTGCCTCATCGAGGGTTTGAACATAATATCGAGTTGCAAGCAGAAGCCAAGCTGGTCATAAGAACACCCTACTGCCATCCCAAGAAATTCAAAGATGAGATAGAAAGGATGATTTAGGAACTACTGGAGAAAGGATGGATCCGTCCCAGTTCTAGTCATTTTGCGTCATCAGTGGTATTGGTCAAAAAGAAGGACGGGACGATGCGCATGTGTGTGGACTATCGTGCGCTAAACAAAAACATAAAAAATAGATATCCCATTCCAAGGATAGATGAGTTGTTAGATGAATTACATGGTGCAGTCTATTTTTCCAAAATAGATCTTTGTTTCAGATACCACCAGATCCACATGAGGGAAGAAGACGTAGAAAAGACAAATTTTCATTGTCACTATGAGCATTATGAGTTCCTGGTCATCTCATTCGGATTAACAAATGCACCTGCTACATTCCAATCATGCATGAATCACATCTTCAACAAACAATTGCGTAAGTACTTATTGGTATTGTTTTGATGATATTCTTATTTATAGCAAGACATGGGAAGAGCACTTGAAGCATCTGGATGTAGTCCTAAGGATCATGAATGATCAGTCTTTGTTCGCCAAGCAATCCAAGTGTAAATTCAATATGACAGAAATATTGTACCTGGGGCATGTTCTCAGTAAATATGGCCTTCAAGTTCATCAGAAGAAGATTCAAGCTATCCTTGATTTGCCCCCTCCAAAATCACTCATGGAGTTGCGAGGATTTTTTGGACTGTGCAGTTATTACTAGAGGTTTGTAAAGGGGTTCTTTCAGCTTGACGCACCACTAACAAATCTGACAAGAAAGGGATCCTTCCAATGGAATGAAAAGGCAAAACTCACTTTTGATAAGCTGAAGGAAGCAATGAGCACTTGTCTTGTACTTTACCTGATTTCACTCGATCGTTCATTATGGAGTGTGACGCATCCAAAGAAGGCATTGGCGTAGTACTGATGCAAGATTGTACTGATGCAAGATAAACACCCCATAGCTTATGAAAGCATGAATCTTATGCAAACATAACACTTATATTCCATCTACGACAAAGAGATGTTGGCCATCATACATGCGCTAATCAAGTTCTTGTAGTATCTAGTGGGTGCCAAGTTTGTCATTTGTACGAATCACAATAGTTTAAGATATTTTCTGGAGCAACGGGATTGGAACGAGAGACAACAAAAATGGGTAAGCAAGGTTCAGGGTTTTGATTTTGACATTGAATATGTGAAAGGAAAGAACAATGTGGTTGTAGATGCCTTGTCCAAGAAACCCACCATCTGCTTAGTAACCTAGATTTCAGCCGACTAGAAAGCACATATGTTGGTAGAATATTCCAAAAACACATTTTCATGTGAGCTAATGGACAACAACACCTAGGATGATTGGTACAAAGTGGTAGATGACATCATTTACTATAAGAATCAAATATTTTTAGTGCTAGAATCCAAATTGAAGCAGAAAATCTTGAAGGAAGTACACGACTCATCCTTGGTAGGACACCTGAGTTTCCTCAAAACGTACAGACGTCTCAGGGTGAGGTTTTCATGAAAAGGACTTAAAGGAGACGTATTGCAATATGTAAGAGAGTGTGCGATTTGCCAGCAGAACAAATCCAAACTTATTTTACATGTCGGGTTATTGCAACCTCTTCCAATTCTAGGACATAAGTGGGAAAGTATCTCAATGGATTTCACAACTAGACTTCCCAAGGTGAATGGAAAGAATTGTATCTTCATGGTGGTTGACAGATTGAAAAAGTACGACCATTTCTTTGCCATCCCCTCAAATTTTTAGGCTGCACAAGTTGTTGATCTATTTTTTAGAGGTCTTTCGTCTGCACGGGTTACCCCAAAACATTGTCAGTGATCAAAATGGGCAATTCATTAGTATCTTCTAGACAGAACTATTTCGGTTGGCAGGGATAGAATTTCACTGAGTACGAGTTACCACCCTCAGACAGACGAACAAACAAAGATTGTGAACAAGTGGCTCAAAGGTTACATTTGGAACTATGTTTCAACACAACAACAGGCGTTAGTCAAATGGATACACCTAGGGGAATATTGTTACAATACCACATACCACATGTCCATTGGGATGACACCATTGAAAGCTCTATACGGGTACAAACCCCTCTCCTTCATTGACACCGTTCTAGGAGACAATCATTCACCAAGGGCAATGGACTAGCTTCAGGAAGGACGAGACATTCTAAGATACCTAAAGGAAAACTTATAGTGGGCATGGAATCAACAAAAGATGTATGCTAACAGACACCAAATAGAGAGGAGTTTCAAAGTAGGAGAGTTGGTCTACCTCAGGCTCCAACCATACCAACAATCCTCACTAAAAGAAAAGGGAAAAGAAAAACTGAAGCCGTGATTTAATGGCCCTTATTGTGTAGTTCATCACATCAATGAAGTTGCCTATGAGCTAGAACTTCCGAAGGGAAGTCGTATTCATAATGTTTTTCACATTTCTTGCCTGAAGAAAGTTGTGGGACATAATGTCATGGTAGCTACATACCTACCACAACTCAATGAAGAAGGAAAGGTCATATTGGAACCAGTCGAGATTATTGAAATATGTGAGAAGACCTTGTGGAACTGAATAGTGAAGGAAGATTTGGTACATTGGAAACACTTGTCATTAGACGACGCAACTTGGGAAGGTGAGCACATTCTATAGCATCTAGTATTTCATTTTATTGAGGACAAGTAAATTTTGGGACAGGAGGATTGTAATATCCCCGTCATAAAATAGATTATTAATTAAACTATTGTTAATGGGTTGATTGATTTAATATATCTTGGACCCATTTTGTTTTGTTTTCTGTAATTTGTGTTGTTGTTGGCTATCTTTGTACACCCTCAAAAAGCTTTCCCCAGTGGGTATTTAAGCATGGCTTGTAGGTAGCCTTTAGGTAGGCAATTTGGATTATTTTCTTTGTACTGCGAATTCCTGTCAGAGTTCTCTATTTTTTGCCATTTTGAAAGTGAAAGACTTTCCCTATTTGGGTTATCCGATTTTAGTGGGATTTAACCCTCACTCTATTCTATCGCTTGTAATACTTTTCTCGGATCTGGCAAATCAGACACCATCTTTTGGCTAATATTTATTGAAGAATTATTTGTATTCGATCTCCATTATTGTTTGGATTTTATTTGATGAATTTGGGACTACAAGTCTATGCTTGAAAGACTGGAAAACACCTTCCATCCGTATGCAACAATTTCCATACCGTACAACCACGAGTCTCTTTCGTACGACCACTGTGCCTATCCACCATACGGCCCACACTTCACCATACATCTTCTTCACACCGCACAACCTTCAATCATTCGTGCATGGTTGACCTATCATCTCCATTCCCTCATACCATACAAGCACCCAAATACTGTACGACCTTCCCCCTTGTGTCACCATACATCACATCTATTATTCAATAGAATACTATACGACCTGTATCGTACAACCGTCACATTGTCTGTACCCTTTGCATCTAGTTTCCATACACCAACTCCACCTAGCCATATTGTCCTCCAGAATACCGTACGAGTTGTCATCTGACTGCCATTTCAAGAGAAAGATTGTTTGAGAGTAGTTGTGTAGGACGGTTCATTACAGGTTGGACCTATAATATAATTAAATGCTTGACTAGTCAATTTGTGACTTAGTTGGCTATATAAGAAACTTTATTAGATGTAGAAAAAAAAAAAGGTTGGATGATTAGTGAAGAACATGAAATATTGAGTAAAGGGATAGGATGCAAGGTTGGACTCTAACTTCATAAATTCTTTTGTATATGGTCGCAACCCAGAAGGCCTCACAACTGGGCATGTTGACAGACTTCTTTTAATTATTACTTCAATGTGGTTTCCAATTGCCTAGCCTCATATGAATCTTGTTTGCATTGTTTCATGTGATATTTATATTACTTCTATGTGTAACTCTGAGCAGGTTTTGTTGTATGTATAAGTTTGAGGTTTTCTACTTGAATATACCATGTCCTTGTGTCACATAGAGGTAAGAACTTGTTCAAACTCAACACCTTTTTATTACGGGATGAAGATTTCCTAGAAGCTATTAGGATTGTTACCACCCTCTCTAAATTTTGAAATCATGGAGCCTCTCTAAGAGACGAGTCGGATCAACAGGTGGAGATCTTGAAAAACATGTTTCAAATCTTTGGGAAAAATGACTACATTAATAGGAAAAAGGAGGAAAACTCTACCAAACTCAATGCTTTAGAGAAGGATTTGTAGAATTTAAAAAATGACCTTACCCTAGAACAAGAACTAATTCATGCTAAGATCAATTGAGGAAAATTCAAAACCACAAAGATCGTAGGGTAGAAAGTCAGATCAAAAGCTAGATGGATCAAAGAAGGTAATAGAGCTACCAAATACTTCTTTAATCTAGTAAGACGAAAAACAAAACAAGATAATGCATGTTGTCATTGGAATTCATAATGTCTTAGCTGTAAACCAAGATTATTTGTTTTGTTTGTGTATGGTAGTTGTCATTCTATCTAACCATTCATTACAAGTGTCATTTTGTGAACTTCCTATTAGTTACATCAACCATTCAATACATCATTGTTTATAACCTTCTACAACAAGATAGTGCATTGCAATCTAGTGACATGACAATGCTTATGTATTGAAAGAGAATGTTTTAATGCATTTTATTATTTAGTGCCATGATTGGTATAACCCTAATATTTGACTTTTTAAAAACTTTCTTCATGTATATTTCAGCATAGGTAATACTGATGTGTTCATTGGAGGTCATTATAACTATTTGATCATTAAGCCAATGTAACATGTTACTCTAATGCATAACTCTTACTGATATTTCCTTTGCCATACTAGTATAATTTTATCTAATGAGCCTATTTATCCTTCTTCGTTACATCCATTGGTATAACATAGACCACTTCTTTTATTCCCCTCGATCGATATAAGTCCCCTGATAACCTTATCAAGTATTGAGATAAGTCAAAATTAGTTCCTCTAATGTATAAAGTCCCTTGAATAGGTTCATCATTGTATGCCTTCCCAATGTCCTCATAACAGTTGATCACTATAACTTACTTTGATCTTTTTATGGTCCTTTTGTTCTTAATAACCTTCATTGCCATAGGATATACCAAAAAGCTTGTCGCATATCAAGGAGACTCAAATTTCCTTTTGTCGATTGCATATGTTATCCCAATGAGTTTCACTGGGAAGACCTTGTTTGATGTTTATGCTTTATTACTTGTTGTTTCATATCGGCATAAAATATCTCGATAGATCCATTGGGGATTAGTGGGTTTCAATAATGTCTTCATTGATGATATTTGTTACCCTGATAATATTTCTCACTATGGGTTACTCTAATATCACGTGTTTCTCTCCTTTGAATGGTAAGTCATTTGTATGTCTCTTGATGATACAACTTTGCATTATTGTTCTCATGCAATTCATTCCAGTATACACTATTTTGATTGCATCTTTGCCTTAGCTTGTCTACCCCTTATTGGGATAACTCTGATCGATAGAGTAAAACATCATCGATACAGTTCTTCCAAAGTCCAAATCCCCTAATTCAAAAGCCAAGGTTTATAACTCTTGGTTTTCAATCTAATTCTTAGAAGTCATTCTAATTGATTGATCTTTTAAGGCCACACCACAAATAGTCTTTGCTTGACACCTTATTAAATCCAATCTTGTAGATGACGACCTCTTACTGTGGTCCATCCCTCCTCCACCAAACCAGCTGCCCTCTACCCAGCAAAGTTAGCAACACCACAACCATCCCCTAAAACCCCTGCAGCCAAGGAACGAACCACAACAGAAGAATCAACAACGTCCAGAGATGGGGCAACAAAATCCAGAGACGAAGCCATAGGTGGGGCAGTAGTCGAATCGCCAGAGACAGAATCTAGAAGAAGGTGATCAAAAGAGGTCACCACAACTTAATGTAGTCAATCATGACGATAGGTCAAGCTATTGTTAAGATTGCCACCTTACAATAGCGACCTCACAAATACATCAATAAAAGATCATCACCTTTCATGACATAATACACATATGCAAAATAGTAACCTCCATAAACCAAGTTAGAGGTTGGAACGAGGGCTTTCACGTCAACTTCTCACTTATAGAGAAGATTGCATTACAAGGAAGTTCTCCTCGAACTTTTTTTTTGTAGAGAAGAACTCATTAATAAGGGATTGCGCCTCGGAATTCTCCCTCTGAACAAAGACTCTGAGAACTCATATCCTCTAGTTGCTCCCATAAAAGCTCTCTTTGTCCAAGGATGCCTAAGATAAATTGTTAGACTGCCTCTGAATATGATATCAATCTTTTAACTCTCTAGTGACAAGTTGTCGCTTCCTTATGATGTACACAAGGGTAGGCCCATCATAATCTTGGAATCATACATATGTATCTTTAGACTCCTCTTAATATAGAAGGATACTCATCCTCTGAATTATCAAATATATTTGCTTCAAGAGCCTCACTTTATCCAGCTTGATCATCAAATGAATTCTAAATCACAACTTCTTAGAAGCTACTATCATAAGGTTGAGTTTGCACACGATTTGGTAGCATGTGTAAAATACCAACCTTCTTTTTCTTTATTTGCACATGAAGGTCCATTGATATTAAATAATAATAAAATTTTCTTAGATTATTTGAGAATGGAACATCTCCCTTCTAAAGATGGTTCAAGTGGGAATGTAACATTGATTATTATGCCCCCATCGATTGAAAATTCCCACTTATATCGTTGACCCTCAGTCTTGTGTCTCATTTGCATATGATAAGCCTATCAACATGCAACTTCAACTTTCCTTCCTTAATACTTGCAACATTATCTCCTATAACTTTGTGCCAAGAAAGTATGCATCTTGAATCTATCCAAAAAATGCACCATCTTTCTTATGTGTGACTTATAACTTTATAAGTTTTGTTCATGTTATGCCATATTACTCTATGGCTCAAATGGACCCATAACTTGATCGAAGAATTAAAATAAGTTCTTCACACTCTCTTATTAGCACTGCTTAGAATTACACTATCCACTTTGTTGGTGCCGCTATAGTAATCTCTATATATTTGAATACTTAGAGATATCGTGTTGACTTGTATACTCTTGGCGTTATTATCACTATGAGTATTCCAGTGCAGTAACAAATTTGGTGAAATAATTATATGTATATTTAAACACCTTTAATTTGTTTGACATGTTCTTTGCTAAGTATATGTTGTTCATGATATATTTTGTTATCCTTATGATTTATTTATTTATCATCCATCACTCGGGGTCTCAATTGGGGTATCGGTTCATAGAGAAATCTTTAATTACGTGCCACTTAATTGACACATAATATGAAGACCGCATTCCTTATTAAATCTCCAACTTGCTTTATTATCCTCGAGTTGTTCGATCCTTACATTTCCATTTTGTATTTTAGTGAATCGTATATTAAGGTATCAGCCTTTAATATGTCATTTCATATAAAAGAGTTGGGAACAAGTGTTCCTTGGTCCACGGTGGAAGCTTGTAACTGCTGAATGGAACACCAATTAAGGTGTTTTTTTTATAAAGTCTCATTGTCAGTTTCCTCACTCTAGGTAAGGATCATTGTCAGTTGGGCTAAATACTTCGATATAAAATGACTATTAGAAAAATGTCTTATAGACAAAACATGAACTGATAATTTTGCATCTATACATGCATGAAACATTTTTGGTTAATAACACAGTAGTAAACAATTGCAGTAGATCCAGTTAGCCAACCTTTTGTAAAACTAAATACTCATTTTTATTATTGTCCTCTTCCTTTACAATTAGTCTTTACACTTCTTATTTCTTCTTGCACACTTCACCACTGTTTATTCACATAATCACGATCGCATCATATCCCCTTTAATACACACATGCCTTCTCTTCTTTGGATAATTTGATTAAACAAATACATATGTCGACTAGCAAAAATATGTTAGCTTGAATAGAAAAAGATATTTTAATATGCTTTAACACGCTTATGCCATATCAAAGGGTGATACCTTAATATACGATTCACGGTGGAAGCTTGTAACTGCTGATGTGGATATTGTTTGTCCCACCCAATAGCCCGTGACTCAGTAGTATGAAACCACTTTCAAATATGTCTCATAATTATAGCGGCTTCAAGAAAAACATCTATTCCTTACGCTAAATTGAATTTGATTTAATAAATTAAAGCCTTAAATTTGTCATTCGAAAGATACCGGGCATAGTAACCTTAGGGCAACTGTAATTCCACTTTTAAGTGAATTCTCAGTCAAAGCCAAATAACAAATTTGGGCCATTGAAATAATATGTGTATATTATATATATGATGTCTGGGTTTGTATATCTTCAGTGCGTTGCTGTTGGATGAAGTTTTACGCATTCAGACTCCAACACTATTAATAATGCACCTCCTGTACCGTGTCTTCCAAGAGATGTTGCATCTTCGAATTTCTCACTCGCTAACACTTTGTTTTTCGCGTGAAATCGGGCTTAAGTATAGGAGCGAATATGGATATAACAAGTAATGATAGGCATAACCCTTTGTTCTTTGCTCAATATCGATCATAAAACATGGCATGAAGGATATTGCATTTATGGCAATATGGAGGTTGTCTCAAGTGCGAGACACAATAAATATAATCCTTTCGAATATGATCTGTTAAGGAATTCAATATCATTGATACGAATGACTACTGAATGTATATCCACCCGCATTTATGTTGAATCATCTTCTTTCCATTTTTCTTTTTCTTTTATTTTCATTTAGGCCTTCAAAACACAAAGACACTCGATGATGTTCCTTTGAGATCCGCTATTTGATGCCAAAAGGACCTCCCTTAGTTGAGTTCAAAGGGATATGTTTGTTTGGTTGGTTGGGTCAAAGTCTTATGATGGCTTGGAATATCGATCAAGATGCTCTGCTCTTTATCTCCCATGAATGCTTATTCTTAATTATGAACAGACTACCAATACACAGTGAGTAGTGTTTAATCAAAATCCACATAGGGAAGTACATCTTCACTGTTATAGCCTAACTCCTTCGGAAGACCCCCACGCGGGTGAGGTGGTCTCCACGCTAGAGCCTCACCTGCAAACCTCAATCAAAGCCAAAGTCAAGCCATGAATGAAGATGGTTTACAAAGACCAACAGAGGACTATCGCCTACATTGAGTGCTCTTTGTTCTTTCAAACCTTTGTTGGATTACGAACCCGCAAAAAAACCAAGCATTTGGTTCTCAATTTCCATCCACAATCAATATTCATCAACATGATCTTCTTACATTTGCAACTTTGGCTTTGATACCATGTTGATTTTCAAGATCACTGCAAATGTAATGGTAATATTTATATATTATGTGTTTTTCAAATACAGATCTAAATGCATATAAATAAGAGTAAAAGAAACATATCTCTATGTTAATCAATATTGGTCATGACAAATTAATTTCATTAGACATTAAATATATATATATATAGTATTGATTATAATCGGAGGTACAAGGACAAGTCCAGGTCAATTTTGTTGGCAAGAAACATAATATCATAAAGGGTCTGATACGGAAGATATCAGATATTCTTAAATTTTAGGGGGTGGTAAAGGAGTGGTAGATATCGGTTAGAGGATATTAAAAAACATAAGTGATTAGTCAGCAACCAATAAGAGTTCAAGAGTTGTCAATAGCATGAACATCGATTATTAAGAGACGCTAAGTATAGTAAAATAGAAGGCAATGTTCAATACGTTTAATTAGTCCATGTGATATCAATTAACGTGGATATTATCGTGTTTGTATGAAGAGATACAAATGGAGTAAAGACGTATCAGTTATATCACTTAAGATGTACCAGTGATATCACTTAAGATGCATCGTTTGGTGTGGCCAAATATATAATGGATGTGTAATTCCTTTTTGGGGAGCGAACATTCCAGAGAGGGAAGATAAAATGTAAGTGTTACCAATCGAATTGAGTAATTGGTAGAGAATAGAATCAATTCATTAATCCAAAATTATATTCAACATCTTCATTATTGCAGTCGCCTTATATACAGAGACAAAAAAACCGATTATGTATGCAAAGAATAGTTTGTCCAGGCTTGGTCTCCCGAATAAAGAATGAAAAAAATAAATATTGAAAGTACTTTTCCGTTAATCATAAATTATTGTTCTAGATAATGCTACATGATCATGTTCTTATTAAAGAGATTCAGATAAATATTTCCCAACTCTATTGAGAAATCTTTCTCAAAGGACAGAGAGTTCTCAGACAAGGGTCGCTGCTAGTTTCCAATTTGTCATTTGAAAACTAATTCATATCATTCTTGTGATAATGCATGTCAAGATCAACGATGAACATTGGATGTATCCAAGTTGGATCACTCGCCCAAATCAGCTTCTGGTCTTTCTGTTATTGGATTATTCTGTTACACGGGAACATTCAGAACCAATAAAACACTTAATTTTTTAGCTAATAGCTATGCAAACTTCACTGCTAATGAGATAGATTATGTTCGAAAAAAGGTTAGAAATCAAACAATTTCAATAAATTGTTTTTGAAGCAAAAGAGAACAAAAACCTGTTCAGGTGAAATTTAAGATTGAGACTGGCTTCCCAAGTTGGTACAACTTTTTGAAAGATCCCTCAGCAGTCCCTGCACGAAGTGCAAAATAATTGTTAAGACACTTTTAAGTGTAATAAATGTGGAATTGACATAAAACAATAGATATAAGCTGAATGAATTTTTTAAGACATGCTAATAGCACACACGGCTTTGCATATTTTCAGATATAGGCAGAAAGCCAATAATCAGTCTGTTAATCATTATCCTATAGGTCCAAACTGCAAAAAGTTAAGGTGAATAATAATTTTTTAGGTCATCAACAAGCAAGATGACAATTTAGGTATGAGACTCCAAATTTTGTAATCTTGGCTTTAAAACTCATTACCGAAATTAGTAGTAAACACAACCTTACAAAACAACCTAAACACAAAGGACCCTGATAGTTGACTACCAAGGTGAAACTACTGCATTTAAATTTTCTACAAGGTCTATGCAAATCTTAAATATGCTTCTTCATCCAGAATTACCATAAAAGATAATGTAGATGTCAAAATCACCAATAAAATTCAAACCAGCAAATTATTACATTAAATTAATAAGTTAATAAATTTTGCAGCAAAGGACATCTATTGAGGAATTAATTTCTTTAAACTGATTCCCAACTTGACATATATCATATTTTCTGTCATAAATTTGATAGAAACAGCTAGATACTTCTGCTACAAATTAACCCAAAACAGTGAGCATATATGAAGTCTGCAATGTACTGCAAGCTCAACTCAACAAACTAAAACCCAACTTAGTTAATTAATAATTATCATGAAAATACATTAAATAAGAGCAATCCTACTGCCTCAAGGCTACCATGAACTTCTGTAAATGCTGAAGCCCTCAAAACCAAAAAATCACACTCCAAACAACTGCAAACTGAAGAAAATCTAAACTAATTAGCACAATGATGACCTCTGATTGAGATTATTATATAGGATTCCATGACTCCTGTCCTTGCAACATCAACTGATCCTCTTAACTCCTGTCCTTATAGTTTGGTTGGAAATTTTCAAACTCTCATTCTACAGTTTCATTCACTAGTTTATCAGCCACTGGAGAATAAAGCAAAAGCTTTCATAAAATATGCAACAAAAATGATCCAAAATGGAGCCAAATCCATGTATACATGAAACCACTTTCAAAATTCAAATTGGGCACCCAAATCCAACTACTCAAACCAGAGTAAACTTCTATGAAACGGAAATTATAAAATATGCAACAAAATGATCCAAAATGGAGCCAAATCCATGTATACATAAAATCGCTTTCAAAATTGAAATTGGGTACCCAAATCAAACTACTCAAACCAGAGTAAACTTCTATGAAATGGAAACAATCAGTTTATGGCGACTACCTCAAAGCCACTAGATGCCAAAGATGCCCAAAAGCTGCCAAGAAAACTTTCCAAAAATCAATGTCCACCATAAGAGGAAATTGATTTTATATTTATTTGTTTGAGGGATATGGATTTGCATCAAAACAAATAAACTAATAAGTTAATATATTCTTCGGGAACAATTGTACAGCCTCGACTTACTATTTCTGCATATTGGGGACTCGCTGTTTTTGGTAAGTTTTTATTTTTGGAAAAATGGAACATGACAATTCCTCCCTTCCCAAACTTACGTGCCCTCAAGAAATTGAAGGAATATATCTCCTAGTCATGATGCCAAAATGATATGTCATGACAAACTGCATACCAAGCGTTGACTCTGCATCTCTGAAATGTTGTGTCTTCTTTTCAAGCATCTTGAAGAGACTTTGTGAGTTATAGCTATGTTGAGTTGTTTGGTTGTGACCCTCTTCAATGCATAACAAAAGTGCCCATGTAATTAATTTCAATTTTCCTACCTTTCAAAACTTATCTTCCAGAGATCCACTTCCATACTGAATCAATGCACGAAAATTGAGCAACTTGTACCAGAAGCTCCTGATACTTTTTCATGAATTTGACTTTTGCTGCTATTAGGACTGTTATAGCAGTAATTGCAACCTCTACCACATCCAATACATCTTTTTGAAACAAATATTTTGTTCATCCCTATGTTGCTAAAAGACATGTTACTGAAATTCTCACCAATAGACCCATACATTACCTCAATTTGTGGAATATTATTTCCAGCTTTGTGGATTCGTATCTAAGAGAAAGGTACAATGATGGACTGATTAATGTTAACATACAACAACAATATTCATATTATTCTCTAGATACCTAAACTACAGATAACAACTTACTCTGATTGAAGTTGGTGTATCCTCTAAAATCATCCATTGCACATACTTCACACCTTTGCCATGGGCTGCCCTCGAAATCCTTCTTTTCATCTTGGTTGTAAGAAGAGATACTCATATGGTGAACTCATCTTGAAACCTTTGATGAAACCCATCATGGAAACTCCTAGATTCATCACGCACAATCATGTGATCTCCTATGAAGACATTGATCATGAATCTCTTTCAAATTAAAGATAAAGTTGTTGGATTATTTGACACTAGCAACGATAACATTCTAAGCAATGAAAACATAGAAATTGGAGCTCTTCAAAACAAGACTCGTCAGGCTGGGGGCCTGATGCAGAGATTCTAGGATTGTTTTAAGTTTCCCTTAGGGTTTCACTGACTTTAGGCTTCTACTTGGCACCATTGAATGGTCCAACATATTTGCCTTTCCAAAAGGCCTTAACACGCCTTTGAACTTGCTCTTGGCCCTTTCTCCTTGTGACAAACTCCGTGAGCAATGCAACCCTTTCCTTTGGAGATACAACTTCTCACATCCAGCCCAACCCGAGAGACAACTCAACACAACCTAAACCTCTAGCATATTAGGATTGTTGTCCTACATTTTGTAACCACAAAATGTAGGTAACAGTATGAAACCTTTTCAAGCTTAGTTTTGCATTTATCTGAGTTTAGTTCATTATTTGATTGGTTAGTATTGATCAACCAATCAGTACCAATTGATATAATGAATCTTTTTACTAAAGGCCTTCGTTAAGTCTTTTTCGTTTTGCTTTCTGTCAAGCCTTTGCTTGATTTTTGAAGCCTTCATCGTCCGTTCTTTACTTTTGAGTTTGTGTTTGTTTGTTTTTAGTTCTTTGGTTTTTTCTCATGTCATGCCTTACGTTTTTCCTTTCGATTCGGTCTAACTTAGAGGTCAATTAGAGTTGCCAGTCAACAGTTATGCCCATTTTAGTGCCTCAAAAGTGGACATTTTAGATGCAACAACACAAATTAAAAATATGATGTTATATTTTCAATTTGACATTCACTTTTTGAAGAATATAACATTATATTCAGTTTTTGTTATGTTTTTAAGTTACTTTTACTTTAAATTTATAACTTAAAGTGACTATAGTGCACTTTATGTTATAATTTTAAGTTGAGTTACTTTTTAATTTTTCACATAAAGTAACTATATAACTATATAGTTTCATTTTAATTTTTGATTTTAAAAATCAAATGCTTATTTAAATGTTACTTTAAAATGATGTTTATGTATTATATTTCATAATATGATAAATAAATACTGTTTATGACCCATTTTGTAACATTTTTATAATTTTAAGTAAATTAAATAGCTTAAAGTCTTCATAAGTGTTTCAGATGTAATTAACATGTAAAATTCATCAAAAAGTGAACTTTTTACATGCCATTGCATATAAAGTTTACTTTGGTGGACCTTTTTTATGTCATTGCATTAAAAGTTCATCATAAGTGGACCTTATTGATGTAATAACATGAAAAGTGAAGTTTTCATGTCTTTGCATCTTAAAAGTGAGATGTAACTTAAAATATGCAAGTGACCCAAAAAGGTCCGATTTTGATTACTTGCATGTTTTAAAACATGTTATGCACCCAAAAAGGTCTGATTTTACTTGGTTGCATATTTTAAAACATGCTATTGAACCCAAAAGATCTGATTTTGACTTGTTGCATGTTTTAAAGTATGCTATGCATTCCAAAAAGTCCGATTTTGAAAGGAAAGCATGCACTTGGCCTCCAAGAACCCAATTTTGCTCATAACTTGAGATTTACTTGGTGGATTTGCATGAAATCTTCTCCATTGAAGACGTTTTTCCTTGGCAATGATTTTCTTTGCGTCAAGAATGGATTTAACATGCTGAAAATTGTTTTTGGGAGCTCAATCCTAGGACACGTTTTTGAAGAAAACTCCAAATTCTTCCATTTTTGCTCATAACTTGAGTTATTCTCAATGGATTTGCATGGGATTTGTTCCATTTGAAACATTTTTGGATGGCAATGAGTTTCCTTGCTTCTAAAATGGATTCATTTACCTCAAAAACGTTTTTGAAACTTTCATAATGGTTCACGTTTTTGAAGAAACTTGTAAAAAAATTCATTTTTGATGCATGTTTTTCCTCCCAGCCAAATTGATTTGGCATATTTTGGGGATTACATTGCATTGAAGTTCATGTTTTGGTGTTTAATGATCAAAATATTTTGATTTTGCAATATGAGAAAAAACGTTTTTTGCCAAAAACATTTGCAAGCATGAAGATTCAAAAACGTTGGAATACAGAGTGTTTTTAGGGCACATTTTGGCATCTTCCAACAACTTCTTATTTTCTGCCCTCTTCCATTCGAATTTGTTGAGTTGGAAAAAGTCTTGACATTTTTGGAGAATTTTTCAAACATGGGAGCATCTTTTCCCTTCATTTTTGGCACATGTAAGTAGACTCTTTCTTTCTTGCTTTAAATTCATGCTTATCTTGTTGATTTTATGCATGAAATTACTTGATGGTTGCCATTTGTGAAAATCTTTGCCATGGAAAGTGCATTTTTCCTTTAAATATGAAGTTTTTATTCATTTTCATGTTTTTGGTTCTTTCCCAAGTCCCAATTTCGAATTTGAGTTTTGAAGTGCATTGCATCTTGGCATGTTTGAGTTATTTTCTGAAGGTACGTTGTTTCTTTTGTGTTTTGTGTTTCGTGCTTGCTTGCTGATTTTCTCCACTTTCCATTTCATGCGAAAGCATCGTCATATTCCACATTTCGTTTCCATGTCACAACACTTCATCTCTCACTCAACAAAATGCGATTACATGTTTTTCATTCCATTTTCCATCCTCACATGCATGTAATCCCATTTTCCACTTTTGTTTTCACCCATCTCACTTTTTGCTTCCATTCACACGACACGATTACATGAAATGTCTTACATGTAATTGTATCCAAAAGGTCTAATTTTGATTAAAAGTCACATTTTGAAAAGTCAAAAGGATGTCATTTTCACCTCTCATGTACTTTGACTTCTCCTTTTCACCAAAAGTGACTATAAAACTCATTATCTCACTTCCACTTTCCATTTCCATCCCTTCATATGCATTTGTGTTTTCATGAGAAAATACATGTTTCCGCATCTTTCCATGTTTTTCATGTCATCCTTCATTCCACTTACATATGAAGTGCATCCTCCACCCGTATTCGCATCTTATTTCACCTTTCATCTCCCATTGCATGTTGCATTTACATGTAATCCATTTTCCGTGCAATGACATCTTGAAAGCTCAAATCACATTTTGGAAATCAGCAATCTCCATTTGCACGCATTCTCATGCGCCAAGCACTTCAAGAAAAAAAAGAGGTAAAGGTGCTGATGGGAAGTTGTTCTGAGTTTACATCCGGACATCATCAAGAAGGTTTTCAAAGTGTTAGAGACTCCAATTTGTGCTGATCTGCAAAGGAGAATTCACGACAACTTGAACGAGAAAAGTTTGATCCCATCAAGTTTTCAAATGACAGCAGACAATTCATCAAAGTCAGAGGTTATAAAAAGACAAAACATCATGGTTATCAAGGTGAATGCAACGATACAAAATACAGGAACTCCTAATCCTTTGATCATTCGGGATTGCATCGTCAAGTACAAGGCCTTTCAGAACAACCCCTAGGATTATTTCAATTCTCTTCTGTTTTTCTTCTTCTTTCATATTTGTAGCTAGACAGGATGCATGGCATGAAAAAGCATAATTACATGTAATGTGAGTTACATGTATGTAAAAGGATGTAATGCGAGTTGCATGTGCAGTTGAATGTAACCCTTTATTTTCTTCTGTAGTTAGATTAGGTCAAAGTTGGTTGAGTTACTCGCACTTTTTCCTCCACCTTTTTCTCAACTTATTTGCCTATATAAAGGAGTGCTCTCTCATTGTAAAATCATCATTATCTTTATGCAAGAGAGCTTTGAAGAAATTGTGTCAGCAAAACTTTGTTTGTGTAAGCACTATTTTGAGAGAAAGTGAATACAAAGGAGCATTTGAGACATAACTTTGATTAAGCGAGATTGTTATTTGTATGAATTGTAAGCTTTGTTTATAATTCATCCAAGTTGTCTTTGATTCATGTTATCTTGTGTTATTGGTAATTATCATGTGAATTGAATAGAAAAGAGTTAAGAAGCAATTGAAGGTAGAGCTTTGACCAGGAGCAATTGTTTAAGTGTATAGCTAGAAGCTTTGTCTGTAGCTTATACTTCTCTCTTAATTCGCAAAATAGTTAAGTTATTTTTACTTTTAGGAATCTTTGTGCCCTAATTGTAAAGTTTTTCCATATAGAAGTACAAACGGACTTAGAGCCAAACCGATACATTTCTAGCTAGCCTTTGAGTTAGTGAACGTTTATCAGTATCACTGTTTCCAGCTCTTGATAGAAGTGTAGTTAGAGATTCACCGTACCCATTACTCGCTCCACGAGTAAGTGGATTCTTTCTTGAAAGTTCAGAAGAAAGAATATTGGTAACACCCATTTTATAAAATCTCTCAACTTCTTGCTTACCTTGAGTTGATCCAAGGAATGGTGAGAAGGGGGAGCCTTCCCTTTAAAGTAGGAGAAACTCTGTCTCACACGCTGTGGCTGGTCATCCTATTTTGCGACTAGATTTTTACCCAAAACTATCGGTTGCAAAATATCCACCCAACAAGGATCTTTTCAGCATACCTTGTAATTGGATTTGTATAGATGCTTCCCGTGTTCCTAGCATCTTATTTGATCAACCTGACCCCTTAGAACCAACCCAAACTACCCAAAACCCCAACTGGCATAGTAAGGCCTACTAGGAGACCTAGTAGCAATTAGCCCTCCAAACTTGGTTTCTAGCTTTTAACTTTCAATCCATCTGAACAAGGCCCCAAACAAAATGTATTTTTGGATATCCTTTAGCTTCTCTACAATATTGTAAAAGGGGAACTGGGTTTTTTCATTGCCCTGATCAACCAAAAAATGCCCAATTTAGGCCTAAATGGCTAGTTTGGTTAGGGTCTGAAAAACCTCTTCACCAATTATTTCTTGACAAATACCTCATCCCACCATGTCTGCCCATGCATAAGGGAACTGAGACAACCCTTCCTTCACAACCACACTACCTCCTTTTACTGTTGCAATCAAAATTCTACTCAAATCAGGCTTGTCACATCTAAATGCCAAGCCTAGGGCTTCATGCTAAAAATCAGGGATAGAGAAGACTGTTCCAAAACGAGATGCATCTTCATCTTGTACTGAACACTAAGACCTAACATTCCCCACAAAATTGGCCAAATCCAATGGTGGAATGTCAAACAATGGCCATTTGTACCCTAAACCTAGGGTTTGAATGTTTTAACAACCAAGTTTTACAAAAATGAAGAGGTTTATGTTGTTTGATCACCTAATGACTTCAAACCAATCATAATAGAGAGCTAACTTATCATGCTTGACAACCATTACAATGGATTTGACTAGCCAATCAGAGGATGTCCATACAATAGCAAGAAACAGTAAAATTGCTCGAAAATTTGCTTGAAACAGTCTCAAATTTCCTCCATTCACCAAAATCTTCAAGTTACATCTTGTGGGAACCACAATGATCTTATATCTTCATCCCACAACTCCCAGCCAGCTACAACCAAAATTTGAATTAGTTGACCATTGGATTACAAAGTTGCAACTTCTTTTCGTCAAAGTTGCCATTTGACAGCATTGACAACTTTGACAACTTTTCTTGATCAAAACATGATAACTTGATCCCCGAATGACTCAAATGGTCACGAAACAACATTTGATGCCATCTTACCAGCCAATGTTAGCCATTGACCAAGATTGATCATCAGAAGGTAAGTGCATTTAAATGTATTACAAGCAAAAAAATGGTTCTAATGGCCTTATTAGATCACATCATCATAGAAAATGGTCCATAAGAGACCTTATTACATTTTACAATGTTCCTGCCTACAAGAATCCAGTAAGGTCTTGGGCACCCTGCACAATGGTCTGGCTCATTGAAAGAGCTTCCTATGGTAAAGAACAAGGTCATGAGTTCCAGTATCTCCCTCCCACCCGCATGGCACCAAAGGAAATGGCACTAGCACATCATAAGACACATTTAAAAAGTTTACGACTAGGTTGCAGGTTTCAAACCCTGCTAGGTAGGTTCTGGTATGGGTCCTTCATGGGTTCAAATTTGCTCCGGGTCTGTAGCTGGTCCTAACACAGTCTGCGCCATGGAGTTTGGGTCCATGCAGGTCCACGTCTTCATATTATTATTATATATACCATAGATTGTGATTCATCAGACTACTAAAAAAACTCAAGGAATTCTATTATCAGCAGTTTACAAGGAAATCATCATAAGTTCTCAAGTCCTCACGGCAAGGGACATTACACAGCATAATTAGTCACAAAATATTGATTGTTAAAATGCTCTCTTAAGTTTACCATGATCTAGCATCTAAAACCCCAAGTTGATTGTTTCCATTTGGCCATTATCCAAAATATGAACACTGTCTCATCACAAAACAATTACAATGCTCAAAAAATTTTATATTATTCTTCATAAATTCCATGTCTTTCCAATTGCAACAAATGGATGAATCAATGGTATCAATGATGAATTTTTCTAACTTGATCCTCAAAGATTACTTTGATCCCCTATGCCAAAGACTGAAACGTGAAACCAAGAGCCAACATCCTCTGAACTACAAATTGCACCCCTTACTCTTATTGCTCATCTTTGAATGTTTTTCTTGTTTACAAAATTCTTGTATTGGCACGTAAAGAGGCAATAAATCTGAAAATTGAAAATATTTGTCCACAGCTGTATATAATACATTAGTGAAAGGTTTGGCGGATCAGGACAAGCTTGTATTCGAAGTTTTCTCCACCGATATTAATTACATGTTCCTGTTAATTGTCTTAATAATATTCGCTCAAGTCAGCTAAGGTTTCTTGATACATGAAGGATGTTGTTATTGCCAGCAGAGATTATTATATAATCTCATGCCTGTGGACTTACTATTGTTACTAACTCTGCTTGTCATTTCCATTATGGTATATTTCTAAACTTGTAATTTGAAATGTATTTGGTAAATAAATTTCAATCTTCGAAATTTATTTTAAATCGTATTTGAATATCACAAATTGAGGATGTTACACATTGAAAGCAGTCTATTTTACATCTATGTTCAAAGTCTCAGAGTGCATATACAAACTGGCAAGTTTTATTGCCTTGCCAAAGTTGAAGTTCTGGTAGCAACAAGATAAATAATTCATACATGTGTTCTCTGTTATTGTGGTCTCAAGAGTTGTGATCATCTTTAGCAGAGACTCTGTCTTGTCTATGCTTGCTATATTGTTCATTACGTATGTACCTGGTTTGGAGTTGTGATGGTTATTGCTATTTACAGCACTACAGTTGTATTGTTTTCCTCTTGTAACTGTCATCGCTCATTGGATGGTGATACTATGTTTGTTGTTGAGTTGTACGAACTTATTGTGGACCTCTACCTCAATCAAATGCCATCAACACTTTTTCCTCAAGCGGTTACAGGTGTTACTTTATGTTCGATGAATATAAGATGACATGGCATAGATATGAGATGCCATGGCATGACAGCACTATGACTTGGTATCAAGAATTCATCGTGGGTTGATCTACAACAGTTTATGGCTATGTTCCTTCATCTAAGGTGGCTCGTGATTATGAACGACGTAAACATATCAGGCTTTTGATGGTTCATGTTTTTTTATCAATAGTCAAAATTGTGTTGTATATGATCATCTATTGTCTTCAATTATTCATGTTATCAGTTCCTCCTTCAAGTCAGGTATTGAACGCCTTGGCATTGTTGTCCCTTCAAATTTGTGTGAGTTGTGCTCTTATTTGGTGAAGTTACACCTAGCATATTAATTGTCAGTTCTCATCTTGTGTAACAGAAGTGTCTCCCGACATTCAACGAAAAAGGCTATATTCATTCTAATCAGTTGTGAAGAGTATGTTTCAGATGTGAAGTATCAGTTTGTGGCTTTTAGTCAATTGTTGGTTCATGGTAGTAATTACCCTGAACTCTTTGAAGATTCTAGCTAGTGCTTGTAAGTTGTAATGACAGTCATTTGATATTCCATCATTAGACCCTTCAGTTACCGAGGAGCATCCATGGAATGGATGTTGCTGATGTTATTATAGCTACGGGATTCCTCCGAGACAACATAGATAACATAAAGGTTGTGATATATTATGTCAAATTGAAAATATAAGTATTATATCAATAATAATTATATATTATATTATATAATAATCATTATATTACATTGCATTAATTATTGATAATATAATTGTTATATCATATAATTATTATATAATATAATATAATAATTATGTAATTATATAATAATAATATATGTTTATGAAAAGGTGGCATCCCTTGGTGACAGGGCATCACCCACATATATGAAGGAAGAATAAGTCTTTATCAAAGGGACGGATTACAAAAGATTTAATATAAGATACACACTGAAATATTTAACATTGTATTAGAGCAGATTCAAACTTCTGAATCTAAATTTCTTTTAGGTTTTGGATGAATTCTAGTCAGAGAACGATCTGAAGTATAGAAGGATTAGAGAATTACAACAAAGACTATATGGGAAGCAACATAATACATGAGGACATCGACTCAACTACTTTGTTCTTGGATAATACACACCGGCAGTCCAGCCCTAACTAGTGGTCAATAATGAAGTATGTGTTGCTATCTTGACAGAGAAGGAGGCATCCGAGAGCATTGCAGACACAACTACCATGACATGTGCAAAAGGAAACATATATATATATATATACACACACGCACACACACATTCAATAATCAAACAGAATTGAAAAAGAAAACAGGTGAATTTGGATACTATACAAAATATAAGAGATATCTTCAACGAATCTTGTACGCCCACACCCTGCCAATTTTTTTTGTTTGAGATACTTGCTCCTTGTCATGCTACAATAGCTGAAGGTGGCTCTAGCACTCTTGGCCAAGTAAGTGCCCCACATTTGAGATAAGGTCCAAGCGTAAAGGATTGCATGGTCATGGATTTGCTAGACAGTTTAAGGACTCACGAGGGGGTTGAAGTGTAAATTTACAATTGGTAGGGCACTCCAAAATTTTGGGCCTTGCGTACATGGCACGAGGCATGGATCAAATTTGAAGTTTTTAAGCCAAGTGCTTCTCGCTCCATGTTTTACTCTTATTCCATGTTTAAATTTGTGAGTTATGCAATTGGCATTGAATGGTTATCTTGAGATAATGAGGAAGACGTTGGTGATTAATGTCAACCTATTGTGGAGACAAATGTTGCCTCCACTCTACAAAAGCTTTATGATTTGGAGGTTTCTATTTTTGTGCATGGATGTCTTAATATCATTGGTAAAGTTATAGCTAATAACAAGGACACTGTCTCATTTTCCTCAAAGACACACTTCTTTGTTTGATTTTGAAACAAAATATGTTGTAAGCATGCCTTCTATGAGGCTTCTTGCTCGTATTGTTAACAACAGTGATTATAGGAATAATTGGAATGCACGGCTCAATGATGCTACTGCTGCTCCCATAGGCCAGCTCCTTGCTCTAGTTGCCAACATTTGTACATTGGGGTCTTCGCCTCAGTTTCACATGTCTAAGAATGTTCGGCGAAGATTCGTGAACTGGAATTGGAGAATAGTTGAGTTTGTTCCTAATGGGCAGGTTACTGCCGAAACTTCTCTGTTTCATAGCATTGCTGGTTTGTTGACTTTCAAAGATCGAAAATTAAATAAAGAGAACAGAATTTGACTGATGCTTGACAATGTTGATTACCATTCCCATATCATGTCAATATCTTCTATGCAATGATGTTTCTTTTTTTTCCTTTGGAGTTTCCCCAAATTATTGTGTTAGAAGATAGTTGGCTCGCAGCTTCAAGCTTTTATTATAGTCATCAGGAATTTACTCAGACATTTGGTGTGTGCATCTACCACAGTTAGCATGCAGCTTCAAGCTTTTATTGTACTCATCTAGAATCTGCTTAGACCGTTGGTGTATGCATGTACATGTAGTGTATTCATATGTCAAAAGGTTCAACTTCAAATTGAATTGGAGTCATAAAATTTTGATAAAGTTTGGAAAGAAACATATTGTGATGAGAAACTGGTGCAATTCCACAACTTCAGCAATGAAGATCGATGTTAGGAATTTGCCACAGTTTGAGCAATAAGTAGAATTGATTATAATTGTTAACTAGCAGTAAGATTTTGACAATTGTTAGTGTTTCTAGTGTAGATGGGATAGGTAATGGTTCCTCCTGGTTGCAGAAACCTCCTATGAAGGAGTCGTAAAAGAAGCTCTTGTGAAGGTGTCATAAAAGAAGCTCTTATGTGATAAGGCATTGCTTCAACAATACGATTAATGTCTCAAATAATATGTCGTATTACTTGAGACATCATTGTGAATCAGATACGTAAGCCTCCTAAAGCTAACTTCAACACTCCCTCTTAGCTAGGGAGGCTTCCATGTTAGATTAAATTTGATGTCCCTAATTTAGCACATTTTGGTAGCTTGCCAATGTCATTTCATCATCACGACCCTTTTGAGCTAACACTATGTTTTGAGGGTCTTAGTGGAGAGACTTGCAATTTATAATAAGTTAGTCTTGGCATAGTTTTAATTTTTGGCAGTGCAGTTGAGGCACCTAGTGACTTGGCTCCTTTAGGGATTGACTTGAGTAATTAATGAATTTCATTTTGCAAATTATTAATTTAAGTTTAGCTTAATCAATAACTTTATTATTTCATCATTCTAATTTGATGGTGTCAAGTTGAAGCTTCTTTGATGAAGAGTGTAACAATGAAGCTTTGAGGTGTTTGTGTATGGGTGAAGTTTCAAGCCACAAATATGTTTAATAATGGCCTCCTTATGAAGGATCAGTCTCTCTCACAAAGTTTATGTTTTCTTGAATATGGAGAAACAAGGGTTTGGTGAATCGCATGAGGAAGTCCGAATTTTCCTCTTAACTGATAGAACATGGAATTGGGTCTAATTTTTCAATGAGTTGTGCAAGTTTCTGCTGTTCGTTTTCATATTGGACATTGTAATTTGGAGGTTAGCATTTGCAAATTGTCGCAAATCTGCTGAGGAAAGGTGTTGTTTCACTCTCAGGTTGATATCTTTGCATTCTAGTCTGAAATTTGGTATTATCAAGTGGCACAAAAAGGCCTGCGATGTGTTAGAGGTTCTTTCGAAATAACTACAGCTGGAATCATTATATCTGATTTGGCATCTTATTTGCAGTAAGGTGATTTGGGAAATTGCGGTGTTTTGGCATCAAGAAAGGGATGCGTTTGTCTGCGATAAGTGTGCGGGCAGCGTTCACACTTTGAGCTGCGATATATTCACTCCACGAAGCAACATGGTCTCAGCATTATCTAGGTTTCATAAATATTTACAAGTTGATAGTTGCTTGTTGAAATTGTAAACAAGTTAGAGAATGTAGGTGGCTTCTGAAATTTCAATTAATTGTTTAGTTTGTTTCTAAGCACTCATTCATGCTGAAAATAAAAAAAAAGCAATATACATTCAAAGCCAGAAAAACAAAACAAAAAAATTCAGCAGAGTTCTCCAATGAACTAGCAGAGCTCTTACAGTGGTATCAATCCAGTTTCTTGCTAGCCTGCAAGAAAACTGGGTTTATAATGGCACAGAGGTTCATACCTAAAATATCATCAATTTTATGATAAAAGATTTGAGAGTGTGCTAAAATGGAGGCAAAAAATTGGGCTCCATTAGTGGCCTGCAAAGAAACTGGGTTCATTATGGCACAGAGATTCATACCTGGCATGCATTATACCTGCTGCCAAAGGCTAGGTGAAGAAGAACTGGAGATACAATTTGGCAACATAAGTGACAAGGGTGTTCGTGGTTCTAGAGTTTCTAGTGGTATAGGTTACAGGGATGTTGATACAAGTTCTGTAATTGACAAGGAAGCTAGGGAGATACTAAGAGACCTTGTACATGGTCAGCACCATGTTGTCAATGTACCACACCAGCTATCTAGGACTTTGCAGCACATTTCTCTCCCTAGAGGACAAAGCAGAAATAGAGGTACTAGGAGTATATTAGTTAGATCTCAAAGGTCTAGAGCTGAGTACGAGATTGACAGGGTTGAGGACACAGACGTATATGATAGGCCACAATGGCCTACTTTTCTAAGACCTGAGCCTGGTGTGGCTAGTGTTGAGGCTGGGGCCGTGCAATTTTTCAATGATGTGGTTGCACACTATGCTAGGTGGGATGCTTTACCCTAGGCCATCAAGCAAAATCTCAAAATTGATAGGTTCTTGACATAGAAGTGGGAGCACACTAGAGGTATGGCATGTGCTTGAGAGAGAGAGGCCTAGACAAATTGATCTAAGAGAGGCAACCAACAAGATGACCTCGACTAACTTTGATGTCAGTGGGAAGGTTACAACATGAACCTAGATACATAAGCTTGACCACCTATCTCGTATTGCATCCCATGACTGAGGAGGATGCCATCCACTTTGCTAAGTCGCATTTAGATGGGATAGCCCATGACTGGTGGTACCATGGGTTAGTTTGTATGCATCATGACCAGATAGTATCCTACCAAGAGTTTTCTAACATGTTGGTAGAGAGATTTGATAAGGACCCTAAGACTTACTTCAGAGAGTTGGCGTAGTTGAGACAGATAGGGGACCTTGAGACATTTATCAGTGAGTTTCAACGTCTATCTGTGATGGTGTATGACATTTTAGAGAGGAGACAGGTTATGTTATTTGTAGAGGGATTAGTAAGCCTCTCAAAGGGTGGTTTAAGTCATTGGATCCACCTACCTTGCAAAAAGTCATGAAAAAAGCAAGGAACCTTGAGATGACTACTCCACGAAGCAAGTGTTTTTCCAAACATGCTACTTCACCAATTAATAATTGAGCAGCCCCTAAGAAAGATGACAGATCTGATTCTAAGCATCTTATGGCAGTCCTTTTAAATTAGGAGACTCTTAATGATCTAAGGAGGAAACTGTGTTTTTACTATAGAGGGCCCTATGATGTAAAACACGATTGCCTTTTGAAGCCTAAGGGTAAACACATGATGATGGAGCGGTTCTATGAAGGAGATGAGGTGATTGATGATTCTGACCTTAAGGTGGGATACCTTTCTAGCATGAGAAAAGAAGGTGTATTTAGGATGTGTGGTCTCTTCGTAGGACATCATGTAATTGCTCTATTGATAGAGGTGCTACACATAATTTCAATGATTCACATTTGGTCTCCAAGAGAGGGATTAAGATAGAAGAGTTTGAGGGACTTAGAGTGCAAGTGGTTGATGGTTACACTCTTAAGTGTAACAAGATGACTTTTGAGCTTCCCATTAAGCTGAATAATTATTCCGTTAAGGCAGATTTTTATGTCACAAGACATGGGCAGTACTTGTAATCAACTAAAAATGGTCATCTAGACTATGAGCCCCCTTTCTAGCATTTTTCCATAATTTATCCAATGGTTATTTTTTATCAAATCCTCAAAAATCTATTTATTCGATTATAACCTATGGAATGACCAATTTATCCCAAGTTCATATTTAATTAAAAGAACATGTCCCCCTTTTAATTGAATAAAATTCCCCACTCATCTCTTATCCTAAGTGTTCGCACATAAAGCATTATTCCTATTTTAAAAATAAAAGAAAAGGCATTTTTGTCTACACATGAGTGCACAATTTTCTATGTGAGAGGAATTTTCTATTTTTAAAATAACTCTAATTCTCCTCCACACATTTCAAACCCTCTCAAAAGTCAGTCATTAATTGTGATTGGTTGAGATGCTTGTGCACATGGATCACTCAAGATGCATTCTGCTCCTTTTATTATTCCTCTTTTGCCTCTTATTCTCTACCGTCCATTTTTCTTTAAAAGGGAGGGCTCTCTCCTCATTCAAAAAATCTTAGTCTCTCACGCTATTGTTATGCTACAAGTTTTCTTGGTGATTTTGGAGACTCGGAGCATTCTTGCATTTTTGCATTTTAGGTTAGCTCTCATTCTACTTACATCATGGCATACTTTTTAGCTTAGTTTCATTTATGCTTTAGCTTAGTTCTCTTTGTTAGCTTGCATTACATTTAAAATAGCTTGAATTTGTATTGCATTTTATTCTAGAGTCTTGGATATTGGCACTCTTGCCTCTACTTTTTGAATTTCTTATTCTATGGTGCACCTTGCAAGGGTTGCATAGTTTGGTTCATTTGAGAACCACCATCTCTTAGCCTTTGCACGTCATAGATAGAGAGCTATAAGCCGGCTCTTGAGACTACCTCTTCCATGGGTTCTTTCAAGAATAATGGGTTATATGAGTGTGACACTTTTATTCACACATTTTTGGCACCCCCCATGGGGCAGAACGTCTTAGTTTTGCTCTCCTTTTAGCTGTATTTTTGCATTTTCTGCATTCTGTCTACATGTTTTCCTTTTTTTACAGTCACAGTTTTCATATGACATTTTTCTAGTTTCATACGACAGTTTTCGTAACTGTTGGGCGATATTTTTTTGGAAATAGTGTCACACGACTATACTGTACTTTGTCGCCCTGGTACAAAAAGTTCTATTGTCTGGCTTAGGAAGAAATATCACACAGGAAGGTTCTGTCGCACACTCATACTGAGAAGTATCGTACGACAATCTTCTGGCAAAAACTATCACCAGACTTGAATTTGCTTGTTGTTTAGGGTGATTTTGTCAATTTTTCAGTTGTTGCTTGCTGCTTACTAGTTTTTACAGGCCCTTAGTTGTTTTACAGGAGTTTTTGTCTACACATTGCATATTGTTTTTGAAGCTAACTTGTGGGGCTAACGGTTGTGATTGCAAGGTGTTTACCTTGAAACATTTGCTTAAATTGCCTAAAACAACGCATGTCAAAGCTTCAATTGCACAAGGGCTACTAACACTTGTTTGCAGGGCTGCCCAACGCATAAAAACCCAAACTTGCTTGCTTTTTTTTATTTCATGTGCAACATCTACTAGTTGTTCATTTTTTATAGGCATATTAAACTTGCAATTAGGATTCCTTGGTGATAGGAGAGTATGTTCTTCACCCTTGTGGTGAATCAGACATCTTGACTCACCTTTGGATTTCGAAAGCACGGGGGTAATTGAATCTTCTTGATGTGTTTGGGGGAAGCAATCAAGATAAGAGAGTATGCTCTTCACCCTTGGGGTGAATCAAAAATCGACCCTTGAGAGTGGATCCATTTTGTAGTAGTTAGAATCCTTTAGAGGGCCTGCTCTCGGACAACCTGAGAGGAACAACCCAAGTGGTGACAAGAAAATTACCCGGCTCTTCCAACCCACTATAAATTCAAGGCTATCAAGGACACAAAACCTTGGTAGACATAGTGTTTGTCTTCGCTTAGTGTGATCGCTTATGGGATTTCGACCATAAGGAGATCACTAGGCAAGAACGCTTAAAGTGCTCTTATGACCGCGAGGTCTGCTACCCACTGCAAGGTGGGGTGTCCCTTAATTGGGTGCAAGAGGAACATTAGGAACAAAAGCCCTTTCTAAACACCCTAGGTTAGTATCTACCCTATTTTGCCGCTCAACTTCTTAGTGCAAGGATCGATCCTAAAGGACTACTCGGATCACCCCAAGATTTACACTTACCATATGTGTTCCCTTGGTTGCGCTTAGGGCACTTCCATGACAAAGTCAATATCTCTTGTGGGTAACCACTTGGTGTGAGGCGAAGGAGCATCAAGCGTAGGCCAAGTTGTTGAGTAATGAACCGTGACTCTAAGGTAGATTGCTTGGCTACTGTTTTCAAATGTGTTGACCAGTGTTAACATTCTTACAAATCAAACATCTCGGTAACATTGGTAGGAAGGCTGTTTTGATATCACAAATGCATGTTGGCAAAGTTGTTTTTACCCTTGTTCAATTGTTTGAGACATGTTAAAACCCCTACTGTTTGCAAACCTTGCTGATAATCAACACAAACTGAAATCTCACACTGATTGATCTGAAAACTACTTGATTGTCAAACTGAAACATAAACTTTTGGAGTCAAAATTGGTCCTTTTTGCACAAAAACTGGCACTTTATCGCCTATTCTCTAGAGAAATATCGTGTGACAGTCTTTTTCCAAAATTGTGTCGCCTTTTTGTTGTAAAGTCTATCGCCTTACTATACTGAGATCTATCGCCTCGCCTTGTGCAAAACTGTCGCTCAGAAAAAAAGTATCCCACGAATGTTCTAAAGTGTGTCATATGACATATTATGCTGTCTTACTATCGCCTGGTTTCTGAGAAAGTATCGCTTGAGATTATTTACAACCAAAACAGGGTCTGTGTTTTGATTTTTCTGATCTAGGGTCTTGTCACTTCAGTCTTTCCTGGTCCTGGTTGCACATCTATATGTCAAGAGCTGTCCAAAGTTGAAAAGATGGGTTTAGTCCATCAGATGTAAGTCTTGAAACGTCATTGATGAATCACTTGTCAAAATCTAGTTACCATTCTATTGTGGCTATTTGCTATTGAGCTTCTTGCTCGCTCGCTCAGCTCAAGTCACCAATGCTGTAAGTTCTCGAGCACTGTTTGACAAGCCATCTGTTATAATTTCACAAGTGACTAATCTTGATTGTAAAAGCTTCAAATCTGACACACTTTTCTTGTCCTATTAAACAAAGACAAATTCTTACATGCCAGTTAAAACTAGATTTCAAGTTGGTAACGCTAGTCATACCCCTTTTGTCTTCAAGCAATTGGAAACACCACCTACGCATCCTTGCAGACAACCTTGTGTGGAGGACCTCAAATCTACTCAAACACAAACAACCAACGTTCGGCATAATTCGCTTTACAACTTTGAAAATCCATTCAATAGACTCTGTGAGACACCTAAGGGTGAAAACAGTTTGGTCACCATGGTGCACCCCGATGGAGTCCAATGCCGCTTAGAAGAACAGGCGCGTGAAAATCAAAAGATCCTAGAAGCCATGTACGCCAAGGAAAAAGAACATCAACGAGCTGAAAATGATAACCATACCCGCCATAACGGGAACAGGGGAACTTGCTCTCGAAATTCTTTTGATGGTAATGATGGCCACAACACACCTCCAAGAACTCCTAGAGTCACCATGGGCGCATGCCCTTCCCATCATGAAAGTGATGATTTAGTAACTAGAGAAGATGTTGTAAAATTCCAACAAGATGGTTTTGCTCAAAAATTGATGCTTAGAGCTTTCGAGGAAAATGGGGACCAATACTTCCGATACATGGCAGCAAGGGGTTGGAAGTTCCCTCAAGATTTTGATGTGGAACGCATAATTCAAAAACGAGAACCCATCGAAGCTGAAATCTTAAGGGAAGAAATACAAGAACTGAGGAAACAATTTACACAATTGCAAACTTCAAAGGAGCCACCTAAAACTTCATTTGTTGAATCAATATGCGCTCTTCCATTTGATAGGAGTCTATACATGCTACCATTTCCTAAGGATATAGAGGTTCCTAAGTATGAAAAATACAATGGAAATGGTGACCCTCATGATCATGTGAGGCATTTTTATGCTCTTAGCATGGATTTTATGCATGAGGACACCTTTCTTATGTGTTTGTTTCCTAGGAGTCTAAGAGGACAAGCCATGGAATAGTTCACAAAATTGAGTCCCCCTCTTAAAACATTTGATGAGCTTGCACAACCCTTTATCCAACAATACTCCTACAACATTCAACATCCTGTAACTGTGCTGGACTTGTGCAACATCAAACAAAAACTGAGAGAACCTTTTGCAACATATCTTCAATGATGGAGATCCTTATACTCTCGGTACCCTCAGCAAGTTCTTGAGGCTGAAAAAATTGACATTTTTGTCAATACGCTTGTACCGGAGCTATACTTTGATCTAAGAAAATAGTTATTCACATCCTTCAACGCCATGGTTGAGAGTGCGTATCACATTGACGATGTTGCTATCAAAAAGGGTGACATTGTTATACACAAAGACAAAAATAATAGAAATGGTAAAGACAAAGGCAAACCTTGGAATAAAAACAAGTATGTTGTCAATGACAGAGTAGTGGACACTCCTAAGATCAAGGAACCTGCGTTTAACCTTTCTACTGCCATCTATGCTACAAAACAACAAGAAACTGCGAAACCACAAACATTTGACAAGAGCTCTAAATTTACCAAAAAACGACGTGGTTATACACCAATGGTTGAGCCTTACAAAGAGGTCTTAAAAACTTTAATTGCAAACAAGCTGGTTACTTTACCAGATAATTCCCGACCCTATGACCCACCCGTCAAACCCTCGTGGTGGAGAGAGGATCATATCTACAGTTATCACCGAAGCAAGGGTCACAACACTGAAAACTGTTTCAAGCTCAAATACGTAATTCAAGATCTCATTGAGGAGGGTAAATTTGTCACAGATGACCTTGTCAAAAATGCTGTCCATAAAGCTTTTAAACAACCCTTGCCAAAATACGAGGAAGGTGAAACCTCCAAAGCTGCTAAAAAGAATCATGATGCAAAGATCAGCTATGCTTATGCTGACACAGACAATGTCATGGCAAGTTCTAATGATGACAACCAACTTGAAGATGAATGACCCAAAGTTGTCCTAAAAACGCGCAATGTTCCTCAACACCATAATGACTCTAGACCTAAGGTGGTGCTCCGAGTGGCTAAATCTTCCTCTTCACAAAGTGAACCGCTTAACGCCGTCACTAGGGGGAAATATTTGGTTGTCCTAAAAAATGCTCATGATCCTAAGAATGCTTCATCTTCTAAACAACCAACTACTTCCAGGATCTCCAACTATGACCTTGTCAGCCAACTACAATGTACCCTAGCTCAAATTTCCATTTTCAAGTTGTTAGAATTATCCCCTTTGCACAAGGATATCCTTGAAAAAGCTTAACGTTATGCCAATGTTCCCACAGATATTGATGCAGAACGATTCCAAGCTATGGTGAACCATATCTCTTCACCTCACTACCTCACCTTTTCTGACTATGTAGAACGGATTTCCAACATCATACATGTATCTAAACATGATAAAACTATCCGAGTTTGTACTGGTTTCAGAGATCTTAACAAAGCATGCCCCAAGGATGACTTTTCGCTACCAAACATCGATATGATAGTGGACATGACTGCAGATTATGAAATGTACTCCCTCATGAATGGATTTTCTGGGTATAACCAAATTAAGATAGCTCCAACTGATCAAGAGAAGACAACCTTTACATGTGCATGGGGTACTTTCTGCTGGAATGTCATGCCTTTTGGGCTCAAGAATGTTGTTGCTACCTATCAAAGAGCAATGACCACCATATTCCATGATATGATGCATAAAAATATGGAAGACTATGTTGATGAGACACTAGCAAAATCTAGAAAACGAGACACACATCTTGAAGACCTTAGCCTGATATGGGACCGTATGGAACAATTTCAACTAAGGCTAACCCCAAAAAGTGTGCCTTTGGTGTTATTTCTGTAAAATTGCTAGGCTACATTATCTCAGCAAAAGGTATTGAGGTTGATCCTAAAAAAGTCCAAGCTATCATGGAAATGCCTCCAAGAAATATCAGCCAACTTAGAAGTCTACAAGGACATCTACAATCCATAAGAAGATTTATTTCTTAGTTGGTTGATAAAGCTCAACCTTTTAACAAGAATTTGCATAAAGGCTCTACTCATATTTGGAATGACGAGTGTCAACAAAGTCTAGACCAAATCAAAAGGTACTTGGCAAAACCGCCAGTTTTGATGCCACCTATTCTAGGAAAACCTTAGATCTTGTATATCTTAGCTACAACTTCTTCTCTAGGAGCAGTATTAGCCCAAAGTGATGAGACTGGTAAAGAACGAGCTATATATTACATCAGTCAAATTTTGGTTTCTTATGAAATGAACTACACTAGTATCGAGAAAGTCTATCTTGCAGTGGTCTTTGCTTCTCAAAAACTCCGACATTACATGTTGGCACATACAGTTCACCTAATTGCTAAAATTGATCCTTTGAAATATTTGTTGAGCAAAGCTGCGCTTACTGGTCCTCTAGCTAAATTGATGATAATTCTTTCAGAATTTGACATTCAGTATGTCAAACGTAAACCCATCAAAGGACAAGCTATAGCTGACCAATTGGTTGATTTTCCATTAGAGGATACAACACCCATGCAAGTTGAATTTCCAGATGCCTCAATTATGTACATCACTGAGAGAACTTGGAAAATGTTCTTTGACGGTTCTCATACACAGAATGGAGCTGGAGCAAGTGTCTTGTTTGTTTCCCCTCATGGATATACAATCCCCAAATCTTACAAACTCTTATTCCCTTGTACAAACAACATTGCAGAATATGAGGCACTAACAAATGGGATCAAAATGGCCCTTGAATGGAGAATAATTGAATTGCACATCTATGGAGATTCTCAACTTGTTATCAACCAAGTGAACAATGACTATCAAACAAAGGATGACAAGTTGATACCTTACAAAAAGTTGATAGACGCTCTAAGGAACTATTTCACTTTTGTGATATTCCAGCAAATTCCTAGAGCAAAAAACAAGGCTGTCAATGCTATGGCCACTCTAGCATCTATCCTCCAACTACAAGAACATGAATCACGATTTGAGTTCCTGGTGGAAGAACTGCGTCATCCCACCTATGATTCCTCAGATAACCACGTGATCTACACTGTTATATGTCACGATTCCTCTAGCTACACGGCTATCTTCTCTTACTTGTGTGATCAAGTTATTCCTGAAAACGTCACGCTCAACCAAAAATGCCAATTCCTCCGCAATGCTTCACATTACACTTTGGTCTCTGGTGACTTGTATAGGAAGAGTCTAGACGGAACATTGCTTAGGTGTTTAAAACTAGAAGAGTCTGAAAAGGCACTTGTTGAAATCCATCACAGCATTTGTGGGGCACATTCTAATGGCCTTGCATTTTCTCGAAAACTACTTAGGGTGGGTTATTACTGGCCAACCATGCAAGCTAATGTTGTTTGTTATGCCAAGTCCTGTTAGAAATGTCAACTTCATGGCAACTTAATTCATGCTCCTGGATGTGAGCTGATTCCCTCTGTGACATATTGGCCATTTCAACAATGGGCCTTCAACTTGATAGGCAAAATTCACCCAAGTTTATCTAGTGGTCACAAGTTCATCATTACAACAACTGAATATTTCACCAAATGGGTTGAAGTTGTGCCACTATCTGCTGCTACAGGCAAACATGTCCTCCATTGTCACTAATAATGGAGGACAGTTCACGAATAAGGACCTCAAATAGCTGTGCAAGAAATTTCGAATTAAACAACATTGGTCCTCTGTTTACTACCCTCAAGGGAACGGCCAAGCTAAGGCCTCCAACAAAACATTGTTCAAAATCTTACACCGCATGGTTCACAAGTCTCAGAAAGATTGACACCTACAAATAAATCCGACACTTTGGGCCTACTAAACTACCATTCATACTCCTACAGGGGCCACACCCTTTTCTCTAGTTTATGGCTCTGAGGTCGTCCTCCCATTAGAAGTAGAGATCCCCTCCTTGCGAGTCTCCTTACAATGGTTGATAACTAATGAAGACCATAGAGCTATGCGAATACAGGAATTGGAGACTCTTGATGAACGCCGTAAGGCTGCTTTTGATCACATGAGGGCTTATCAGAAGTGCATGTCTACTCTGTATAACAAGAAAGCTCACCCACGTGAGTTTCAAGTAGGTGAACTTGTGCTTAGAGAGAATCCGAAAAATCAGCTGCATAGAGAGCAGAAGGGCAAGTTTGAACCTAATTGGTTAGGCCCATACATTATTACAACAATATTTGAGTCTGGTGCTTATCAACTGTCTACTCCTAAAGACGAAGAACTTGTCAAGCCTATCAATGTCCTACATTTGAAGAAGTTCTATGCTTAGAGGCTCACTACTCAATTATCTTGTACATACTTATTGATCCTGAAAAAATTCTAAGAATCAAAAAATGTCCTGAAAAAATGATCATCTTAGTGAAAACCTAGCAATAGGCGCTTTGATGCATCACCAAAAAAATCAAAAAAATCAAAACTCCAAAAAAATTGAAAAAAAGTCACGAAAAAAAATTGCCAAGTGGTGAAAACCTAGATTATGTATTCTTTGACGTCATGTGTTCCCAGATTGATCACACATTAGTCAAGGAGGGACAAATGTAATCAACTAAAAATGGTCATCTAGACTATGAGCCCCATTTCTAGCATTTTTCCATAGTTTATCTAATGGTTATTTTTTATCAAATCCTCAAAAATCTATTTATTCGATTATAACCTATGGTATGACCAATTTATTCCAAGTTCATATTTAATTAAAAGAACATTTCCCCCTTATAATTAAATAAAATTCCCCACTCATCTCTTATCCTAAGTTTTCACACATTAAGCATTATTCCTATTTTAGAAATAAAATAAAAGGCATTTTTGTCTACACATGAATGCACAATTTTCTATGTGAGAGGAATCTTCTATTTTTAAACTAACTTATATTCTCCTCCACACATTTCAAACCCTCTCAAGAGTCAACCATTAATTGTGATAGGTTGAGATGCTTGTGCACATGGATCACTCAAGATGCATTCTCCTCCCTTGATTATTCCTCTTTTGCCTCTTAATCTCTACCGTCCATTTTTCTTTAAAAAGGAGGGCTCTCTCCTCATTCAAAAAATCTCTGTCTCTCATGTTATTGTTATGCTGCAAGTTTTCTTGGTGATTTTGGAGACTCGAAGCATTCTTGCATTTTTGCATTTTAGGTTAGCTCTCATTCTACTTACATTATGACATGCTTTTTAGCCTAGTTTCATTTATGCTTTAGCTTAGTTCTCTTTGTTAGCTTGCATTTCATTTAGAATAGCTTGCATTTGCATTGCATTTTATTCTAAATTCTTGGATATTGGCACTCTTGCCTCTACTCTTTGAATCTTCCATTCTATGGTGCACCTTACAAGTGTTGCATAGTTTGGTTCATTTGAGAGTCACCATCTCATAGCCTTTGCACGCCATAGATAGAGAGCTATAAGTCGGCTCTTGAGACTCCCTCTTCCATGGGTTCTCTCAAGAATAATGGTTTATAGAAGTGACACTTTTATGCACACAGTACTGGTGTGGTTCTTGGTATGAGTTGGTTACACACCATAGAGAACATTTATCTCAATGTCAAGAAGATGAAAATAAGATTCATTAAAGATGGGAAAACACATCCTTAACAATACTACAAATATCAATCTGAGGATAATTTCTTTCAGGTGGATGCAATGTCTAGTTGATCATGACATAGCTGATTGCACAACAAAGTGTAGGATGTTGCCTACATTTGATGGGACAGAAATACTAGACTATCATCCAAATATTCAACATCTTAGAACTAAACACTCTAAGGTGTTTAGTGGCATACCACCTGACAAGCCACCTAACAGAGGGATAGAGCACATCATTGACCTAGAGGAGGGCACTAAGCTCGTTATGATCACTCCTTACCAGCACCCTACGCAACTAAAAGATAAGATAGAGAACACCATTCAAGAGTTGCTCGCTATGGGACATACTAGGCCGAATGTGTCTCCTTTTGCTTCATTAACCATTTTGGTGAAGGAAATGGACGAGATGTTGAGAATGTGCATAGGCTACTAGATGCTAAATAGGAGAACTATTATGAACCGGTATCCTATTCCATGGATTGATAAGCTTATAGATGAGTTGCATGGGGTATGTTATTTCTCCAAAATTGATTTGAGACTGGAATATCATCAGATCAGAGTCAGAGAGAAGAATGTGGAAACGAAAACATTCAGGTATCACTATGGACACTTAGAGTTTCTAGTCATGCCATTTGGCTTCACAAATGCCCCAGTCACATTTTAGTCTACTATGAACAGTCTTCCACAGTGAGCTAAGTATATTTGTTCTAGTGTTTTTTTATGATATACTTGTTTATAGTAAGACATGATATGATCATGTAGCTTCCTTGTAAGCCAAGGAGTCCAAATGTGCATTAGGCATGACTGAGTTGCTCTATCCTAGGTACACAATCAGCGCAAAGGGAGTTCACATGGATCTTGATAAGGTTTGTGCTATACTGGATTGGCCTACTCTAGAGAAGTTGACACGGCTTAGAGGATTCAATGGGTTGTGTGCATTCTATTGCAGATTTGCGGTAGGTTTCTCTTGCCACACAGCTCCCCTAACAGATCTAACAAGTAAGGGTGCATTTGAGTGGACTACTCAGGCACAGGGGTGCTTCGAGAAGTTCAAAAAGATCATGACATCATGCCTAGTGTTAGCATGCTAGACTTTTCAAGGCTATTTGGGTTATATTGTGATGCCTCCAAGGACGGCATTAGTGTTGCTCTTTCCCAAGGTTGCCATCCCATTGCATTTGAGGACAAGAAGCTTAAGGATCCTGAGAGATCATCTAGTGTTTATGATAAGGAGATGTTGGCCATTATGAATTCTTTGGCCAAATTTAGGCAATACTTAATATGTAGCCAATTTTGCATCAAAATTGATCATAATGGCTTGAAGCATTTCTTTGGACAATGGGATCTTAATGAGAGGCAGTAGAAATGAGTCAGCAAACTACAGTGCTATGATTTTGATATTTCCTATATTAAGGGTAATTAGAATGTAGTTGTTGAAGCTCTCTCATGGAGACCCCACTTGTGTGTGATTATAGAGGTATCTAAGGACTGGAGACACTTGATCACTGCAGATTATGTCAAGGACCAGTGGGCAGCAGGTATTGTTGATGGAAGTATTTAGGACAGCAAATATGCCCTTGTGTGATGTTTCATTCCTGGAGGGTGGTCTGATGGTCAATCAAAAACACTAAGGGTCCTCAATGAAGAGCTACAAGAAGGCCGTACGGTGGGATTGTTTGGTCTGTACAGAGCCTCGAAGCTAGTACGGTGAGCAAGGGCAAATGAACAGGGGGCTGTATGGTAGAAGATGGTGCAGCTGTACGCTATTCAAACAGGGTCGTACAGTGGGAGACGTGAAGAGGTGGGTGTACAGTGGATAGTTGGCCATATAGGGAGCAAGGAAGAGCAAGTTGTACAATTAACATAGGAGTCTAAAGGGTGAAAGGGAGGGAAGTATAGTGAAGTCCAAGAAGGCCTTATAGTATGTGCAACCCATATAGTAGGACCACTGGAGGGTGCAGGATGTACATTTGTACGGTGATTCAGTAAGAGTCTGAGCGAAGTGTTTAAGGCAAACATTGCTAGGGGAAAGTGCTGAGGAAATTCGATAATGCCGTTAGAAATGTAAATGTGATATACTAAACACAAACAACTTGTTGAAGCTAGAGTCCGAATAGATACACACATATAGTCAATACGCACAAACAACCAATTTACTACCAAGTCGATATCATAGTTACAAATAACAAAGATGCTTTGATTTGCCAAATCCAAGCCAAAAGCACAGACGGAATAGAGTGAGGGATGAATCCCATCGAAACCGGACAAGCCAAGTAGGGAAGATCTTTCACTTCCGAAATGGCGAACAATAGAGAATCCCAACAGGAATTCACAGTACATAAGAAATAATCCAAATCACATCCCTACGACTACCTACAAGCCGTGCTTAAATACCCATCAGGGGAAACCTTTCCAAGGGTGTACAAAGATAGCCGACGGCAATACTTACCAACGAAAACTAAAATAAAAAATAGGTCCGAGATATATTAAATCAATCGGAACCACAAGTACAAATATTAACTTGGGCTCCATATTAATTAATTAAAGTAGCTAATTAAGGTCCTTTTATTATATTATTTAAATTCTGGGACCAGTTAATTAACTAATTTAATTTAATTATTACATTAAAAACTGGGAACATTACAAATCCTTACCGGCCAAAGATTGTTTGTCCTTAAGCAATACGCAAACTCCAAGATCCCAAACCATGCGCAGATGCAGATTGCTATATCTATTGAAAACTCCATGCTTCTTTAGGATCACAAATTCAATTGAGATGAGTAGAGCGTCATTCGGCTTCACTGCGCCACTCTGATATAAACATTGTTTTATCCAAAACCACTAGGATCCCAAGGGCAACAATCATTAAACACATTGATGTCCAAATCCATAATCTTCATGTAATCATCGATCTCCTCAGGAACTTCACAACACATGTAGATTCTAATATTTTTATGAGGAAGCACTTCACATGGAAAAATTGCAGTCATGCACGACTTAGGCGACACTGAAGGGTAAACTCCATATTCAACCAACCGTGGTTGCTCCGGCAAGGAATCATCCATGGCATCTCCAGAAAGTTGAACAACCATTGATGGAACCTTCTGAACATTTGGAGGGCCACTGACAAAACCCAAATTTTCATCGAGATGATCACTGGGTGTTGGTTTGACAATATTTGTGTCGGTATCTTACTCCAGAATCCATTCCTTCATCTTCGATTTGAGTACCAAATAGATTCTTTCTTTGTGGTAAGTGATATCATCAACCACTTGGTATCTGTCATCCTGCACTTGTCCATCCAATAGTTGGCATGCAAAAGTATTCTTGGAGTATTCGACTAACAAATGTGCTCTCCAATCGGATGGAAATTGAGCCATAGTGTCATCCAAGTCAAAGCTCTTCATTCTCTCAACAGGCTGGCAGAATCACCAGTTCTGATACCACTGTGATGTTTCGTTCCTGGAGGGTGGTTTGATGGTCAATCACAAACCAAATATTAACTTGGGCCCCATATTAATTTATTGAAGTAACTAATTAATTATTATATTATTTTAACGCTGGGACCAATTAATTTAATTTAATTATTACATTAAAATTGGGGACATTACACCTTGCAAATGAGTTGATTATTTACAAAGGAAGGATTTTTTTAGTCCCAGGATCAGGTGTTAGATGGATTATATTGTGGGTCTTTCATGACTCTCCATTAATTGGACATCTCAAATTCTTTGAGATCTATAAACAAATTCGGGAGACGTTCATATGGAAGGACCTGAAGTGAGATGTGCAACAGTATGTCAAAGAGTGTTCTATTTGTCAAAAAAATAAATGGGAGCATACCTATCCAGTCGGGCTACTGCAGTTACTTCATATTTCTGAGAGGAAGTGGGAATGTTTATCCATGGATTTTATCGTGGGCTTGTTGAAAGCCTAAGGCAGAGACTGTATATATGTAGTGGTGGATCACCTCACCAAATAAGCACACTTATTTCCCATCACTACTCCATTTTCAGCCACTCATATTGCAGAGTTGTTCTTCTGAGAGGTATTCAGATTGTATTGTTTAACCTGGAGTATTGTGCATGACCAAAATAGTTGTTTTATGAGTCACTTTTGGTAGGAGTTATTCAGATTATGTGGAACAAAGTTGACTCCGAGCACTAGTTACCACCCTCAAACTGATGATCAAACTTAGATTGTTAATAAATGGGTTATGGGTTGTGAGCTATCTACAGAATTATGTATCAGCACAACAACAGGCTTGGGTGAAATGGATATACTTATGTAAGTAATGTTATAATTCTACTCACTACATCTCTATTCAAATGTCCCCATTTAGAGCCTTGTACGAGTATGATCCCTCAAGCTTCATGGATTTTCTATTCAATCATAGAAGGGTACCTAGTTCAAGTGATTTACTATAGCACAATAGGATGTCATGAGGACTCTGAGAGACAATGTTCAGAAGACACAGAATCAACTGAAGTAGTATGTTGATCAAAGGAGGATTATTCGTTCTTTTTAGGTTGGAGGTATGGTATACTTGATGTTGTAGCCCACCATGGAATCTTCCATTAGAAAGAGTAGAGCTGACAAGCTCAAGCCTTGCTATTATGGTCCCTTCCGGGTGATTAGACATGTGGGTGAGGTAACCTATGAGCTTGGTTTGCTAGAGGATAGTGGAGTTCATAATGTGTTTCCTGCATCGCGTCTCTCCCCACGGCAATACTGGATACCAAGGAGTATCATTTGTGTTAGCCGATCATTAGAGAGTTTCTAGTGAAATGGCAGGCTCTTCAAGATGAGGATGCCACTTGGGAGCCTAACGATATACTTCAGCACTCCAAACTACAATTGCTTGGGGACAAGCAATCTTGGGGAGGGAGGACTATAACATCCCCAATTGCACAATTTCTAGTACCTAGGCAATGTCAATTCATCATTACAACCCTCATGAGCTGACACTAAGTTTTGAGGGTCTCAGTGGAAAGACTTGCTATTTATACTAAGCCAGTTTTGGCATACTTTCTATTTTTAGCTTGCACAATTTCTAGTACCTAGGCAATGTCAATTCATCATTACGACCCTCATGAGCTGACACTAAGTTTTGAGGGTCTCAGTGGAAAGACTTGCTATTTATACTAAGCCAGTTTTGGCATACTTTCTATTTTTAGCTTAATCAATAACTTAATTATTTCATGATTCTAATTTGATGGTGTCAAGTTGAAGCTTCTTTAATGAAAAGTGTAACAATGAAGCTTTGAGGCATTTGTGTATGGGTGAAGTTTCAAACCACAAAAATTGTTATAAGAAGGCCTCTTTATGAAGGATTGGTCTCTCTCATTATGTTTATGTTTTCTTGAATACAAAGAAACAAGGGTTTGGTGAATTACATGAGGAAGTCCGAATTTTCCTCTTGATTGATAGCACTTTTAATTGAATTTAATTGCCAATGAATTGTGCCAGTTTCTGAAAATCTATCTGTTGTTTATTTGCATACTAGAGGTTGTAATTTCGATGTTAGCATTTGCAAATTGTGGTAAATCTGCTGAGGAAAGGTGTCGTTTCACTCTCAGGTTGATATCTTTGCATTCTAGTCTGAAATTTGGTGTTAGCAAGCGGCACAAAATGACCCGTGATCTCATGTTAGACCTGCATTGCAAATACCTATAGCAGTGATCGTTATATCTGATTTGGCATCTTATTTGCGGTAAGGCGATTTGGTAAATTGTAGTGTTTTGGTGTCAAGAAAGAGAGGTGTCTGTTTGAGATAAGTCTGAGGAAAGCATTCACACTTTGAGCTGTGATATACTCACTCTACCAAGCCACATGGTCTCAGCATTATCCAGGTTTCATAAATTTAGAAGTTGATAGTTTCTTGTTGAAATTGTAAAGAAGTTAGGGTTCTGAAATTTCAAATAACTGTCTAGTTTGTTTCTAAGCATTCATTTATTCTGAAAATACAAAAAAAACATATGCGATCAAAACCAAAAAAACAAAACAAAATTCCTAAGCGAGCCAGCAGGGCTCTTACATTAAATCATAATGAATTTATCATTAAGGTTCATCAAAAACATCACAATGAATTTTAGATATCTCCATATGATACATCCTAGGATATCATCTCATGCGATATGATCATTTTCGATATATCTACAACATAGCATGTCCTTAGACATCACCTCATGGTGGATTTAGAAAATTACCTTTATGGAATGTCCTCGGATACCATGATGTAACCCAATCTCGTCCAAAAATAATTTAAAAAATTGACTCAAGACAGATGTTTCAGAATATCATAATTCTTTATTAAAACTTCTGCAACTCTACTCTACCACTACAATGAAAACCAACCCCTACTTAATACAATTCCGAAAATTACCATATTTGGCAGTTTTTCAGGAAAAACAGATTTTTCCATTTTTGGTAATTTTTAAAACTCATCCTAAGAATCCCGATTTTTCCCAAGAAAAGCCCCCAACTAAGGCAAGACGAATTGCCAACTAATCAATGAAATCAAAGATATGATTTCGGATTTAGTACAAAAACGAATTTCTAAAAAAACTGGAAAAAACACAAAAAGCGAATTTTGGAGGTCAGGATGAGAGATTTCAGGCTTCCAGAAAAATGTCAAAACGGCCACCTATCAAGCTGAGCTCAATCGGCAATCCAAATAACTCCTAGTGCAACTATCTGTAAAATTTCAGCCAAAACCCACATCCAAGTCAAAAGTCATGACCCCCGGAAGTAAATCTCAACCAAAACCCACATCTAAGTCAACAACTTTGACCCACAAATGCCCCTGCATCATTCTCCCCTGCTTGAAAAGAACGAAGCTCCTGCGAGTTTCGGTCCTCAAACTGCTTCCATTTAGGCTCATCTAGCTTCTGCAACTCCCATTCTATAATCCAAGTGCTATCTATCGGTGCCAACCCTTCCCACTACACGAGGTATCTGTTGTAGTCACCTTGGCGAGTCTGAACAATCTTCTTGTCTAGAATCTGTGCAACCTTTTCTCTCTTTTTTGACGGGTATGGTGTGTGTCCAGTCTACCTCATCTTCCTTTTCAACAGAAGTATCATCACCATGGAAAGTATACAAATCAGAAATATTAAACACAGGAGATATATCAAGACCACTTGGGAGCTCTACCTCATAAGCATTATCATTAATCTTCTTCAAAATCTTGCAAGGATCAATTTTCTTATATTTCAATTTATGATACGTCCCAGTAGGAAACCTCTCCTTTCTGAGATAAACTATCACTAGATCCCCTGCACTAAAAACCTGATACCTTCAAGTAGCATCTGTAGAAGCTTTGTACCGCTCATTACTGTCCTGCAACTTTTGTCTTACATCTTCCTGCAACTAGTAGAGCTGCTCTGCAAAGGCTTCTCCATCATCACTGACTCTGTCACCCAAAGGAAGCTACACCAAATCGAGAACACCCTAAGGGTTATGTCCATAAACAACTTGAAATGGTGACTTACCAGTTGACCTGTTCACTGAGCTGTTATAAGCAAATTCTACTTGAGGCAATGCCAAATCCCATTGTTTGGGCTTCTCTCCAACAATACATCGCAACAGATTACCCAAACTCCGATTGACAACTTTTGTTTGTCCATCAATTTGTGGATGGTAAGCACTACTGAACTGTAATTTTGTTCCCATTTTCTTCCATAACATCCTCCAAAGATGACTCAAGAACTTGGTATCTCAGTCAGAGGTAATCATTTTTGGAACCCCATGCAATCTGACTATTTTAGAAAAGAATAACTCGGCCACCCTAGTAGCATCACTAATTTTCTTACAAGCAATGAAATGAGCCATTTTTTAGAATCTGTCCACAACTACAAAGATAGAGTCATTACCTCGTTGTGTATGTGGAAATCCCAATACAAAATCCATACTCAAGTCTACCCATGGTCTGACTGGTACTGGTAATGGCATGTACAATCCAGTGTTCTGGGAGTGCCCTTTGGCTACTTGACAAACTCGACAACTCTCTACAAACCTGGTGATATCTCGCTTCATCTTTGGCCAATAGTACTTATCTGCCACCAAAGATATTGTTTTATCCTTCCCAAAATGCCTAGTCATACCACTACTATGAAATTCTCGAATAATATTTTCCCGCATTGAGCCTATAGGAACACATAGTTGCTTCCCCTTGAATAAGTAACCATCTTGCATTAGATAATCACCTTGAATAGTGTCTGCATGTCCAGGTACTGGATTCTTTAATTGATCAACAACTTCCCAAAAGTCACTATCAGATTCATACAAGCCTTTGATTGCATCAAAGCCAACCACCTATGTTTCCATGATGGTCAGAAGAACAACTCGCCTGCTGGCATCTGCAAGTTGATTCTGTTTCCCTGATTTATGCTTCAAAACAAAGGTAAACCCCTGCAGGAAAGGAACCCACTTTGCATGTCTAGTGTTCAATTTCTTTTGTGTGTTCAAGTATTTCAGAGCAATATCTGTAAACAACACAAATTCTTTGGCTACTAGATAATGCTTCCAGTGCCTCAAAGCTTGCACAATTGCATAGAATTCTATATCATATGTAGAATATTTCTTTCGCACATCATTCAATTTTTCAGTAAAAAAGGCAATGGGCTTACCTTCTTGGCTAAGTACAGCACCAGTGCCCACATGTGAGGCATCACAATCCACCTCAAACACTTTGTCAAAATCTAGTAGTGCTAGTATTGGAGCTTTAGTGACCTTCTTCTTTAGTTATTAGAAACTCTCTTCAGCTTCTTTAGTCCATGAAAACTCTCAACCCTTAGTGCAATCTGTCACAGGTGCTACAATGCTACTGAAATTACGAATGAACTTTCTATAGAAAGTAGCCAAGCCATGGAAACTTCTGACCTTTGTTAGGAACCTGTGTGTTCCTTCTATTTATTTTGTTAGAGTAGTGTTGTTGGACGCATATGCTTTGTAAGTCGTCCGGTGAGTATATTTTATTATCCCACATGCATAGGTAGTATTACTTTTCTAGATCGTACCCAGTATATAAGAATAGGTTGAGGCCCTTGATGGGCACGGACGAATTTATTGTATTGAGCTTGCTCAAAGGAGGTTACCCCCTCGAAGTGGCCTGCGATCAGTAGATTCATTCTGAGTTCTGCTATCACTTTGTATTCTGTTATTTCGAGCATTCGCACGATATTGCTATAAGGAGGTTCTTCACATCTGGTATCAGAGCACTCTCTTGGGCTCGCTGGGTGGAAATTACATCAAATTTTTTTTTCTGTCGTGGCCTTCAGGTTCCTCTCACTTCTAATATCTCTTGTTATTGCAATAACTCTTTTCAGTTGTTCTGTCTGTGAGTGAATTTTTCTAAGTCGACTGTTCAAAAAAAAAGAGTAAAAATTTTTCTGTTTTTTCGTCGTAGCTTCCTTGTTTGCTTTCTGTTTCTGCTCATACTTCCGCAGAACGTCTGCAATATCATTTCGCATACTTCCTTCCTTGGCGACCCAACCCCAAATTTTACATATCAAAGCCCTAAATCCCTCATTTATCTAATTTTAGGGTTTGCCCTATTTTTTTCCCCTCTCATCCAATCGCCACCAAACTGAGCCACAAGATTCAATTCCTCATTTTGCTCCCTTATCCCTCTTGGACTGTTCGCCTCATTTCGCCTCCCTACCCTTGAAACCCTCATTTTTCTTTTTCCCTTGTCCCCAGATAGTCTCCTACCACCCGTCGAACACCCATTTCCTATATGAGTTTTACCCAAATCCAAGTTTGCCGTAACTAAAAAAGTTTTTGTTTCTCATCTTCTACCCATTCCAAAAAAAAAAAAAAAAAAAAAAAAAAAACCTTGTTTTATGGTTGTTACGCGTACAGGAGCAAAAATCATGGAAGAGGAAATTGCATCCCTCAAAACCAAACTTCAAGATCTGGATGACAAAATTCTGGGTCTTAACTTTCAGCAGTCAGCCATGAGCCGAAACCATTCAGGAGATACTGGGTCCTCTTCTGGCAATTTCCGTGGACCAAAGCTTGATTTTCCACGCTTCGATGGTTCTGATCCGACTGGATGGATCTATAGGGCAGAGCAGTATTTCAGCTTGCATAATACTTTGGATAACCACAAAGTCTCCCTTGCATCTTTTCATTTGGAACATGAAGCTCTTCAATGGTTCCGTTGGTACATCAAGGCTAATGTAGACCCAACGTGGAGAGAATTGTGCACCCTCATTTTGGAGCGCTTTGGCCCTAGTTCCTTTGATGATTTCACAGGAGCACTCACTAAACTGCGTCAAACAGGCACTGTAAGAGAATACCAGACAGAGTTTGAAAAATTAGCTAATTACACAGAGGGCTTGTCTGATGAATTCTTCCGTAGTTGTTTTGTCAGTGGTCTGAAGGATGCACTTCGCTCAGAAGTCAAAATGTTTCGACCTACTACAATGATGGAAGCCCTTGGGTTGGCTAAGTTAGCGGAAGACAAGATTAGTGCTCTACAACGCTCCAGATCTAATTTTGTTCCATTCAGAAATACAGGTTCTCACAACCCTCCAGTCATACCAGCTCCCAAAACTACTCCGATCAAGCACTTGTCTGAAACAGAGATGCGAGTCAGGCGAGACAAAGGGCTTTGTTATAATTGTGATGAGAAATGGTCTCGGGGCCATAGATGTGTTCAGCAAAAGCTCTATCTCTTGGATGTGGATTCTCCACCGGAACTGGAAGAATATGTAGATGCTCAGGAAACAGTGGATGATGAGGTTGAGCCTCACCAGCTTGAACCTCCTTCACCAGAAGCTCCACCAGAGATATCTGTCCATGCTTTGGCAGGAGTCACTACTCCACAAACCATGCGGGTCCAGGGTTTCTTCAAGAAGATCCCTCTTACTATACTCATTGATTCTGGTAGCACTCATAACTTCATTGATCCACGAATAGCCAAACAGGCTGATTGCTTTATCCATCCCTGCTCTAGCTTTGAAGTCATGATTGCCAATGGAGGCACTTTACCTTGTAAAGGGAAATGTCGCAATGTGCGTCTCTCTATTGGAGATTATAACATGCGCTCTGACATGTTTGCCTTACCCTTAGGTGGCTGTGATGTGGTTTTGGGTGCCCAATGGTTACGCACTCTTGGCCCCATTCTCTGGGATTTTGCTGAACTTTGGATGCAGTTTTCAGCCGAGGGGCACCAACACACTTTGAAAGGCTTACAACCAGGGTCTCTCAGCATCATCAGTTCACACCGTATGGAAAAACTTCTTAAGAAGAATTCACATGGTGTCATCGCTCAGCTCCATTCCATTCAGATGCAGCCATCAGCAGTCTCTAGCACTCCTGCCGATCTCCAACACATTTTGGACAAGTATTCTGGTATATTTGCTGAACCTGTGGGATTACCTCCTTCTCGTTCAGAGGACCACCGTATTCAGCTCCTTCCTGGTAGTGTTCCGCCCAACATCAGGCCCTACCGCTACCCATTTCATCAGAAGACCGAAATCGAGATACTTGTCCGTGACTTACTGAAGCAAGGTATTATTCGCCCTAGTACCAGTTCCTTTTCTTCTCCAGTTCTGCTTGTTCGCAAAAAAGATGGGTCATGGCGACTCTGCATTGATTTCCGAGCACTTAATCATCTCACTATAAAGGACAAGTTTCCCATTCCAGTTATTGATGAACTTCTTGATGAACTTCATGGGGCTCATTTTTTCTCCAAGTTAGATCTTCGTTCTGGGTATCATCAAATTCGGGTTAATGAGGAGGATATACCTAAAACTGCCTTCCGCACACATGATGGTCACTATGAATTTTTAGTCATGCCCTTTGGCCTCACGAATGCTCCTTCAACATTTCAGGCAGTGATGAATAACATATTTCGACCATACCTCCGGAAATTCATTCTGGTCTTCTTTGATGATATCCTCATATATAGCAAAACTTGGGCTGAGCATCTCCATCATCTGGAGCTTGTCTTGCAACTTCTCTCTGATCATCAACTCTGTGCAAAACTATCTAAATGTGTGTTTGGCCAGGAGGAAGTGGAGTATCTCGGGCATATTGTTGCACACCATGGAGTGCGGGTGGATCCTACAAAAATAGATGCCATGAAAACTTGGCCGCATCCTAAAACTCTCAAGAGCCTTCGGGGTTTTTTGGGGTTGACTGGCTACTACCGCAAGTTTGTCAAAGATTACGGGAAAATTGCAGCACCATTGACAGCTCTGTTAAAAAAGGATGCCTTCTCCTGGACCCCTGTTGCTGAGACTGCATTTGAACAACTGAAACAGGCTATGTGCAGTACACCTGTTCTCGCGATGCCAGATTTTTCCAAACCCTTCACTATTGAGAGTGATGCTTGCGGCAATGGATTGGGTGCTGTTCTCCTGCAAGATGACCATCCTATTGCGTTCACTAGCAAAGCCCTCTCTGGTAAGAATCTAGCCCTCTCTACTTATGAAAAAGAAATGATGGCTATTTTGCATGCTGTACAAAAGTGACGGCCATACCTCTTAGGGAGTCATTTTTGCATCAGAACCGATCACCAAAGTCTGAAATACTTCCTGGACCAACGGGTATCCTCTCCTACACAACAGAAATGGGTCAGCAAACTCATGGGGTATGATTATGAGATCACCTACAAGAAGGGTAAGGAGAATATTGTGGCAGATGCTCTTTCTCGCACATTTGATAATCAAGCTTCCCTTTCCGCTATTTCTATGCCCATTCCCAATTGGTTAGCGTCTGTTCAGCAGGGCTACGACAGTGACTCTTCTTTATCTCAAATCATTCACCAGCTAGCCAATAATCCTTCTGCAATACCACATTACTCTTGGGATGGTGCTTCTCTTCGATACAAGGGTCGGCTAGTGCTTCCTCAGAAGCCAGCTCTACATCAGGCTATTTTTTATGAACTCCATGCTTCTCCTTCAGCAGGGCACTCAGGCTTCCTCAAAACTTATGAGCAAGCAAGGAGAAACTTCTTTTGGAAAGGGATGAAACAGACGATTCAACAGATGGTGGCTGAATGTGATACTTGCCAACGCCACAAGGGTGAAACGACCCTCCTTCCTGGCTTGCTCGAACCATTGCCCATCCCTACACGGATTTGGACTGATATTTCTATGGATTTCATTGAAGGGCTTCCTAAATCCGGTGGCAAGACAGTGATCTTGGTTGTGGTTGATCGTCTCTCGAAATATAGTCATTTTTGTGCCCTCAGCCACCCCTATACTGCCTCCTCTGTTGCACAAATCTTCATGGACCAGATATTTCGTCTTCATGGACTCCCTTCTTCCATTGTCTCTGATCGTGATGCAACTTTTACCAGTCATTTTTGGACTGAACTGTTTCAGAAAACTGGCACCAAACTGAAGATGAGTTCGGGCTATCACCCACAAACTGATGGTCAAACTGAAATTGTCAATAAATGCTTGGAAACTTATCTTCGTTGCTTCACTTCCGAACAGCAACATCAGTGGGCCAAGTGGCTCCCTTTAGCTGAATGGTGGTACAATACCTCTTACCACACTGCCTCTAAAATGACTCCATATGAAGCAGTCTATGGTCAGGCACCTCCAGTGCTCCTTCCCTACACTCCCAACAGCTCACCAGTCCAGGCAGTTGACATAGTTCTCCGCAGCAGGGATCAGATTCTTCGTACCTTACAGGATAATCTTCACATGGCCCGTAATCGGATGAAACAGCAAGCAGATCAACACCGTTCTGAGCGCTCATTTCAAGTTGGGGATATGGTTTTTCTTCGTCTACAGCCATACAAACAATCCTCCCTAAAGCTGAAAGGGCGTCATAAGCTGGCCCCAAAATTTTATGGGCCTTATAAGGTTCTGCAGAAGATTGGTTCAGTTGCTTATAAACTGGAACTTCCTCCTTCTTCCCGCATTCATCCAATCTTTCATGTTTCTTGTCTAAAGAAAGTTCTGGGTACCACTGTCAGAGCACAAACTACTCTCCCTGAAATGGATATGGAAGGATCCATTATCCTGGAGCCGGTGGCAATCATTGACCAGCGCACTCGCCAGCTTCGCTCTCGCTCCATCTCTGAGGTCTTGATTCAGTGGCATGGCATGCAACCAGAGGATGCTACCTGGGAACCCCTTCTTCAGATTCAACAACAATTTCCACACCTTAAGCTTTGAGGACAAAGCTTTTTTCTAAGGGAGAGGGGATGTTAGGAACCTGTGTGTTCCTTCTGTTTATTTTGTTAGAGTAGTGTTGTTGGACGCATATGCTTTGTAAGTCGTCCTATGAGTATATTTTATTATCCCACATGCATAGGTAGTATTACTTTTCTAGATCGTACCGAGTATATAAGAATAGGTTGAGGCCCTTGATGGGCACGGACGAATTTATTGTATTGAGCTTGCTCAAAGGAGGTTACCCCCTCGAAGTGGCCTGCGATCAGTAGATTCATTCTGAGTTCTGCTATCACTTTGTATTCTGTTATTTCGAGCATTCGCACGATATTGCTATAAGGAGGTTCTTCACAACCTTGGTGATACTTTGTGAACTACGCCATTCAAGAATGGCTCAAACTTTCTCTAGATCCATCTTGACACCATCTGCAGAAATGACAAATCCTAGAAAAACCAAGCTTTCTTGCATGAACCTACACTTCTTCAAATTAGCATAGAGCTTTTCTCTTCTCAATACCCCCAATATGATCCTCAAGTGTTGCAGATGTTCTTCCCTTCCCTTACTAAAAATCAATATATCATCAAAATAAACTACTACAAACTTACCAATGTAGGGACGCAACACAGTGTTCATGAGTCTCATAAAAGTACTAGGTGCGTTGGATAAACCAAAAGGCATAACCTTCCATTCATATAAACCATCCCTAGTTTTGAAAGTTGTTTTCCATTCATCCCCCTCTCGGATGTGGATCTGATAGTACCCACTTCGTAGATCAATCTTAGAGAAATACTTCGCTCTAGCAAGAACATCCAACATGTCATCCAAATGTGGGACAGGAAAATGATACCTGATGGTTATCCTATTGATGGCTCGACTGTCTGTGCACATCCTCCACGTTCCATCTTTCTTCGGAGTTAATAATGTTGGGACAGCACAAGGGCTCATGCTTTCTTGTACTAAGCCCTTTTGTATTAGCTCAATCACCTGTTTGTCCAGTTCTGCATGTTGTGTCAAACTCATTCTATATGTCGCTTGATTGGGGAGACTTGCTCCTCGAATAAGATCAATATGATGTTGTATATCTTGTTTTGGGGGAAGTCCATCAGGTAGCTCCTCTAGAATGACATCTGAATATTCTTCCAACACTGCAGCTGCTTCTGGTGGTATAGCCAAGTCTTCTTCTTTTCCCTTTTGTACTACCAATGCATAACAACACCCTATCACTTTCATCTCCTTGACAAGTTCCTTTTCAAATAGCATACTTTCAGTTTTTCCATCACCCTTGAGAGGTAATAAGAATACCTTAGATCCATCCTTCCAGAAGGTGTAAGTATTATTTTTCCCATTATGAATAACCTTTCTGTCATACTGCAAGGGACGACCCACGAGGACATGGCATGCATCCATTGGAATCACATCACACCATAGCTTATCCTTGTAGACCTTCCCTATGGAAAATTTAACAAGGCATCTCTTATCTACTGTGACTTCATTTCCCTTTTTAAACCATGCAATCCAATAAGGAAAAGGGTTATTTTCACACTGGAGATTTAGTTTATCTACCATTTCTTTAGAAACCATATTCTCACAACTACCTCCATCAACAATTACTTGACATACCTTTTCCCCTGAGGTGCACCTTGTCCAAAATATGTTGGTCCTGAACCATGAATCATCAATGCCTTTCTCCTCTACATCCTCCTTGGCTGGAATAATCATTGTCCTTCTCATCATGAGACTTTCTACCATATCTAGAGATACTTCTTGTTCAGATTTGCTGTTAGCCTGGGCTAGGTTCACTCTGGATGGCCCTCCTTGATTTCTATCTTGCATGTTGAAATTGGAACACTCAAAAGCCCTATGGCCTTCTTCTCCGCACCTAAAACAAGTGAAAGGCCTTCTCTGGTTTTCCCAGCCTCTTTTGCTTCCATAGCCTCGACCTCGCTAAAACCCCCTTCCTCTTTCTTGATTTGAAGGATCCTGCCTAGTGTCTATATTTCTTTCAGAACCTTGAAAATGTTAGAATCTGAAAAGATTAATAACCTAGAAAACTAGTGCAAAGAGTAAATATCTAAACTATGAATGCAAATGATACAAAATCAAAATAGCATCATAGAGTTAGTCTCCAAGAGAGTAATGCAAATGCTGGAAGCAAAATAGCATTAAGAGGATGCAAAAACAAGAGATGCAAATACAAGCCAGGTAGCATGCTTATATAGGCTAGGAAGAGGGAGGAGGTGGCAACTCCAACCAATGAGGAGCAACCATCTATCGGACTAAAGATAGCAAAGTATCTTCCCAAGATAGCTAATGGATGCTCACATGTAGGAAGGTGACACCTCACAACCATTCACCTAATAAGACATGCTTTATTAACCTAAGCGAGATTATTAAAAAGTGTAGGAAAAACCTAGCAAAATAGGAAAAATAAAAAACTACACTAACACCCCCCCATAAGCGAAGCTTAGGTGGATGTAGAAATGGGTCCCGGCAAGTCAAGCCTGATGAGGTACCCATGTACATAAGATTTCTCAAAAGAAAGAGAAAAGAGACCCCCCCACAAAAAAGTTAGGACTCCGAGTGAGAGGAAGAGGCCCCCCCAAAAGATGAAGCATCCCGCACCCCCAGCAAAGCTCGCAAATGAAGGAACTTGCTCTTAGTGAAAGGTTTGGTGAAGATATCAGCAACTTGCTCAGAAGTCGGACAATAGCGAAGGTCAATGACATGACCATGGATGAGCTCCCAGATGTAGTGCATGTGGACCTCTATGTGTTTGGTCTGTTGATGATGAACTGGATTCCGTGAGATCTGAATGGTACTCTGGTTGTCACAAAATATGACTGATGGCCGTCTAATCTGGATACCAAACTCAGTGAGAAGATGTTGAATCCAAATGGCCTCAGTGGTGGCATTTACAGCCCCCCGATACTCAGCCTCAGTAGAAGACAGAGCAATAGCAGACTGCTTTTTGCTTGACCAACAAACAGGACCTGACCCAAGTGAGAAGCTATACCCTGAAGTAGACTTGCGATCCTCAGAATCACCTGCCCAATCTGAATCTGTGTAGCCCACCAAATCAAGCTCAATACCTGCTACGTAGTGAATCCCACAACTATGAGAACCCTGAATGTAGTGAAGGATCCGCTTGGCTGCTTTCCAGTGTAACTCATGGGGCTCCTGCATGAATCGAGAGACCATGCCTACAGCATAGGAGATGTCAGGTCTCGTATGAGTCAGATAAATGAGACTCCCAACAAGTTGGCGGTACAAAGTGCCATCAACAAGTGGAGAAGAACATTGAGCCTCAAGTTTGACTCCAGAAAGGAAGGGAGTCGGAGCAGGCTTACAGTCAGCCATATGAAACCTCGAGAGTAAATCTAGAGCATACTTGGATTGTGTGATGGTGATCCCAGAAGGAGACTGAAGGATCTCAATCCCGAGAAAGTAATGTAACAAGCCCAAGTCAGTCATCAAAAAACTGTCCTGAAGGGCCACTTTAACAGCCTTAATGGTGGGTGAAGAACTTCCTGTGATCAGCAAGTCATCGACATACAAAACCAAAAATAGAAGTGAATCACCCTGTTGCAAAATGTACACATTAGGATCAGAATGGCACCGAGTGAACCCAACTGATAGAAGGAAGGAGTCCATCTTGGCATACCAGGCCCGAGGAGCTTGTTTGAGGCCATAGAGAGACTTTCAAAGACGACACACAAGTGAAGAATCCTGAAGGAAGCCCTGTGGCTGCTCCATGTAGATCTCCTCATGAAGGTCACCATGAAGAAAAGCACTCTTCACATCCATCTGATGTACTTCCCAACGATTAGCTGCAGCAATGGCAAGAACAATTCGAATGGAATTCATTCGGGCAACTGGCGCAAAAGTCTCAGAATAGTCAATCCCAGGAACCTGGGAGAATCCTTTGGCGACCAAGCGAGCCTTGTGTTTGTCAACTGACCCATCTACTGCAAATTTTGTCCGATAGATCCACTTACATCGAACAAGTTTTCTTCCTTTAGGAAGAGGGACAAGATCCCAAGTGTGGTTCCTCATCAAGGAACTATACTCTTCTTGCATAGTTGTATCCCACTCAGAAATACCAGAAGCCTCATGAAAGGACTGTGGATCTGAGGCAGTAGCAATGAAGACATGTGGAGCATCCTGGAATTGTGAACGAATTCGCCTGGTGTCTGATGGATCCCCAACCCAATCACCTGCAGACTGCAAGGTCTGTCTAGCCCAAAGTGGGCAAGCAAATGGAGAATCTGGAGGGGAATCATTAACCTCTGAATGATGACTAGGAGAGGAAGGAGGTGAGTTCTCTGAATCACTTTTTGCATCAGAAGTAGAGGAAGAAGACTGTTCAGGTGAATCTGACTCATCAGAAAATCTGTCATGTATTCCAAGTGACTCTAATGTCAAGGTAGAAGGAGTTGGAGAAGTGATAGAAAGTGAGCTTGAAGATCCCTCCTCAAACTAAACACTCCTCTCAATGAATAACTCATGTGTAGTAGGGTGGAGCAACCGATAACCCTTCACACCATCAGGATAACCTACAAATATGCAAGGTCTGCTTTGCGGATCCAAGGCCTTACGTTTCTTTGTAGGAATGTGGGCCCATGCAGGGGAGCCAAAAACTTGAAAGTGCTTAACTGATGGTTTCCGACCGCTCCAAGCTTCAAAAGGAGTAACTCCCTTCAAGGCTCGGTGAGGAACACGGTTTTGGATATAACAAGCACAGTTAATGGCTTCTGCCCAATACTGTGGTGCAAGAGATCTAAAGTGAATCATACAGTTTGCCATTTCCTTCAAGGATCTATTCTTCTGTTCTGCAACACCATTTTGCTGAGGATTGTATGGAACTGAATGCTGTAAATCAATCCCCTCTGAAGTGCAAAATCTTTCAAACCGATGGTTGACATACTCACCACCATTGTCTGTGCGCAAAACCTTGATGACTTTCCCAGATTGCTTTTCTACAAAAATTTTGAAGTCTTGAAAATGATCAAATACCTCTGACTTTTGTTTGAGAAAGTACACCCATGTATATCGAGAAAGGTCATCAATGAATGTGAGGACATATCGGGCCCTGCTGAAAGAAGGATGTTGAAATGGACCAGCCAAATCACTGTGAACTAACTCTAGTATCTGTGAAGCTCTCCATGCCTTACTTTTGTCAAACTTTTCCTTAGGATGCTTACCAAGAATGCAACCTTGGCAAACACCTCCTGAGAATTGAACCGAAGGCAACCCTGTGACCATGCTCTGCTGGTTGAGCTGATGCAAATAGAGGAAGTTAAGATGGCCAAACCGCTCATGCCATAATTTACTCACATCATTAGAGTGAGTGAGCAAAACAGATGAAGGAGGATCAGGAACAAAGTGAAAAAACAGATAGAGCCGTGACTGATGATCTACTCTCCCAACTGCAACTACAGAATCACTATGCAACTCATGTATCTCCACTGAATCAGGAGTGAACTCAACCCGCTTGCCTAAACCTGTGTGAGTGATTTGGTATATTGATAGGAGATTAGTTGATAATGAGGGTACACAAAGAACATCATGGAATGTGCCATCCCCCACATCAACAAACCCTCTCCCACACACCTCAATAGGAGTGTCATCACCCATCAAAATAGAAGGCATAGTACATGGCTCCAAGGATGCAAGTTCTTCCTTAGATGAAGCCATGTGGTGCGAAGCACCCGAATCAAGAACCCAAGTGGATGGTGAGGAAGCAACTGCAACAAGAGCTTTGCCCTTTCCTTTCCCCTTGTTGTTTTCTTTTGCCTTGTTAGACTCTTCATTAGAACTTTGTTTGATAGACTCAGGAACACTAATATTATTCTTCTCAAGAATGTATGTCAAGTGATCAATTTGTTTCTTCAAACATTTATGTTCATCATGACCGGGTCTTTTACAATAGGCACATTTAACCTTTTCTTTCTTAGGCTTATTGCCCTTAGAGGATGAGGTATCAATAGTTGCTTTTGAAGCAATTGGTATCTTATCCTTCTTTTCCTCATTATTATTTTGTTTCTCATCCTTACTATTATTGTTACTACTTTGTCTTTTTTGTTCTTTTGTGCCTTGGTTGGTTGCTAAGGCATGTGACTTAGAGGACTTAAGAGTGCCCATCTGGATTAGCTTGTCCTGTTCTCGAGTGAGATTGACAGCAAAATCATCTAGAGATGGCATGGTGAATTGAGTACCAAGTGCACCCTTAGTAGCATAGAAGGTAGAGACAAACACAGAATATTCTGAACTTAGCTTAGAGAGAATACTGAGAATCAGTTGTTCATCTTTCTTTTCAATTCCACATTGTTTTAACTGCAGCCTTAGTGATTTCAATTTGGTAAAGAAATCTTGGATTGTGTTGAAATTGCCTGGACTCACACTAATTAATTCATTTTCCAACATATGACCCCTCATTGAATCTTGTGTGCCAAATAATGTTTCTAGCTTTGTCCATACTTCATTTGGTGTATCCAAAGACTCAATGTGAAATAGCAAGTCAGGAGAAACAGACAAACACAATGTTCCATATGCCTCATCACATTTGTTAAACCACTTAGGCTTGTCTTCATCTTTAGCAGGTTCAGTTTCAAGTTCCATAGTTATCCTATTTAATCCAACTTTCCTTAAGTGAATTATCATGCGTGATTTCCACTCAAAGTAATTGTATGGAGTTAGGATGGGCATATTTGTTTGATCCATGATGAAGGAATGCAAAGAAATGCTAAAAAGAAGAGAACCCAACCACGACAATGCCCCCCCCTTTTTACTCAATCAAAGAACACCCCCCCCCAAAGAAATATGATTTGGCACTTTATTTTAGTGCATTTACAACTACCACTAGAAAGAGATACTTAGTGGTCTTGATTTCAATGCATTAAAAACCCTCATGAAGAACATATGCTAAAAGTGAAACTTGGGCACAATAATCAAGGAAACAAATAGCACCACTGTGATCTACTCGAAAAATCATGGACTTTCAAAAAAAGAATCGCCTCGATACGAGGTCATATGAGAAAGTTATGATCCTCCGAAATTTCCAAAACGAGAACTGTGCACAGTCACGGCTGAGAATCTGCAATTTCTGAAGAATTCATGCATGAAAATCAAAAAACAACTCCACTAGTGGATAGAGCACAAAAAAATAGCCAAGTTCATAACAAGAATCATCAAAATCGGAGTCCGTATGAGCAAGAATGAGACATTTGAAAACTGCATTCAAATCTGCAACTGCCAACGGAGAGGGGTATGGCTGTAGCTTTGCATGCTCGATTCTGAAAAATATACAGCCTGCATGCAAAATCTAAAAGATACCCAGATGGTTTTTCGGGGCTGCGAACAAAACCCAAAAAGCGTTTTTCTTGCTGATGTACAAAAGATGTTGCTGTAGTGTAAATCAGACGCCTTTAACAGTAAAAAACGGCTCCAAAAATCAAAAAACGACCCCAACAACCAAAATATGACATGCAAATGCTGGATCAGCTACTTAAGTCCATCAATGGCATGCTGGAACCTGCAAAACTGATTGAAAACTCCAAATATGCAAGTTGGTTGTCAGATTTGAGATTGAAACCCCAGAGAAAAACTGTTTTTGTCAAAACTTTTCTGATTCTCAGGATCATCCAAAGATGCAAGAGAAGAGCATACTTCGTTTTTCAAAAAAAATACAATAAAGTTTATTTGCCCCCCCCGAATCTCTCAAATAAGGAAACTAAAATCTACTCTTGCACATAGAAAAGCTCTGATACCATGTTAGAATCTGAAAAGATTAATAACCCAGAAAACTAGTGCAAAGAGTAAATATCTAAACTATGAATGCAAATGATACAAAATCAAAATAGCATCATAGAGTTAGTCTCCAAGAGAGTAATGCAAATGCTGGAAGCAAAATAGCATTAAGAGGATGCAAAAACAAGAGATGCAAATACAAGCCAGGTAGCATGCTTATATAGGCTAGGAAGAGGGAGGAGGTGGCAACACCAACCAATGAGGAGCAACCATCTATCGGACTAAAGATAGCAAAGTATCTTCGCAAGATAGCTAATGGATGCTCACATGTAGGAAGGTGACACCTCACAACCATTCACCTAATAAGACATGCTTTATTAACCTAAGCGAGATTATTAAAAAGTGTAGGAAAAACCTAGCAAAATAGGAAAAATAAAAAACTACACTAACAGAAAACTCTCTCCCCGGCCATTATTAGAACCTCCCCGAAATGGAGTTGAGGTACCCCTTCGACCACCTCTATTCCTCTAGTTATATTGCCTATTCTGCTTTTCTTCAGCCTTCAAAGCTAATTGGTAGGCTTCCTCCATATTGTTAACACGATGCATGCTCAGTTCATCTTGAATTGAGAATTTCAAGCCATTCACATATCTAGCAGCCATCTGCTCATTATTTTCTTGATGCTCTATGCACATGGATAGCTTGTAGAACTCATTTGTATAGTCTTGCACTGAAGACAAATTCTACTTCAAATTCTGGAATCTGCAAAAGAGGGTTTGTGAATAATCCATGGGTAAGAATTTTTCTCTCAGCTTTTTCTCTATCTTGGTCCATGTCTTAACCTTCTCCTTGTCATTTCTAACTTGTTCCTTTTGGAGGTGATCCCACCATATCATTGCATATCCTTTTAGTTTTGTGCATGCAAACTTCATCTTCTTTTCTTCTGTCATAGGTTTCCATTCAAAAAACTTTCCCATCTCGTTCAGCCAATCTATTAGTTCTTTTGGCTTAAGACTACTAGCATAGTCTGAAACATCAATCTTTATTGCTTTGCTCCTTCCTTCTAAAGTCCTTAGAACTCTATCTTCGTAGCTCATTTCTCCCAGTCTTTCATCTACGTTTTCACCCTCTTCATCAGATTCATTTCCTCTTTGTATTCCCTAATTATCTAGTCTCTCATTGAGTCGTTCAATCTCCCTTTGCATATCTAATACCAATCTTTGCATCGGCGTGATGCCTCCTCTTCCTCTTCCTCTTCCTCCCCCAGCCATCTTACTGCTCTGATACCAAATGATGTAACCCAATGTTGTCCAAAAATAATTTAAAAAATTGACTCAAGACAGATGTTTCGGAATGTCATAATTTTTTATTAAAACTTCTGCAACTCTACTCTGCCACTACAATGAAAACCAACCCCTACTTAATACAATTCCGAAAATTACCATATTTGGCAGTTTTTTGGGAAAAACGAATTTTTCAATTTTTGGTAATTTTTAAAACTCATTCTAAGAATCCCGATTTTTTCCAAGAAAAGCCCCCAACTAAGGCAAGACGAATTGCCAACTAATCAATGAAACCAAAGATATAATTTCGGATTTATTACAAAAACAAATTTCTAAAAAAACTAGAAAAAACACAAAAAGCCAATTTCGGAGGTCAAGATGAGATTTTTGGCTCCCGGAAAAATGTTGAAATGGCCACCTATTGAGCTGAGCTCAATTGGCAATCCAAATAGCTCCTAGTGCAACTATCTGTAAAATTTCAGCCAAAACCCACATCCGAGTCAAAAATTATGACCCCCAGAAGTAAATCTCAACCAAAACCCACATCTGAGTCAACAGCCTTGACCCCCAGATGCCCCTGCATCATACCACCACATGCACTATCCACTATAAAGGATTTTAAGATATCTACCATTATTTCCTTGGATGCCATCACATGCGCTATCCCCCATAATGAATTTATGATATCTACCATTATGACATCTCATCGGGTACCACCACATGTGCTACCCACCATAATGGAGTTAGATAATTACCTTTATGACATGTTCTCGGATACCACCACATGTACTATCCACCATAAATGATTCTATGATAACTACCATTATGTCCTTGGATACCACCACATGTGCTATCCTCTATAATGGATTTATGATATCTACCATAATGACATGTCCTCGAGTCCCACCACATGCACTACCCACCATAATGGATTTAGAAAAAAAAAAACTTTATGGCATGTCCTCGAATACCATCACATGCGCTATGAACCATAAAGGATTTCAAGATCTACCATTATGTCCTTGAATACCACTACATGTGCTATCTTCCATAATAGATCTATGATATCTACCATTATTGTGAGATCGTCACCTCACAATAAATGTAACAATGTACAAGTGTCTTATCGTTGTGAGATCGTCAACTCATAAAGATATTCCCTTCACACGTACTAGGAAAACCACCACGGATTCTCTCATGTGGTGTTGTCATAGTGTCACACACGACATCCACACAAGGGCTTTCACCTCAAACTTCTCTCTTACAAAGAAGAATTCATTAACGAAGGGTAGCACTCATTAAGCAAATATTAATGCCTTGACCTTATCGTCCAAGGTTGTTTTTGATGAATTATTAGACTCCATCTGAATCTGATATCAACCTTCTAACCTCATGTAAGCAAGTTGTGTATTTATTCTTTAACCTGCATCAACCTCTTTTCTTGAATGCTCCTTGATCCAACAACTATCCATCTATTCAGGATATCATGAGTTGGATGTTATCATAAAGGTCTTCCAGTCTACATACATGGAACTTCATCATATGAAGTTATGAACCATAGCCCTTTGACTGTAGCAGTTTCCTAGTCAATAGAGAAACCATCGCAATACAGTCCACTCCCCCTAAACCAATATGATCAAAGATCATCGACAGTCAACTGAAGAAAATCCTCTAGTTGCTCCCTTTGTCACAGAAGGATACCCTGCTCACATAGTCCCAATCATGGAAGATATCCTGTTCCAAGAGACTTATAACCTGACATGATTCACATACGACTGAAGGTGCCAGATTCAAGACCAGTTTGGAGTTACTGTCATAGGATCAAGTCCTGGACAAATGCCTCAACAGTATGCCTAATGCACCATTTTTCATTTCTTGCAAGAGCATCCCCAGAGACCAAGGAAGGAACGAGAGTATAACAAATCAAATCACTCTTATAGTACATATAGGGATACAAATAAGAGAATAACTGCAAACAAAAGGTACTTAAGAAAGAATATATATCTCACTATTCTAGAGAAAATGCTCATCAACATCCTTCTTGATATAATGCTCTATATATTTGGCTTTCGATCATCAAATGTATCCTTAATTGATTTGTGCCTTGTGATGACAATGAAAGTAACAAGATGAAATCTTGAGTCTTGGATGAAATGATCTTTTCTTGGCTCTTTTACAATTTAACCAAAAAAAAATTAATATTTAGTTGAAAGAAATTGTTCATAGTGATAAGACAGGATTTCCAATTCCCAAAAACATAAATAGCTCAAGCAGAAATGAGTAATAACTAATGAAGTCCTTGTGGAATTCAGGGAATTAATTACACAGGCTGAATATACAAATAGTTAAATCCTAAATCAAACAGACCAGAACTTTGACCATGTGGCTAGCAATATTGGTGTTTCAGATTTTTGGCAGACCTCAGCCAAGATGCTTTTTTGGGGTTCTAGACAATTGTTCCAGCTGCTTGATGTTTTACCAGGCTGAGAATTACTACAAAGCTTCATCAGTTGGGATCGAAGAAGGAAACGCTAAGCTAAAGGTGCAGATTGGATGCTCTCAGAATAACTTCATTTCCATGTTGTCCTTCCATAAAAAACATAGCTCACTGAATGATAAGATCACTAACTAATAATCTGTACCGGAGTTGCGTCCAGATCAGCTGCTGCATCAGAGGTTTCGTCCTGAACAGATACACGATATGCAGAGAAAAATAACATAATCAAAAACTAGAATGCCCATTCTTTCCCATCGAGAGCCCTTGTATATTCTTCTTACTCCAAGAAGCTGTGATCCTCACAAAATCCATATTTTTAGGTGGTTTCTATATTATCTCCCACCATGAGATTTCCACTAGTAACAAAACATTTGCAACATAAGTTGGACCCATTAATGATCTTAATGAATAATTAGATATATTTAAACTGAACTTTACCTCTTTGGCTCTTTTCCCCAGTTATTCAGTTGTTTCCCTTATTCGTTCAATTTGACTAACCCCAGGAATGAGGAAGGCTAGGAAAACTCTACTCCAATTGTTGTGATATGGAAGGAACTTTACAGTCTTAATCAGTGATTCAAAGAATGAGCAAACAACAGTAATGATCTCCATAATAACTAAACCAGTGATCTCCAATATCAAGTAATGTTTATTCCATAAGGCAAGCAATTGTATTAAGGACCAATTATCCTGAAATAAATTTAATAAAATATTTTAATACAACAATTCCAGTAAGCAATAAGTTCTGTAGTAGCATGCATTACATCAGGAAAGAAGTAATTGTTAGAAGCAGTGCTTACATTCTATAAGAGATCTTTTAAAGATGGTGATTTGTAAAAGAGATGAAAGCCAGCAATTAGCACTTACATGACAAAAGGTGCAAGTTGTTGAAAAGAAAGAAACTTTATTCTTTAAGGACCGTGGTGTGATTATAAACAAGACTATAGTGATTAGTAATTGTCTTCTCAAGGGGTGCATTTTGTTTTGTTCCTCAAGATATTTCATTTAAAAGAGATGTCTACTTTCATAAGGGATATGTCCCTTCATTAAACATGAAGTTATTTAGAGAGAGAGATTGAAAGAAAGGAGAAGCATGTGATGTGTCTTTAAAAGAAACCAAAGTTTATGCACCAAGAGCAATTGTTAAGAAGATAGACTGCAGATCTAATAAAGAAAGTCTGAAAAGACAAATGGCAGATTTAATGAGAAATGTGTAATGCAGATTGGAAAGAAAAGATATGGGATAAATGGCATCAGATTTAACAAGACCTGTAAGAACAGATTCATACAAAGGTAAAAAAGACTTCGCTGCAGATTTATGAAGCATTTTGAAGAAAGTATTCTGAAGTTTGTACGACAGATTTATAAGAGTTTTATTACAAGATTGTAAACAGTTTTATGATAAATTTCTTGTCACCATAACAGCAGTTTGAAGAAGCGAGTTTGTGGAGGAAAAGGATATCCATCTTTTGTTGTACAAGCAACATTATAAGGTGGAAAATTGGAGGGGTTGATACCTCAAGTAGGCAGGTGCTCATGAGTAGAATGATGGATTGGTGCCTCTGGTAGGTTAAGCCTAAAATTTTTGTAAAAGAAGAATCTGGATAGAAAGCATTAATTTGTAGAAGGGCATTAATTTTCACTTCAATTGAATGGATTCAGTTTGTCTTTGCTAGTCACTTCGATGCAAGGATCATCTCCACATTTGTTTTTAATGAATTTTTGGTTGGATGCACGATAAATGTGCAAATTTCATAATCAATTTCTCAACTGTATGCCCAGAAAATCTCAAATTGGAGGTTCAAAAAAGATTCAGTGATTTCAAAGAGAGATCAGTCATATTTGATATTTCAAATGATTTGGACAACTTTTAATTGCGATTTGACAAACATTTAAAATCAAACATAAAGGAGAGAAATATTGTCCTGTCCCCTAATTTCCTCCAGTAGAATTTAATAAAAATTAATAATAAAATGAATAAATAAGTAATAATATAATTTATGATTCAATTAACTATAGAAAATGATATACTAATTAATATAATATAAAATTATACAAATAACCTATGCCCCACGGAGTCTCCAGGATGGGGACGTGTTTTCAGTATAGATACAGGTCAAAGCCAAATTTTAAGGGACAGGACCTCAGGGGACGGCATAGATAAACCATTTGCCATAGACATTTTAGAAGATCAATACATGGAAAATTATCAAATGACAAACACTAAGTACTTCCATTATAACAATATCACATACATATATAGCAAAAAACAAAATGCCTAAAGGCTCCAAGTATCATGCATGAAATCAAAATGAAAGAAAGAGAAGTTCAACTAAAATAGTAAATACTAAATACTAAATGTGATCTTTCCTCACTGCTGCTGCTGGTCTATGTTTTTTTTCTTCCTCTTTGCAAGTATGTCAAATTTTTAAAAAAGTCGAAGAATTAATGTTTTAGTGTTTTAAATTGTTGATGGATAAAATATGGTTTGCGTATTTTTATCATGTCTTTAAAACAACTATGGGCCAGACAGCAAAAAATTAAAAATTAAAATAGTTTTTGGAATGTTTTGCCTTTACCCAACTGGCTGGAATAAAGGGGACAGCCAGCAGTTTCGGGGATGAGTTGGGGATGGCAAAGCAATCCCCGGTACTGTTGGTCGTCCCCAAGTTTCCTGCAAAAACAAAATTGACCATTTCGAAGACGTTTTCAAATTAAGCAAAAAAAGGATGGCTCTAGGGATGGCAAAAATGTGTACCCGTCGAACATTGCAAATAACACAATATGATATTATATAATAAATGACAAAAATATGATATAATCTCATGATAATAATAATAAAACAAGGATGTCGACCAAGTATTTAATAAATAGATAATCTAAATGATAATATTATATTTAAAACTATATAGTATATAATATAATAATATACTATTGTTAATAAATAATGAAAAAATATATATGATATAAATTAATATAACTATTAATACTGATAATATAATATTAATGTATTAATATTAATATTACATCAACTAATATAATAGTGAGGAGTTATACAAGACAACGATGATTTAAAGAAGTGATTAATATGAGGAATGTGAGATGTGATTAGTAATGGAGTTGTGGGAACTGAGACAAATAGTTATGTCTTTGCATCATGTCTCATCATTCTCTTCACAAAGTATATAAAGATTTCCCTCATTGGAATAGGGGAATACAATGGAGAAGATAATAATTGATAACTTAGGAAGGAAAGATAGATGGTGGGAGGAATATAGGATGAGGGCAAGAAAGAGTAACTAGAATTGTAAAACATTAAAAAAAATATGATCCATCGAACATGACTGCACTAGACAATCATATTAAAGACATTACATGGTCATAATTGATCAAGCAATAAGTGTGCTACACAAACATCCAACCTGTATAGGAATTACCCAATATATAGAACTGAAAATAGAGATTCAAAGAAAGTAAGAAATGTTAATATGATGGACAACATCAAACAGGAAGATCAAAGCATGAACGAATGGTCAAAGTGGGTTAGTTGCAGTCATGGATGACGTTAGTGTGATATCTCCACTAAAATAAGATTTATATAATTGAAACATAAATAATATTATAATTTTATGTTATAATATAATATCAAACAACATATTACATTATAATAATGAGAAAATTAATGAATAAGATGGATTAAATGGTAATTAAATATTATTATATAAAATTATTAAATATTGATTTTATTTTATTTTGATAGATAACAATTTATTTATTTTTATTGATAATAAAAGAGGTATTAAATTGGATTTCCATTTGCGTAAGTTGGCCAAAAGCATTAGAAACTTCTATCTTCCCTACCCCACAGACATATATAGATATATGACAAAAAAAGGGCATTAGCACCCAACCCAAAAGACAAAAGCACCCCAACCCACATAAAAGAGACATAGAAGATGCCTAAGGCAATGACACCGTCAATCACCACCAAACGCCTGTGCTAGTCCTTAAACCATTGTGCCAGCTCCTCCCTCGTGAAGTTTGGAATGGCCCGGTCATCCTGAACTAACCTTGGCATGCCGAGACTACTAGTTCCTTGGTCACACATACTGCCCATATCACTTGTGCTTGCCTCTTCAGTCAATGAGATGTCCAACTACATTCCTCTCACCATGGAATCTCCAACATCCTTCTGAAGTCTCCTCTCAATCTGGTGTTGCGGGGGAAATCCTGTAGTTGTCATGCTCTTACGTGGCATCGCCTTCATAAATCCCCGCCTCTCCTCGCTCGACACCCAGATCTTCCCCTACAAGAATTCCACAATCTTCTCCCACCCTTTCTCTACCTGTGGTACATGCACCCCTTGTGGATTTGCCAATGACCAAACAATCAAGGGTTGAACTGAGGAATCCCATCCCCCACTTAGCCTCAATGGCTCCTGTCCCATCTCTAAACCCATACCAAGAACAACTCTGTCCATAATATCCTCCAGCCCCTGCAGTCATTGTGGGTTGACAAATGCTGCCACAACCCTAAGGACTTCCTCCTTGGTCTCACCAACTAGCAGTGCCAACACCACGAATAGCGAAACCACATCCAAGTTGGAGCGTCTCCTTCAGTAGGATTCCAGGCATTTCAAACATTTGTTGGATGCCATCCAAGAACTCTTGGTCATCAAACAAAAAAATGTTCTTCAGACACCTAACCATGATCTTCCCTTCATACGATTGCATCTGGTTGTCTGATTCAAGCGCAAAGTTAGCCTCCACTTCCATCACTCTACTGAAACCCTATAAAGTGCCCTTCCTTTCCTCCTTAAAATCACACACTTCAAACAATCTGGAAGCCTTCTCTATGCGGGGTGCCATTTAATTATTACAATCTTTGTCGCATGCGTGGGATTGATATTTCATGAATGCCACCGGGAGTATTGATGCATGATTTGAGTTTCACTCCCTTCATAATCAGCTAAAACACTTTTTTGGCCCTTTCATTGTGTTTTCCAATCTTTATTCCAAGTCGAGAAGCCTAAGGTCTTCAAAAATTTTGTTCTGAATCCCCAAAGCTGCATTTGCACCCATGTTGGCCAGCTTATCTGCCACCTTATTTGCTTCTTTGTAAACATGGGAAACCTTAAAGTCCTCGAACTCCATTAGCAAGCATCTAATCTGCTTTATGTGCTTGTCAAGATGCCAAGCTTCCAGCTTTCCTTTCTTAATTCCGTTAGTGATTATCTCTGAATCTCCTTCAAGATGCACTCTACGGATGCCCAATTTAACACCTAAGACTAAAGCCTCTTTAGCCGCTTCACATTCTACCACATTATTTGTTCCATCCCTCAGTCGTTTGGCCACAAAAGCAAGGGTGTTACCTTGATGATCTCTTGCTATACATCCACAACCGGAGACCCCCGGACTTCCCCGAGCTGCCCCATCATTGATTTTTACCCATCCTTCCTCTAGTGGTAGCCAACACACCTTTTCCCTTTTCTGTTTAGGATCAATCTTTAAAAGCCCATTAACAGGCCAAATATTAATATTTTTAATAACAATCAAAATATATAAATTAAAGTATATATTTTTACGTGTATTATAATATTAATATTAATAACATAATATCAACATTAATAAATAATAATAAAAAATAACGAAAAGGCACACCTTTTCTTTTCTCATAACAAAGTATATAAGGAACATTATACTCTAATAAGAGATAGGAAGAAGGATATGAAATTAGTTTACTAAAGTTCAAATCTAAAAAAAAAACAAGACAATTTAACTAGGTCCTAGGTCCTAGGTCTTAGCAGGGGACATTACAATTTGTATTGAAGCTGGTTCCCCTACCAGTCTGTGAGGTTTTTATTTAGATAAAAAATATATTGTGCCATACATTTGCCTATGCAAAAGCCTTGGTGTCATGGTCTTGAGAAATCGGCTTTAATATTTAAAGTGGGTACAATGAAGTATTTCATTTGGACAATTTAACATTAGAAAATGCAATTTTAGTTTGTCGTGAGGAGCGAATGACCAATAGCTTGATAAAGTTGATTAACGGGCTCTATCTTTTATGGGAGGACTATAGTTAATGTCTCCATTTAATTCAATACACAAAAAGTACTGCACAACAATCTTTTAAGATAGTTTGCCTATAGAGAAAGGGTAAGAGCAAATGAAAAAGATAAGTGTGCAAATACTCCTATTAAAAACAGGTTCATCCTAAGTGATAAAAGATCACTTAAGCAAAGCAATAGTAGTTTAAAAATTGGTTCGCAAATTGAATAAAAACAAAGGAATTGTGAAAATAAAAATAAAAATAATGTGGGGTGGTTGAGGTGGATGGATCCGTCTGTAGGAATATACTAGGCAAAGGTAAAGGGAGGTGTAACATACCTAAATGTATATGTCTATGCCTGCTATTGCTCAAAATCCGTCGGGAAAGTCACTGCTAGAATTGTACAATGTTATAACGACAAAACAAAGTTGTTCCATCTGCAAAATGATTAGAGGAGTTATACTATTTTGTTGCAAAAATCCGCTACATCATAATTCCTATACTATTTTTCGACTATTTTATCAGTACAGGAAAGCAAATATATTAATCTTATATTAGATTTTATTGCTAATAACACTACTAATTCTTCAGTGAGAATCTTGAGAGATTGAGCACTCTATTCTATTTTATCATAAAATTTATGGTTTTTTTTTCTTATGAAGGATGCTCACGTAGATTCAATTTGAAATTTTGAGACACTATTGAAATTCGCACCAGTAAAGATAATTATTGTAATGAGGGATATCGAAATCATTAATACATTAGGGTTTATTCTGATTCTATCAATCAGATATCATACCCACTATCTAACGCAGTACTATATCTATGAAGCACTCCACACATGTTTTTAAAGAGTTCGGGAATGCCAACATTGCTAACCATTAGACTTTACATTTCCCACAAGGAGATGTGTATTCAACAGAACAATATACCAACAGAAAATACCTTCCCAATAGAAGGAAAATGCATGCTACATTTGCAGAAACATTTTTACACATTTGTAAAGCTTACGACATACCTGCTTCAATGATGTTGATGAGAAGCAAGGTTGAGGATTTCAAAAATTACTTTGAGGAGATTTGAGGGAAATGGATGGAGAGAATTGTGTGTTCGGAGCTTTATAAGTTGAATGCTAGGGAGGCTGGCTAAACTGTAAACACTTGTGTTACCATGCATGTCTTGCTGAAAGAAAATGGTGCCACATCTATTTACGATGTTGCAATTTTTACCTAAGGTAAGGAGCTATTCAGAGATAACCATTTTGGCCCGAATGTATGACAGGTGTATACTGGAGATCAGCCCTTGAAATTGTCAAAAAGAACTATTTCCGATCCCAAAACACGTTATTCTTACTCCCGTTCTCCATCTAGCCATGCAAACAAGGCTGCTCAAATGTATGATAGGCATGTCATTTTGACTACATGATATTGAGGTGTCAGAGAAGGTTTAACCATGTTCATTCAAATGAAGATCAAGAATTTCTGCCTTTACTATTTTAAAACATTTGGATTTTATACATTTCTTTTTTTTTTAATTACTCTACAGTATACTAAATAAAGAATGTTCTTGCTCTTATAGTTTATAAGTCACATATATGCTTATATCAACATATAAATAATATATTTAACTATAACTACCTTCAAATTTAGTACCCAAAGTATTAAAGCAGTATTATACATTTTAATTCTAAGGAGACCCAAACCTGCTGATTTCAGGTATATCAGAACATCACATTATTTTTTTTAAATAAATTGTAAACATGTGATTTCCACACTCTGTATTAATTTTGGATTAAATATATGGTTTGGATGTCACTGGGCACCTTCTATTTTGTCTGTCTTTGAAATGAGCTTAAACATTCTTAAATTTTGTCATTAACAGGCATCTAAGAGTGCTTGTGCACTGGTCAAATGTAGAAATCTTTTGTCCATTTGTGAAGTTTAGAATATCATTTGATTAAGCGTGCTTTTAAATAATTTATTTCCAGGAAAGCCATTTTGGCTGCATTCTCCTGAAAATAATAGATTTAGAATTTAGAATGCTTTAAACAGCTCACATGTTAATTAAATTCCAAATCACTTAAACTAAATACTAAAGACAATATTAACATCGCACATGCCAAAAAAAAATTCCCATCGAAATCACTGTTAATCCAATAGCTTTTTACAGCGGGGTCTTTTTAAGCCAAAGGTCATCTTTCTATTCTAAAGCATCTGACCATGCCGGATTGTCAAACAATCCAGCCGAAAGTAAACCTATCAGCTTAATAAAGTTTGGTATGCATCCTCTTTTGCACAGAGTTAATATGGAAAACATTTGTGATATAAATACATTGCTTAAATAAATAAATATTTGGCAGATAAACTTCAGAGCTTCTAAAGAAGGGATAATTTCTGATAATTGTCGGGACTTTCTTCCAAGGTTTTGACATATATTTGCAGAGACTTGCTAGAATGACTGCAATATGCATAAATTTTGGAAACTATTCTTGTTAACAAGTTCTTATATGTCGTTTGTGCTCACCATTGTTATTGTTTGGTCCTGATGAAGGAAAAGTACCCTCCCAGTGGAGGAGGATTTGCCTAGAATTGGGAATTATAAATCTTTAAGCTAGCGTGAATATTGAATTTGGGCCCGAGTTCTGCCTTGCCCAACTACACTGAGCAGCCACTGGGTACAAGACAAGAAACAAAATTCCACAATGAGGTTTGCATAGTTTTTGGTTCACTCGGCAAGGGGAGGATTACAGTGATGTCTGGGCATCAGTAGAAAATTGCTGAATAATTGTTCCTTCTAACATACAGATTCATAAGCTTGGCAAGGGCTCGCCATTATCAGGTGCTGCATTGTAACCACACTTTATACCATTTCATTTTTATGAACGCTAGCACAAGCTTCTAGTCATTTGTATGTAAAAAAAATCACAGAATGTTACATTTTGGGACATAGTATTTGCTGGACAGAGATTCATATTACTGCAGTAGTTAAAAGAAATGTCACACCCCTTAATCATTACTGGAGTTGTTGAGTTGATAATCCATTAATAATGAAAGTTCCTCCTGGGCATTGAATAAGGAATCTGGTTTGAGTATATCATCAAGAAACGGTCTTCAGATGGTTCACAACAATGATAGTTTTGATACATTTCTCAACTATTTCAAAACTTCACATACAACAAAATCTATGCAGTTAGAGATTACTGCAGACCAGGCATAATTATGTTTGTAAGAATTTGGTCTTGTGTAAGGAGTAGGACAAATAGTGTGGCTCAGATTTTGGGATTTTAAGAATAAATGGTGCATTGACCAGTGCTATTGGAGCCAGATTCAATATTCAGTAGAAGGTACTCCTATGACAGGTTGCAGACATAAATTTCTAGATCGGCAGTCTGTTTGCTTTTTAAAAAACTAAAGGGGAATTAATAGCAGCTAAAAATCGTTCAGAACCTGGGAATTTCTAGTGGACCCAAATTATTTCTACCATTTGTCTCTTATGCATGAAGACTTGCTGTGAATAAGCCGTTTAAATAAATTGCTCAGTTACCGAGTACTGCTGTTTAGGCCCGGGTCCTGGTACTGGTACAGTGTTGGTACTGGTTCTTCCAGGGTACTTCATGTTTTCTCTGTGGGTCATTCATAGAAGAACACACAATGAATGTGGGCACCCAGGAAGTACCCCAAATCGTAGGTCAGTTTATGTATGTATTTGTGATTTGTTCATCAGCATGCTCTTTGTATCAGCTTTAGGTAGCTTCTTGCAACAGCTTGCTAATATTATTTAAGTTAAACTTTATCTATGTAATGCCCTTAGTTTATGACAGTAGTGAACAGCAACCTACTTCGATTCATTTGAAGGTCAAGGATTGATTTTTTATTTATTATTAGATCTGAGTATATTAATGTTGATAGATTTGTATAACCCAGCAAATAGTTATGTTTGTTGATCATGTTCAGATATACGTCAATTTGTAATGCATGTAATCTGAAACTATATTAGTGATACAATTATTTATTTATAATTTTATTGGAGAATATGGATTTGAGAATTAGTCTTCTTTTTGTATTTGTAACTTTGATGTTTGAACATAAATACACACATATATGGACAAACCCGAATCTGCAAGGGGGGAAAATTGTCGTACCCGAACCCCGTATCCTTACCCAAACCAGAACCCGAATTAGCAACTTAGATATATTGCAATGGTTCGTTGATTTCCTTTTGGAAAATGTAGTGGAGTTTCAGATCATGATTTCTATTCAACTTGGCCTGAGCATGGGAGTCTATACAAACACATGGTACATTCAGAAAATGAGGTTCGAGAGAGTTCAAACTATACCACTGTTACCGTGAAGATTCAATTCTATTCGAGCAGACAATGCATGTGGGCTGGAAGTGAAGAATCCTGAGCCGCATGTTTAGTGGTTGTTGTATATTCACAGGGAGTTACTGTTAAATTGCACTGAAGTTATGCCGGTCCTATGGTGTACGGGTTGCAAGTCAAGCTTTGAAGGTGAGTTGCAACTTAGCAAACAAGCTACTTCCATCTCAATGCACATGAGGCTGACCTCTTACTGTTGATAGCACTGAAGATTTTTCTTTCCTGGCCCTACTTAGTAGGGTGTTACATGTTACTTCTGAAAGTGGCAATTAATCCAAGCGGAGGATAAACCACTAAGTGTTTGTCTGAAATAATGTTAGACATATTCTTCTAATTCCTATTTTCATTTGAATATGCAATGATTGGATGATGCTCCATTTAGCATTTTGGAAGCTGCAAATTTCACCCAGTAGTAGCGTTGGCAGGTAGAAACCATTTCTATGGTTTCCTGGACAGTCCTGCAGTTGAATACATCTCAGATTTGATCCAATTGTTGTCTTCCATGCCTGAGTATAATATCAAAGGTCTGTCTAGTGTGATTTGGAGCCATTACAGTTCTGAAAATTTGTATGCAAATATCCAGGTCTGCACCACATTATGAATCTCTGAGATAAGTATGTTACTTATTAATCAATTCATTTAAATAATATCCATGCTCAAATCATTATAATTATGAAATAGAAGAAATGAATAGGGGATATAGTGTGGGAAAGGCCAACAGGTTATTCTGAGATGGGTAAGGATCGGCATCCCCAAAGATGCCTTGAGGACATGTCAAAGATGGATTTAAGGGCTTGGATCCACAAAAACCTTGAGGAAGACAGTTGAGTTTGGTGTCAAAGTGACCTATTGCATGTTAGCATTCCTTTTAGACCAAAGTTATAACCGAAATAGCATGAACTTTCAACTCATATATAGTTTATTAAATTATTACTAACTTACCTATAAGGGTAACCTCAGCAGAGAGAACAAGGTGTATTCAGGGAGAGGCTAGTTTAAATCCAGTCAATAGGTTATTCCGAGATGGGTAAGGATAGGAGTCCCCAACCAATGCCTTGACGACACATCCAAGATGGGCTTAAGGGCTTAGATCCACAAAAACCTTGAGGGAGGCAGTTGAGTTTGGTGTCTAAGCCATCTGATTACATCCTAAGTATTCTTCTCAACTAACAACGATAATAAGAGAAAAACAAAACAAGCATCCCACTAAGTAGGCCACCTCGTGTGGATGCATAAACACCAACACCGAGGCTAAGGGGGCCAAAGTTCCACTCTTGGACTTAGTATGGGATTGGCTTGGAGTAAATTATCATGACACACTTTCTTTGAAATCTATATATACTCATATGTACTAATGATCAGTTGTGGTTGCAGGATTCTATTGAAGAAGTAATTTTTTGTAAATCTTTTTCTTATCCCTAGCTCATTACAAATTGTATGCCATTAATCAGGAATGCATGCATTGTATGTCTGCATCATGTCTACTCCATGTCTTCATGCATTCACGTGTCTGCTTTGAGTCTACTTCATGTCTTCATGCATTCATGTGTCTAATTCGTGTTTTCATGCACTTACGCGTTTACTTCATGTATGCTTTGTGTTTTGATGCATACTCCATGAATCCCTCATGCTTTCTTGCATACAATTATATGCTCTACAAGAAAAGTTATAAATTTGAGAGGGGAGGACACTGATACCCCTGCTAAAACAAGATTAATATAATTAAGATATAAATTACATTATAATACAATAATAATATCAAACAATATATTACATTATAATGATAACAATATTGATGAATGAAGATGGATTAAATGGTAATTGAATATTATTATATAAAATAATAAAATACTATTACTTTTAATAATAATCAAAATATATAAATTAAAGTATATACTTACATATATGATAATATTAATTTTAATAACATAATATTAAGAATAATAATAAATTAACGAAAAGACACCTTTTCTTATAACAAAGCATGTAAGGAACATTATACACCAATAAGAAGGATTTGAAATTAGTCTACTAAAGTTCAAATCAAAACAAAAAAAAATGAGACAATTTAACTAGGTCCCAGCAAGGGGCATTACATAGAGGCACAAACAGTACTGACTCAGAACCTTGATGTTGATACTGTTCAACACAACTAATGAATACATAATGATATTCTATACATTTGTCGCAGTGTAAGTGATTCAAAGAATACGGTACAGAATTATAATATTTGGTGGAGACCAACGAAGGGATCAGAAACTGTTGCAGATACTCATGAGATGTTTTGTTAATTGAATCATATTGATGGAATGAAATATTCTCAGCCTACTCAGCATCCAATAAGGCATCGCATAAAAGAAGGGATAAAAACAAGAATATAGTTTCATCCATAGCATCCATTTGCAGCAAAAGGCAAAATCAAACAATCAACATATAATCACATAACAATCATAAGGAAAGGAGCACATAGTTATTGCAGAGAATAGACAACAAAAATATTTCAGAGAAAAGAAATATTATTGGATCCCAATGCCCAGCAACACAAAAAAAATAGTCTACGCTTCCTCTCAGCCATGAAATACACATCAGCATGTACCATTGTTAAAACATTTGACCTACATAATCAGTGTCAGCAATCTGTGATCGCATGTCATAGCAGAAGTATAAAGAGTCTATTTGAGAACGACAAAAGGAAGCAAAGATCGATAAGAAAGGAAAGAAATAAATAGAATATTATCGTACTTTGGACATATTTCAGAACCAATAAAAATATCAGAACCATATTGTTTAAGAATGCTATTTGCTTGAGTTGCAAGGGTGAGATAGGGAGTAAGCAGTTGGCATTGCTACCTCATTCAATCCTATGAATTACGGACGAGAATAATGGTGATCTAATTTTTTTCTTACTCCCCACATGAGGAAAGAATACAATCTGTTAAGGGCTTTATACTAGCTCATTATTGAAGGATTTAGATTATTATCATATTAAGGACAAAGAGTGATTCCTTAAATCACTATATCAATCAAATGCTCAGACAAATGGTAAACATACACGATTGGTCCAGGATTCCCAATAATCATTAAGTATGGATGGAACCTTTGGTTATGAGGAGATATAACTATATTAAATGATCTGGTTTATTATTAAGGACAAATCGAATAAATTATTTATATTGGAAAAGTAAGGAAATAGTGCAACAACTTGATCAGGGACATTACAAATATCATCATTCACTTTCCCTGCAAGAGAATCTCTCGGTAATATCATAAAGAAAAACACAATGGATGAGGCTCAAGCATGGATATTTAATGCTAAGGACGATAATTAACACTACACAATAAAGGGAAGACAAACTCACATTTTACAAGGGTCACAAAATGTATTAGTAAAAAGGAAAAAGGCACATTGATGCCACAAATCAAACAAAATGCTGTAAATGTATCAAACTCAAACCAAGAGAAATAATATATCTTTTACAGTTTTAACCTAACACAAAAGATTCAACAATCAATGGTCTAACCTTGTTGGCCCATGCCAACCCACAGGCATTGCAAAGTGTCCTTGGCCCAGATGGGCCACGACGCATCATTGGAGTAGAACTTTCACCAGCACCACAATGAAGGCAACTGTCACAAAAATATACAAATTCCATGAACCTCAATTCTGTAATTGTACCTCTCCTGATGTAAATTGCAAACGTACATAATGGAATATGGGGATAAAGACAACTACACAAACAGGTGCTTACAGCTAATATGGCTAAAAGCCTAAATATCATTAAAAAAAATTGCATTTTGTATGTCTCGCCAGTACTGTCTAAGAACTCAATTGGATGGAAATGGAAACTTTGCACCTTACTTATGAAATCCAATCTCACAAACTTGCCTTGAAAACAAAATACCAATTTCCACAATTTGCATGCAATACAAAAGAACAGAAATACTTCAAACTTCATCGATATCAAGTCAAAAGCCACTATGTGAAAAATGTCACTAGATTCCCACAATTAAATCTAGATATACTGTCGCAATAATATAATTTATTAAAACAAATAAGCCACTAAACAGAATCATAATATTTTATGCTACAAGAACACGTGCATTCCTGTGTAAATGTTATATGGCACATTCATCTAAAAATTCCCTGGAGTACATCATCTTTACAGAATACTACATTTTTTTTTTTCATTTTTATAGCAGGTAACAGCGATATTGATTTAAAGGAACCCTCCCCTGTTAAAGGGAACGAAGGTAATTAATCAATAGCAGTTTATAGCCAAAGATAATAAATGGAAATCAAGATAACAATTTAGAATAGCACATCAGGAGTACCAAAAGGTCTGCGATAAATAAACACATTTAGAACAAACTTGATATCTAGATCAAGGACAAGAACTTGAAAAGAAAGGTATAAATCTTAGACAGAGCAGTCTATAAAGAGCCAGTAGTACAGAACAATCCTAGGAAATGTCACTCACCTGTGAAAAACATGAAAAATGCTGATGCTAGAGCCAGGAGAAGAGATCCAATAAGGAATAAAGCTCTAGCCTTCAACAGCATTGGGTAAAGGAGGGACCAGAATTATCAACAACAACAAATGGGTCAAGGGATCTGATGATGTCCCATGTACATGACCAGGGATAAGAGCAGGCAGCTGAACAACCCTTCAGACTTTAGTATTTTACCAGTTGGTAAATCAATGAACCATGTACAAGGAATACAATAGGACAGGTTTGGGTGTGACATAATCTGAGCTGAAAAATATTTAATGAAAAAGCTTGTGCAATACCATCACTTTCGACATAGCTGGATCCACATACCAGTTCCCATGGTATATCAGGTAATGTTACCATTTTACCTGAAAGCTCCTTCAGCACAGCTTCAAACCATAATCTGACATATCAGGAGCATATTTGAAGAGTCTCTCAATCATTTTACGATCAGTTTTCTCTCTATCACAAGACTGCCTTTCACAATGAGTATAGATAAACCTCTCAGAATACCTTCATTCAAACAAAAACCAGAGCTCGTCCTATTTACTTAAGCTTATTTTCAAGTTTGGAAATTCATAGATAACAAAAAAAAATCTTCCCAAAGTCTTATTCTACATCATCTATTGTACAGACCACAACAAGCCTTGCACCCAGACCAAAACTACAAAATCGAGAAAACTGGACATGGTAAAAACTTAAAAGATTTTAAACAGACACTGTTCCAACCTTTATATTGGACTGAAATGTTAAGAGCACCGGCTAACTTATCATTGATATAGTGTTAAAGATGCCGGTGTTTTTAAAGAGATACCTCTTCTGGTCATCTACCCTTTGTGAGTTTTATTTGGTTGATTGTGTAAATTGGGAATTATTTTAAATTCCCTTATACGAATGCACTAGACACTCCTGCTTTCACACTTATTGCAGTCCCTTTGGACATATGGCCATTTATTTCACTTATAAATATTTGCTACACACAAATACTGCATGTGCCTTAGTGTGTGATTTCAGGCATTGTAACTGCACACATTACACTTCAGTAGGTAAGGTGTGTCCTTGCATAGTTTAGACTGCAAATGTGCATTCAAAATAAAGTCTCCAAACCTCCCCAAGCCGCAATAGGCCTGGGAGGTTTCCTTGGCAGCAATCATAAGAACATGATCAAGATGCAGCCTATGTAACCTAAAATCAGGAGAAACATAGATAATACAAAAGTAATGGATATTTTCCAAATTGAGATCAAAACATGCATTAAGTGGTAAGCAAATGATAACATTCAGAGATTGTTATAAAGTGGCTTTTTAATGCATGCGAGAACATGTAAAGAACAATGGATTTTAGAAGAAAGCTAAGAAGGATTTAAAAGGCCAAGCTCAAAAGAAACAGAACTGGGGACCCTCAAGACAATCTCTCAAAAGGCGTGCAGGAATTTGAATCCAACCAAATACTTCTAAGTATTAGCATCCCATACAATAAGTACAAGTTTATGTCTGAAATCAAAAGATTAAGTATCAGCATTTATTTGATGAGACAATAGGCATTTGGCATCCAAACTAATTCTTCTTCAACTCACTACCAAGAGACAGGAGAAGTAATTAATAAAGATATTTGACAGCCAGCTCGATTTTGAATATCAGCAGCTAATTTTAGAATATGAATTCAATATTTAAAGTGATATTAAATAGAAAGTCACTACAATCTTCCCAACAGTTTCTAGGGAAATATAAACATATATGCGAGAGAAGAAACCTTCAATGAAAGCAAATGCTGTCATATGCATGTAACAAGACTTGAGGTTGAATAGCTAATGCCATCAACATCTCTACCAAGATGGGATAAAAAGGGGATAAAATCAATAATTAATTTTTGTAATCATCTCCTTATTGAATCCTATGTAGGGATCAGTGCTTTGCTACTGGTCTCCAATACTTCTAGATTAGTTTAAGAAATCACCGAATGGTTACGTTCACTTGAGATGCCTAGAAAAAGAATCAAGGATCATATTCAAAGTGCTTACCTATTTCTAGGGGTAATAATTCTGATGAACATATACAAATTACTGTGCACCAAAATATATTAAAAAGTTAAAATTAATTTTGGCAACTCAGATGATGGAAAATTCGAAACTGGACAAGGTAGTGTTTTGTTACCTGGGGAATTAGTTAGATAATCAACATGGTGTCCTCAATTTTGACATTACAAAATTGAGGCAACTCTACAAAATTTCTCATGGATTCGTAAGCTCATCCTCTTTGTTTTAACACATTGATTAGGAGTCATCAAAACAATTCATTATCTCCAAATTGTTCTTTGTGTATTCTTGTCTATGTGTTCTTTTGAAGGTTCTCCGTCGAGATTATCCCCAATTGTTTGTTGGTAAGATTTTTTCTTCTCACACTACAAACATTTGATTTTGGTGAACTTTCATGTGCTTTCTTTGTTTTTCTTTATGTTGTAAATAGTTTTTGGTCTTGTTTTTTCCTTAGGTGAATAGCCCCTTGAATTCCGCTCGTTTCGAGCTAACTTAGATCAAAATCAAAGTTGTCTAGCTCAAGTTATAGAGGAAAAAGTGGGAGTTTTTAGGTCAACTACATATTTTATTAAAAACCTCATACAAGTGGGGTTTTTATTGGTAATTACACAATATAAAATTATATTTAATATTTAAAGAAAATTTTGTGGTTCATTTTATAATTTCAACTCATTATGAGTTGATTTGACCATAGTTTTTTATGTTTTATGAAAATAGTTTATTTCAAGACTATTTTTCATGTTACTTTATTAAAAACTACAATTGAATATTAAATATAATTACATGAGACAACTTAAGTGTATAAAGTGGGATTTTTATTTCATATTGCATATATCCACATGCAAAATACGTCATGCAAATCCACTCCCAACAAATTTTAAGTCCCAACATCATTAAAAGTGTTTTTTTTTTTTAATAAATACGATTACATATGTTATTGTATTTAAAGTTCATTTTTAATAATCAAATGCATATGTATTGTTAAATCACCATTTACGCGGGCTTTTGAGATTCATTCTAAGACTCTAGATCATTCACGTTTATATCCTTATGTTACTAATTTCTTTGTACCAAGGAAGGATCTTTAGTCCTTACCTTGGTTTCTCTGGCTTAGTGTTTTGTTTTGTTTCTTCTCAGACACCATTTGGTGTTCCTATTTTGGTCGGCTCTTCTGTTTGTATGCTCAGTCCCATAAACCCCTATGGTGTTTTGTTGGACATTAATATTATTATCTTATCTTATCTTATCTTTTCATGTCTTTATAACATGTAAATGTAAATTTAAAATGAAGTTTTTACCCATATTAAGCCAAAGTGAATTTTGGATCCAAATACAAATGTCGTTGATTAAAAATACATTATTCCCTTTTAGCCTAAGGCAAAAGTGGCAAATTCAAAGCCAACTGCATATCTTTTGAACTCATGTAAATGCATCTCAAAAATGTGTTATGCTTTCGTCATTGGAGAAAGATTCAAGGGTGGCAATTTTCTACCCTATTGCATATGTTTTAAAAATATGTTAGTGACTTCCAAAAACACGTTTAGACTTGGTGGCAATTTTTGGAGGGTTTGCATATATGTTAAAGCACGTAAAAGCTTTCTAAAAGGGCATTATTCACTAAAGTCATTAATCGTTTAGATTTGGTGGCGATCTTCTTAGCAAAAGCATGTAGTTATAAACATGTTAATGTCTTTTTTAAATGCATAAAAGACTTGGTGGCTATTTTTATGGTATTACATGTTCTCAAATACATGCATATACCTCCAAATAATAAGTTTTCTTCTAATAGGGCAAAAGTGGCAAATTTCCTTGCTATTACATGCATTTTGGTGTAAAAGCATGTTCTCCAATACATGTGTTTGGTAGAAAACAGCCCGTCTAGGGCACGTTTTTGGTCAAAAACTTCACATTTCTTCATGGATTATGCCTTCCAATCACTTCAAGAAGCATTCTAGGGTAGGTATTTCAATTTTCAGCTTGTTCATCATTTTGCAAGCTAATCCCTTGCCCTAGATGTTGTTTTTACATGCCTTTGCATATAGAGTTGCTAGGTCAAAGTTTGTTCCACATTTTGAGCATTGTATTTCTCTATCCATCTCTGTAAGAATTTGGCTTAGGCCAAAATTCACCCAAGACCAAGGAACTCAAACACAAGCACAACTGTAGACCAAAGAGTATGATCAGAATGACGATATATTCATTCAATATGCCATATGAAAGTACACAAGGAGTGCCTGTATTTAAAGGCCTTTAGAGAGTTTCTAGAATGCATAGAAGTTAGCAACATGATAAGTCATACAACCAGGCACATGTCCACCAGATATGGGTTATCCTCCATTAAGCACGGAAGTAAGTGCAATGATGTGAGGATAAGCCTACAATGGTGTATCACACAAATCAGTGGTGTAGACAACATGTGATAAACTAGGAGTGCAAATAATTGTGTTGGCTACATGACAACTGAGTGAATGATGCAAACTCCAATGTTGTAGACACCATGTGCTGAAATAGAGTTACGTACTTCTGTGTCATGAACATGACAATTCATGAGAGTACACAAACTCCTAAGTGTCTCACCTAAATAAATAATAAAATAATGCATTAACCTAAGTAAACTTAAGTGTAAATAGTAAATACTTATTTACACCAACAATCTCAACATGTCCAAATTCAAACCATGTTTGGATTTCGAAATCTATTTAGGTCTTCGACTTTGGACAAATCTAAAATCCTAAATCTCTTGGATTTATTTCAGATTTGCTCAAGTTTTGGATAAAGACTTGTTTTTCTAATTCTTGATGGAGTTGAGGTAAATTTCTTTGGTTATTTTCCTAAAGGCATTTGCATATATTTGATTTAACTGTTTTTGCAAATCCTTGTCATTTCCATTTTCAGATTTGCATCTCTTTTTATGTACATGAAGTTGCTATTTCTATCTTTCGTCTTCTTCTCCAAGTTGCATATGCAAGGTCTCATTTTACTTGCATATGCAGTTGAGTGTAAAATCTCGTTCTTAAAGGAAAAACAAGATCATTTTTCCCTCACATGTGAATGAAGATTAAACCCCACCATCACGCATTCCATGTAACTCCATCTGGCTGCCCTATGGTTGAAGTTTCTCCCACATGCTTACCAAATCGTCCCACATTTTGCACTTATTAAAATGTGCTATGCTCAATGTGTTACTCATTTTCCCCTTGTTCAATTAATTCCAAGCATGCTGGTCGTATATGCAATTTACTCCAAAAACCCGCTTTTGGCTACTGTACTCATATTTGAGCCTTTCTAAGCTTGCCCATTTGTTCATTCTTCATCCTTAATCATTCCATTCATTTTCCCTATCCATACCTTTCCCAAAACTCATGTTTTTACATCAAAAACTTATCATGGATCCCTCACATGAAGATGTTCTCACATTATGGGATTTTTATGTGATTAGTGTGCAAGCGTACCATTTTGCTATGTCGAGAGAACCTACTCCAGCAAAGGGCAAAAGACAAAAAGAAGATGAAGTATCAATATGATCAGTATCATAATTCCATTCCACCATCACAAGTAACTCACATGAGCATTGAAGACTTCCTAGCAAGAGTCGATGTTGAAGCTACTAAGAATATGACATGGATCAAATGAAGCCATATTCATCTATTGTCTACTTTTTCCTTGGCAACACAAGTCAAGATTCATTGTTGCATGTGCGAAACACTTTGATGCACCCTCCCGAACCATTAGAGATCAGGATGGTAATGCTATCATTAGTCTCGATCCCAAGACTATTAATCGTATTTTTCATGTTCCTCATACTCCAGTTGTTAAAAACATCACAAGACAAAAGGCTATGGAGCAATGGAACAAGGATACTTCCTATTGTACCAAGTTCATTAATGATAACTAGTTGGTCACTAAAAGGCCAAATATGGTTAGATGGCCAATAAAGGATGTTCACCGATGTCATTTCAAAGAAGAAATCAATGACCTCATTACATTGCTCAGTCGCTTGTCAGGGCTCAAGGATTCAAGGCTCAAGGATTCAAACAACTTTGAACCCTAGATGTATAAGTACATCTCACTCATAATAAATTCAAAAAAGAATGTGTTTTGGGCTGAAATAGTGAATGATTCAATATGTGAGCAGTTGGTGAACGTGTTGTCTATTGGTGTATTCAACATAAATTCCTACATGGTATATATTGCTGCTGCCTTGAGTACTTTTTCTGGTTTGTCAACAAAAAATGGCAGGTCTATAGTTCATGTGTGGGGGTACTATGAGCAACTACCTTTGAAGTAAAGTCGGATACACTTCCAATGGGTTTAGGATGCCTTCTTTGGGCATTTCATTTGCTTATTTGATAAAAAACTCCCAAACAACCAAGTCTCTGATGAGGCATGGAACAAGGTAAATGAGTATGGTTGTATGTTGTTACAGTCCCAACTACACATATATGTGAGTTGGATGTGAGTTGGATGCTTCAAGGGAGAACCATACACATTGCCAAGGTACCCTACTGATAAAATTATACTCATGGAATGGGCTAGACAACTCATGGAGGTACACGCTTATCAATCCAGTTTGCACCAGCCAGGAGTGGGGATCTCATCATGTAACATAAAGAACTCCCAAACAACCGAGTCTCTGATGAAGCATGGAACAAGGTAAATGAGTATGGTTGCATGTTGTTACAATTTCCCAACTTCACATATATGTGAGTTGGATGTGAGTTGGATGCTCCAAGGGAGAACCATACACGTTGCCAAGGTACCCTACTGATAAAATTATACTTATGGAATTGGCTAGACAACTCATGGAGGTACACACTTATCAATCCAGTTTGCACCGGCCAGGAGTAGGGATCTCATCACGTAACCCATTGAAGATTTGTGGGTACTCATTAGATATTGTGCCTAAAGTGAAGACCATGGAATTTGAACTTCAAAGGATCACGCTAAACAGATTTGCAGCCAAGACATATTTTGACTAGAGAGGGCTACATGACAAGATGAGGAAGCAATTCCTATACATACATAGTCTAGAAGATATTTGGATCGATGTACGAACTAAGGTGGATATATGACACATTGACTATACTCAGTTTATTGTGAAGCAGGATTGTGGATTTCAACTTGGCATCAATCCCTCCTGGATTTGAGGATGATGATAAAATTTTAGATCCTGAATATTTTCAGCATGATGTGGAGAAGTTACCCTTTCTTCCTCCTGCATGGTCGTGCAAGAAAAGCACCTCAATTTGGGATTGATTTCAGTCTATTCTTGCTAACAACAACACTTGTGTTGGTTAACAGTTTGTCTCCTTTAATTCTTTGGTTTATACCTTGACTCTTAAATGCCCAATGGCTAGTGGAGAACAAAGAAGTTAACAACAGAATGGGCCACTGTAGTAATCTATCAAAGACCCCTGAATTGAAAGGTACAGCTCCCCTAGGTGCAAGATTTGCAATGAATTTTGTTTTTAAATTTTCGGGGGTATGCTCTTAACTAGAGAGTAGAAGAGGTCAATAACCAGATTGTTCAACACTTGAAACAACCTACGCAGTTTCAAAAATAAGGACTAGCTCATGAAATGCAGTCTATTCTAACTTAAATGCAAGGATGGAAACATGGAAGACTAGCTACGACAACAAGAGAGTAGAAGGAAAGACAAAATGAGCAATTCTTGGATTGTTGAGTTAACTGATATTCGACAATACCCGGATTGTCCCCTTTTCAGCTACTTCATTAGTCTAATTCCGGTCCTATCATACAATGAACTAAGCTACACATACGAACTACAATGTATAGCACGAAGAATAGAATAATGCTTTATGTTGAAGAGAATAAAGCTTACAATCCATTGAATGAAGGAAATAATATCAAGTTTACTTGCAATCATTCAATTCTCAACAACACATTCATTCCACATATTATACAGTAACTAAATGAACAACAAAATATAAAAATGGACTCAGAGTCACACACAGTAGTTCCAGCTACAGGGGTTCGCCCACATATAATTTGCCGATCTTATTAACTTCTCAAAAAGTTACATATATAGGCCTTTCCAAAATCACCAGTTACATTTGATGATTGTAGTGCAGAGCATCCTTGAACAGAATAAACTAAAAATAGAACTATCCATTACAAAGAAAAAGCTTACTGAGAGAATGCCATAAATGGCTACAAAAAAAGAGAGAGGGAATGACAGATGTCTAGAAGAATGTCAGAGCATCATGCCTTCTTAGGAGTAACTGCCTTAGCTCTATAAGCCTTCATTGCATCCATTACTTTGTCTAGCTCCTCGATACTTGGGATGATGATATTGTCAGCTTGAATCATCCAGTAGTCGTGCATCTCTGTCACCTCATCCACTCTGCAAACTTTTGATTGGAACTTCTCTGATGCACGCCTTGAGATTGAATTAGTGGATGAAAGTTCTTGGATTTTGACATCTGGAAATTGAGTGGATCAACAACTTCATCAACAAATGCCAGGAACTTGGTTTTCATCCTCTCAATATTTACGAATCTGCCATTGACAAACACATAGGACTCTATGTGCAGTACTTTCAAGTATTCAAAGAACTTCTCTATGACCTTTTGCACTAGGTCATGCACATCCTTAACCTCATTTGCAGATCTTGCAGAGCTTTCCATTATAAATTCCAAAGATTGTTTCCAATGAAACAATGGCTCCTTACTTGTTTTAAGGATCCCATGGGAGATGGCAACATTGGTCTTCATATCAACCGCTTCTTGCAATAGTGCCAATTGCTTTGTTAGTTTGTCTATTGCGTTTTGTGTGGTAATTTGATGAATTAGTAGTTGCCTCCCTTAACTTGTGAGCATATAACAGTAGATTTCCCAATTTCTCAATGAGTGGGGGACCTTGTGCCTTCATCTAATCAACCCATGCTCGACAATTTGCCCAAATTGCCTTTCTTGATGTAGCTTCATAAGCAAGTTCTTATTCTCTTGTGCATTTGGGTCAAATGCACTAGTTGAAGTACTCCCAAGTGCAAACCTAATGTAGTTCATTAATTCTTTGTTTGAGGCTTTATGCACCTCTTCCTTCACCCTCAACTCTTCTAGCCTGTCCTCAATATTTTCATTAGTAGACTTCCATATATTTACCATGGAATCATAAATAGCAATACCAAGGTCCACCATTCGGATCTGGAGGTCATTTGCAGTGAGCTCATGGAACTTGCCCTCCTTTTGAGGCTCTGCTATTTCCATCAACATGTGGCCAATAGAAGGATCAGTGGCCAATGTTGCTACAGACTTTTGCTTCTTTGTCTTCTTCAATGGTGGCTGAGAAGTTGTTGCCTGTGTGATAAGGTCTTTTGATGGGGCGGCTTCTTCATATCTCTACTTCTTCCAACCAATGGTTTCCTCCAACAATGAGTTGGTTGAAAGGACATTGAGTGCTGATTGCAGGGCAGTAGGATCAAAGAGTTTCCTTGGGACTAGGGGACTTTACTTGCTCTAAGAAATAGTAGGGAAGGCAGTGACTTAGGTTACTGAGAGGGACAAAGTATCCCCTTATTGTGATGTATCCTGTTCTTCGCCATCCATGGGGTTGGTGTCACCATCCAAATTGATGGCTTGGACAAAGGAGGCAGGCTTAGCTACTGACTTCTCTTGTTCTTCCTCTTTTTCCTTCCCCTTGTCCACTTCCTTCTCCCCAACTCTTCCAGTATTCAAAAGAGATCCACCTTTACAAGTGGGGGTAATTGGAACATTTTTCTACGAGGGTTGGTCTCCTCCTTGGCCTATAGACTGAGATGGGCCCGAAGATGTTGAGGTGGCAGCAGTGGTGGAGATCACTACAGTTGATTGAGCAGTGTCGAAAGTCACTCCAACATTGGATCCAATACTTCTTGTTCTCTTCTTTTCTTGCTCGAGTCCACTCTGCCCACTTGTCCGTCCTCTCGATGATTCTGTGCATCAGAATCTACATGGTATCGATGACATGCCTTACAAGTGGGGTAGACACAATGGGAGTGCCTTTAATCTACTCGTAGGACAAGGGATACATATAGAAGCCATCATCTGCAAGATTAGAAACATCAATAGAGTCATTATATAATTTAACTTCTTAAATTGTCAACCAGGACCAAAACTTCTCCCAGGTTTAATACTCATTAAGGCATCCAACCCAAAAATCTTCAATGTCTGGAACGTGTCTATAGGCATATCCCAACTTCAAACAATCCTTCACGAAGTTTACTGGTTCATACTGAGGCCTGAGTACCTCATAATCGATCAATTTGATTTTACTTTCAAAGTTCTCAACTAGATTTCAAGCATCGGATCTAGAGGCACAGGAATAGGGTCCAACCACTATGGGGAAGGAAATCTTGGCTATCTTCTTCACATTTGAACACAATGTGTTCACTTTAAGAATTTGCCGACACAATTTGAAAAGAACAACCTTGTCTTCCGGGTACCTAGGAAGTCTTTTGGGAAATCCATAAAAAGCACCTATCTATAGCTAGGAGAAGCTCAGAAATTGGATGAAATAGCATCCAAACTACCATATGGCCGAAATTGCTTCTAGTGAAAATCTTCTCTCAGGGCAGTCCTACAATTCTCGGTACAATCACATCGTGAAAGCGTCATTGACTGTTACATACTCCTCATAGCTCCTCTACAGCTGAAGGTGCGGGTAGAACTCATACACTTTTGTTTTTTCATCGTGGTCTTCAGTTCTAGGAAGACCTGTCCATAGGTGATGCATAGCCAAGGTGTAGATTAAGTACGAAGACATTGTAAAACTTCTTGAATCCTCTAGTGGAATTCAACCATGATGCAAGCTTGTAAGCATATGATTTTGGCCTAGTCAATTTGCAAACCTTTGGCACAAATGGCTTGCACCAGGAAGAAGTTGTGCTCAATGAATTCTAGGATTTCCTCCTTTCCTTTTAATCTAAGCAACAGTGCTAGGATGTCAATGATCTCCCTTTTTAAATTGGTTCAAATAGGGTCTTCGACATCTTGCTCTTCTTTGAGCGCAGCGTTTGGAACCAGGTCCTCTGCAAATCCTCTATTCTCAAGGTCTTCCTCTCATTGAACATGGATGCAAAGGAGCCGAAGTCAATGTCACAATATTCCTCCTTCACAGGCATGCCCAATGCAAACTGCATTAAAGCCTTGTTGATTGAGAGGAGGATAGACTGGTCAGGAAGCAGAGTTTGCTTCATCTCTAGATCATATCTCTCTCTGCACTCCCTTACTAGCTCTGGAGCTTGTACAGCCATGGGAAAACCAATAGCTTCCACCAATCCGCTTTCTTTCAACTTCTGAGAAATCAGGTGGACAGGCTATGAGTTAAGTCTTCTGTGAAGCTCACCTAAATCATAAAACTTGAATGTTGTACCTATTAAATCTTTTAACTCACTCTCTAGGTTTATAAGCTTATCATAACTTGCAGCTTTGATTACCATTTGCTATGATTTCAAAGGATGTGATTCTCAATAAATAGTCATTTCAAATAGCGAGGAAACACATTAGAGGCAATTTCGATGAAATAGATGCAAAAATCTGAACATTGGCGCCACACGAACGAAACTAACTTCAGCCAACGATCATAACGGCAGAATTTGCAATTAATTTCATGATCAACGGCCATTTAAAACTTTTCGTTTCTATGCACATAAAAACTCATAATCTTGAAAGCCATATTACTTTACCTAAAGTAAAGTCATATCATTAAAAGCCACTTACCGAAACAAGGGTTTTAGTTAAGCGGAAAATGCCTTGTTTCCTTCTAAATCTGGAATGAAGATTCATTCGATAACTTACTATGTGCGGGGGAGAGAGAGCAGATCAACTTTTCCGAAAGCCCAATTTTCCTTTGATTCAGAATTGTAGTACAGTGAATGATCTTTTAATAGCTTGAGCACTTCATTCTTTCATTCTACACCTAAGCACTTAACACTTGGGTTGCTTATATCGGGGTTGCACCTTTATAGCTGACTTTATCGGAAGCATCTATTGGGCATCTCTGAAGAATATTCGCACATTAAAGTCACTTGGTTATTTGTTTTCCAAGCCTTCGGATAAGTGGTCCTTTACATTTCGGTAAACCCCTCTGAAAGTAGCATTTTCCAGAGAGAGGAAAAGTTCCCGACATCTTCTCTTTGATCTCGATCTAATGGCTACGAGGTAAGATTTCGAGTGTGGATCTTTCATTACAAGCTTAAAATAATTCCTTTTAGGATCATGCTTGCCCTACTTATGCACAAAGACTTTAGAATTGAGCACTAGCCTAGTTAGCTTCAGTAACAGAACAGAATACCTTTGTTTCCATTAGTGAGCAGCTGGAAACCCGCAAACCCGTCTTTCTTCATAAAAGTAGGTTTTTACCTCTGCAACTTGATTTGAGACCTTCTAGGCTTCAACTTACACTTTCATGGATCTTTCCATAATGACACAACCCAATGTACCGCTTGTTAACACCATCAGGACTTCGTTCCTCAAGTGCATACTTGATGAACTTCGCCAAGGGGAAAACCAACACGACTGTTCAGAATCTGTAGGAAATGGAATACTTGTACAAGATGGCAGTTTGGAAACATTGGAGAACTTACTTCTCATCGAGAAGGCACTTAAAACACATACCAATCCAACCTAAACTACCCAAAACCTAAATGCATTAAGACAACAAGAAACTCACATTGAGGGATAAGGATAAGGCAAAGCAAAGGATACCCAGAAAAGATACAAAGTGAGAGCCTTGGGAATTGATGAGAAAGTAAGTCGCCTAAAGACTACTTGATATGCAAACTTGGACAAAGACTCAATGAATACCAACAATTATAAGGGACAAAGGAAAAACTGAAAGTTGGCAACAACTTGGATGAAAAGAAGGGGTCTCAAATGCATTAAAGCCAAGCCTCAAAAAGACTTTGATCCTGCTGGTCCAATTGGTTTGAGATAAAAAATAAAGGGTAAAGGTAAAGATGGGACATCATCCTCTATATTTGAACCTCCTATTCAAAGTTTTTCCAAGCTATCTATCAAAGGAGGAAAGGAATCGAGAGTACTTGAAGTAAAGGGGATTGAAACTCAATCAATTCAAGTTGACTCAAGTGATGATGAAGCGAGGAAATCAAAAGAGCCTTTACCATTGGTTTCATGTCCTCTTGAGGTTCTTGTTGCGGCTTCTCTTCCAGATTCAACACTAGTATTAGATGAATCTCATGATTCACCCTTGGGCATGGCTATGGATGCATTTTCTATAGAGCATCTATCTCTTGAGGATCCTGTGACCATTACTCCAATAATGCCTGTATCCTTAGCTACACCTGCATTAGAAATAGAAGGAGATCAATATGATTATGAGAGTGTCTTTGATACATACTCCTTGTCAATTCCATCTGCCATTGTTTGTTCTACAACATTACTTGATGTGACTTCAGCTCAGTTTGAGTAATTCATGACTAAAGTTACACATAGTAGTCCTACTCTTGTGGCCATTCAAACTGAGGCACCTGCTATAGTCACTACTGTCATGCAAAGCAATCCAGAGTTAACTATGGTGACTACTACTTCAAGCAATGCTTCTTCTTTCAGACCTCCTCCATGGTTGAGTATTGTCGCACAAAATAGAAAGAAAGAGGAAATCCCACTTGAGGAGTCTGACAGGCAGGTGACCAAACCAAGGGTTTCAAAGAATAAGAAAGCCAAGACAATTTCTTGAGTTGTGGTTGATGAATACCACATTAAGTATGTTGAAGTAGCTGAACCACTTGTGGAGAAATCTATTGAAGACATGTAGCCTGTTGATTATAGAATTACATGAGTTGAACTGGGTAAACAAACTAGGCTAAGTTATCAACAAGATGCGTATGAGGTCATCAACTTCTTAGCTCGGAAGAATCATGAATTATGGGATAAGAAGAGAAAACTCAAAGAGTAGAATACATATCTCCTAGGGGTCATTAAGGAACTGAAGAAGTCTTCTGTGAAAACCGAATCTATTCCAGATACTTGTACTGAGAAGATCATTAGAAAGTCACAACTTGTGGATGAATGGGCAACCAGCATTGAATTACAAGGTTATAACTCATTCATGATATTTACAGGGTGTTGAGGAAAGGAGAGGAAGTTGTTGCTCAATTAAGTGATATTCAAGGGTCACTTAAATGACAATTATAGTCGTTGGATGGGGGCTTTGGTGCTTGGAAAAGTGTGATGGATCTTGATTTGGATGGTTTATGTGATTATGAAGTCATCTCATATGTTGAGATATATTATGATTACAAGCATTTGATGATTAACAAGGAACAAGTCCAACAACAGCACATGAAGGACATAGAGACAGCAGTGGTGAAAATTGATGAGCAGGAACACATGATCAACGAATGCTACAAAAAGTTATCATGTGAAGTTATGACTGAAAACGGAGTAACTCAAGAAAGAAGAGGATATTCTCACAAGCAATTCGCTTACAGCTTGGAGCGAATGATTTCAATCTCAGTATAATGAATACATTTGCAAGCTAGAAGTGTTCACTAGATGAGCTACAAAGCGAAAAAAAAATTATATCAAGGAAGTTGCAGAGGCAGCCAATACATATTGAAGGATCATAATGGTTTTTTATTACATCGGTGAGCCCGATAACGAGGTTTTGCGTGACTCACTTATTTGCAAAGATTATTGAGACTCTATGAACGTTTCACTTTTTCATATGCTTTGAGTAGAACAGTAGTAGGGAAGCTACATGTAAAGAGCATCTATATTGTAAGTACAGGATAACATGTACCTTTATAATCAGCTCATATAGTTATATTGCAATCGCAATAGGCAAGCCACTTTCAATAAAGTCAAAATAGTTAGAGATAAGTCAAGGTGGTTGAGGTTGTTCCACTTTTTCCTCCACCTTTCTCTCTTCGTTTTTCCTATATAAAGGAGAGAGATCGTTGTAAATAATCATCTTTTTCTTTATAGGAGAAGGTTGGGCTTGTGACAAGAAGGCTTTGTATTCTTGTTTCAAATCTTTGAAGTGAATACAGAAGTTTTTCCTAAATGTTGTGTTGTGATACTTGGAAAAAATCTTTGTCTCTTGCGTTGCATTGATTGATTCATCTTTGTTAGTTCTTTCTTTGTGAAACATTTGAGTATTTGATGTTGTTCTTGAAAGACTTTGAGCTTTCATAAAGAAGATTGATATAGTCTGATAGTGGCTGCAAGTAGTAGGAATTAAAAACTTTGAGCTTTACTTCTTCCTATATTATTTCACATCTAAATAGTTGAGCAAAGACTTTGAGCTTTGTTGGTTATTCCTCCTTTTGTTTCAAAGAGATTGCTTATAGGATACTTTGGGTAGTTGTTGTCAAGCACACAAATTAAGTCATAATTGTTGTCTTAAGGTTGTTCTTACGTCAACACTTAAGCCACTGGTATTACCATAGCAATAGATTCTGTAGTTAAATTGCAAATAGTTGTTGTTAGTATAAGATCATTCCTGAAAGAAGAGGAATTGATCCCACAAACTACCCATTTGTTAATTTCAATTAGGTCTCTATTGTAGCCACCTACTGTAAGAAGGGAGCCTCCCTTATTGCTGAGAGGAGACACTTGTCTGACTACACCATTGCCTAAAGTTCCCATTTTGTAAGTTGTGGTTACAATGACTTACAAAATATTTAACCAACACAACAAGGGGCACATGAAATATAGTATAACTCCTTACAAATGGACCAACACAATACTGATATCCATAAGGCAAGCAAGCTATAAGGATATCAACACCAAAACAAAGTAGATCCCTAATGTCTGGAAAGGAAGTGATTTGACTAAAAGATTAGTAGAAATATGCGGATCAGCAGTGGCTCACTAAGCTATCCCAATCTATGCGAGAATCAACAATATTAAAAGGGTACATAAAATTTGTGTTGTGATTGAAATGCAAGTTGCAAGAAACCTAGAAACGAGTTTGGTTTTGAAAACAAAAACATCTTATGTAATGTGTAAAGTACCCAATTTTTTAGGTGACAATTAATTAAATTGATTGCTACAAAAATGTCAAAATAAAAATAAAAATGCTAAAATAATCACATAATATTAATTATTTCACTTAAATAATAATAACCTACTACAAAATGTCACTTTTTTAAAAAAAGTTTTCCAAATATGATAAATATTAAAGTCAACTTACACGGCCTATTATTCTAGATACTCCTTAGAATTCTTTATAAGAGGTTGCAAGAGGAAGTCAGGAACCTTTTGGATTTGATGAATGTTTCATGATTTTTGCACATAGCCTTCAAGAATTCAATTAAAGGGCTAGACAAAAACCTGGTTCTTCCAAAGGGGTAGACTATAATGTTTCCATTTTTGGCAAGCTCTTGTGGATGACACAATCAGTTATTATAGTGACCCTCATGAGTTGACAAAGTGATTGAGGGTCTCACTGGTGGACTGACTATTTTTAGTGAGTCAGTTTCAAGTGGTTTTCGTATTTGGCAGTGAGGATGTTAGCACTAGAAGTTCGTCGTTGCTTGCAGTTATAAAAGAAAGTTGTGTTGGTGAAGTTTGGGAAATGAAGTTGCATTTGGGAAACTTTTGCCATCAGGAGAATATAAATATGGGCCCATTTAATGGAAAAAAGCATTGATCAAATATTATTGCTTTTGTGTATTTCCAACATTTTTTGAGTCTAAAGCTTTTGTGCCCTTGCTGAAGTATAAGGGTTTAGTCCGTGATTTTGAGAAGTGTCTGGCAATTCACAGTTGAGGTATTGTGAATTAATTTATGAGAGATAGTTTGGTCTTCCTACTGTTCTTGTTACTGGAAGATTTTGTTATCATTATCTTGAATTTTGGTTGTGATTCCTTTATGTTTCATACTGTGGCTAGGAAGCAATCTGAGTGTTGAGTATTTAGTTGGTATTCTGGTGAGGGTTCAATTTGAGCCTGAATTGTGAGTTGGAATAAATTGTCCTTTGTGAATGAATAAAGGAAAGAGCGGAATTTAGTGATTTATATCTGTGTCTAGAAGTGAATTTTGAATTATCGAGAATAAGTTGTAATAGATATCCTACAACTTGCGCCTACACTTAGTGATTCCCTGAGGATGGAAACGGAAATTGTTTAGCATTTATATGCTTCGATGTTGAAGAAAGGAGAGCCCATTATGCAGGAAGGAGTTGTGAACCCTCATTTGTTTCTCACATGAGTAAATTGGTTGCCTGTGAACTATCTTTTGTGGCTCACAATTATTGTCCAAAAGTTTGCAAATTGTTTTGAAGACTGCACTCTTCCCATACAAACACAAGGGTGTGTGTCTAGTGATTTATTTCTATGCTAGTTGTGTTGGACTCCATCTACGCTGTGGTGGGTTCTGGCATTTGGTTGTAAGGTTGGAGGAGCTCACATGTATTTAACCCATGGTTGCGATTTAATTTTTTGGGGCACACGTTACTCCTTAGCACCCACGAAAGAAACACAATGTTGCATTGGAAGCAAACAACCCTTTCTGGCAACTGCATGAGCCATTACCACTCTAGTCAGGAGCTTGAAAAAATATAGGCACTCTCTTGTTTGCTATCATGGCACCCAGGTGGCTTTATATTGGTCATTCACTCTTGAGAAAACAATGAGAAATATATTTTCTGGTCGACGCCTAGCTGACTGGACATTTGGGACCGGTTTGTTTTGGACTATTATGGCATCTTTGTGACCAGGTTCGAAAGTTTGGTTAATGCCAAAATGATCAGGCATATCAGGTTCTTTAGTTTAATGTGATTTTCAGATATTGTTGCAACTATGGGATAATGAATAAAATATCAATATCATTGCAGCCTTATTGTAATCAAATATGAACTTAGTAAAAATCAGTTAGAGAATACTTGCAACTCTGAATTTTAAATGGAAAATTCATAAGGAACAATTCATGTGTTTGGTATTTATCAAATGCAAATTTCCTAAATTCTGATTTATCTAACAATTGTGAGTAGTTCACTACACTTCATAGTATTGTGTTTAGAATTTAAAAATATTGTATATACAATAAATTCATAATGTTCACCAATTGTTTGACAAAATGTCAAACCTTTGAAATGTGAAAGAAATTAATGTTTGACTAAGCTATAACCAGATAGGGTTTATTACATAGACTCATGAAAAAGTCTACGTCTGTGACAAATTTATGAAATCCTCATCTACAGAAACTTTGTAGGAATAAAGATATTTTATATCAATTCATATTGTCATTCATTTTGTCATCACAAAATGGAGGCAACGCTACAAAACTTTTCCAATTAAATTTCATATTTCTCTAAGGTAACTCACTATTTGATAGGCAAAGATTGATCAATCAATCATTCCCAATGTATATAATGAGTCTTTTTACCAAAGGCTCTCATCAAGTTCTTTTTGTTTTTTCAGTTTGTTAGTCTACTTGATTTTTGAGGCCTTCAAAGTCCTTTTTGCATTTTTGAGTGTTTGTTGGATTGCTTTTATTTATTTGTTTCTTTCAATCTCTTGCTTTTGGTCACTCCCTCGTTTTGAGCTAATTTAGGACTTAATCAGAGTTGTCAAACAAAAGTTATTTAAGCTAAAGTGCATATGTAAGGGGGGTTTAGAACCCCCCTGCATATTTTAAATATTGGACATTATAATTTAATGTTTTATTGCACTTTTTGAAATATATGACTTAAACTTGCTTTATGTTATGTTTTTAATTTAAATAGTTTTACTTTTTTACTTTTAATTTATAACTTAAGTGATTCAAGTTATATAGTTCAGTTTGTTAGCCTACTTGATTTTTGAGGCCTTCAAACTTCTTTTTGCATTTTTTGGTGTTTGTTTGGATTTATTTTACTATTTCATTTCTTTTAATCTCTTTCTTTCAGTCACTCCCTCGTTTTGAGCCAGCTTGGGACTTAATCGGAGTTGTTAGACAAAAGTTATTTAGGTTTAAGTGCATATGTAAGGCGGGTAGAACCCCTACTACATATTTTAAATATTAGACATTATAATTTAATGTTTTGTTGCACTTTTTGAAATATATGACCTGAACTCACTTTATGCTATGTTTTTAAGTTGAACAATTTGACTTTTTGATTTTTCATTTATAACTTAAGCGATTTAAGTTATATAGTTCACTTTTGTTCTAATTTAATGTTGAGTTGCACATTAATGTTTTAAATTAGTGAAATTTCACTTTTTCAACCTATTCACACAACATTTAAAAATGTTAGTGGAAAGATGTAATGGACCCTTTGAAGTGAGATTCGCTTAAGTGAATCAATTGAACATGTGCTAAATTAGATCTTTAAGTTGATGCAAGTCTCATGCACATGTAGTTGCACTCATGAACCCCCATTTTTGCTTGTATTTTCTCACAAGAAGCAAATCGTGCTTTAGAGCGCCAATTCCATGTTAAATGTTACATGTTTTGAATATGCAATGTGTAAATGATTTCTTAAACCATGTTTTGACTTGCAAAACTACTTGTTTCTCATCAAACAACTAGCTGGGCAGTTTCATATGCATTTTAAAACATCCATTTCATTCTCCAAACCCCACTTTGCTCTTTTGCATGCAATATAAAATATGTAAATTTTTGTGAGAACCACGATTTGCCAAATGCATGTGTTTTTAAAACACATAAAAGACTCCGTGAACCACAATTTGCCAAATGAAAGCAAATATGTGACTTATGTTTGCATTGCCAAACTACAATTTGCCTTTGCTCTTGATTTATAAACATGTAAATGCATATTCAAACCACGATTTGTCTTAGAGGTTATTTTTTATATGCAATGAGTTCTTCAAACCACAATTTACATGGAAAGGGGTTATTGTAAATATGTATATGGGTTTCTAAACCCCCTTTCCACCCTAAGTTTGCATTTTAAACTTAATCTTTCCATTTGGGCGTCTGAGTCTATGAGTGCATGTTTTCCAAATACATCATAAAACGTAACATGCAATGACCTTTCCAAACCCTGAATTGTGCTTGGGCATGGGTTTTATGTACTTGCATTACATATTTCAAATATGCATTGGTTTCTCCAAACACGATTTGGGCATTTAAAGGAAAACGCTACATGTACGGGCATTCTAAAACCCGATATATGGCAAAGGGTTTAAATTTGAACATTCATGTCATCCCCAAAACGTGTTTGCATCTCCAAACCATGATTTGGACATGCAATGCAAAAGCATTACATGTGTTGTCCTGCATTGTCATCACAAAATGCAGGTAACAGTATGAAACTTTTTCAAATTAGTTTCACATCTCTCTAAGTTGAATTTGATATTCAATTACTTAATGTTGATTGATCGATCAATTACAATTCCTATATCAAATTGTTTTACTGAAGGCTTTCGTCAAGTCTTTTTCATTTTGTTTTCTGTCGAGCCTTTGCTTGATTTTTGAAGCCTTCATCGTTCTTTTCTTTGCTTTTGAGTTTGTGTTTGCTGGTTTTTAGTCCTTTAGTTTTGCTCATGTCATGGCTTTCAGTTTCCCCTTCGTTTTGGTCTAACCTAGAGTGTAATTGGAGTTGTCAGCCAAGAGTTATGGTCATTTTAGTGCCTCAAAAGTGGACATTTTTTATGTAACAACACGAATTAAAATTATCATGTTATATTTTATAATTGACATTCATTTTTTGAAAAATATAACTTAAATTCACTTTATGTTATATTTTAAAATTACTTCATCATTTAAATTTTCACTTAAAGTAACTATAGTGCACTTTATGTTATACTTTTAAGTTAAGTTACTTTTTCATTTTTCACTTAAAATGACTATATAAACTATAGAGTTTCAGTTTAATTTTTGATATTTAAATCAAATGCTCATTTAAATGTTAATTTTTAAATGACATTTATGTGTTATATTTTTAATATGATATATAAATATAGTTTATGTCCCATTAAAGTAACATTTTAATGAAATTAAATTGATATATGTTTATTAAATGAATTTAAGTTATCAAAAGTGGACATTTTATATGCATAAGACTATCAAAAGAGGACCTTTTTGGTGTCATTACACCAAAAATGTGAGTTTTCACTTGAAATGTGTCATTGCATCAAAAACACGAGCTTTAATTAAAATATGCATTTCTCCCTAAAAGGTCCAATTTAACCATGTGTATATTTTAAAATGTGTACTGCCTCCCAAAAGGTGCAATTTGCCTTATGGGGAGTTTTTGAAATGTGCATTCCATCTTAAAAGGTCCGATTTACATCTTGCATATTTTAAAACATGTTATGCCTCATAAGAAGTCTGATTTTGGAAAGGAAAGGAAAGGAAAGGTGGTTTTATAGTCCACGACACTATGCCATAGTTTTTGGGTTTACATATGGTGACAGTGATATGGGACTACCTCGTACTCTTTTTCGAGAGGCACTTGGCGCTACAAACGAGGCATACATACCCTACCCCCCAGTGGGATTTGAACTTGTGACCTCTCTTTCAAGAGTACAAGTTCTCCACCACTAGGCCAACTCACGCTGTACAACTCAGGAAGAAGACGTGTAATGGGTCTCCAAGAACCTGATTTTGGAGATTGTGAGAGATTGATGGTATGGGGAGTTTTTAAAATGTGCATTCCATCTTAAAAGGTCCAATTTACATCTTGTGCATATTTTAAAACATGTTATGCCTCCTAAGAAGTCTAATTTTGGAAGAAGACATGTAATGGGCCTCCAAGAACCCGATTTTGGAGATTGTGAGAAATTTACTTGATGGTTTTGCATGAGATTTTCTCCAATAGGGTCGATTTTTCTTGGCAATGGATTTTCTAACATCAAAAATGGATTCATCTTGCTAAAAGACATTTTTCTAAGCTCTATCCTAGGGCACGTTTTTGGTGAATACTCCAAATCAATCCATTTTTGGCCCACATTTTTGCTCAAGAAGGAATCGATTTGATATATTTTGGAGATCGCATTGCATTTTGGCATATGTCTTGGTGTTTAATGACCAATACGTTTTGATCATGTGCCTTTGAGAAAAACGTTTTTATTGAAAACATCCCATATGCATTTAATCCAAAAACATTGAATCTTAGAGCAAGAAAAGGGCGCGTTTTGGTGTCTTCCACCTAAAACACCTTGTTTCCTACCTTTTCCCATTCAAATTTGCAAAAGTTTCAAAGATTCAAGTGTTTTTGAAGAACTTTTCAACATTGGAGCATCTTTTTCCTGCATTTTTGGCACTTAATCTTCATGTAAGTGGACTTATTCTTTCTTGCTATTTAATTTGTGCTTATCTTGTTGAATTTATGCACATTATTGCTTGATGATTGCCACTTGTTGAAATCAATACCATGGAAAGTGCAATTTTTCTTTAAAAATGAAGAAATTGTTCATTTTCATGTTTATGGTTTTTCCCCAAACTCCAAATTCGAAATTGTGTGTTGAAGTGCTTTGCATGTTGACATGTTTGAGTCACTTTCCAAAAGTACATTTTTGTTTTGAGTTTTTGAACTTTGTGCTTGCTTTCCAGTTTTCTCCACTTTGGAGAAGTTACAAGTTCTTTCTCAAGAACTTGTTGGTGTTTCACTTCATGCAAAAGCATCATCACGTTTCACTTCCATCTTTCATGTCAGAACACTTCACATTTCATCCAAGAAATGCGATTACATGTTTTTCATCTCATTCGCCATCCGCACATGCATGTAATCTCATTTTCCGCTTCCATTTTCATTCATCTCACTTTTCACATCCACTCGCACGACACTATTACACAAAAAGCCTTACATGTAATAGCATCTACAAACCCCGATTTTGACTAAAAGTCACTTTTTGAAAAGTCAAAAAGATGTCATTTTCATTTTCCATGTACTTTGACTTCACCTTTTCACCAAAAATGACTATAAAATTCATTATCCCTCTTCCATTTTCCATTTCCATCTCTCCATATGCATTCGTGCCTTAATGAGCAAATACATGTTTCCACATCTTCCCCTGCTTTCCACTGTTACATCCCAAATCTTGCCCTAATTTTAAATTTGTTCATAACTGTTGGATTTAACGAATTAATTTTTTCATGATCATGTGAAATAAGCTAGTTATTTATATACGTTGCACTAACTATTGATGATATGTTATTAAGTGATTAGCAGTTGTTGATTTAAATTAACGATTAATATGTTTTATTATGAATTACTATGGAATTTTTATTATGGCAAAAGTATTTTCATGGGTGACTGCAGGAGAAGATTGAAGAGAGGGGAAGAATTGCTAAACGGGATCATCGGAATGGGATGTTCGCTTGGTTCAGTCATTAGGATCAGCAGGTATGACCTTAGACTTCCTTGGAAAGAATATGATGACTTGACCACAAGTTACATTATGGGACCCGCATGAGCTATTAAGAAAACAATATAGGAAAAACATAAAATAATCTAATTTAAAATATAATACATACCTAGAGATTTGTTTATTAATTTTCATCATATCATTATAATAAATACTTACATACGAACACATAAATATAAAAATGAAATGGCACCACTAAATTATAGTAATATAATCTAATGATGTCGCCCCATCAATATACTTACATGAAAGTACATAAGAATATATTATAATATATGAAATTATAATCTCTTCAACTCCTCTTTACAAATTTTTTCTTTATTTATTTTCCTTCGTTTTCTTTCTTTTTGAAATTGAATCAATGATTGGAATTCGAATGCACTTCTTGAAACCGATAGAAGCCGAGAAGCCACGGCTAGTTCTTTAAGAGAAGTCGTACCAAGACCTCAAATATCATCCTTATTTTCCTGCTACATAGCTTACTTTCCAAGCTGAGTCCATACATTCTGAGCCGTGATAGGAGTCGGATTGTTTTATTTTACCACTATTCAGCATGTTTACACCGAGTTTTCACCATTATCTCTCATTTTCGGCCGAACCCTGCAAATATCCTAACCATACTATAATCGAGATCAGGTGGTGTACTAATCTGAGCAATAAAACTGGTTAGAGGATGGCAGGAAGCCAAATTCCAAATCAATTCTCAATTGCATACATAACATGCAACTATTGTCTATCTGTCATGAATTATGCTTCCATCTTTTCTTATTTATAAGTCTGATTACAGTCGGCTAGGTATAAGAAAGACAAACAATAGAACTGAGATCATATTATGATTACTTGTTGATGGCTCTAATGATTTCCATATAGTTCTGTTGATCTTTTAATTATTGAATACTATCACCATCATTAAGAAGTCGAAATGATAGCTGTAGAGTATTGTAATGATTGTATAAACCATCACCATTAATTCGAAAATCAATGGCATTAACCATGCAGTCTTGATCCATGACATAAAGAACAAAATGCTTTTAATTCTCTAACACCTAGGATTCACCGGCAATGAAGCCATGAAATGGTGAAGAGGTGTAAACAAAACAGAATGATCATAATATTTCAAGCACCTAGGATTCACCGGCAATGAAGCCATGAAATGGTGAAGAGGTGCAAATAAAACATACTGTTCATAATCTTTCATGCACCTAGGATTCATCGGCAAAGAAGCCATGAAATGGTGAAGAGGTGGAGTGAACCTGCAAAGAAAACAAGAATGAAATTAGATATGAACATCTTAATAATGAAATGCTTAATAGCCCATGCTTATCCTTGTAATGGAAATTGTTGTCAAGTCGAGTGGTGGTGATCGGGTCTATGCACCCATCAGAAATCCTTGGCCACGGTAGTATATAGGCATGTGCCATTCTTTGATCACTTGATGTCCATAATGTCAATTATATAGGTATAACTGATTGGGCACTCGAACCACCCGATAGCTTGGATGGTTGCACTGAAGAGCATCCCAAGCCCGATCTCGAGGTAGGGAGGGTCGTTCTAATATGTTAGGATGTTTGGGGATAAGTGTGGTCCAAGGTTGGGAGGTTAAGCCTATGTAATGCTTTTCCTCTCATCAATGCCAAAGCTTGCACAACTAAATAAAGAATCTTCGATAATACTGTATGTTTTTCAATCTTCTTGATACTTACTTGTTAATCATTTAGCATGGATGTTAGATAGTCATTTTATTTCAGCTAGAATAAGATAATTGTCACCTAGATCTAAATAAGAATGCATATATTTTCAGTTAAGCATAATTATAGTTAAGAAAGATAGTCGTTGCTTTGTTTTCACTTGAACATGATTACAGTTAGGAATGGTAAAATTGTTTAGAATGAATATGTATTTCGTTATATCAGCTGAACATGAAAATACAGTTAGATTGGTTAATAGTTGTTTTTCCGAATATTATTACAGTTACTTCCTATTAGTGATAAAAGAAGTTATTGTCATGTGAAATGGAATCAGTTACTTTTATAAACGTTTGAAGTCATTAGTCATTAAGATGTCTTTCAATTATTAGGAAAATCCGTTTGTTACATATGGTATCAAAGCCAAGTTCAACACTGAGCCTAGGGCACACTACCTTCTATGTAAACCTAAAAGTTCTAGAATGATTGCACAGGATGCAAGTATGTAAAACACCCCACAAGAAGGCTCGATATCCCATATTTTCTTATCTAACTAAAAACATGCCTAAATATGACTACACATGTTGCGCGATGCCCCAAGACAACGAAACTCTGAACCAGGCATTACAACAGATGAAAAAAGAAAGAGTCAAATGGACTCCTGCTAGTAAAGCAGCATATAGGAACAAATTAATCCAAAACTAGAATGCTCGACAGGGCAATTCTCTTTTGCAGTTCAATAGATCCTAGATGGTGCGGGATATGTACCAATATGAGGCAAAACTAAGTGTTGTAAAGCAAGATTAAATATATTGATAAAAACATCCTCAGTAGAGGAAATTTTTGTAAATAAGGTTGCTCTAAGTGCAGCAACAAAGTATTAAGTTAAATAAAAATTTAGTTCATCTGTTCATACATCCACAAGCTCATTTTGATTTAATTTCTTAAACATGTATAAATCCAATTAATTGACACAAAATTGTAAATTAACAAGTGAAACCAATAAACATAAAATGAACAACAACGAGAACGTTGCAAATCAGGGCATAATTTGTGAAAACACTCAATCTTCTAATGACTTGTTACTTCAAATCTTGCAAGAAACGCAACTGAAGTTGGAAAACATGGAAAAAAGAATGAATGAGATGGCAGCCCAGATGGGGCATAATCACAAGGAAACTCAATCATCACCTCCTCTTAGAGCAGAGACAGAAGTCTCCGCGCATAACAGGAGAAACTCCTCACCCAAACAAACAGAAAAACAAAAGAAACAAGAGATAGTGGCAGATCTATCAACGGATATTAAGAAAATCAAACCACCCAAGTTTTCTGGTTCTAAGTCCGGAGAGGAAGCAGAAGCTTGGCTAACCGAAATGGAACAATATTTTGAAATTAGAAACTTCTCTGAAACCTCAAAAGCGGTTTGGGGAATATATCATTTTACTGAAGATGCTACAACCTAGTGAAGAAACACCAAAATTGCGCAAAACATTAAAACCACTGAGATCACTTGGGAAAAGTTTGTGACCATTTTTAGGAACCGCTGGCTGCCCCAAACCTTTTATTATCAGAAACTTTTAGACTTCCAAAACTTGAAGCAAGGAGATATGTCAGTACATAAGTATTGGGAGAAATTCACCCGATTGTTAAAGTATGTACCACCGTATCAGCAGGATACCATCCTGAAAGTGAGGAAATTCATTATGAGTTTGAACAACAAAAAAGGTGGAGCAATTGATGTTCTCACTCCTCGAACCATGGAGGAAGCTCTAGAGAAGGTTGTTCGGCAAGAGCACAAAATCAAGAAAGATGACTCCATCTAAGATAATAAAAGGAACACAAACCGGAATTCAAAAGGTGCTGATTTTGGATCTCAGAAAAATAGTTTAAGGACTTCAAGTGCAGCAAACCAAAGCCAAAGGGAAATGGAGTTAAGGATGTTAAACGTAATTTTAATGCAAATAAGAATAATGAGAGGAAGGGACCACTTTTTGGGTCCTTCACTTGTGGAGGAGATCATTTTGCTAATAAATGCCCCAACAAACCCAACACCAATCAGGCACAACGACATCCTCTTCCGCAACAACAGCAAGTTTTTCAACAGAGGATTCATGCAACCCTAGATAATAGGCATGCAGAACAGCAAATAGGCCCAATTGAAACTCCGTTTAAGATCTACGGAAACCCTGTCTCCATTTTAATTGATACTGGAGCTTCTGAATTTTTTTTATCTCCTAGACTGTTAAGTAGATTCCCTAAAAAGATCTAGCTGTATGGCAAAACCATGGACAATTGAATATGAAAAGCAATCAAGAGCTAAGGTAGAGCAGTGTCTGTTTGAGGCTCAGCTTGACTTTCCAAATTTTTCAACAGAATTGAACTTATATGTAGCACCCTTGGGTCTTACAACATTATCATAGGCATCAATTGGCTCAGTGAACATAAGGTCAAGGTGGATTGTCTTGCCAAAACTGTAAATTGTTTGGATGATCAAGGTAGACCGACAAGCATTACAGGAGTTAAACATAAAATTAAATCAAAATAAATATCTACAATGCAACTTAAGAGATATGGAAGAAAAGGATGTGAGATTTTTGCACTCAGGGTCGACGACACGAGAGAACCTCAAACCACCAATTATGGAGATGACTATATTTATGAGGATGGGGAAATCAGAGAAAAATTAAAGGAATCTTTTGAGGAAATATATCTCTATCTAAAGAATTATCAAGATGTGTTTCCTAAAGAAATCCTTGGGGTACCCCCTTACCGAGCCTTTGTTTTCACCATAGATTTGATACCGAGAGCAGACCCATATCTCGAGCACCATATAGGATGACTACCACGGAATTAATGGAGTTACAGATCCAACTACAGGACATGTTAGATAAGAAACTGATCCGGCCCAGTGTCTCACCATGGGGAGCCCCAGTGTTGTTTGTTAGGAAGAAGTACGGAACCATGAGGTTATGCATAGATTACAAAATGCTCAATAAAGTTACTATCAAAAACCGGTATCCACTTCCTAGAATAGTGTTTTCAAAAATTGATTTGAGGTCAAGTTACCACTAGCTATGTATAAAGGACGAGGATATACACAAAACTACATTCAGAACTAGGTACGGACATTACGAATTTACAGAATTGCATTTCGGGTTAACCAATGCTCCAGCAGCTTTTATGAACTTAATGAATAGCATATTTCAAGATTGCTCGGGTAAGTTTGTGTTGGTCTTTATAGATGATATTCTAATCTATTCTAAGAACGAGGAAGAAAATCAAAGGTATTTGGAAATAGTTTTGCAAAAATTAAGAGAACATAAATTGTATGGAAAATTGTCTAAGTGCGCCTTTTATCAAAAGGAAATTCAGTATTTAGGGCATATTATATCAACTCAGGGCATAGTCGTAAATCCATCAAAAATAAAAGCAATTATGGAATGGCCTATACCTAAAAATGTGTCACGAGTTAAAAGCTTTATGCGATTAGCAGGATTTTATAGAAAATTTGTCAAAAATTTCTCTAGGATAGCTTATCCAATCACATCACTCCAAAGGAAAGGAAAAAAATACATCTGGATAGAAAATGTCAATCAGCCTTTGAGTATTTGAAAGAAAAATTAACTACAGCACCCGTATTAAAGGTACCTAATCCACAAAAGCAGTTCGCAGTTATAACAGATGCATCTGGAGAAGGATTAGGAAGTGTGTTAATGTAGAATGAACAGGTTATTGCTTATGAATCTAGGAAATTGAAGAATTATGAATAGAATTATGCACCCCATGATCTCAAATTAGCAACTATTGTACATGCTCTGCAAATGTGGAGACATTACTTAATCGGAAAACTTTTTGAACTTCGATCCGATCATCACAGTTTGAAATATATTTTCACCCAACCAAATCTAAATGCTAGAGAAAGAAGATGGCTGGACTTTTTAGCAGACTACGAGTTTGACATAAGTTATGTTAGAGGTAAGGAAAAAATAGTGGCAGATGCCCTAAGTAGGAGAAGACACATCTCTGCAATGGCTACTATAAACTTCAAATTAAAAGACCAGATTCTACAATACTTAGAACATGATGAGTTTTATGCAGAAATCAGTCTAGCTCTTATCACAGACCCACATCATTCTAAGTTTTCAGAGTTTAGTTTAGATGAGGATGGATTACTAAGATATCACAGCAAGATTTATGTACCTAACAATCCTAAACTCTGAAGATTGATTCTGGAAGAATTCCATTTAGCTTCATCTTCAGGACACCCACGGGTAACAAAAATGTTACCTTATGTAAAACCCCTATATTTTTGAAAAGGGATGAAAAGGGAGATAACAGAGTTTATTGCAAATTGTTTAGAATGCTAGAGAGCAAAGGCAGAACATCTATACCCAGCAGGTCCTTTGCACCCTAATGAGGTACCCAAATGGAAATGGCAGATAATTTCCATGGACTTTGTACATGGATTACCTATGAGACGGAATCGACACAATACCATTTTGGTCGTGGTTGATAGATTGACAAAGCTTGCTCATTTTATAGCAGGGAATCTAAATGATGGAGCACCAGAAATTGCTCATAAATTCATAAAGGAAATTTTCAGATTGCATGGAATTTCAGAGAAAATTATTTCAGATAGGGATGCTAGGATAACTTCTAGATTCTGGCAAACATTATTTTCAGCATTGGGCACTAAATTAAACATTAGTTCGGCTTATCCTCCTGAGACAGATGGTCAAACAGAAAGGGTGAATCAAGTATAAGAAGATCTTCTGAGTATATTGTATGGACCAACAATACCAGTGAGAAACATATTTACCCTTGGTAGAATTTGCATATAACAATTCCTATCAGTCCACCATTAAAATGGCTCCCTTTGAGGCCTTGTATGGCCGTAAATGTAGAACTCCTGTGAGTTGGAATCGGTTGAAAGACAGAATCATTGTTAGACCCGAAATGCTTAAGGAAATGGAAGAACAAATAATCCAGATTCATCAAAGATTAAAGGAAGCTAATGACAGATAGAAAAGTTATGCAGATGCAAGAACACCTAGAGAATTCTCAGTAGGAGAAAAGGTATTACTAAGAGTTAAACCTCATAAAAGTACCATCAAGTTTGGTAAGAATGCCAAGTTAGCCCTGAGGTATGTGGGACCTTTTGAAATACTAGAAGTTGTGAACCCAGTAGCTTACAGAATTGCTTTACCACCAGCCCTTGCCAGGATGCATGACATCTTCCATGTGTTGTATCTTAAGAAATACATTACCCACCATGATCATATAATCGATTGGAAATTATTATAGGTGCAAGAGCCAAGGGTGGTAGAGGTAGGACCACTCAAAATACTTGAGATGTGTAAGCTACACTTATGAAATTAGGAGGTGACACAATGCAAGGTCTAGTGGGACTAGTATGCAGAGGCTAATGCCATTTGGGAGGATTATTATGAAATTTTCCAAAAATACCCTCATCTTTTCTCTGGAACTAGAAATTGAACATTTCTTTTTGAATAAACTGATTAAGTATTGTTTAAAGTTTTGTTGTTATGTTCATCGAGGACGATGAAAAATCTAAAAGAGAGCTTATGTTACATCCCAAATTTTCCCCTAATTTTAAATTTGTTCATAACTGTTGGATTCCACGAATTATTTTTTTTCATGATCATGTGAAATAATTTAGTTATTTATATATGTTGTACTAACTGTTGATGATATGGTCGGTAGCCTATAATGATTAATATGTTTTATTATGAATTACTATGGAATTATTATTATGGCAAAAGTGTTTTCATGGGTGAATGCAAGAGAAGATTGGAGAGAGGGGAAGCATTGCTAAACGGGATCATCGGAATGGGATGTTCGCTTGGTTCAGTCATCAGGATTGGTAGGTATAACCATAAATTAAAATATCGCCGATAAGTAAACTTCTCACGAGAAGTTTGAGGCAGTGAGAAAACTCTAGTTTTTATCACCAGAGTAGGGTGCCAAGATTTTCAACTTATCGCCGCAAGAAGTTGGCGAGAAATCGGCAATATATCGCCAATTTCTCTCAATAACTTGGACTTTTCTCGCAGGCAGCATCTAGTATAAACCTGCGGTTACAAAAAACAACATTTCATTGTTTCATTTTTTGCGTTTGGCGTCTTGGGTGGAGGAGAAGAGTTTTGGAGCAGCACCAAGTGTTGGGCATTGATTTGTAGCGATTTCCAACGGAGTAGCAACGGATTCGAACCGGATTCAAAGCTCTCTCCAAGCAAATAACCCCCTCCCTCTCCCATAGTTTTTACTAGAACTATTGGGATGGGGAAGAGGAAGATGTAGAGTCAGAATAGTTTCATACTGAACTTGACATTTGTATTTGCTTATATTTTGACAAAGACAATTCGGTATTTACTATTTGTAGCTTGTTTCAGTGTTCAAAGTCTGTGACTACATCAGCATTCCACATGAGGATGCGATTTTGTTACTTATGGCATTTATATATATCTAGATCATCTTGTTTGGTTTGTTTACTCATTTACTGACTCAATACATGCATCTACTTATTGAATTTTGTGAAAAAATGCATTTTTAATTAAATAAGTCATTTCTAAAATTCCTGATATTTTCCTGAGAAGTTGCTAATTTCTCTCCGATATTTGCTGAGAAATTTTTTTTGGCCTCACCGAGAAGTGGCAAAGAACGAGAAGTTGAACTATGGGTATGACCTTGGACTTCCTTGGAAGGGATACGATGACTTGACCACAGGTCACATTATGGGACCCGCATGAGCTATTAAGAAAACAATATGGGAAGAAAACAATATGGGAAAAACATAAAATAATCTAATTTAAAATATAATACATACCTCAAGAGATTTGTTTATTAATTTTCATCATATCATTATAATAAATACTTACATACAAACACATAAATATAAAAATAAAATGGCACCAATAAATTATAGTAATATAATCTAATGATGTCACCTCATCGATATACTTACAAGAAAGTACATAAGAATATATTATAATTAATGAAATTATAATCTCTTCAACTCCTCTTTACAATTTTTTTCTTTATTTCTTTTCCTTCTTTTTCTTTCTTTTTCAAATTGAATCAATGATTGGAATTCGAATGGACTTCTTGAAACCGATAGAAGCCAAGAAGCCATGGCTAGTTCTTTAAGAGAAGCCATACCAAGACCTCAGATATCATCCTTATTTTCCTACTACATATCTTACTTTTCAAGTTGAGTCCATACATTCCAAGCCGTGATAGGAGTCGGAATGTTTCAATCCGACTAACCATTCTTCTGCTACGTTTACCACTATTCAGCCTGTTTACACCGAGTCTTCAACATTATCTCTCATTTTCTGCCGGACCTTGCAGATATCCTAACCATACTATAATCGAGATCGGGTGGTGTACTAAGCCAAGCAAGAGTACTGGTTAGAGGACGGCAGGAAGCCAAGTTCCAAATCAATTCTCAATCGCATACATAACAGGTTACTGTTGTCTATCCGTCATGAATTATACTTCCATCTTTTCTGATTTATAAGTCCGATTACAATTGGCTAGGTATAAGAAAGACAAACAATAGAACTGAGATCGTATTATGATTACTTGTTGATGGCTCTAGTGATCTCCATATAGTTCTATTGATCTTTTAATTACTGAATACTATCACCGTCATTAAGAAGTCGAAATGATAGCTATAAAGTATTGTAATGATTGCATAAACCATCACCATTAATTCGAATATCAATGGCATTAACCATGCAGTCTTGATCCATGACATAAAGAACAAAATGCTTTTAATTCTCTAACACCTAGGATTCACCAACAATGAAGCCATGAAATGGTGTAGAGGTGTAAACAAAACAGAATGATCATAATTTTTCAAGCACCTAGGATTGACTGGCAATGAAGCCATGAAATGGTGAAGAGGTGCAAATAAAACATAATGTTTGTAATCTCTCAAGCACCTAGGATTCACCGGCAAAGAAGCCATGAAATGGTGAAGAGGTGGAGTGAACCTACAAATAAAACAAAATGAAATCAGATATGAATATCTTAATAATGGAATCTGTTGTCAAGTGAGTGGTAGTCATCGGGTCCATGCACCCAGCGGAAATCCTTGGCCAAGGTAGTATATAGGCATATGTGCCATTCTTTGATCACTTGATGTCCGTAACACCAGTTATATAAATATAATTGATTGGGCTCTCAAACCACCCGATAGCTCAATGGTTGCACTGAAGAACATTCCAAGCCTGATCCCGCGATAGGGAGGGTCGTTCTAATATGTTAGGATGTGTGGGGATAAGTATGGTCCGAAGTTGGGAGGTTAAGCCTATGTCAATGCTTCTCCTCTCACCAATGCCAAAGCTTGCACAACCAGATAAAGGATCCTTGGATAATACTGTGAGTTTTTCAATCTTCTTGATACTTACTTGTTAATCATTTAGCATGGATGTTAGATAGTCATTTTATTTCAGCTAGAATAAGATAATTGTCACCTAGATCTGAATAAGAATGCGTACATTTTCAGTTAAGCATAATTATTCTTAAGAAAGATAGTTGTTGCTTTGTTTTCAGCTAAACATGATTACAGTTAGGAATGGTAAAATTGTTTACAATGAATATGTATTTCATTATATCAGCTAAACATGAAAATACAGTTAGATTGGTTAATAATCGTATTTTCGAATATTATTATAGTTACTTCCTGTTATTGATAAAAGAAGTCATTGTCATGTGAAATGGAATCAGTTACTTTTATAAACATTAGAAGTCATTAGTTATTAAGATGTCTTTCATTTAGTTAGGAAAATCCATTCGTTACATCCACCTCATCCACCATTCGCACTTACACGAAAAAGCTCATCCTCCATCCACCTTCGCATCTCATCTCACTTTTCATCTCCCACTACATGTTGCACATATACATAATCATTTTTCATGCAATAATGCCTTGAAAACCCTTAGTCACATTTGAAAATCAGGAATCTTCATTGACACGCATTTCCATGCATTCCACCTTCACACATTTTCATTTCATTCCATCTTCCATCTTTCATCTTCATAACACTTCATTCCGCATTTTGTTTCCGTTTTCATTTTCCATCTTCATTCACTGCATATGCATATGATTTCTTTTTAAGATCATTTCATCGGATCTACAAAATCTCCAATCCATTTCTGAACCTTTGTTGCTGATCACAAATCAGTTTGTATGACAATTCCTTCTAATGATGTGTTTATGTTTTGGGATTTTTGTGTTGCAGCGCAAGCACAAGAGGTGCCCTCATCATCAAAATCCAAAGGAAAGATGAAATATCAATACAATAAAGAGTTGGCTCATGCAACTCCATCATCAGTCGTATTAGTTCTTGATAATGTAATGGACACAATTATCAGTCATGTGGACGTAGCTGATTTTCTGCGAAGAGTTGAAACTCCTATTGGCCATGAGATAAAGCGCATCAAAAGAAGTAACATTCACTTGGTGTCTGCATTTCCTATGGCAGCCATGGACATTGGAACCTGATTTTGTTCTTGGGTGTACAAGACACATTAATCCAATATCGAAAACTATCAAGGACACTAACGGCAAGGTTGTTATTAGCCTTGATCCAGAGGTCATTGAGTAGATCTTCAAGGTACCAGATAAAGCAAAATGTGCAGATCTAACCAAGGAATCATCTTTGGCATGCTGGAATCAAAAGAAAGGTGATTATCAGAAATATGTCAATTTTCAAGATGGCCAAAGACCGTTCATCGATCTAATTTCAAACAACAATACAAAGACCTAATTATCCTTCTCAATAGAGTTTGCAGTCTCAAAGATTCCACTGATTTCAAGCCATGGATGTACAAGTTCATCTTCCAAATCATGGAAAATAGAGTACACATCTTCTATGGAGAACTGATTAGCACTGCACTTTGCCAATAGTTGCTCAACATGGGAACTTCAGCACCCTTCTACATGAACTTCTACCTTGTCTACATTGTTGATGTCATGGGATCTTTCTCTGGCCTCTCAACCAAAGGGGATTGTCTTCAGATTCCAGTTTGGGATTACTATGAACAGATCACTCTGGTTAATAGTAAATTTCATTATAGAAGGGTCCAAGATGCCTTCTTTGGGCATTTCTAATGCTTATTTGATAGATAGTTATCCATCAAGAGGGTATCTGATGCAACATGGGAAAAGGTGAATCAATACGGTTGTATTTTCATTCAATTTCCAACTTTTACATACTTGAAAGTTGGGTATTTTAAAGGCGAACTGTATAGCTTACCTAAGTATGCTATAGATCAAATCATCTTGATGGAGCTAGCTAGACAGCTCATGGATGTCCAGAGTGATCAGCATGCTATGCATAGGCCTGGTTTCGGTATTACTTCAACCAAACCCTTGGTGATTGGTAACTATTCATTCAATTATGAGACCAAAGCAAAGATCATGGAAGAAGAGTAGTAGTTGATCACCTTGAAGAAGTTCAAGGCCAGATTTGACTTTGATTACCGAAAAATGAATTCTCAAATGAAAAGAGCGTACATGCATGTTCATCGCATCTAGGACATTTGGATTGATATGAGAATAGAGCTTGACATAATGAAGATGGACTACTGTAGGTTGACCTTGTAGCAGATTTCCAAGTTGAAGATGACGGCAACATCCTTGATTCGACATTTCATCAAGCTAGTGTGATAAAAAGTGCCCTTTTCCTATTTAGTGGCAACAAAAGGTCGGTAAATCTATCATGGATAGATTTCAATCCATTTTGGTAAACACCAACAAATGGCTGAAAAATAAAGGCTTTAAAAGAGTTAATCCTAAGATGGGCTTAGATTGTGGAAGCTTTGGCCCTCCTAGAAGGAAGTCACAACTGGAAATAACAAGAAAAGATGGTGCCTCATCTTTTAATGCTAAGGGTTCCCTCAAATTCAAATTGAAGGGTGGAAAAGACTCTAAGTCATCACAAATCTCTGAACTAGTCCAAGAATTAGAGGAAGAATCATAAAAGGAACTAGAGATAGAATCGGATAAAGAAAATCCAGATGAAGAAGGTGAAGTCATGATCATATCTCCCCCAAGGCCTACACAAACTCGTGCATCGTCCATACATGAAGCACCTTTTCTTGGAGTAGATGATGATGTGGATTCATTCTCCACTGTTTTCACTCCTATTCCAGTCTCGAAAGTCAATACAATGGCTCTTCCTATTTCTTTTGTTGCTCCTCTCATACCTGCAAATGAACAATATGAGTATTTGGCAAATGTGTTTGAGGATATTCCAACTCTTGCAAGTGGTCAAGTTTCCCAACTTGATACATCTTTGACAGGTTTTGAGCTTTTCATGACAGAGTCCTCTCAGCATGCTCCTATGCCTTCAACTATGCAAACTGAATCTTGCTCAATCACGACGGAAATACAATCTGGATCAATGCCAATGGTCTCCCTTGTACCTGCTTCTACGGATGAAAGTTTCAACTTGCCTATATGGTTGAGCAAAATAACAACTAAAAGAAGGAAAGTGGTTGTACCGCTAGATAATCTCCCTGTCAAGAAGACCAAATCTAAATCTTTGAAAGATATGATTGTTTCAAGGATTTTGGTTGATTCAGATAAAACCAAATTTGTTGAAGTTGTTGAGCTCTTGGTGGACAAACCTGTTGAAGAACTTACTCATTATGATTACAAGTTCACTAAGGTTGAAATCGGAAAACAATCACATCTAAGTTGTTTACAAGATGCTCAAGATGCATTGGCTAATGTATCAAAGAGCAATCATGAGCTATGGGAGAAGAAAAATCAACTAAACAGGAGGTTTCTTGCCTAAACAAGGTCATTCGACAAAAATCTTCTCGAAGTGTTTTGTTATGCCTCAGACATCCAAGGAAAGGAAGTTGATTGAAGCCGCCAAGTATTGGATAGGGGAAATCATCTCTGAAGGGGTTTGAGCCATCACGGAGACATTTGCAATTCTTAGGCACATCAAACAGATGAATGAAATGGAGCAAAACTTGATCTCTTCTTTGACTCAAGAAGCAGATAATTTGAAGGAAATCCTCAATGATTGAGATGAAATGGCAAGATTTGATCTAGATGCCTTGGTCTCATGTGACATTCTTCTGTCATGTGAATGTTTTTCAAGTTTCAAGGACTTATTGGCTACAAAGAGGAAATGTTGAGGAAGTTGATTACAAAGTTGCATACAGCCCTTGGAGATTGTCAAGCAGTTGAAACAGGTGTTACTTGTGATTTGGAACAAATGGGATGCCAGGTTATTGATGAATCCAATAATCTCATTGCAGTTGAAAGGGTAAGCTCAGAATATACAATCAGGATCAATGCTGATGTAGATTCTGAAGACTTTGGTTCACACACAATGGATAAGTTTGTCTTGTATAAACCCTCGACAAAACACTTGTTAGATTCTCTGGCAACAAATTCCAAGGTTGTACAATCAGTGTATGCAAATGCAGTGAGGATCGAAGCCATATCAAAGACCATGGAAATTGCTGATCTTACCTCAGTGCATGATATCATCGTCAAATTCAAGGCACTGAAAAACAATCTTTAAGATTGTTGTTTTTATGTTTATTTTTGTTTGTAGGTCTAAGAGAATGCATTACATGACAAGATGAATTACATGTAATGCGAGTCACATGTGTATGTAAAAGATGTAATGTGAGTTGCATGTGTAGTTGCATGTAACCCTATATTTTCTCTTTTAGTTAGACTAGATCAAAGTTGGTTGAGTTGCTCCCACTTTTTCCTCCACCTTTTTCTCGACTTATGTGCATACATAAAGGAGTGCCCCCTCATTGTAAAATCATCTTTATCTTTATTCAAGAGAGCTTTGGAGAAATTGTGCCAGCAAAACTTTGTTTGTGTGAGCACTATTTTGAGAGAGTGAATACAAAGGAGCATTTGAGACTTAACTTTAATTAAGTGAGATTGTTACTTGTGTAAGTTATAAGCTTTGTCTATAATTCATCTAAGTTATCTTTGATTCATGTTATCTTGTGTTCTTGGTAAATGTATCTTGTGAATTGAATACAAAGAGTTAAGAAGAAATTGGAGCCGGAGCTTTCATCAAGAGAAATTGTGAAAATATATATCTATAAGCTTTGTCTGTAGCTTATACTTCATTCTTAATTCGCAAAATAGTTAAGTTATTTTTAATTTTAAGAATCTTTGTGCCCTAATTGTAAAGTTTTTCCATATAGAAGTACGACCAGACTTAGAGCCAAACCAGTACATTTTTAGCTAGCCTTTGAGTTAGTGAAGGTTTATAAGTATCACTGTTTCGAGCTCTTGATGGAAGTGGGGTTAGAGATTCACCTTGCCCATTTTTCGTTCCATAAGTGGATTCATCCATTTTAGAAAATCTCTGGACCTCTTGCTTACCTTTTGTTGATCCAAGCAACTACGGCTACGTCTCACACGCTGTGGCTGGTCATCCTATTTTGCAACTGGATTTTTACCCAAAACTGTCAGTTGCAAAATATCCACCCAACAAAACCAAACCGTGGACTTTATATATTTCATGGCTTAAATAAATTTATGATCACTGACAGGGGAATTTTTTATACAGATGATGTCTCTAACGCTCCACTCATCCATTCTTCTTTGTCTTTGAAGAATTAATTCTCTTCCATCGAATGAATAAGATGCATTATAACTATTGCTGGATGGTATGCCTACTAAGCACCACTTTTTTCAGTATTAGTTGTTCCTTATCACTGAATACCCTCTACTATGTATAAAGGATTTTGTTTGATTATCATCTCCTTTCCCTAAATTGCTCGTTGACCCTCTATATTAGATATGAATAATATATCTATACCATTTTTTGATATGTTCCACCCTGTATCCCTTTGAATACATTGTGTCCCAATATGCCTACCACGTGCACAGTCAGGACTTGATCCTCTAAATATATTTCCCGCACTCTACTCCATCCAATCGCCATGACTGGAGTCCATGTGGAAGTGTTCAATATGAGAGTTTAATTGCTTCCACCCTTCCTATTATTTTCCTTAGGCAATCATTATATTTTCAAAACTCCTTATTCATTAATATGCTTCCGAGGTTGAGATCAGGATTTTCTCGCTCGAGTGTGTGTGCTAGATCGATGTTGATCAATCTCACTCACCAATGGATGCCACCAATGCTTGTATGCCTAATCTCCGATATCTTTTTGAGAATTGCAATAGTGTCGCAAGTCAACAATTGTCAAAGGTGATAAGTCAAATCACACTCAAAGGTAGAACCCACGAGCTAGTTGGATCAGATCATTGACACATCTTAATAGAGTGTTGTGGAGATGGAGGCGCAAAAGATCTTGCAACCCACATAGAGGCAGCAAGTTGGAAGGGCCCGAGTCAGATCTAAGAGCTGTCTAAGGATTCTATCACTACAATTTGTAAGTATTCGGTTTGGCTTTTCATTTTCTCCTTCATATTGTTCCTCTATATTCCTTTTTATTGGATAGCCAAATCGTTCTCACATTTGATGTTGCGTAACTATAAGCACATTTGCAGCCTGCCTCTGATACCATGTTGAGTTTTTCGAATCTGTTGCAAATGTAATAGCACTGCCATTGTATTTAGTATGTACTTTCAAAATGGCGGCCATCTCTCTAATATAGGATGAAGTATGGATAGACATGTCTCTTCACAAGACATGTCTATTCATTAGAATGTAATTAATATAATGATTAAATATCTCATATATTTAATATATTAATATATATATATATTATGTCTCACACTTTTATATATATATATATATATATATATATATATATATATATATATATATATATATATATATATATATATATATATATATATATTTGCACTCTAATTTATCCTAACTAAAGCTACCAATAATTAACAAATGCAACTTGAAGGGGCTGAAAAGGAGTCCATATCTTTGAGTTATGGCCGGTTAAAGTTTTGCTTGAGTCGAGTATGGAGGCCAATCGGAAAGGCGAAAAAATTAATCATATTGGAATTGGTCAAAGTTGACACCAAGTTAAAGAGAAGGAGGAGAACTTTCTAACAATGTTTGTTTTGTCAAAAATAGAGTCCGTATATAAAAGCTATCGCAATTTGAAGTTTGCAAGGAAAAAAGTAATTATGATGATGTTAGCATATCACATGTCTCCCGGTCAAAATCTTTGATCAATCCCAAGCTGACACTTGACAACCAAGACGATGAAATGGCACCCATAGTTGGCATCATAGTCAACACGTTTAGTGAATTACATGGCACCCACTTTTCTGTTTGCTTCCAATCAATTTTGTGAGCTTAATAAAATCATCCCTTTGTTTTGCAAGGTAAAACATTCAAGGAGAAGCAAGCAAAGCAAGGAGATGATAGCAGACCAAGCTCAAAACTTCAAACAAGCGGCAACTTGACAACTTCAAATGAAGAGGTTCAAAATCAAATTATCAAAGTACAAATTTGAATTTGCAAGATCAAGATGGGGCTCAAGGAGAAAGAACAAATTTGCAAGCCCTCAAGAAAAAGAGAAAGCTGAAGATTGAATTTCCTCCAGAAGTCCATGTTCATTTTATAGGATCCATGCCCATGAAGACTTAATCACTTCAAGAAGTTCAAGATTCCAGTTTGCATGTACAATCAAGTTCAAATCATGGCAACAAGAAAATTTCCAAGACTAAAGATGTGGAGAAAATTTAAAAAGATGAAGCAATTTGGGAATATGCCATCAAAATTGAAGGCTTGAGAGTATCAAGAGATATTTTCTCATCATCAAAGAATTGATCAAGTCTACAAGATAAGGATGAGAAGGTAGCAGCCATTTTTCTTCAACAGATCAGAGTATTCTAGTCACACATGTTCAAGCACATTCAATCATATTATGACAAGTGTAATATTTTCTCATTGGCTCTCAAAAGCATTGTAATTTTATTTTCACCCACAAGGTGGTGCCTTCACGTAATTGATTGATAGGGTGGCAACCTTAATTAGGGTTTATAAAAGATAAATCTTGGCCCTTGATCTTGAATCTATCTTAGCCTTTCATTGTAATTGAGCAACTATAAAAGGACAAGGCCTTCTCATTTATAAGGCATTAGATTGTAGATTCATTGAAGACAAGATTATCTAGAAGAAGATTAGAGATATAACTTGATATAATTGATGATTCGTTGTTGGTATTCATTGTGGATTACTTAATGTTTCTTTGAAGTGTTACATGGTTTCTTCAATTCCTCACTTAGATTAGATTTCATTTTATGTTTAGCAAAAGTAGATGAATGGAAGATATTGTTGAATGATCCTTAATGGTGAAGCTAGTGTCCATACCTACTGGTTCTTTGTCGATTGTAAGTAACAATGCAAGTGTTTAACTTCTATTGGAGATGTTCGTTTAGATTGCGCCTTCATAAATTATTTGGATGAATATTGACAATGTGAAATTCATTCCTCCATACATAGAAGATAGCACCCTCCTATGGCTATTTGATTTGGCAATGTGAAAATTGGCTAGAGGCTCACCCCATCATCAACATGGTCTTGCATTCTTAGAGTAGAATGGCTTTCTCTAATCGCTTTGCTAGAAGTTGTTTGATTTGAAGAAGTTAAAGTAGTTGATATCCATTGAATGAATAGTGTAAGTCCCTTTTGTGATTACTAACATATCAATCATTATAAGTGAAAATCCACGATCAAGAGGGAACCATGAGGTTGTCTCATTTGAAAACATATTCCAGATACAGTGTTTAGCATTTGAGCATCTCTATTCAACAAGGGATTGAATATTTAGTGTTTTACTTTAAAACATAGAGAATTTGATTCTAGATGTTGTAGTGGAAAAAAAATCACATGAACAGAAATCAGCGCTAGAAAGACGGTTAAGTCAAGATTCATTCATTGGAAAAATTTAAAAGATCAAAGTGTTAATGGTATGCATGCCCTCCATCATCACACCATCATAAATTAGCACTCTAAACAAAGATCATTCATGGAATTATCAACAAGAATGAGCTTTTAAAGTTGTATTTGAGATTGAATATCTCTCTTTAAAGGTTAAAAAAAGTGAAAAATCAAAATATCAAAGAAAAAAAAAAAGAGGTTTCCAAATGGAAAATCAGGTTGGCATTTTTCCAATTTGATTTGATTTGAACAAACGGATACATCCACATGGATTATCTCAACTTGCAACATTAGGACAATGTAGAATACACGACACTGTAGAACATGAGGAGAATTAGCATTGCAAAGAAAGCTCAAGGATACTTGTGAGATCAAAATCAGAGCTCCATGAAATCTCTGTTTTGTTTTTAGCTTGTTACAAATTGTAAAGTCAAACTCTTCTTCAAAAGCTTACTTTAATCTCTCTCATGTTTTCATTGAGACTTGGTCTATTTCATATAACCGTCAAGATGGTTGGAGAAGATCGTAGCCAAATTACTCTATCATCATGCACTTTTGTTGTCCACATCTGTAATGTTCCCTATCCCATAGGAGGTCATTGAGTTCGTAAGGAGCTCAAAGATGCCATATGGTGGAGGCAAGGATTTTGGACTTATGGATTGGAGGAAGGGAAGGCGTACGGGTTGGCGAAGAGATTGGTGTATAGACTGGAGGAGAGGTTAGTGTGTGGACTTCAGGACAGGTTGGCGTATGGGCTGGATAAGAGGTTGGCGTACGGACTGGAGGAAAGGTTGGCGTACGGATTAGAGAGGATAGGCATACAAAGTCGAGAAGAGGTGGGCATACAGGATAAAGGAGAGGTTGGCATACAGACATCAAGAAGTTGATGAGCGTACAGTATCTAAAGTGGAGGTAGATCGTGTCAGGTATTTGCCTCATAGGGAGAAAATCAATATGGAGCTTAATATCCTCCATTAACAACCTAGAGAAGACGTCTCATTGCCAACACACAGACGTACACCATAGAGCAAATACGCGGACTAGTCACAATATATAGAGAGAATATAGTTGTGAACAATGATGGTCCTTGGATTCATCAAATCCAAGTAAAGTATTACAAAGAATGGAATAGGGTGAGGGAATCCCACCGAAACTGTGATAGCCAAGTAGGGAAGGTCTTGCACTTCTGAAATGATGAGCAATACTAAACTTTCACAGGAATTCATAGTACAAAGAAATAATCCAAATCACATACTAACAACTCCCGACATGTCCCACATAAATACCCCTTCAGAGAAACTCCTGAGGGTTTACAAAAAAATGCCGACACAACAAAACACTTACGGATAATCAATAAAAATTGGGCCCCTTTATTAAATAATTAAAGGTCCAAATAATATTATTTAAATTTTGGAACAATTAATTATTTAAAGTATTTTATTAATGTTGGGGACATTACAAATCCTTGCCGCCCCAAGATTGATTGTACTCAAGCAAACCACAAACTCTAGGATCCCAAACCATGCCTGTACGTGGATAGCTATATCTGTTGGAAACTCCATGCTTCTTCAGGATCACATGACCATAATTGAATTCAATTAAGATGAGTAAACCACCACTAGGCCTCTGTTGCGCCACTCTAATATAACCAATACTATGTCCAACACCACCAGGATCCCATGGAAGCCAATCATAAAACACATCAAGATTCCAATCCAAAACCTTCAAGGGAGCACGCACACCAATCTACTTCGGAGTCTCATAAGTTACATGAATCTTACCACTTCCACGAGGATGGTCTTGCATTAGCACGGATCCATTCCACTCCACCCCCGACATTATACCCATAATTGTCAGCACTACCACATCATATGAGGGAAGAGTAACTCTCCATCAAGCTTCTGCTGCTCTATTCTAATATAAACATGCCTATCAAATTTTTGTCATACTACATTGTCATGTCTGGAATCACCAAGATCCCAAAGAAGCCAATCATAAACTACATCGATGTCTTGATCCACAATCTTCATGTAATCATCTACCTCCTTAGGAATCTCATAGCTCATGTAGACCCTATTGTTTTTATGACGAGCCCCTTTACATGGAGAAATTGCAGTCATGCACAACTTCGACACAACTAAAGGATAAACTACATATTCAACCAATTGTGGTTGCTCTTGCAAGGAATCATTTGTAGCTTCTCCATGAAGTTTAACAACTACTAGTAGAGAATTTTCATCGAGTTAATCAACGAGTGTTGGTTTGATGAAATTAGTGCAGGCATCTTCTTCACCGTTTTGCCGTCTTAAATTTCAGGTGCTCTTCACTTGTAAGCATAGCAACATATTCTTGCAAATCCTCATGTGACTTCACTTTCCTCTTGTGCATGTATAACTTCATCGTGTAGCCACTTATTAATCTCCTACTTCAGCCCATTGATGAAGAGCTTATTGTGTTGAGATGATGAATACTTCATGCGTAATTCTATCTAATCCTTCAGAGATATGTCTCTCTCCCATCTACCAAACACCCAATCTTGCTTGATTTGCTTCAGCGACTCAACCAACATGGGAGTATGCATTTCTTGTTGCTCTGGCCTAGGAATGAATGTTTTCACCAATGACCTTGTGTGCGTCAAGAGGTTGAGTGTTTCTTTGGCCCATTCGTGTAACCTTTGGTGACTTCTTCTTAGCCCTCTTGACGCATCAACCAACACATCACTTGGTGCCATGCCTGAATCTCAAATCCCCACAGGCTAGCAAGATCACCAGCAGTGTAACGTTCCCAATCCCGTAGGAGAGGTCACTGAGTTCCTAGGGAGCTCAAAGATGTCTTACTATGGAGGCAATGATGTTGGATGTATGGACTAAGGAGGGGAAGGCGTACGAGCTAGAGAAGAGAGTGGAGTATGGACTAAAGGAGAGGTTGGCGTACGGACTTGAGGAGAAGTTGGCTAACAAATTGGATAGGATAGACATACGGGCTATAGAAGAGGTTGGCATACAGACTAGAGGAGAGATTGGCACACGAACTAGAGAGGATAGGCATACAAACTCGAGAAGAGGTTCGCGTACGGGCTAGACGAGAAGTTGGCGTACAGGCTGGAAGTTGCCTAGTTCCCCTCAAGAAGTTGTTGGGCATACAATATCTAAAGTGGAGGTAGTTTGTGTAGAGTGTTTGCGTCATAGGGAGTAGATCAACATGGAGTTTAATATCCTTCATTAACGAACCAGGGAAGACGTCTAATTGCCAACACACAGACGTACACCATATAGAAGATACACAAGGGACTCACAATATATAGAGAGAATATAGTTGCCAACAATGATGGTACTTGGATTTGCAATATCCAAGTAAAGTATTACAAAGAACGGAATATGGTGAGGGAATCCCACCGAAACTGCGATTAGCCAAGTAGGGAAGGTCTTGCACTTCCAAATTGACGAGCAATACTAAACTCCAACAGGAATTTGTAGTACAGAGAAACAATCCAAATCACATACTAACAACTCCTACATGTCGGACATAAATACCCTTTTGGAATAAAACTCCAGAGGGTTTATAAAAGAATGCCAACACGACAAACATCTACGGATAGTTTATAAAAATTAGGCCTCTTTATTAAATAATTAAAGGTCCAAAATAATATTATTTAAATTTTAAGGCCATTAATTATTTAAAGTATTTTATTAAAATTGGGGGCATTACAACATCCCTTCACTAATCTAGTAGTGCCTATCAGAATCCTCTGATCCATTGCATGAAAAATTTGCCAACTTTTACTTTTCTCCACTAGGATTTCTCATGGTATTATGCTAATGCAAACCTAGCGCCTCTAATTTACTTGCTTGGGAGTTTTGATTCGGATGTTCCAAGGCTTCTCTTAAACTCTAAGTCATGTAGGAATCCACAGTTCTTTCGGCAGCTTCAGTCTTTTGCATGGTTGTTTCACCTTTAGATTTTTTCCTATATACGCTCAGCTTCATTTCTCCTACAACTGACAACCTTTCAATGCCTCAAAAGGTACTCTAAACCAATTCTCAAGAAGGGGTCCAACATTGGAACTGTCTGGTTGTATTTTGCTCAAGAAAGGCTCCAAACTAGGGAATTGTCCAGTTGTATTTTGTTCAAGAGTTTCTTGTTATCTTCATTCCCTTAGCTCAATGATAGTTAAAATATCATCTGATCTCATGGTCTTAACCATCTTGTGAACTTTTCTTGCCATGGGATATATGGGCCTGCATTGCTCAAATATGACCAAATTTCTTTTAAGGAAACGATGCAAAATGTTTACTTTTCTATCTAAAAAATAAATATGTGAATTAATAATAGAGATTACAAGGCATACTAGGTACAGCAGTAAAATATTTATTTACTTGCACACGAAATTATTATAAAAGATCAAAAATGGCAATCCAAGGATTGGAGTTGATCCAACTAGATTGTCCTACTTTTCTTGATGATATATAATCTATTTTAAAAAATTGACGGTTGCCAAGAGGAGCAAAACTGTCAACTGACCAATGCTTACAACTACATGATTCTTATAAATACTTAAAGACCGCAAATACCTAATACAAACAAATAACTATATAACCAGTATTATGGAAACATATTAATAGTCATTGTATACTGAAAACTATATTTTTCTGCCTCTGAGATCTATTTATTGTGAAAAATTACAAAATTCATGAAATGATTGTGGACATATTTAATATGTTTGGTGATGCTATTGCTTACTTTTGAAAAAGCATTGTCAGTATATCTGGGCATGAAAGGTGAGCAAATGTTTTAGGAACAGAAATTTGTCTCGTCCTTTCCTGCCATTTCTCTCCCTGAGAATTGTTGGAATATATTTTCTGTACTAAAGCAATAGCAGTTTCTGTCACAAGCACATGCTTAGCACTGTTGCTTGTACTGACCCAAAAAACTGCAAATGGAAGATTGCTACACTTCGTGAACTAACTGGCATTTATCCTTCATTTACTTCACTATCTATCCTTGTCTTAAACCAAGCCCAGAATTGTCTAGGTCCCCATGTTCCAGAATAAATATCTTCTGGTAGCCTTGGACGTAATAAAGTGCATTTTAATAAGCCAAACATGGAACAACATGGCATCTAAAACAACAGTCTTCGAGATATATGTTGGAGCCTAGACCAGTGCTTCTACTTTGATGTCTTTACTAATCACTCAATAAATAACATTAAGAGAATTTTCTCAGGCTTCTCTCCCATGCAAAGGCATGATGTCTTCATTTTAGCATTTCTTCAAATTTGAAACCAAAACATTTCAAAGTTTTGAAAATCATAAAAACAACACTTCCTACCATATTTAAAACAAAAAACATTAGAGTAAAGTAGTCTGGTTGAAAACTCACAAAACTTCCTGATTAGTGTGTTGGTTCAATTCTTCATATGAATCCCACTTCTTCTCATCTGATGCTAAAACATCAGAATTGTTTTTTGATGATATAAATTGACCTTTATGGCGTTTTATCCTACAATGAAAAGCCAATTAATTAGGATAGATAAACTTTAAGTATATATAAATGTGTAAAAAAAGTTGCATCCTAATATACACAATCCTACAATACACCTGGAAAACTTCTTACTGAAAAAGACAAAATACGATCCTTATTAAGCAGTCAAAAACAAAACTGTAGAAGCTGATTAACACTCTAGAATAAGATAGTGCTGAACCACAACAAACATGGTTTATTGCTCTTAAGATGCATTGACATTTTAAATATATTAACATATACTCTTATAGTGTGCAGTATCATATGCCAGCTTCCGACACCCACGTCAAAGAAGGATTGTTTGCATAGCCAGTTTTGCAGAACATATGAGACAAAATAGAAATGTTCCAGATGAACCAAGGCTAGGAAGACCAACTTGTTTATAATTTCAGCATCCCTTGGGCAGGGGATTCTTTATGCTGATTAATCAGATCTCAAGAACATTTCATGTTGGAATGGTATAATCCCCTTGATCTTCCATATTAGAGAATTGAAAAAAATGTTTGGCAATCTAAGACCTTGACCAAATTGATATTACGGCTTTCACCTCATAGCAAGACTTTGAGGAGGGTAGCATTTAAAGACCGGACCATAATTTTTATGAGCCCTAGTGGTGATTATAATCTCTACTAAGTAGCAATGGAAGATGTCAATTGTTTGCTTTTCTGTATTTCTAAACTAGTGACACGATGTCAAGGCTGAAGTAAATGTGGCATGGATAAGACCTTTGTTTATTCAGCAGCATACTTCTGGGGGTACTCTAGAGAAATTCTTTGTCACTTCTTGAAGTATGGCAAACAGCTAAGGCTCTGATATGTTGCATGGTATAGTTAGAAAGAAATATGGTTCTTAAAAGGATTGCTAGATTATTTTTGTCATAGAAGATGATTAATAATTCCATTGGGGAAATGATGGTTCTAACTTCTAATCAAGTGTAAAAAACCAAAAGAAATTGTTTCAATTAGAAAAGTTATTCTCTGCCATCAACAACTTCAGTGACAAATTTCAAATAAGACACATAAAACTAAGAACGAAGGTAAAGAATTAACTAGAAAGCCGCAAAAAAAAGGTTCAAAATAGATTCCAACGGTACAGATTAATGTACCTCAAATTCAACAGCTCTAACAGCATAAAAGAATAGACATAAAACCTTAATACTGCAAATATGCATTCTAAGCAGCCATCAAAAACCTAGACAAAACATGTATATACAATATGAATGTAATGATTGTTAATATAAACAAATATCATGTATATACAACCGAAAGGACAAACCAAGAGCAGCATGGCAAAAATTCTTAATGGTTACTTCCTAAAACATTACCAACTTCATAATTATTTTATCATTTGACTTAACTTAGATCTTCATATTAAACGTCAAAATATAAGGTCTATTTCAAATGTCTTTATTCTTTTAAATAGATCAAATATAAAAACCTCTAATCCTCTACAATATTTAGAAAGAAAGTCCAGGAATCTCTAGTTCTAGTCACATTAGAAATTTTCAAAAAGGCTATCACAATTAATGTGGTGCATACAGGAAAGAAGTCCAATGATGTAGTTAAGGGAGAAGGTTTCTTTACTAGATTGAGGTTTGCAATTGAATTTTAAGGTGAAAAGTTCCTATACAATAGAGTCTAAATTTGTCATAAAAGGCAGGTTAATTAGAATCTTATTAGAATTACACTTTTCAAATACCCAACTAGAAGCCTCTCCTTTCATTTTTTTCCAAACTTTAAGGGAAAGTAATAAAGTGGTCAAAGGGTTTGCATTCATGGTAGTGTGTCCAGAATAAGAAATGTTATTATATAAAAAAAACTCCATACAATGTACAAATTACTTGTCACTAAGAAGACATGTACAATCAAGGACAAGTATGGGAAACTGAATGGCACAGATGCAAGAATTAGAGGTAATGTTTTTCAATTGAACCCTACTAAGATATTAGTTGCAAGAGTGGATGACGGTTATGGCATTAGAAGATTTTGTCATATAAACTTTGATAATATAGTGAAGGTAAGTAACTCTAATGCTGTAAGAGATTTACCAAAGATTGTAAAACCTTCTAACATGATGTGCAAGGGATGTGTGGTGGCTAAACAGAAGAAGACTTCATTTCCTAGCAAGGTATTGACTACTTCAAAAAAGTTGGAAATTGTTCATACAAATTTCTGTGGTCCTACAAAGACTAGAATTTTCTATGGTGAAAGGTATATCATTCTTTTTATTGATGATCATACAAGAATGATGTGGGTTGCATTTCTTAGAGAAAAATCATAAGCTTTTGACAATGATAAGATTTTCAAGGCTAAAGTTGAAAATGAATCTGGTATAAGAATCGAATGTTTAAAGTTTGATAGAGGAGGAGAATTTACATCAAATATGTTTAACACCTTTTGTAAGGACAATGGCATTCATAAACAGGTTCCAGCTCCTAAGACTCCACAACAGAATGGAATGACAGAAAGAAGGAATAGAACTGTGAGTGAAGCAGCTAGAGCAATGTTGCTAGAAGGCAATGTAGCACATGTTCATTGGAAAAAAGCACTTACTACTGCAGTATACACCATGAACAGGGTCCAAATCAGGCAACGAACAAGTAAGACACCCTATGAGTTATGATTTGGCCATACAACTACTGCAATACACTTTAAAATTTTTAGAAGCAAGTGTTACATCAAAAGGGAAGATGATATAGGAAAGTTTAATCCTCAAAGTTAAGCTTTCTTTCTTGGTTATTCTACTAAGAGCAAAGCATATAGATGTTATAATCAGAGATTAAAAGAAGATTGTTGAGAGTGCAAATATTAAGGTTGATGAAAAATTTGAGGTACAAGAGAAGATACTTCATTATGATTTAGATAACAACTCAAATCAGGATGGTACAAGTTAGAGACCAGTGATAAATTAGAACATAGAATAGGAATGATTCTTTGAATTGGACAATGACATAGAAATAGAAGAAGCTGAAGAAGGACATAGAGAAGAGAAAAGAACAACAAAATATGTTGCAAGTAACCATCCTGAAGATCGGATCATTGGTAATGCTAGCAGAGGAGTGCTGATAAGAGGCAAGGTGAGAGAAGAAATTTGTTTAATTTCACAAGTTGAACCTAAAACTACTAATGAGGCATGTAAAAATAAATTTTGGGTAAATGCAATGAAAGAAGAACTTGATCAGATAGAGAAGAATAAGACATGGGAATTGGTCCCCATACCTAAAGATATGAATATGATTGGTACAAAATGGGTATTGAGAAACAAGATATATGAACAAGGTGAAGTTGTAAGGAACAAGGCAAAGTTAGTATGCAAAGGATATTCACAACAAGAAGATCTAGACTTGGAGCAAACTTTTTCTCTTGTTGCACAACTAGAAGTTGTTAGAATGTTTTTTGGCATATGCATCTAACAAGAATTTCGAGGTGTATCTAATGGATGTGAAGCTTTCTTGAATGGAAAACTTGAGTTAGAAGTATATATTGAATAGTCTAATGGTTTTCCATTAACTGAAGACAGACATGATATGTAAATTGAAGAAAGCATTTTATGGATTAAAGAACGCATCTAGAGCTTGGTATGCAAGGCTAGATAAATATTTATTGAATTTGGGTTTCAAGACAGGGAATATAGATAGATAGTAATATGCAGTTGAGGACATATTTAGATGGTTTGTTGATCATTGTTGTATTTGTTGATGATATTACCTTTGAAGGTAATGATGAAGCTAGTGAGAAGTTTTCTGATGAAATGAAGAATGAATTTGAGATGTCTATGATTGGCGAAATGAAATATTTTCTAGGATTGCAAATAACACAGAATAAAGATGGCATTTTATATCCCAAGCTAAGTATCTTATGGATTTGTTAGCAAGATTTGGTTTGGAAAATTGTAAACCTGTCGGAACACCTATGGTGACACGATGCAAACTATCTAACAAAGATGAATCACCTAGTGCTATGCAAACTAGATACAAATCTATGATTGAAGGATTTCAATATTTGACACATACAAGGCCAGATATAGCAAATGCAGTTTGAATAGTTACAAGATTTCAAGCAAATCCTAAAGAGATACATCTATTAGCAATTAAAACAATTTTCAGATAATGAAGGGAACAATAGAAATCATTTACGGCACAATAGATCTAATAGTTTCACATTATATGCATATATTAATGCTGATTGGGCAAGTAATGTTGATGATAGAAAGAGCACAAAAGGTGGTGTGTTCTTTCTTAGTGGAAGCTTAGTATCTTGGTTAAGTAAGAAATAAGATTGTATTTCACAAATCCGCAACAAAAGTTGAGTATGTTGCAGCAGCAAACAATTGCAATGAGAACATGTGGATGCAGCAAATGCTGAAGGACATTGGTATTGTATATTCAAAACCTATAATTATGAAATGTGAAAACACAATTACTATCAATATGTCAAAGATTTTATTTTACATTCAAAGACTAAACACAATTCTATTATCATTTTTTGAGAGAGAAAGTTGCAGAGAAAGGGATTAGATTGGAATATGTGAGTAATAAAGAATAGATAGCGGACATATTTACAAAAGAATTTGCTAAGGACACTTTCTAGTATCTCAGAGGCATGCTTCGATCAATGCCCCCACCTAATATAGAGTAAAAGATTCAACATTGCATTGGTCCAGTACAATCAAAGCATTAGTCATACACCTGGACGTGATGCTTGGTACTATTCACAAGGAGTGGTCACATTGGGCAGAGTTCTGTAAAAGTTCATTTTGTAATGACTTCTAACAATAAGAGTGTCTATTGGCACTTGGCACATTTGTCATTGATGTCAAAGGGGGATAGATCCACAAAAAAACTAATCAAGATAAAAGTTGATATAAAAAGGGAAATATCAAAGTATGTAAAGGTTGTATACATTGAGGATATTCAAAAGATTGACTGATACAGAGATTTTTAGCAAGGCTGTATATGTTGAGGATATTCAGAAAATTGTTTTGGATTGATGATTTTTCATCATATGTTACCATCAATGTCAAAGGGGGATATTATTAGGAATACAGTTTTGGTTGGCACTAGGATATACTATTTATGTGTTGTATCAATGATAAGTTTTGTCATTGATGACAACATATGTTTGTGAGTTCATGACAGATTGAGATTCTATATATCATAGAGTTTTATTGGCACAGTGAAGTTGACACAAAACAGGTTAAGCTATGCGAAGTTAGGATTGTGATCACGGATGAATTAATAGGCCAACCTAATTAGTTATTTGGGAAGGACATAAAGGAAAGATGTTTTCCATGGTTAGTTATCATAGTGATGATCCATGTATTCCTAGGTATGGTGATATAATGCAAGTTTGAAGGATGAATAATCAGAGCAGTACAGAGATTGGTAGTATTGAGATTCAAAGGAATTGTATGGGCAAGTAAGTTGCAAAATAGTCAGTTCAGTTTTTGGATATATTATCCTAATGTATTTATTTTCCTAGTTGTTGGAACAATTTGGACAGTGGGTCTAGTTGCTTCCCTCTTAACCTTTAATAGGGTTAGAAACTTCTAACAAGGGTTCAAGGTCTAACAAGGATTTGTCCTTTAACATGGACTCTTGTCCTGATTACATTGTAATTGGCTCCTAACAGAGTCACATCCTTTTACAAGGAACATATATATTAGTACATTATCTTGTGGGTGTCATACACAGTGGAGTTTTCCCTCGATCAAAGGTTTCCCTAGTCAACAAATCATTGTGTCATTATGCATGGTTTATCTCTTGTTATGCTTCTTTGTTTTGGTTGTTGAAGTTGGATATAATAAGTTTAGAATTAAGTTTAATTGTTCATAACTTATTCACCCACCTTTACCCCCCCCCCCAATTGTGTGTATCAACTTTACTTCTTCACAATTCCCTCTTCAACTTTGGTCTTAAAGAAAATTTGGTCAATCTTTTTGGGGCGGAAATTTTGAAAAGTGAGGAATGGAATTCCCAAGCTATTGGAAATTCTGCCCAAAGAGAAACATGGCAAGGTTCTAAGGGAGTTGGCAAATTTTTAAGGGTTGTGGTCAGTTCATATCCAACTTCTGATCCATTCTTAGTCATAGAACCATCGAATTTCAATGTCCAAACTTGATCGCTTTCATGATATCCCTTTTGGAGTTCTTTTAACTATGTATCCATTTCTTCTTTACTCCTTTTTGTTGGAGTATGATTTCTCTCTGCTCCCGTCTTACTACTTTTATTGTATCGTCTTTTGGATGGTTCTTCGAATTTACATTATCATTTTGGCCAAGAACTAGATAATTGTAATTATATTTCCACATAGTAGAGATGGATCAGGCAATGAAGTACAAAGTGAAATATTTGAAGCAATATCTCCAATGGCAAACTAAGGTGAGGAGTTACTCCCACTGAAATTGCAATTACAAAATAGGGAGGCACTTGCACCTTTGAAAAAGAAATAGTATTGAACTCCAATTAGAATTTTGCAAATACAAGAAAACGGCAAATTCGCCATACTTTCTTATGTTGCCAAGGATTGCCTTATAAAAGGCCTCCAAGAAGTTTCGAGAAGGTTGCCATGGGTCAACGTCATTATATTATTATCATTTGGGCCTCGTTTATTTTATAACTAAATTAATTAAAGGAACCATTTATAATATTATTTAATTTTTGAGACCACTTAATTAATTAACTTGATTAAGTCACTATATAAAAATTGGAGACATCACATATATTAATGGCATACTTTAACTCACAACATACCAACTTCTCTTAAATTTGGACTGTTGCTTCTTTGTGTGGCATCAAATTAGGAGAAATATGGAAAGAAATGATGTTCTCTATTAGTTGGATTAATATCTCATGCTTTGCTCAAATTTTGTAATGTGATAAAAGGCCTCCAAGAAGTTTCAGGAAGGTTGCCATGCGTCAACGTCATTATATTATTATCATTTGGGCCCCCTTTTATTTTATAACTAAATTAATTAAAGTAAAGACTCATTTATAATATTATTTAATTTTTGAGTCCACTTAATTAATTAACTTGATTACGTCACTATATAATTATTGGAGACATCACATATATTAATGGCATACTTTAACTCACAACATACCAACTTCTCTTAAAGTTGGACTGTTGCTTCTTTATGTGGCATCAAATTAGGAGAAATATGGAAAGAAATGATGTTCTCTATTGGTTGGATTAATATCTCATGTTTTGCTCAAATTTTGTAATGTGATGAAGAGACCCCCTTTTCAAGTGAATACTATTGTTGGACCATCATTCTATCAACTAATAGAATGGAATGCTTTCCCATTACAAGTATAAAATTTCTCCTAAGTTGGATTGCCAATGGAGATATTTGAGTTTACAGATAAATCAAATGCTATTCATATCAACATACTAGAGCTTGCCCTGGACTAACCAACATCATGTAGTTCCTTTTTGGGGTTTTTATAGTGGAAATTTGTTCCTAAGTAAGGTTATTCTACCATTCCATAATGGTTGAGATAGTTGTTGCCCTTTATATTGGAATTCTATTTGTAAGGGCATCGTTATGCTCCATTGATGTGTTTTTGGTAAGGGATAAAATGTTCCTTGCTAAAGTTGTCAGTGTTAAAATAGTGTTTCCACTACATTTATAGCAACTATTGTGTTGATGTCAATTTTGTACCACTACATAACATATAGCAATTGAACACTTGATATGGGATATCAAACACTCAATTCCTCTCTCGAAAAGTTAATACTCATGAAGACATGAGAAAAATTCTAATGTTCCTTACACCTGTGGATACTAACTCAGTCATATTGATGTGAATTGCTGGTAATCACGTAGGCGGCCTTACGTTGTTCATGCAAGGATGACTTGGGCTTTTGGTGTGATGGTGATGATGATGGGTTTGTAAAATATACGAGTGTCAGATAATGTTGATGGTGGTGATGATGGAGGCAATAATGCTCTAATGACTTTTACCTTCCTAACTTTCTTAGAATGAAATCTAACTACTCAACTACTCAATACTCTACTCCTACTCCTATGAATGGAAAGATTAGCAAATCGACGGAGATCGAATCTGATGAAAGCTAACCAGCGGCTCTACCTCCATAGATGCAATGATTCAAGGGAAAATGACTAGATTACCACACAAGGCTTCCTAACAAGCCGCTAGGATGCTCATGGCCTAGTTTATAGATCCCTATCACATATCTACTAATATTACCATGCAACTATCCATCTACTCTTACTCTTACTTAGCAACTTTCTCAAAATGAAATCTACTTTAACAACTTCAAAGGAAATCTAACTATAAGTATTTGGAAGTAGAAACCATGCAATAACACCAAATGTTCTTAATCACTATGCAAGTCACAACAATGATAAAGAGAGGCAATTTCGGTATTATCTTAGCAACAATTTTCTCCGACCCTTTACAAATGAGAGCAAATGGCCTTACATAGAGGCCAAAATTACAACCAACGGTAGAGATTAAGAGGCAAAACCAATGATCCAGATTGGATCCTAGAAACCCTAATTAGGGTTGCCACCTCCTCGGCCAATGAGAAAACACCACCTCACTAATGGACCAATGAAAAAAAAAAGGAAAAGTGGCAACCAATGAGAAGGCACCAAAATGGTAGCCAATCAGAATCAGGCACCTATCCTACCCAAGAGAAGGAGAATTTGTCACTTGGGCTTACATCAAATGATCTTCTAATATAGTTCTACCCCTTTCTTTCATCTTTTTAACCAAAGCAATGAACTTGGCTAGCTTGTCATTGACTTCCTTCATAGGAGGGCAAAGTGTATGTTTCATCTTGAGCTCAGCTGAATTCAGCATGTTGCTCGCTGCTTGCAGTGTTTTCTCATGATCCTTCTCATATTCTTTCACGTATCCTATAAAGGCATTGAGGGAGGCAAGGGTGCCCAAATGTTTCTTCTTGATGGCAACCTTCCCCAACTCATCCAACCTTGATCCAAATTCTATCGCATTGACGTTCTCCTCTTTGATATCTTCAAAATCAAGCGCAACCCCAACATCGCTCATTGTGGTTGAAATGGAAGTGTCAATGCCTGGGTTGTGCTGTGCAATCTCATTTTGTACCTCTTCAAATATTCTCAATCTGATAGTCAAGGCAACAAACCAAGACTCCACCATACTCAATCCTCCTTTATCCACCAACTTGTTTCCCTTAGCTATCCTGGTCTTTTCTAATTTTCCTATTCAAATTTGGTTTGCATGAATAGCCAAGCCTGGCCTAGCCTCAAATATTTTAAAATCACTTCCTCCAAATTTGCTCTTCCTTGAAATTCACTCTTCCTTGAGATTCACTTTTCAATTTTCACCGCCTCTAAATCAAATAAAAGAGGTAGGACCCCATATAGAATTGCTTTTGATTTTGCACTATCCTAAGTTGCAACTATAAATTCTCACCTATAATTCTAGCCCAATCAAATCGTCTCTTTCCATTTTCAATTCTATCAATAAAATAATACATCCAATTTTCGAATTGCATACCTTGAGCTAAGTCCATGATCCGGCTGATAAGCACAATGAGATCGCCATACTCTCATTTGAAATCTAACTTTGTGAGCTTTGACTACTTGGTGACTCCCTTCTTGCCTTCGTGTAACCAATTTTGCTTTAGGTGAATAAAGAAAGCCTCTTGATTATCCTAAAATGACTCGGCCACCTGATCCATCATTACCACTATCATGCCTTTGTACTGGAGGATATTAAATGCTTCTTCGACCACTTGTCCGCCGATGTTGGCTAACACTCTCTTCCCTTCATCAAAAATGATGGACTTGGTAACAATATCAAATCAGGATGCACACTCCATTACCAATTCTGGACAAGGCAAGACAGGAGTGAAGGCCGCCACATGTACAATTCCGCTTTTGTAGATTTTCTTTGCCATGGGGGATCATCCTTCCTTCAGTCTGTCCTTTAACTATATCATGTTCACTGTACCGATATTAGTATCACTTATTCACCTCACTTTCGAGAAGAAGGTGGTGTTAGGCATCATGTCTTTCTTGTCTTTTTGGGTATTCGTTCCCTTTGGGTTCTTGCTTGCAATAACATCTACCATCTTAAACATTTATTTCTGCCCTTTCGTTCTAAATAATATGGACTACACTTATCGATCTCCAACCTTCTTTCTATCGATGGAATCTAGCTTATTTCTACCTCACCAAGTCCTATCTCTACACTTATCAATCTCCAACCTTCAACCTAAGGGTGGGACCACCACTTATTTCTGCCTCTTCGTTACCTTAGGATGGACTACACTTATATCTCCCAACTTCAAACTAGGGTGGTTTTAACTTATTTCTGCCTCTGCAAGTATCCTATCATGATATCTATACTTATCTCTCCAAACTTCAACCTATCAATGGAACAATAAATTGGTGGATGATGAATGCACGAAGAATATAAGGGAAACGAACCAAGCAAGAACAAGGAATAGAATCCGCTTTTAAACCAATCTTCACCTCTACAAATGAATAGAATTTACCTTAATTTTGTTTTTACCAATAATCAGACTCTCTTCGAATTTGGATCAGATCTCAAAAATTTCAAGCCTCCTTGCAAATAATGATGCCCTAGCAAAAATCAGAACTTTGACCTCCTTGAAACTGTCCACATTTGCCAAAATCAAACCCTCGGATCACATAGCCTCCTTTACCAAATAAAATCACCCAAATCTAGGGCAGAACTTCGCAGCCTTTGGCAAGAAAATCAGGCCTCCAAAAAATCGCCTAAGTTAGAGAATTTCAAATCTGCTCTAAAAAAATCGCCTAGGGCAGAAGTTTGCCCAAGATGGAAGAAGAGAAAATACCACTAAGAAGGAGAAATTCGCTTCAAGAAGAAAATCGCATAGGCTGTAAATTGCCTCTTCAATAAAAATCGCCCAACACATGAGGAGGACGAAGGTGGAATGAGGAAATGAGAGAGGGGGGAGCCCCTCTTATACCAAATTTTCCCATCTCTCCAAGCTAGCCAGCTTGCCCTAGAGGAGAACAAAATTAAATTAGCATCTTTATTAATGGTCCAGATTTAAATGACATGCTAAAATTACTTAGCTCAAAGTGAAATTAGCTCATTTAATTGTTGGTTGTGATTAAAAATTGCAAAATTAAACAAGGAAAGCCTAGGAGATGCCAAAATTTTCATTTAACAACGTTTTAGCAATTAAAATATCATTAAAATCGAATTTAGCAAGCTAAAATTGATTTTCAATTTTAATTTACCAATCTCTTTCAACATTTAAAAATCTTCTAAGCAATATTTAATGAAATTTTGCAAATTTAATCCACTTTCAATTTTGCAACGCAATTTTATTTTTTTAACCAAAATAAATCATTTCTCTAGCATCCAAAATTGATTTTCCAATTTTAATTTCACTACCAAAAAATTTCTCTTTCACCGAAAAATTTAAGATTTTCCAAGACAATTAAATCTATAAAAAAATTCATTTTGAAAATGTTCAAGTCTATACAATTATATCAAATTTCCAAAATCCGTCTTAAGTGCAAAAATTTGCAAATTTATCCTGCCTAATATGGTTCTAAGTTCTAACCATCGAAAAAAATGTTGTCTTTGGAATTTGCTTGGCCTAAGGATAAAATTACAAGTTCCAGAAAATCAAGTTAAGACCGGGTGAACAAAGAAATCCAACCACATCCTGGCCCGAAGGCATCCAAGGTGTAAAATTTTCAAATCAAAAACTTTTGGACAACTTCGAAAAACTTGCCAAGGCAACCAAAAAATTTCTAAAAATCTGCAAAAATTGTCAAGGCTTGCCCGAAAAAAGGGGTCCCCAAAGTTTTGGGGCAATGGTGTGAAAACCTCATAACATATTGCTGCAAGGAATAGGAGGTCTAGAGATACATAATGTAATGTTTTTCTTTGACATTGAAGGGGAAAACTCAATGTTTACAATCTGGGAATTGCATTAAATAGCGTCAAGGTGATTTGTAATTAGGAGAGTTGTTGCATTCTCAACTCAACACATATTTTGATGTATATGATTGATTTGCTAGAAAATATGAAATGGAGTAGCGATTGTGTAAGTGTGAAAGTTAAAATTAAAAGCAAGAAAAGAAATTGCACAAATAAGAGGACACACAATTACCCTAGAGCAAAAACAATGTGAGAAAAACTCCAACAATTTGAATTTTTGCCTCCTTAGCTACAATCTCAGCAAGAATAAATGGCAATGCCTCACTTGGCACTTCCAAGAATGTTATGGGACTGTATCAGCACTACAGCAATGGTCTTCACAGCTTGCTTCTATAACTTACTGATACTCAGAAAATGTCACACATCTTGAACACTTGGCTGAAATAGATTGCTCACATCATGAAACGAGGTCCAACAGCATTTAATCTCAAAATATTATCTTCACATCTACCATACCCCGATAAAATCAGGAACCTTTGAATGTCTCTAGTTTCCATTGTCGATAGATAAGATATTTGGTAAAAGTTGAAGCTTGTATATCACATATGGCAGCTATCTTATGTATCTTGATGTGGCCTTGTTATAAAGGGAAAATTCAACAGTCAATGAATCCATGCCATATCCTTGTTTTGTAAAAAAGGAAAATTGAGATTGTTCAGCCTGTAGGTGAATAGGAAAGACACATATAATAAATTAACTAAGTAAAATATTATTCATTCATCAGATGCTTCGTACATAACAATTATGTTCCATACAATGATGCCAAATACATAAGTGAAAGCCACATTTATAACATCCAACACGGTGCCAATGAAACGACACAACCATGGTCGTACCAGTAACTATTTAACTACCCAATTCGCCGGACAACATCATCTGCCCTGAAAAAGAAAAGTTGTATCCTGGTGACTCAAAACTGACAAAATTAGGAAACAACATACAAACATAGAAACAACATAGACTAGGGAGGAGGTTGCGTCCCTGAAGTGTTCAGCTACTAACGCAGCTCGTAAACTTGATCAGTGTGTATACATAAGTCCCTTTGCGTCCGTGTGTTAACTTCCATCGCCTCTTTCAAGAGAAGTGTTGACTCCATGGCCTAAGTTTGGCCGCCTGCAATCCTTGTTCGGCCTTTTCCTTGTCTCGCAATAGCGCTGCTCGCTCGGCCGCCCATGCTACCTATTGGCTAACCAATCTAGTAGCTAGCTTCTACCTCAATTGCCCTGGACCTCACAGTTGCAATCCTCCCTACTTCCCTTTCTGCCTCTACACGCCAATGAGCATAGTTGACGTCTTTATATGCCCCTACTATCTCATGTGCAAGCTTCTCCATAGCAAAGTTGCACGGTCCCAACTCAGGCTTTGTAGCCCAATCAGCCAACATCTCTGTTGTTTCCACGGCTGGTCATCCTCTGGCCTCAAAGCAAGAGCAAAAACACTCCAGACAAATCTTGCGAATAAAGACTCGGACCCACTGCAACTCCCTCCTACGGGTCAAAGCCTGGTGCCCAACAATTTGACCTCTCTCCAGCACAACCTCCATGGCTCTGACATTTGCCCTGCATCTCTCCTAATCCGACCCATAATTCACTCGATCCTCAATGCCGACATCCTGCTTCATATCTATATCCATCTCTGCCTCTTATGTGGTAGCCACGTCCACATCCGGTGCGGCCTCCTCATCTCTAGGCGCACCCTCGAATTGTGGTAATCTTGACTCTTGTGGCGCTAACATGGAAACTACTCCTAGGGATACCTCTCCCTGCCTCGGGGACTGAATGGAGGAACCGACACCTCTAGGAATGAATTGGAACTATTGTCTCAAGAATGCACTAGCTCGGTCCAACACCTTAACATTCTTCGGTTGTGTTGTTTGGGTCATTCCAACACTCTCGACTAGCTAGGTTGGCTATGTTGGGTGAGTTGGTTGGGCCATACTCACAGGTTAGGCCAGCAAGGATGAAGTGATAGTGACAACAGCCTAAGAGTCGATCACATCTAGCCGAACTTGAGGCTCAAGCTTTGGTGTCTACATCTCCACTAACCCTGTCGTTGGCACTGCTACTACTAACTCCGGTGCGACTGGAACTACTAAGATATTCTATGGAGTCATAACATCTATGGTTTTTGTCATGGTTATGGGTGGAGTCATGACAACTGGTGCATGCCTCTGGCCAAATGAAGGAATGAGTGTGGTGGTGGTTGTCACGTCTGCCGAAGTCGACAACTGGGAAGGAGTGAAAAGAATAAACCCTCCAACTACTACATCGTTCACAGCCCCTACAAAGGTACTCTCTTCCTCTGAATCGATCCCACTACTTTCTGTGGTATCCTCTCGTCCACTATCAGTGTCACTGTACGTGAATAAGCCCTGCAATACCTTCTTCTGACCAACCACTGTGCCACCCGTGTCCAAATGCCTCCAATAGAATACTGGGGGTTCTCCTGGCACCAATTTTCCTCTCGGTAGGACTTCAAAATCATCCATTGGAATTTGATGAAGTGTTGCTTCCAAAAACAAATCAATGGCATGATGCGGCATATAAAATGTCCAATGTTGCAATGCCATGAACTCCTCCATTCTATCTGCGAGGAGGGCGGCCCAATCATGCACCATACCATTCATAAAGGTAATTTGAGGCAAGGCAATATCTGAAGCCCTACTTGCCCCAGTTAACCTGCTTTTTATTACATCCATAATACATCTCCAATGGCCTTCCCTGATGAAATGCCACCGTAGTCCTTGACTCTTAGTACCCCTTACAATGGAGTTAAATTCTTCTAGTGTGAGGTTGTGTCCCACCAATTTTACCCAATACTCCTTATGTTCTTGGGGCAGTTTGTGGTTCATGGTCACCACTTTGCGACCTCCTTGGCCAAGAATGCCAAGAACTCTACTGAAATCTCGAGCTTCAAAGGAGATTTTCATACGATGCTTCTTGTTGTGCTTGTTGTACGTTTCGATCATAGTTCCTAGAATCGTCTTAAAAAGCCGAATGGAGAACATCGGGAGTTGTACTACCCAATCTATTTGCGCACAGATCAGAATTTGCTTGATTAGGTTTGTGTAAGCCGTTTGTTGCCACCATCTCTAGCACTCACTATCATTCAACCCTTCAAACTGAACTGTGAGATGTGACAAGTCGGCCTTCACTTTCTGCTTCTCGCTAGTCAATGTTGCCGGCCTATAACATGGACTCCTCAGGCCAACACTCACACATTCTTGTCCATCTCAGCACTATTTCCCTTCAACTGATCCCTCCACTGTCTTCTTCTTTTCCCTACAAATTGCATACTAGCGGTCTCTTGTTTTGTCTTTTATTGTAACAAAACAAAAATGTTTAGGTTTTGCTTCTCCTTTTCACTTCACTGTGACTTGCTTTAGCCCCTCGTGTTATTTCTAGCTCCCACGGAATGCTTCCTTCTATTACTACTCAGCTTGTCCAGACAACAATGGTTCCCTTTGTATTTCTTCTAACTCTACTTCTTTCTACTTTTCCACCCTCGAATTATTTTGTATTACTCCCACATTGAATGCTTTTGATGTGTCTTATACTTCCCTGCGGATATTCTTCTTATGTTTCCCTCTTACCACAGAACACTCACAACAATCTTCCCATTCTTGCCCTTCACATGGACCTTTTCCCTCTCTGCAGACTCCTTGCAAACGAGGTTTTTGTTTCCACTATATGTCTCAGCGGAGTTAACCAATATGTTATGTGCACGAGGTACAAGCTGTCCGTGGGCCTTCACCATTTTATTAGCGCACGGTCACAGGTTGTTCGCAGCCCTTTACTTTTCATTCCCGCAGAATTACAAGCTGCCCACAGGGCCTCCACTCCTTTTCACCAGTTGGCCTAGCAAGAACCTTGTTCTTTCCAAATGTTTGTCGTGCCATGCCTTTCAACAGGTCTACACCACCTCCGTTGCCCACTGCGCTATTAATCTGCGTTCATCCAATTTGTTCAATTGATATAGGCGTTCACGTACACGCTCCGTATCTCCGAGTCTATTTTCAATTGCAATCTGGAGGCTCGGGACCATGAATTCAGTTGGTACCACAGCTTCTTGGCCAAACATTAACTAGAACAGTGTCTGTCCAGTTGTGACTTTGAATGTTGTGCGGTAGGCCAACAGCATCGAGGGCAATTTTTCCTCCCAGTCTACATGTTCTACTCCGCATGATTTATATATGATGGCCACGAGAATTTTGTTAGTCGCTTTCGCTTGGCCATTGGCTCGTGGGTAATATGGACTTGACAACGAATGATAAATCTTGAATTCCGTTGTCAGTAATCTGATCAAGTGATTGACAAAGTGACCTCCTTTGTCACTTGTCAACTAGATGGGTATGTCGTACCGTGTGATGATCTGTTCATACAAAAACTTTGCAGTAGTTATTGCAGAGTTGTCAAGTAGTGCCTATGCCTCTACCCATTTTGTTAAATACTCAATAGCCACCACTACGTAACGTCGGGCCCTACTGGCCTTCAGCGGACCCACGAAGTCCAGTCCCCAACATTCAAACAACTCCTAGGCGTGGGACAGGTTTAATGGCATGAAGTCCCTCTTGAGTGGTTTTTTGTCTCTCTAGCATGTATCACAGCTTAACACCCATTCCCATGCGTCATTGTAAAGTGTGGGCCACCATAATCCAACAAGTAGGACCTTTCGTGTCGTTGTGTCGGGTCCCATGTGGCCGCCTATTGGACCCTCATGTGCTTCCCTCGGAACACTCTACACTTCCTCTTCCATTACACATCACCTTAGCACTTGGTTTGGGCCCATCTTATATAGGAGACCATTTATCAGTTGGAAAGTCTAGGTCCTTAGCACTAGCTTCCGTCGTTCGTCTAGTGGCATCTCCCTCAGAAATTGAGACATGTATAGAGATTCCCCAATAGACTTGTACCATCCTGGAAGAATGGCGACCTTGAACAATTGTGCATCCAGAAAATCATCATTGACCCCCTCCAATGGTTCTCTGGACCTAATTCAAGAGAGCTGATCCGCAATGACATGACTCTTCCTAAGTCGCACAATAATGATGAAGGTGAATTCCTACAGTAGTAACAACCATCTACTAATCTTGCCATGGATAATTTGTTTGTTCACCAGGTACATCAACACCTAGAGGTCCACATAAAATGTGAATGGTGTAGCCAAGAGGTAATGTCGAAATTTTTGTACTACGTACACCATCGTGAGGGCCTCCCTTTCAATGGTGTTGTAATTCTTCTCAGCTTTTGAAAGTAGCCGGCTTGCGAAATATACTGGGTGATCCAGGCCATGATCACCAGTTTGCACCAATGTTGCACCTATGGCGAAGTTAGAAGCATCCACATGGACGTGGAATTCCTTGTCCCAATTTGGGTATGCCAAGAAGGGTGCCCCCAACAACCTATTCTTCAACTCTGTGAAGGCAGTCTCCTGCTCGGAGCTCCAGACGTATGGTTCTCCCTTTCGTGTCAACTTGTCCAAGGGAAGAGCAATTCGGGCATAGTTCTTTATGAACCGTCTATAGTATCCAATGTGCCCGAGAAAAGACTTGACTCTAGTTACCTCTGTTGGGTCTTCCATTTCCACGATCACCCTCACTTTGTCTGGGTCAGTCTTCAATCCTGACTTGCAAACGATGTGCCCAAGTAATTTGCCTTGAGGAACCATGAACCGACACTATTTAGGATTCAATGCTAGCCTTGCCTGCCGACACCTCTCCATACATTCCTGGAGTGCCTTCATGTGGTTGTCCTGTCCACTGAAGATGGACCAATCATTCAAAAATGCTCGAAAGTTGCCTACTAACATTTTGTCAAATGTGTAAAATAATTCTCTCAAAATGTAGCAAGTGCGTTACACAATCCGAAGGGCATTCGATTGTAAGCATATACTCCACCTCCACCACAAAGGTAGTTTTCCGTTTATAACATAAGTGAAAGCCACATTTATAACATCCGACATGGTGCCAATGAAACCATCTCCGCACCGGTAACCGTTTAACTACCCAGTTTGCCACACAACAAAGACAAGGTCTTTGACAGTTTGGACCATTCCCAAAAAAGGACATAAATGGAGATGGTGACTGAGGGATGGGGATCACACATGGCAGCAAGGAAAAGCATGAAATTGACTGAAGGCTCAATCACATTTACAACAGAGCAATCTATGTGATCGTTTAAATTGTTGTGGTATAAAGTAGTTATGCTTATGTAATTATGTTGACTATATATAAAAGTAAATGTATATTTACACCAAATTATATGCAGTCAACGAATGCTTGGATTTAATTATTTATGCATTGTCATCTATCAATATGAATTTATGCAATAATCGATCGTGTTGAGGAAATGAAGAGAGTGCAAGGAGGGTGAATGGTAGAAGATCCCTCATAAAGATGTTTGAGGACCATCAGGCCAAAGAGGACAAGGTCCTACTCTTGGGCATAGGGTCAAGGGTCGTTTTAAGGACACCCTAGTGCAGTCTCCAAGGTCACCGGGAGACGGGGAGACTTTGAGGTCTCCGGTACTGGTACTGGTACCGGTACGGCAATTTTTCAAATAGGAGACGGGGGTACTTGGAGACGGCAAATTTTTTTTTTTTTTTTTTTTTTAAAATAATTTTTTAATAGTTTAAACTTAAAGAGTCTAATACTAAAAGTAAATACAAAATTTCAAAATTTCAAAATAGTAATACCGTAAGACTAAAATACTAAAGTAAATAATAAATTAATAATACTAGTGTTGTCACATTAAAAATTAAAATAGATTCATAGAGTCAAACTGTCAAAGATTATAATACTAATAAGCGGTCAGATACAGAAGTACATTACTGAAATAGATTTTAAAACCTGAAAAATTGGCATTGGTACAAAAAATTTGTGAAAATTATTGAATTATTCAACATCAATGCATGCATAGAGACACACTTAGGATTTCTATTTTCTAACTAAGAGTTAGGATTGCTTAGTTTAAAAGGGAGTAAATCATTTTGTAATAGTGTTTTTTTTCCAGTTACACAGATTCAACTAACAAAGATTCCTATATTGGTACTAGGATATTGCCAACAGCAGATAAACAGGTACGAATAACAAATACGACTTATACATCAAACTGAAACATGATATCCTCTTGAAAAAACAGAAATATGGGACCAAATACATTCATGTTAACATACATAAAACCTCTAGTCTATCACTGTTATCGCTCAGTCTTTATCAACAAATAGATGCTTGGTTTTCATGAGGAATAATACTATTATCAAGCATTTGCATATCAGATTTCTGTAACATACGTAATATTATCTTCTAATGCACTAACAACAGTTTTTGCACCCTAATTCCTCAGCCGCATAAATTTATGTGATTTGGGATCTTTACTGCAATCCTGTACAGCTTCCAATATGTTGTCTTAGACTTGTATCGTGTTCCTGTAGGTCACGTACATCACCAAACAGTTGTTACGGAATTCATATAGTACCTTAGATTTTTGCATTAAAAACATTTAAATGAGGGCTAAAATATATAAAATTATTTAATATTATATTTTACATCTATATTTTATCAGGAGACTTCGGGGAGACTTCACTTTTTGGATTAGGAGACGGGGAGACTTCAGGAGACTTCGTCATGAAGTCTCCAACCTTTTTTGAGGTCTCCGGAGACGCGAAAAGTCTCCGAGACGCGTCTCGGTCTCCGAGACGCCACTTTTAGGGGGGAGACGGGTCTCCTGGTAACCATGGCAGTCTCCCATTTCGATCAATGGTTGATGTGAACGAAACGAAAATTGGGTAGTGTGGTTTAGAAAAACGGCATAAATAACTCACTAGGTACACCACCTTATAAGAATGGTTAAGAAACACATGAGGCCAAGGGGGACAGGGTTTCCACTCTTGGGCCTAGAGTAGGATATTTGTAGCACATCATCATGTCTTCCATCTCAACCCTTCTCATGGTTGTTGCATCTTGAACCTCACTGTGGTTGAACTCCTACATGATCATTTAGATTTATTATGCAAATCTATATATTTTTTAACCATAAAAATGGGTGTATCTCATGACTTATATCTACATTATTCTCCAACTTGATTACAAGATTCCTAAACAAACTTATCCCATCTTATTACGTAAAGATTGTACCTCGTTATGCTCTTTGTTTCATTTTGGTCTGTGAATTAAGGGAAAAATTCAAGGTGATCCAAGAAAGGAAGATTACAAATTATTTATTTAAGAATGATTGAACAAAATGACCAGCCTAGCACATTTCCTTGGTTTTACTAAGACGCCTAAGTATTAAAGCATGGAGATGCATTCTTAATTGACGACATAAAGCATTTCCTAAAATCTTCCATTATCCAAATATATGAAAGTTCTATCATCTATGTCATGAAATTTTCAAGAAATAATTAAATTATATTAAAAAAATTGGCATCTCCTACTTAAAAATAGTTGTACCAGTATCGGTACAAATCTCTAGTGTCCAAGTATCCTTGTCTCTTGGGGGCCTTGATATTCTTATTACTATAAGTTTGTCTCAACTCTCAATAGTTCTTACTCTGCTCGAAATACTAGGTTTCATGTTCCTTTATCCACTTAGTTATATGCAAGCAATTAGTACTTAAAAGGGCAATGAAAGTGTATGTGTTTCGATCAGGTTTTCATCTCACATTGGCAAGTCAAGTACAAAGAAAGGAAAACGATTCATTTTGATGTAGCCGTAGGGCATCTTGACTTGGACACTTTTGTTGTACAACTTCCTAGTCTCAATCCACAATAGGGAATATGAGTGTGCTACATAGGACATGCAACATGTAGCTAGTAGGAAAGTCATTAGTGCTTCTCGTGGTTCTAATGAACCAAATTATTATTTTCACGCTCTCAATGAAGAGTATTATCGTTAATTATATTGAGTTTCTGTGCAAATGCACATTTGATATTGATTAATTTTATATTTTGAACATATAAAAAAACATTAATTAATCTTTAACATTTGACACTGAAATATTAGTTATCCAGTTGTGATTTGGATTTTATTTTGTATTTTTGACCTATTTACAATCATTTTTTTATTAGATATATAGTACAATCACATCCAAGCCACACTAAACCTAATTCAAAAATTTGGCAAATCGCCATATGTAAACACACATTTTGCTAGGCAATAAGAGAAAAACAATGATTTGCTATATCATCTTCCTCCATTTGTTTGCTCCAATATTTACACTTACTACCCTTACAACTTCACACTCGGTCCTCTATTCCTTGTCAACATAAAAGTAAAAAATTGCCTGGCTGATTTATCCTATAGATTGATTCCCTTGATGTAATTCTACTCCATTAGTTGACCTGTGAGGGCTAGGACAATTTTGACTCAGTGCCTACTACCATCCTTGTAATCCAACTTTGATGTGGGTAGTTATTCCTTTGCCCCACCAAACAATGCATTTTTAGCACCCTTAACCCTTTGAGGTTGATGCAACTATTCATCCATGATGCAGAGCATCCATCGATGTAACAACAATCTTGTATCACCCAAAAATATGTTTAGGCATTGTTTATGTTTGATGTGTTTGCATTTCTAGATACCCATTTGGGAAAAATAGAATTTCCAACTCCTAGATTTTCATTGGTACTTTTCGAGGTCGGTATTTTGGCACACCTCGACATACCTACAAATGCAGAAAATGAGTTATTTTGTTGGTGAGTCATGACTATGAAGAATTCAAGTGTGAGTTGGAGGGAAAATTATTATAGTTTCAAGTTGCTCAGAGACCTCCTAGAAATGCTTCGGAGTCAAATTTGAGGCACTAAACGGCCTCATACGGCCCGAAAAAGGGGGATGGCCATAGGCAATTTGTAAGGCTATAGAGTGCTCAGAGAGCTTTCCAAAATGTAAACGGTTTGTCAATCAAAATCCTAGATCAAAAGTTATACCTCCCGGAGTTGGACTAATTTTTTTGGAACCTTTTGTTTTTGCACCGAATTCTAATTTGAATTCGAGAACCTTTGTTTTTGAGTCGGTCGCCAAATGTCAAAATGCAAATTCTATTCCTAGCCTTAAAACCTAAGACAAACTATTTAAGGCTCATCCTTGACCTGTGAAGGCATCTTTTTCGTGGAGTTTGGGAGAAGGTACTATGAGAAGGGTTTTTCTCCATAATCTAATAATATTGTAGCCTACCGGGAATGTAGTTGGTTCTGCTATTTTACTGTAATGCATGCAATAACTTTTTATTTCGGATAATAGAATTTCCTTTTTTTGTTGTCTTCATTTTTGTCTCAAATTGTGCCCTCGTCACTCCAAGTATCACAACTCATCCTTCCATATGGTGAGTTAGTCCATGCCCACTCCCACCAATGGTCACTCCAAGTATCACAACTCATCCTTCCATTTGGTGAGTTATGTTAAAAGTAAAGGATCTCTGATAGATAAACAATTACAAATATTTGTTTATTGATTCTGAATCAAATAGGCAGAATGATATTACTTATCTTCACTGTTTTGTAGCAGATTCTAGAGTTCTTCCTTCTTCAGCTCTGATTGCTTTTATTGGATCTCTGTAAGACAAATGAAATAATAATAGCAATTGATATTCTAATGTGAATATTATACTGCAGGTACTTGTATTGCCCTTTTTTTAATATGTTCACTGCAGTTGAAGGAACTCAAATATATATGCACCAAACTACTTGTATATATATGTTTGGTATAACTATTCTGTGTTTATTATTTTGTTGCCCAATAACACAAGGCATAATCTCGATATCATTAAGAGTGCCAAGTCATGGGTTGTAAACCTGACACAAGATGCAATATATATTACGCGGGTTCTAGCATCCCGACTGTACATCCGTTGAGGATAGCAATATGCCTAGTGATAATCATCAATCATGAATAATACAAAGTTCGATAGCGATATTTGTCGTGATTTAAATGCAAAGTTCAACAGCAAGGTCTATCAAGAGTAATGTGAATCTTGACCACTTAAGTTGGTCGATAATGCATATAAATACTGTCACAATATATGTACATAACAGGGATGTATGTATATGTACATGTATGCATAAATCAGTATGAATACATGTACATATATATAGGTCTCTGTCATGTATATCAGACAGTGATGCATAGATACTGCTCTGCAGATATCAGAGTTAGAACACAAATTGCTTATATCTCTGAAATATAGTTACAAATAATAACATCATGAAAGATTCAGATTTACTTCTCTTGACGCTAAACATCAACACTCCCTCTTTAGCTAGGTAGAAGGAAAACTTGATCAGAGTCATCTAATAAGCAATATTGTAAGAGCAGTAATTGATCTCTACTTGCACTTAAGCAATGTCTAGAGACAACACACACAACCTCTACTTGCACTTAAGCAATGTCTAGAGGAGCTTAAAATAATCTCTACTTGCACTTAAGCAATGTCTAGAGAGGCTCAAAAATAATCTCTACTTGCACTTAAGAAATGTCTAGAGAAGTCCAAAAATAATCTCTACTTGCACTTAAGCAATGTGTAGAGAAACTCAAAAATAATCTCTACTTACAAGATCGTCACCTTGTAAATAATTAAAGATTATTGAATATGACCATGAAAGATCGTCACCTTTCATAACATATAAAATAGAAGAAACAAATAAGTCTTTTATTTCAAAAAATTTCCATTACAAATAATCATACCAAGCCTTTCCCTGAAATATTTCAGTTTCACTTTAGCAAGAGGTTTGGTAAGAATATCAGCTAATTGATCATTAGTACATATATATTCCAATTGAATAACTCCTCGATTAACCATATCCCTAATGTAATGAAATGGAATTTCAATATGTTTAGAGTGATTGTGAAACACAGGATTAGAGGAAAGCTTGATACAGCTTTGATTATCACAATATTTCACAGTAAGCTTCAATGGTCTTTTGAAGAGATCTGAAAGCAACTTTCAGAGCCATACTGCTTCTCTGGCACATAGGGAGGATGCAATATACTCGGCTTCAGTAGAACTCAAGGCCACAAAAGTTTGTTTCCAACTAGTCCAAGAGATCATACCGGATCCAAGACTAAAACAATATCCTGAAGTACTCTTGCACTCAATAGAACTTATAGCCCGATCAGAATTAGAGTATCCAATTAGCTCAAGATTAACTTTGTCATATTTGATTCTCATTCCAATAGTACCCTTTAGATACCTCATTATGTATTTAGCTGCCTGCAAGTGTATCTTCTTAGATGAGCACATGAACTGACTTAAGGTTGAGTTGCATAACAAATGTTGGGATGAGTATTAACAAGGTACATTAAGGATCCAATAATCTGTCTGTAATATGTAGGATCCACATCTTCAGATTCATTCATGTCATCTTTTAGTTTGTGTAAGTTTATCTCCATAAGTGTAGCAGCTGGTTTGCATTCCATCATACCAAACTTGGTTAATATGTCAACTGTATATTTTCCTTGATTTAGTATAATGCAATTGTCTAGTTGCCAAATTTCTAACCCCAAGAAATAGTGAAGTAACCCTAGATCCTTCATTTCAAATTCAGCAAAGAGATCTTGTTTACATTTTTCTATAAGATGTTCATCACTTGTAATAAATAAATCATCAACGTATAATACCAAGATAACCATATCATCACCTTCAGTTTTTGAAGTATAAATTTGGATCAGCTTCATTTTTCACAAAACCCAATTTCAGTAGATAATTATCTATTCTTTCATACCAGGCTCTAGGAGCCTGTTTAAGACCATAAAGTGCCTTCTTCAATTTACAAACATGAGTCTAGTGATCAAATATACTAAACCCTTCTGGTTGTTCAACATAAACTTCTTCTTTAATCTTACCATTGAGAAACGTTGTTTTGACATCCATTTGATGAACTTTCCATCCTTTAGAAGCAGCAATAGCTAGAATTGTTCTGACTGAAGTATATCTAGCAACAAGGGCAAAAGTCTCATCATAATCGATGCCTTCCTTTTGAGAGAATCCTCGGGGTACGAATCTTGCCTTGTATTTTTCAATACTGCCATCTGCGGCATGTTTAATTTTGAACAACCATTTAGAAGAAACAACAAATTTGTTTTTATGTCTTGGTACTATATCCCAAACATCATTTTTCAATATTGAATTATATTCTTCAATCATGGCTTCCTTCCAAGATTGATGTGAAAGTGCTTCTTTAACATTGGCAAGTTCAAATTTTATGAGTTCAGATAATAGAGCAACATAGCAGGATTGGTTCCTAGTCCTTTTGCTTTCTTGAATTACATCATCTGGTTCAACTTGATTTTCAGCTAACATCTTTCTAGCCTAGAGGGGTCTCTTCTTATTATTAAGGTTGACGTTTTCAGATTCAGTATGATTTGACATCGAAGAGATGTCAAAATTGTCCTCCCTCTCAATTTTTGTATCTTGATCTTCTTCTGAAATAGATTCATCGTTATTAGAAGTCTTGAAGGCAGCGTCTTCTTCAAATATGACATCTCTACTAATCTCAATAGTTCTTTGACCAAGAATGTAGATTTTGTACCCTTTTGAAGTTTCACTATAACCAATGAATATCCCCTTCTTCCCAAAAGGCTCTAATTTGGTTCTCTTTTCTTTTGGAATGTGAATGTAGATTGGACATCCGAAAATTCTTAAATGACTTAAATTTGGTTCAACTCCGGTAAACGCTTCTTCAGGAGTGATGTTTTCCAGTATAGAGTGAGGACAACGATTTTGAATGTAGACGGCTGTATTGGAGGCTTCAACTCAAAAGGAGTAATGGAGGTTTTGATCATGTAACATGGCCCTGGCTGACTCAACAATGGATCTATTTTCCTTTCAGCTATTCCATTTTGTTGAGGATTATAAGATTACGAAATACTCCCTCTTAATCCCAACAGAAATACAAAAGTTTTTGAAAATATCAAAAGTGAATTCACCCCCATTATTAGACCTAAGGGTTTTGATCTTTTGTCCTGATTGATTTTCGACTGGGGCTTTAAACTCTTTAAACTTGGATAAGACTTCAGAAGACTCCTTTTGTTTCAGAAAATAAATCCAAGTTCTCCTAGAGTAGTCATAAATGAAAATTACATAAAATTGACATCCATTTAGAGAGGGAATTGACATAGGACCACAAAGATCTGTATGAATCACCTCAAGTATGTTTTAGATTTATGAACACTATTGGGAAATGAGTGTTTAGTGTTTTTCCCTAAGGCACACCCTTTACAAATACTTGAGTGATTTGAATTTAGATTTGGAAGACCTTTTACAATTTTACTTATAGATGCTAAAGCTCGAAAATTAAGATGACCTAATCTTCTATGCCAAATTTCAATGGAGTTAGTCTTATTTCCACTAAGAGTTAAGTTTAACTCTAGGTTTTGAAAATTACATAGTTTATAAAGACTTTCATCCCTAACCCCTATGGTTATAGCTTTCTTGATAGATGAGTTCTTAGTCCAAGATAGAACTTTATCTCCTTGAAATGCGATGTGGTACCCTTGATCAGCAAGTCCAGAGATGGAGACAAGATTTCTTTTGATTCCTGGCACATAAAGGGCGTTCTTTAATTGTAGAGTGATATCAGAATTCAGTTGAATAGAACATGTACCAATGCCTTTAATTAGATGAGAGGAGTTGTCTCCAATACTAACTTCTTCTGATTCATGATTTGAGAGAGTCTCAAACTTGTCTTTAAATCCAGAGATATGGCGAGAAGCTCCACTGTCTAGAATCCAAGTGTTGTGATTAAAATTTAACTCACTTGAGAGAGCTACTATAAATGCATAATTTTCTCTGTCTATCTTCTCATTATTCTCTTCTTTAACTTCTGCCAATGTTGCTTGAATTTTCTGTTTTTCAAAAAACGCATAGTAGGAATGACCAAGCTTATCACATTTGAAGCATCTTACTTTGGACCAATCTCTATGTTTGTGGGATTTGTGACTTTTATTATTTTCCTTCTTGTTATGTTTGAACTTCCTTTTCTTATTTGATTTGGAATACAAAGCTTGGATGTCACCGTCTTGATTTGAAATTAAACCTCTGGATGCTAATCTGGACTCTTCTTGAGTGCATTCATTCTTCAATTGATCAAACTTTGGAGGTTCGGGATGAGAACTTAAACCTCTTATGAAAGTTTCCCATGATAGTGGAAGTCCTCTAAGTGCAATCATACTTAATTCCTTATCATCTATTTGATTTTGCATAGTAGCCAATTGATCCTTTAATTCAGTAATTCTAAGGAAGTAAGATGTAATTGATTCTCCATTTTTCATCTTTATGTAAATTAGATCTTGTTTCAAAGTAAGCAATCTACTTGTATTATTAATTTCAAATGTACTTTGAATTGTAGAAAACATATCAAATGCAGTTTTGAGATTTGCTATAGAAGGAAGTATATGATCTTTCACTGAATCTATGATTATTTTCATTGCCTTATTATTGTGCCTTTTCCATACTGCTTTCTCAGATTCATTTTCAGGCATAGGTAAATTAGTTTCAATGTGATTTTCTAATTCCATTTCTCGTAGAATTATTAATAGCTTGGTTTTCCAAGATGAAAAATTAGAAGCTCCATCTAATCTATCCTAAATTCTTACATGGTTCACCATCTTAATGCCTTTTAAAACTTTTCTTTTTTTCTTTAAATTAGACTCAGAATTTAATATTTGCAATGGTTTTCTTATCAGTGCAGCTCTGATACCATGTTAAAAGTAAAGGATCTCTGATAGATAAACAATTACAAATATTTGTTTATTAATTTTGAATCAAATAGGTAGAATGATATTACTTATCTTCACTATATTGCAGAAAATTCTAGAGTTCTTCCTTCTTCAGCTCTGATTGCTTTTACTAGATCTCTGTAAGACAAATAAAATAATAATAGCAATTGATATTCTAATGTGAATATTATACTACAGGCACTTGTATTGCCTTTTTTTTAATATGCTCACTGCAATTGAAGGAACTCAAATATATATGCACCCGAACAGCCATGACTCCGAAGAGTCATACCTCTACGTGGCCCAAGGGCCACGTAGGGACATGGCTTTCGAAGTCATGTTTGGTATAACTGTTCTTTGTTTATTATTTTGTTTCTCAATAACACAAGGCATAATCTCGATATCATTAAGAGTGCCAAGTCACGGGTTGTAAACCCGACACAAGATGCAATATATATTACACGGGTTCTAGCATCCCAACTGTACATCCGTCGAGGATAGCAATATGCCCAGCGATAATCATCAATCATGAATAATATAGAGTTTGACAGTGATATCTGTCGTGATTTAAATGCAAAGTTCAACAGCAATGTTTGTCAAGAGTAATGTGAATCTTGACCACTTAAGTTGGTCGATAATGCATATAAATACTGTCACAATATATGTACATAACAGGGATGTATGTATATGTACATTTATGCATACAGCAGTATGAATACATGTACGTATATATAGGTCTCTGTCATGTATATCAGACAATGATGCATAGATACTTCTCTGCAGATATCAGAGTTAGAACACAAATTGCTTATATCTCTGAAATATAGTCATAAATAATAACATCATGGAAGATTCAGATTTACTTCTCCTGACGCTAAACATCAACAAGTTAGTCCATGCCCACTCCCACCAATGGACTTAGGGTGGAGTCCCATGGGTGTTTAAGCTTCTATTTTCTAGGATGAGGTGGTCCCACAAAGAAAAGAAGAAAATCTGCTCTGCTTTATTTGGAATTTATTTTCTAGAATTTAGAAGCACCTACATTTTAAACTTGCATTTTAGTTTGGGTGAAAATGGGGTAGGGCAAGAAATTGTCCCACCAATTTAGGAATGTAGCTTGCTACTTGTCAAGCATCTATATTTAAACTTTCATTAAAAATAAGTTTGGAGGAAAATGGGTTTCTTAAACTTGTTTTGTTGTTGCACAAAGTATAGAAGACAAAGGTATTGTAATCATGAGACCACTAGCTTCCTTAAATTTTGGAGCTTAGACTTTTATGTAGAGCTTGACCGCAAAATTCATGGGACCAAAAACTCTAAAGTATTCCTAAAATACCTCAAGCAGCTCCAGCTCTATTTTTAGGAAGGCTCCTTCCATGGAACCCCACCCTTAGTTTTTGAGCTTTGTCAAATATATCTCAAGTAGCTCCAGCTCTATTTTCAGGAAGCCCCCTTCCATAGGACCCCACCCTTAGTTTTTTGAGCTTTGACATGGTTGGAGAAACAGCACCACATATAATCCATCTGATTCTTCAGCATGGGATTCTGCTTTTATACCCCCATCATCAACTCATACTTGATTATCTTGTCAAAAATTTGTGATATAAGATGGCCTGCCTAACAACCTAGCACTCGTACATGATTATTCCTAAGATTGGACAACTTACGAGAAGTGAATTTCTATAGAAAATGCAACTTCTCATTGTTGCCCCCTGAACTGTTTATATTTTGTCCACTAATTTTTTGCTATTGCTGGAGTTTTTCATGGCCAGAGAAACAGCACAGCATAAAATCCATCCAATGCTTTAGTATTCTGCTTCTATCCTCCTGTTATCTACTCTCAGTTGATTATTTTGTCAAAAAATTGTGCGACATGGCTAACCTGGCAACCAAGCACTGATGCACAATTATTCCTATGATTGGACAGCTTAGGACAAGTAGATTTCTACATAAAATACTAACTTTTCATTATTGCCCTGATCTGTTTATATTTTTCTCAACTAATTTTTTGTTATTGTAATTTTTTTCAAGACCAATATTTGGCTCACATTCTACAGCTAAACATTAATAATGTGTAAATTGCGAGAACATCAAACAAGCTATATAGCCTTCTTCAATGGTAGGTGGAAATGAGTTCCGCTTGTTGCATTAAAATAGACAGTTTGGGAAGTATCATCTGACTGGAACACTTAATGAAGGTTATTGAAATAAGATGACACCAGTTTGTTATTACTGGTCTACATTTTGCCTCTTTAGTTTTGAATTTATGGTTATCCAAACAAGATGACACTGCAACAATGAAATCTGCAAACCAGATTGGCTGTCTCTCCTTGACCGCAGATCTGCAAAGTTTATGTTAAAATAAGAAGCTTATTTGAAATTGCAAGAATAATACTCTACTTATATATACTCAGAGGGAGTCATATTTATTTAACCTCATGAGCAAAAACATCATGAAATACAAGTATAGAACATTTAACTCATTCATCCCTGATTGGATTCCAAAAGAATTTAATTCTAATTACATAAGCATAGATCAGCTATGTAACATGCTCAACAGGTTGTGCAAAAGAATCATGAGCTCAGATTTCAAAAACTGAAAACCTTAATTGATCATGAATGTTAAAATTGCAACTATTGCATTGTACCAAACTGATACATTGCAAGCCTAAAGCAAGTTCCAACTTGGATCCTTTCTCTCCTAAGAGAACAACGCAGGGGTCTCCTAATGACCAAAGCTAGAGTATTTCACATAAAAGTGCAGGAAAAGCATTGTGCATTTCAAGAATAGAATGAGGAATTTTACAACGGAAAAGTTATAAATGCAAAATGTTGGTTAATCTACTTTTGAAAGCAAGTATAAGGCATTCTCTAAAACAAAAGGCATGCCTTGATTGTTATTATGCCAAACTACCAAGATACTTTAGCCACCCAAACAATTTGCCATTATTCATGGCACAAGAGTAAAAACTTAAAAGTACATAAAGCATAGTTCCTGCTCAATAAGCCTTCAGAGTTGTGAAATAAGACATCTATAGAAATGCAACCAAAACCTATACCAACAACTGAAGTTTCTTAATAAATTAATTTTTCGCAGTATCTACAGTTTGATTCACTGTGTCTAATGCTAAATTACACATAAGAAATAACGAATACCTTAGAGCAGCCTCTTTGCGAACTGTGTAACGGATCTTTTTGTCAAAACAGCGTTCCTTACGCTTTTCTCGAAATCTTGCAAGAGATGCGATTCTTTGTGGTTGATTCAAACGATGTGAAATATCAGATAAACCCTGGACAGGCAGATTCTGGGAGCAAAGGGCAATAAGCCAGGATAAACCAAATAATCTGAGAAACTACACACAATATTCTAAGATTCGAAAGTTTAATGATACAGGGATCCTAGAGCACACCTGCTGATAATGAGGAGTCACAGAAGGTGAGCCTTCAGATGAATCCTGGACATGCGGATTCTGGGAGCAAAGGGCAGTAAGCCAGGATAAACCAAATAATCTGAGAGACTACACACAATATTCTAAGATTCAAAAGTTTAATGATACAGGGATCCTCAAGCACACCTGCAGATAATGAGGAGTCACAGAAGGTGAGCCTTCAGATAAACCCTGAACATGCAGGTTCTGCGAACAAAGCACAATGAGTCAGAATAAACCAAATAATCTGAGAGACTTTACACAATGTTTTAAGATTAGCAAAGGTTAATATACAAGGATCCTAGTGACACACCTTCTGATTATGAGGACTCACAGAAGGCGATTCTTTTATGGTAGTCTGTGCTACTGCCACTGATTCACGTCCTCCAAACGACAAAAGCACCTGCTGTATCTGAATGCTCGTAAAATTTTAAAAATGCATGTCATTATAAGTTGGTAAAATAACTCTGGAAAAAGTGTCTAAAATGTACCAGCTTATAATATCTCCTTTCTGTATTTTTATCTAATTTCTGATCTGTTTGAATTTACCCATATTCTACAAATTAAAACAGACCATAATGAGAAAACCAAAATAAACTTGAAGACAAATAACTGAAAACACATGATCAAGCACATCATGTAACAAATCTGGACCAACTGATATTAATTATGAATTTCTGACTACTGATGCAAACCCTAGTTCACGACAAATACTTGAATCTGAACCAATCATTGAAAATCATGACTGCTGGTACAAGCCTTAGCTCACACCATATACTCAAATCTGAACCAAATATGAATATAGAAGCCCTCAAAGCTCTGGTTTTATTAAATACAACTGTTGGAAATTATTACAAGGCTAGCAACAGTGCTGCTAATGATGTCTGGTGGCTGGAACAACAATATTTGATCATTACTATTCCTCAAAATGATGGCGCTATCATAGTGGCTGCATGATAATTCCCTTCAGCTGAAGCTCTTTTTCATATTTTTCATCAAGTATATTCCCTTATTGTATCAGCTTTCTGATGTTCATCACCAGTTATAACTGTTCCAGCAATCCACCAATGATATAACAGCGGGACTAAAATTCCATTGAAAAAATCAAAGGTGTGAATAGTGTAGGGGATAAAACTGCTCTATCAGCATATATGAATGTTGACTCTTTCCTTCTTATGCTTAAAACTCCCTACATAAACAATTTTATTTAAGTTGTGTGGAGTCTGATAATAACTATGACAACAGCATTTGGGCCGACTGTTCATGCACAAGGTTGTCCCAAGTATGTTCCCTCCTTCCTTAAGTGGTAGATCATCAATACTTGCCCTTGTTCATCCTTGCAAGTAAATCTTTCCACAATATCCCAAGTTCAATGTTGTCTGTTGATGTGAGATTTGTTACACTATAACATGCAGAATCAAATACTCAGTATTTCGAGTAGAAACATCAAACCCTCAATCCTCCCTAGATCTAAGGCCATCTCTCATGTTAAGCTTGCAAAGTAAGATCATGCAATGACTTCAAGGTTCCATTAATTGTGAATACTCGCCCAGTGAAATAATGTGATTTGCTGGTAATCACTTAGGGGACTTACATTATTCATTCAATGGACATCAACCATTTGCATGTCTAAGATTTTTGCTTCACAATGTGCAAAAAAATATAATTTTAACTTTCCAACATCCACTTCAACTTAAACTACCTAACTTCAACTACTTCTAACAATAAATGCAAGGAATCATGGATGGACTTGGACTCTACTAGATGTAGCTTAACCAAAAACTCCTCCAACCTAGTGCAATCTTCTAAGAAACACTCAAATGGTTTTCTAATCAATATCCCCTCTCTAATCCCATCAAATGGATGCAAACTAAATATTGAATATCAGCTGAAGTTAAGTGCTTTCAATCATCAGCTTACCATCAACAAGGGACTAGTGGCCTGGACTTGAACTTCGAGACAAGCAAGCAAGCATCCACAATTATTTTCATTCAATTAAACTAATTGAACATGAAAAGAAATCTAATCCAAGTGAAAATTTGAGGAAATAGTGCAAAACTTTAAAGCAACATTAAATAATTCACCATGGATAACCAAAAATGAACTATCCATTATTTTTATAGCATCGTACCAACAATCTAATCAAGTCTTTCCCTTAGCTAGACTACTATGTAACTCTATATCTAATAGCTCTCTAACTACTAACTCCACTACTAACTAACTCTTACAACTGAGAAGGCTTGGCCTTTTATGGTTCTTCCAATACAATGAAGACCCAAGGCCGATTTGAGATCAAGGGTCGAAATTCATCCCTACAAACCCTAATAAGGGTTGCCAAATTTATAACCAATTACATGACAGTACCAATTCATGGGCCACTACAAATATTACAATGATTTCCAACCAATGAGAAAATAGGACACTTTGCATGATGTGATTGACTATGCTCAAATCTGGAAATTTCCAATTAGAGGAGACAACTCATTGCCACCTCATCACCCTTATCCTATACATCTACTTAAGAACATTTGCTTTGAATCTTGGCTTGTGAAAATGTTTGTTAAAACTACATATATTTCTTGCTCAATTGTTAGAAAGTAATTCTCAATACTTGTGATTAACTCTTCTGAAACTATCAATTCCTTGAGGATGATTGTGATGACTCGCATTCTCAAATTCAATGAACCCTTGAACCTCCTCCATCCAATTGAGTTTTTTCTTTCTCATGGCCATAATTCAAATTGGTATTCTTCAATTTGTAAGCTTGATGTAAACTTGATCTCCATCTTGAGTTTCTACGTGATGCCTTTGTGAACTTGAATTAGATTGTGCTTGATTCTCATCTTCAAATTTCTCCAAGATGTCCTCATGTAATTGAATTGTCGTGATCTCGGGTTGTCTTGAACAACCTGATCCTGGTTTGGACTTGCAAGTTGATTCTTTCCTTGTCTCTTTGAATGCCTTTGACTTATTGATCATGACCTTGCCAGTATCCTCCTTCCAATTCTCCATGCAAATAATAATGGGGAGGCATCAAGTTTGTGAAGAGTTAATGAACAATTAAATTAAAATAAAAGGAAACTCAGAATTTTTTATTTTGAAGTAAAGCTTCTTTCAGATTTTATTTTCTTCCAACAGCCCTACAAACTTTCCAATCAGAGATCAGACTCTCTTTTCTCTACAAAAAACTCCTAAATTTTAATCCAAGTGCAGTTTGGATGGATCTTGGGAAATCAACCCATTATGGAAATTTTGATTTTTTGAAAGAGGGCAGAAGCTTCACCATAATGGGAATTATTTGCTGTTACATCCCAATTTTTTGCAAATTTAAAATAATCATATAGCCATTATATATATTTCATGTTAATGTCAATTGGATAGTTAAATCAGTTGAATATTATGATCATGTGAAATGGAAATTATGGTTGTTCGTTTTGATTCGAGTAAAAATGACTTGTTAGTTGTTCGTTACAATTTTAACTGAAAATGAATTATTATTATTTTACAAGAAGTTATAAAAGTTAGTTGTTTAGTGGAAATGGAGGTTAGCCATTATAATGACTATGAAATAACTTTTGGTTATAGTTATCTTAATTTAAATTGAGGAGCATGTTGTTATCATGGAAAATTCTTCTTGGATGCAGGAGAGGATATAGGGGGGAAGTATTGCTAAACAGGAACTGAGGATTGGGGCACCAAAAGTCTATCTACAAGCCATCAGGTATGGATTCTAAACATCTTGGTTTTCATTCTTCAACCTCGGGGTGTGTGCTTTCCTTCTTGCCTATTCCCTTTATCTTTTTGGGTCATCCATTATCTGCAATATATTGTTTTTTGCATCTCTTGCTCTTCATCCTAATGATGGATCACGTAGTGTGATTCGAAAAGTTGATGGTAAAAATCTTAACACAATTGAATCCAGAAACATATCAATACAATCTTGGTTAAGGGTTTAATGATTGGGCAAGCAAGAGTATACCTTGGACAACCATGAGCTACCTAGTCAGTTCATAACATAGAAAAACATTAAACACTTAAATAACATAATATTGTTACCTTTTCTATCTGAGATCGTTGTGTAGTTTCTTGATTATAATTCTATATATTGACACCATGTTATTTTAACATCTGTACTTGCACCTACATGTATATATATATATATATACACACACGCACATGTGCATAAACCAATATAATGATACAAAAGAATTACGTGATTAAATTTATACACACACATATATGTATGTATGTATGTATGTATGTATATGTACGTACAAATAGAAGTGGTACAAATAGCATGATGCCAATGTATTTTAAAATTGTGAGGGATAACCTTTTTGAATATCTTAAATATTGGCTTCTTACTATGTGAATGTTTGCCATTTTTCATCAAGCTCATTATACTTTTAAAAATTCAAATCAATGGAGTTGCTTTTTTATTTTGGTTGGAAATTAATCATTCTTTGAACCAATAGTTGGCTTGCACTGCCACTTCAGTGTCCTTGTAATCGAGAGAGAGCATATTTGGACTGCTTATTTATGCTCTCGCAAAGAGCATGCGAGTACCTTTTTTCTTTATTGTCCAAGCTTCGTTATACACTGCAGAAATTCCATCTCACAACAAGAAGTCGAGTCTACATTTACAATCAAAATCATTTGAAAAAGCCTTCCATTGTAGTGAGCTTGGAAGATACATCAGCTCTGTCGAATTCATTTCCAACATTCCAATTGGCATTTCATCTGCATCTCGGCCCGTGGTTTGAAGACCACTCTAGGTAGTGCAGCACCCAATTATTGTTTTCTTGCTACATTGCCATTTATCTATATTGCTTGTTGTTGACACTATTATGCAAAGAATGGTCTTACTACGTTGCCATGGGTTGCTTGCCCATGGAATTGTTATTCAATCATCGTACATCATTTCTGATGCCATGCATATAGATTGTTTATTGGTAGTACTGTCATGAAAAATCATAAGTTGTCTATGTGATCACAATAAATAATTTGAATTACCTTCCATTGGTATATTTTGTGCATGAAATGCTCTACAAGCAGGCACCGAAACACTTTTGTGCAAATTAATCAGCCTAACTCATACAAAGGTGTTGGCAATTTGCCTCTAAGATGAGGTCAGCTCGTGATTCCATAACTATAACATTAAAAGCAGAATACTTAATCTGAAACCTGTTGTATGTGATCTCGGGATCTCCTAGGATGCATCCCTAAGATCAGAAGGGTCAAGTCAAATGGGTGGGAGGAGAAAACATCCTTGCAAGAACAAAGGAAAGTCATAAATGAAAATGGATAAATCATAAAACTATACAAGTAAAATTGAGTCAACTCATGGTTGTAGCCTGCTGAAATCCTTGGCCAAGGTAGGTTACTGGTATGCTTGTCACAGCAATCACTAGAGGTCAGAGTGCTAGTTGACAGAGGGAAGGTTGATGGAGGATATCTATAGCCTTGTCTGTTGTTTAGCCGACACTCTAACACCAAAATGCTCAGGTGGCAAGACCATGGTGCCCTAAGCCTAATGCCTAGGGTAGGGAGGGTCTTTCTCGATTGAGATTGTGTGGGGGATATGTTAAGGTCCATGGTTGGGAGGTTAAGCCCATGTCAATGCTTCTCCTCTTCACCACATGCCGAGGCTTGTTCAACACAGTGACCTTCTTCTGTTTTATGTATGGTACTTGATTCTTTTATCCTCATTTATCTTTGTCATTATGTTATGTGATCATGATACTTAGTTATGTTAATTCCTTATGTTGTCTTTTGTAAAGATTGTATTAGAAATAGAAGGAAATAACCATGGAAGTTGTAATTGATTTTCATTTAAATAGATTAGTTCATTATTGTTCTCTTGAATGTGAAATGCAATAACTGAATAAGTTCGTCAATTTCTCTTTCATATGAACTAGTTGTTATAATTGTCACTTGTCATTCTGTCATGAAAATTGACATATTTTTGAAATAGAATTTTAAATTGGCTATGGAAAAATGGTATGTTACATATGGTATCAGAGCGTTGGTTTCAACTTTGAACCTCGGCTCATCACCTAACCAAACCAAGAAAACTAAAAAATATAGATTTAAATGTTAACAGGGTGTTCACCCAAATGACTCCCCGCAAGAAACCCTGGCATTCCCATATTCTTTTATTTGATAAAGAACATGCTGAAGCATAACTATTCCTACTGCTCCACACCTAAGGATGATGAAACCTTAGCACATGCATTGTAGCAAATCAACAAAGAGAGGGTCAGATGGACTCTTAACAAAAAACAATATTGAGAAATAAATTTATTGAGGCATGGAATGCTAGGCAAACCAATTCTCTTATGATATTTTGTAAAACATGTACAAGGCAGCATAAGCCCGAAGATAAAATTGGACAAAATACTCCGGATCATAGTATCTGATTTGTCTAAAATATTTTTTTGCTGTGTCCTCAAACGAGGAAATTTTTGTAAATAAAGATGTTGCAGCTACAACCATCAAATTTTGAAAACCATAGTAAAATGAGCGATTAGCAGTACTTCTTTTGTTGCCTTTAATCTTTCTAAGTAATCATATACCTTTGAATGCGAACATGATATTGATTAAGAAACATTTGTATAGTTCAGGAAACTTTAAAACATAGAAACATGGCCAGTAATGGAAACATTGTAGACAATGAGGTGACCAGTGGTACCAACCCCCAGAATTCCTCAGATCTATTGCTCCATGTTTTGCGAGAGACACAAACAAAGTTGGAAAACACAGAAAAGAGAATAAATGAAATGGCAGCCCATATCAAGTGAGGTCAAGAGGAGACTCACTCCTCTGAAAGATCCCTGATAGATGCCCTTGCTGATTTGCTGTAGTTTTTAAATTAATAAACTATATTTTCCTGTGATTTCTTTGATGGTCTTTGAGAATAGACAAAAGTTGCAGAAGGTTTTGTTTTTGTTCTGTGTTTTTTGATAGTTTTCACAATAGTAATGAATAATGAACAATAAACATGAGAGGAGACTGAAAACAAATAAGAACATAGAGCCAAATCAGAATTGCTATAAATTGTACTAGGCAGATTTCTGATTTATAAAGCCAAATAATAAATCCAATGCAGTTCCAAGGAGCTTACATCCAACAATGATGCCAAACTACTGCAAATGGCAGCCGTAAGACTGCAAGGAATCACGTCCCAGCTGAAAGAATCAATCTGTAACGCTGAAACCATAAATCTGCAACCTGAATCCACAATGAAGAATGGTGTACTCTATCCCTAATAGCAACGCACACTGTCTGAAGAATCCAATGCCAATAACTGCTGAGGGCTACGTCCCAGCTAATCCAAAACCTGGGGTTTGCGTCCCAGATGAAGAATTGCTCTCTTAGAGCCAATTCACAAAAACAAGTTTTTCAATATGCAAAAGATAATAAGAAATTAGGTCTCTATCTCCTTATATCCCCTTCCAACTGTAAATCGAACCCTAAAGGGAAATTACACTTTGCCCTTTAAATAAAATATAATAAAATAACATTTTCCCAATTAAAGTCGTCCATGCTATAGGAAAAACATTACTTTATTAAAATTCCATAGCTGAAGGCACCAAAAAATCTACAGATAGTAAAAATCATGTATAGTAATTCGAGACCTTTCCAACGAGCTACAACACATAGGTGTACCTGATCAACTGAAGCCAAAATCCCCTTATTACTCCAAAATGGTTATATTATTAACCTTATTTTAATTTATTTAATCACCAACTTAGGAAATATTTAAATATATTAAAATATTTCCCAAATGGTCTCAAAATGCCCAAAATGACCAATCAAACATGAATCTAACCTTGTCACCTATCTGTGACTGATGCCGGACACGATGTGTCAACTGGTAGTCCATTCCTAAAATCTAGGGATGCTCCTAAAAAGTAGGAGACAGCCCCAATCAACCAAAATTGAATCCCAATGACTCCCCTGCTGTGTGCACCTCTGAGAGAACTATCACTGAATTGGGAATTCCTCCTAAAAATAGGAATGCCTCCTAAAAAATAGGAGATGCACTAAGTCTCCAAAATGTTCGCCGAGGTCTCCAAATGCCTCCTAGACCACTCCTAGTCAATTCCTACAAATTAGGAATCCCTCCTAAATTGTAGGAAACTGTTGTCTACTGCTCCAAACTACTTGGGAAGCTCATGCATGACTCTCAAAGTCCCTGAGTTGGTTCCCTCTACGCTCTGTTGGCCTATGGGAACCAGATAATAGACCAACCCTGCTAGAAATGTTGTCACTAAGCAAGGGCAAAAATTGGGGACATGACAGTCCTCCCTTCCCAAAGATTGCTTGTCCTCAAGCAATGTCAATCCAACTCCAGAAACATCAGGCAAGTCCATACCATAACCAAGAATGATCCCAGAGTCCCAAGCCATCCTGGAAGGTTTGTAGTTCCATCTTCTAGAAACATTGTCCTGCACTGCACCCAAACAAGTAACCTCCTGAAAACCCCCTAAAGGAAGAGCAATCAAATATTGTACCAACTTTGTCAACTCCTCAATGAACTGCTCTCCAAGAGAACCAAACTGGAACACTAAAGGTAGAAACTCTAATAAGCCTACATTGGCTTCCACATCCTCAACTATTGAACTGCAAATCCAAGTGATTCCAGGATTCCAAATCCGCCTCAAAAGGGAACCACCATGTTGACGCTTCGTCACTCTGATATAAATATTAGTGAACCACAAGTTGTGAAGCAATTCATTAGGACCCTGAAGCACCAATGTATCAATGAGACCAGGACCCGGATCCCAAACCAAAATACCAAATGTACTGAATGAGATGAAGAAGTATCTCAACCGCACTCCATGAAACATACATACAATGAAGCAGACCAGCAAGGTGTGAAAGTGAACTCCCATAAACCAGTATTCCAACCCACATGACCACCTAACAATGCTGCTATAATTCTGACCAGCAACTCGAATGATATCATAGACGTCATCATACCAATGCCAAACAAAAAATGTCCCAAAGAAACACTTCTCAATGCCCTCATACTGAATCATGGATGTAGTCAATGCCAAGTCAAGTAGTAAATGATTCCAGCTTGGATAGCCACTAGTCCATAAGGAATCGAAGACTATGGAATCACCAATCAACAAGGATACCATTGCCATATCAATGGATGTAGATGACAAACTCAAAGATGAAGTATGTATGCCATCATGAGAAAAACCAAACCATGTGTTATTTGTACCCAACATTGTAGGATTATCAATTCTTGAATCCCATATCGATCAGAGAAATGTTGCTCCACCCAACCACTGCGCTACTCTGATGTAAACATCTGTATACCAAAAGTGAAGCAACTCAACATGAATCCACTGAAGAAATGCCCAAAACATGTTGATGCCAAGATCCCAAATCTTTGCACTGACACATCCCTCCGGCATGTTGATACTCATTATGTTGCTGTTGTGAAACTGTACCTCATCTAACCAACTAAGAACTTCACTCCAAATGAAGCCACAATTACTACCAACAACCAATGCTGTTTGGGATTCACAAATGAGCCAATCATCGGCAAGGAAAGTTTGTTGAATACTTTTCCAAGTCCTCCAAACAGCTACTACAACTTTACCTATATTTCCACAAATTAGTGTGCCTTCATTAAAGGTTGTTAAGTAAATGTTTTGTTTAACCATGTAACCAACGAAGTCCCTTATATTCTGATCTTGAAAGCCCAATGTAATATTTAAAAAGTCTGAATCTTCAATTAGAAGGTACATCGCTGCCCTATCATACGGAAGAGATGATAAACCCATTGATGAATGAGAGATGTTTCTAATTCTCAACAAAGACAGGCTCTTTGTAGCTGGTCCACTAGGTATGCAACTTAATATGTCATCAACTCTTGGTAGGGAAGGATCAACTTCACACTTGAACACCCCAACTTGAATGTAACCAACCCAAGGTTCAAAGTTTGACTCATGAGATGAAAGAGAATTGCTGTTCAAAGTCAGAAAATCAGAAGTATGTTCATACCTTTCCACAATGTTTTTGTAGTCTTCTCTTGCCTCTCCTTCCAAGGTAGGTGACTCTTCTGAAGGTGTTGGTCCATGGGGTGTGTTCAAACGAATATAACATGTCCCATTAACTGCTTTAGCTGCCCAAAATCTGATCCATACCTCTATCTCCATAACTGATATGTTTTCCATTACTGACAAACTCCAAGGTGTAGTATGCCAAACAAACCAAACATTATCAAAATGCAATATCTTCTTAGTAAGCAGGCTCTTAGTCTCCCTAATTATCTCTTTAAGACAAGATGCTTCATATGATCTTAACAATTGTCCTTCCATTGTAGATGATGCATGACTAACCAAATCAGAATCAATAATGTTTCATTCCACACAAATGAAAATAACACTTGTGGCTGGTCCATCAAGTGTGAAACTAATATCATCATTGTTTGGAGCCTTTCAGGGGCTCTTTAAAAGAGGAACGCCATAAACTTCATAATGCAAACTAGACCAAACTGAATTTTCTAAATCATAACTCTTTTCCTCTTCACACATCTCAACATGCTCTTCTTGTGGACTTACCTCAAGAAGCTCTTCCCTTGTATGCTCAACATCCTCACTTTCTTCCCTTGGAAGAAATAAGGATCTAATGTATGACTCTCTTTGTCTTCTTGCATTATCAAGTTGATTGCATTTTTCCTTGACCTCTTGTAAGTGTTGTCTTGCTTGGGCAGCAAGCATCTTGGCCTTCTTAGCTCTATGTGACCATCCATTGCACGTCTCTTGAGCCTTTTTCACATCTTCCAAGGTCGGGTAAACACAATCAAAACCTTTGTGGTTTGAATCCACAATATAAATCTCATGTGCAACACACTTAACCTGAGTACCATCATAGGAAGACTCAACAACCTCATTACCTTCATGTGAAATGGATGATACCACATGACTAGAGCTACTATTGCAAAAATTAGAATAGGGATCAGATCTTGGAGACATGCTTTCAGCATCCCTAATGGACTGATCCATGATTGTAATCTCTTCCATTTTGTGATCAACTTGATGAGTCAATGGTGTGCTATGTGTCTCCTCCTGATCTAGAGTTATTTCTTCTTTAGGAATCCCACATGATGACTGATTTTTGTTTTTCATAGGCTGCAACTGAAATGATAACACATCTTCATGCCTTTCTTCTGCATACCCTGCAAGTGACTGATCAATTATGGTGTTTTTATCATGAACATGGATAGGTTGACACAAATCTTCTTTCTCACATGAAAACATATCATCAACTATGGCATGGTATTCTTTTTTTGCAAGCTTAACCTTATGATAAATTTTTGGATGCATGTCAATGTAATCTTTGAAATGAAAGTTCTCCCTAACATATTGAGGAAGAGTATTATACTCCTCAAGTATGTTAATTACTTCCGCTTTCCTGTGTAGTGGCAATGGATCCTTTCTAAAAGAAGATGATGATCCACTAGCATGTCCAAATTTCCTTGACATAGAATCATTGAACTGCTGCAATTGAAGCTTGAATTTTTGTTGTGACTGTTCCCATTCTTTCCATAGGGTTATATCTCTTAACAATTTTGCCATAATGAACTACCACGTTGACCAACTGAAACTAACATGCCAGAGCAAAAATCGACCCTATACTACTAATATGAATTATCAAAACTTTTGATCCAGTACCCAGATGCCAAAATGAATTATCAAAATTTTTTAGCCAGTACCCAGATGCTGAAATAAATTATCAAAACCTTTTATCCAATACCCAGATGCCAAAATGAATTATCAAAACTTTTAAGCCAGTACCCAGATGTTGAAATGAATTATCAAAACTTTTTATCCAATACCCAGATGCCAAAATCTGTTGTGACAATTTCTCACAAACCCTACAGGCTGGCAGGATGTAGGCTCTAATACCACTGAAAGATCCCTGATAGATGCCCTTGCTAATCTGCAGTAGTTTTTAAATTAATAAACTATATTTTCCTGTGATTTCTTTGATGGTCTTTGAGAATAGACAGAAGTTGCAGAAGGTTTTGTTTTTTTTCTGTGTTTTTTGATGGTTTTCACAATAGTAATGAATAATGAACAATAAACATGAGAGGAGACTGAAAAAAAATAAGAACATAGATCCAAATCAGAATTGCTATAAATTGTACCAGGCAGATTTCTGATTTATAAAGCCAAATAATAAATCCAATGCAATTCCAAGGAGCTTACATCCAACAATGATGTCAAACTGTTGCAAATGGCAGCCGTAAGACTGCAAGGAATCACGTCCCAGCTGAAAGAATCAATCTGTAACGCTGAAACCATAAATCTGCAACCTGAATCCACAATAAAGAATGGTGTACTCTATCCCTAATAGCAACGCACACTGTCTGAAGAATCCAATGCCAATAACTGTTGAGGGCTACGTCCCAGCCAATCCAAAACCTAGGGTTTGCGTCCCAGATGAAGAATTGCTCTCTTAGAGCCAATTCACAAAAACAAGTTTTTCAATATGCAAAAGATAATAAGAAATTAGATCTCTATCTCCTTATATCCCCTTCCAACTGTAAATCGAACCCTAAAGGGAAATTACACTTTGCCCTTTAAATAAAATATAATAAAATAACATTTTCCCAATTAAAGTCGTCCATGCTATAGGAAAAACATTACTTTATTAAAATTCCATAGCTGAAGGCACCAAAAAGTCTACAGATAGTAAAAATCATGTATAGTAATTCGAGACCTTTCCAACGAGCTATAACACATAGGTGTACCTGATCAACTGAAGCCAAAATCCCCTTATTACTCCAAAATGGTTATATTATTAACCTTATTTTAATTTATTTAATCACCAACTTAAGAAATATTAAAATATATTAAAATATTTCCCAAATGGTCTCAAAAGGCCCAAAATGACCAATCAAACATGAATCTGACCTTGTCACCTATCTGTGACTGATGCCAGACACGATGTGTCAACTGGTAGTCCATTCTTAAAATCTAGGGATGCTCCTAAAAAGTAGGAGACAGCCCCAATCAACCAAAATTGAGTCTCAATGACTCCCCTGCTGTGTGCACCTCTGAGAGAACTATCACTGAACTGGGAGTTCCTCCTAAAAAATAGGAATGCCTCCTAAAAAATAGGAGATGCACTCTAAGTCTCCAAAATGTTCGCCAAGGTCTCCAAATGCCTCCTAGACCACTCCTAGTCAATCCCTACAAATTAGGAATCCCTCCTAAATTGTAGGAAACTGTTGTCTACTGCTCCAAACTACTTGGGAAGCTCATGCATGACTCTCAAAGTCCCTGAGTTGGTTCCCTCTATGCTCTGTTGGCCTATGGGAACTAGATAATAGACCAACCCTGCTAGAAATGTTGTCACTAAGGAAGGGCAGAAATTGGGGACATGACATCCTCGCTTCCACCTAGAAGTGAACCTAAGTATTTTGGCTACAGTGAAAGGAGTACTTAAGCCTCTCCTACTCAAATTTGCAACCTCCACAACCAGCAAAAACTACAAAACTTGCTATCTCCAGGAGGGAATAGCAGTGCAGACATACTTTTTGGAAAGCTTAAACACCTACTCTACTATGTACAAGTATTTACAACAAAATACATTAAACAAAACCATTGACTGGCTTGTTGAAATAGATGCCCTTCCTCACAAGTTAGTTTTTTTTTCCATGCACGTGAGCAGCTGAAAATAGTAGCAAGCATGTTGTTGCATGAAAAACCTTCCCAATACTGAGAACAATGAATCTCTCTAGCACTGGGAAACCTCGATCTTAAGCAAGATATACTTGCTCCTCTTTGTGAAACTCCCCCTCATGCTTAGAAATAAGCATGACCAGGGGCAACTTGCTGATTTGTTGCAAAGCTAGATGCCTTATGGGGCATCCTCTTGATGGCTTCGGGTCTAAACAACCAGACTTGACCATATTGTTGTGCTCTCCAATGATGGTCTCCGACTAGTTTGAAAGTGGCTCCTCCTCATCTTGTGAAGAAATGATCTCCACGTCTTCTTCATACTGCTCATGAGCCACCTCCTTGGGAGCAACTGGTATGGTGTGGGTCTGCACTTGTTATAGCTGCAACTCATAATGTTATCACGAAGGAGCAGATTGCTTGATGTCCATGGATGAGCAAAACATTTCTAGCTCATCCCAAAATTTCTCCTCATCAGAATCTTCTTGCTCTATTGCAGTAATATGCATAAGTTGAAAAGAAACAACCTTGTACATATCAATATGTTCTTCCTCAAGGACAAAGCTATCCTTGGGGTCCTCTTTTCCATCCTCCATTTCATAGAGGAATGTTTGCTGCAATAATTAATTTTCCTCTTCCTCTTCCTGCAGCAAAATCTTATTTTCTTGTAAAGGCTCAAAAGCCCATTATTTGTTCCTTAAGAAAAGGAACAACCTTGTCTTCTCTCTTCCTCCACAAATGAGGGAAGCTCTTGACGTAAGAGGACTGGATCCTCTTCCTTTTACTCAACAACCACCTCTTTGTCCTCCTCAACAAACTGTAACTCCTCTCATGGTAGCTTTGTTGGTTTTGTCCGACTCTCCCAAAATGTCATGTTTGGACCATCAAGAATTCATACAACCGGTCCACCCTCAAAGTGTGAAATGGCAAAAGGAACAGAAGATTGATTGGGTTGTCTCTTTTGTTAAGGGGAGTGGAGAAGTTACCACAGCAGGCTCTTGTAATGGAGGGGCTTCTTGAAGCTAGGAATGACATTTTGGAGAAGGGACTACCTCTGCTTCTTTGGTCTGAAAATGAGCTAGCTTGAGCCTCATTTCCTCTTCTTTTACTGTAGCAACTTGCCTTGCAAGTTTCTCCTCAAAATGTCTCTTCTTCTTGTTGGAGATAGGCCCGGTATGCCATCTCCTCCTACTATCATTCTAATTCTTGCCACCTCTCAATCTCAACAAGATGCCTATCACAAGCCAACAACTGCTCATCTTGTTTATGAAACCATATATCCATTTGCCTACTTTGTTCATGGAGCTTCTAATTTGTATGGGGGTGTTGGAACTAGTGGAGTAGGGGTAGGAGGAGAGTAATAATTTTGAGCATATGTTGGCTAAAAAATTTGTAAGCCATTTTAACCACAACTTATAAAATAGGACTTTAGGCAACGGTGTAGTGAGATAAATCTTTCCTCTCAACAATAGGGGAGGCTCCCTTGTTACCATAGGTGGCTACAATAAAAACCTAATTGGAATTAACAAAAAGGTAGTTCACTGAATCAATTCCTCTTTCTTCAAGAATGATTTTATATTACCAACTACTACTTGCAATTAAACAAAACGAATCTATTTCTATGGTAATATCGGTGGCTTAAGTATTGACGTAAGAACAATCGTAAGACAGCAGTTATATCTTGACTTGTGTGGTTGATCATAAGAACGCGAAGCCTCCTACAAACAACCATCTTGAAATAAAAGGGTGAATACCTAACAAAGCTCAAAGTCTTTGTTCAACTATCCAAGTATGACATAATATACTAAGAAATCAAAATCAAAGTTTTCAAATCCTAGTACTTGCAGCCACTAACAAACTAGATTAATCTCATTTAATAAAGCTCAAAGTCTTTCAAAAACAACATTAAACACTTAAATACTTCTAAAGAGAGAAGTAACAAAGATGAATGAATCAATGTAACATAAGAGACAATGATCAATTCCAAGTATCTCAACACAAAGTTTGGGAAAAACTTGCTTCTTTTATTCACTTTAGAGATTTACAACAAGAAGTACAAAGCCTTCTAGTCACAAGCCCAGCCTTCTCATATAAAGCAAAAGATGATTATTTACAATGAGCTCTCTCCTTTATATAGGAAAAATGAAGAGAAAAAGGCGGAGGAAAAAGTGGAACAGCCTCAACCACCCATACTTATCCTAACTAACTACTTTGACTTTATTCAAAGTTGCATGCCTAATGCAATTGCAACTTAACTACATGAGCTGATTGTACAAGTACATGTTATCCCGTACTTACAACATAGATGCTCTTTATATGTAGCTTTTCCATTACTATTCTACTTAAAGCATGTAAAAATATGATTTGGAGTTTTCACATGGTATCAACCAGCTCTCAAAATTTCTATAGGGACTCTTGTACAACCGTAGCATCCAGTTCTCCAATGTGTTGTAAGATCATGGTAACTTTCCTAAGTGCGCTTGCTGCCCTAGATGTTTTCTTGTTACAATCCTTCATTTGATTATGCAAATTCTTCAATGAAAACTTCCAATTTGCAAATATGTCAAGCACACTGATGTTGAAGTCATCCACTGCAAGCTGTAGGCGAATGGCTTCTACACATTTTGTGAGAATTTCTTGTTGACTCTTCACTCCGTTGTCCCCCGGGTTAATCTCGCATGACAACTCTTTGAAAGCGTCTTTGATCTTATTTTCTTGAGTAGATACCATGAGTACTTCTTACTTTATCTCTTCTATAACATTTTGGAGAACTTGTTTCTTGTTTTCCATTACATGCACAAAATCATGATACATTTCAATGATTGAAATGACATCATACTCACAAAGGAAGTCCAAATCAACTTCCATAATGTTGTTCCAAGAACCGAGATCCCTGTCCAACAACTCAAATTGATGATTAAGTGATTTCAACATGCCATCCAATTTAGCAGAGACTTCTCTTCCTTTCCTCAACTCCTGGTATGCTTCTTGAATCACCTAGATTCCCTCATTTTCAATATTGCTGCTCCATTCATCAATAGTATGTGCCTTTCATTTCTCTATTTCTATGCATACAACTGAGACAAGGTCACTGCCTACAGAAGACCTCTTCATCTCTTTGATAATTTCTAGCAAATGTGCATTCTCTTCTTTGAGTTTCACTTTATTTTCCCACAATTCATCGTTCTTTTGAGAAAGAAAGATAATTGCCTCATGTCCATCCTGTTGATAACTTAGTCTTGTTTGCTTACCAAGTTCAACCCTTATGATTCTGTAATCAGAAGGCTGCATGTCTTTGGTAGATATCTCCACAAGAGGTTCAGCTACTTCAGCATACTTGATGTGACTGTCATTAACCACCACTCAAAAAACTGTCTTAGCTTTCGTATTCTTTGCAACCCTTGGTTTTTTCACTTGTCTACCATCTTCTTCAAGTGAAATTTCTTATTTCTCTCTTTTGTGTGACAGCGCTCAACCATGGAGGAAGACTAAAAAGAGATGCACTGGTTGAAGCAGTAATTACCATAGTTAACTCAGGATTACTTTGCATAACAATAGTAACTATAGCTGGCGTCTGTGTCTAAATGGTCATAGGAGGAGTGCTAAGTGTGACCTTAGTCATAAATTGTTCAAATTGAGTTGAAGTTGCATCAAGCAATGTTGTAAACCGAACAATGGCAGAACGAACAATAAGGAGTCTGTATCAAACACATTCTCATAATCGTACTGGTCTCCTTGTGTTTCTGGTGCAGGTGCAGGTGCAGCTAAGGATACAGGCAATGCCGATGTAATAGTCACAAAGTCTTCAAAAGATGGATGCTTACTGGAGAATGCATCCATAGCAACACCTAAAGGTAAATCATGGGATTCATTAGATACTGGAGATGAATCTAGAAGAGAAGTTGCAGTGAGAACTTCAAGGGGACATGGAGCAAGAGGTGAAGCTCCTTTGATTTTCTTGCTTCATCATCACTTGAGTCTACTTGAATTGATTGAGATTCAACCCTTTTGACCTCAAGTACTCTAGAATCATTACCTCCTTTGATGGACAGCTTGGGCAAAGTTTGAGTAGGAGATTCAAATGTAGATGAGGATGTGTCGTCTTTACCTTTACCCTTAATTTCTGATCTCAAACCAATCAGACCAGCAAGATCAAAATATTTACCAAGTTTTATTTTGATGCATTTGAGACCCCTTCTCTTCATTCATGTGTTGGTATTAGCGAGGACAAACAGAAATCTATCCCAAATGGACGTATTTTCTTTGCATGACCATGTAGGAGGAAGAATGGGTAACTTCTCCACATCATGCTGAAAATATTCAGGATTTAGAATTTGATCATCATCTTCAAAATCAGAGGTGCAGGAGCACCTAGGCTATCCGTAAAGTTCCAATCAGTTTTGGTTTGTAATTGACTATGTCTTTGCTTAGACCTTAGACGGTCTTGTTCTTGTGTGTGACTAGATGAATTAGTGGTTAGTGTTAATTTCAATCTAGTTTAGTTTAGTTTTCTTTCAAGTGTTTAGTCCTTACAATAGGCCTAAATTTGGGAAATAAGGTCTAAATGTGTCCTAGACCTTAGTATAGCGAGAAAGATGCTTTAAAAGGCTTTAATGATGTTAGTTCATCGAGTTGTATGGGTTAAAGGCCCTAAAAGTTAGGTTGCATCATAAATGCAATAGATGCTAAAAAGTTGCCATGACAACATTTGCAATTTTTGCAAATGTTGCATGCAACTTGACAACTTTGGATGCCCTTCATTCTAGGAGTGCGAAATCAATGTTGAAGGCCTGAAAACATGGGAGAGGCACCTTAAGATACCTTGTGGTTCATTTCCCAAGGTAGAGAGTATTGTATGTAAGTTTTTGGGGTGAAAGAATGGCACAAAATTCTGAATTCCCAGTATAGTCAACTTGTTTTGAGTGCTAATAGTGTTCTAATGGATTGAAAGGCTTAAACTAGTGTTTGATTTGTAGAATAGAGGTAGGAATAAGACTTTTTCTTTCAGTGAGCAAGTTGTTTAGAATAGATTAGAGTACATTTGTAAATTGTTTAAGTTTTAGGCTAGTTGCTGGTCTAGTTCAAAGTGGTTTTTAGTTTCAAGGCTCCCCCATGAAATCCAACCATAGGAAACTTCAAAAGTTGGATGAATGTGTTAGGGGAGCCCCTGTATAGTGTGAATATTCAAGTAGGACGTCATAGTAGTCAATTTGCAATTTTTAAGACCGTGCCGTAGGCGAGCTTAGACTGTCTGGCTAGGTCTATGGAAGTTGAAAATCTAAATGCAGAAGCAAGGGTGAGTGTGAATGAACTGAACCAAGAGAAGTTACAGAGTCATTAGGGTTCTATAGAGCCCTAGGTGTGAGCTAAGAGCTGACCAATCCATTTGAATAGATTTCTAGGTAGAAATCAGCCCACTGCTTCCTAGGAATCTAAATAGCCCTATTAGCCCTAAATTTCAGGACAGTGGTGTACGGAGAACTTGAGGACCTTAGACCTAGAAAATCTTTTGGGTTTTCGAAAAGGGTATCAGAATCTTAATTTAGAATTTGGGGTTGTTTGTGAGTTTTGGGAGAAAGTCCAGAAAAACCCTCTGGATAGGGCTAATTGGTCAATTAGGCCTACTAGAGTCCTATAAACAATGAATTAGGAACTCGATTGAATTGGGGTAGGAGACCTATTCAAATGGGAATGAATGGATGCAAAATGAGTGAACAAATGGTGGATAAGGCCCTTGTAGCATTGGAGTTGTGAAGGATTTATGCCTAGAATCCTTCAAGCAAAAGTGAAGCATTGAGACAAAACTAGTGATAGTTGTCCTTCAAGGTTGAACACAAGAAGACTAACTCTTGGAATGGAGTTAGGGTAGTCTAAGGCTTGGATTCTTGAGGCTATTGAGATCCTAGGAGAGTGATTAGGATCCCAAGAAGGTTGGACAAATAGAGTCCTTTGGTAACATGTGTGAGCACCCCTTAGAGAACTTATATCAACCTGGAGGAATTGACGCCAAGTTGAAATCTACAATTTGTTTCACAGTCAACTGAGCATAATCCACGACGTATCTCCACCTCGGTATGTACATCAATCCAAAGATCTTCTAGACAATGTATGTGCAAGAACTGCTTCCTCATCTTGTCATGCAATCCCCTCCAATCAAAACAACTCCTAGCTACAAACTTTTTCAGCATGATCCTTTGGAGTTCAAACTCCAAATTCTTTTCCTTAAGCACAGTGTTTATTGAATATCTTTCAATCTTCAATGGGTTTCGAGATGAGATCCCCACTCCGAGCTGGTGCAAACTAGACTAATAAACCTAGACTTCCATAAGTTGCCTTGCTAACTCCATGACTATGTTTTTATCAGTGGGGTACCTTGGCAACGTGTATGGCTCTCCATTGAAGTATCCAACTCGTAGATATGTGAAGTTGGGGAATTGTAAAAACATGCAACCATACTCATTAATCTTGATCTTGTTCCATGTCTTATTAGATACTCACTTATTCAGAAGCTCTTTATCAAACAAGCACATAAAATGCCCAAAGAAGGCATCCTGAACTCTTCTAAAGTGTATCTAACTTTGCTTCAAAGGCAATTGTTCCTAGTACTCCCACACATGAATTGTAGACCTATCATGTCTTGTTGATAAACCAAAAAAGGTGCCTAGAGCAGCGGCAATGTATACCATGTAGCAATTCATGTTGAACACACCAGTAGCTAGTACATTCACCAATTGCTCACATACAGAGTCACTCACCAATTCAGCCCAAAACACGTTCTTTTTTTACCGTATTATGATTGAGATGTACTTATACATCTAGGGTTCAAAGGTGTTTGAATCCTTGAGCCCTACCAAGTGACTAAGAAGTGTGATGAGATCATTGATTTCTTCTTGGAAATCACATATGCGTACTCCCTTAATAGGCCATTTGACAAGATTTGGTCTTTTGGTAATCAGCCAGTTGTCATTTACAAACTTAGTACAATATGGAGTATCCTCATTCTATCGCTCCGTGGCCTTATTCCTTGTGATATTCATAACAAATGGAGTGTGAGGAACATGAGATATTCGATCAATAGTCTCAGAATCAAGACTAATGATAGTATTGCCATCTTGGTCTTTAATGGTTCATGAAGCTGCATCAAAATATCTTGCACATGCAAGGATAAATTCTGGTTCATGAACTACCAAGGGGAAAGTGGACAAATGATGAATATGATTCCGCTTGATCCACACCATATCTTAAATAGCTGCAACATCAACTCTTGCAAGAAAGTCTTCAATGTTCATATGAGAAATATCAGTATCCTGTACTTCATCACAGTATGAGGTTACTTGTGATGAAGGGATGGAGTTATGATACTGATCATATTGGTACTTCATCTTCGTTTTGTCTTTGTCCTTTGCTGGAGTAAATTCTCTTGACATTGCAAAATGGTACGCCTACACAACTGTTACATGAAAATCCCATAAAATGACAACATCTTCATGTAAAGGATCCATAACAAGGTTTTGATGGATTTTGAACAAGGTATAAGTGCGGAAAATGGATAGAATATATGTAGACAAAGAATGAACAAATGGGTCAAGCTCAGAATGGTTAAACTATGATTAAAATAGCCTAAAACGGGTTTTTTAGGATGAATTACATATGCAACCAGCAAACTTGAATCTATGTGAACAAGAAGAAAAACGAATAACACATTGAGCACCTCATGTTTAAATAAGTGCAAAATGTGAGATTCTATTCAGCAAAAATGTTGGAAAGACTTCAACCATAGGGCAGCCATATGAAGGCACATGGAATGCATAATGGTGGGGTTTTGACTTGCATTCGCAAGTAAGGGAAAAGCAAAATTATCTTTCTCTTAAGAACGGGATTTTAAACCCGACTACATATGCAAGTAAGATGAGACCTTGCATATGCAACTTGGAGAAGAAGACATAAGATAGAATAAACAACTTCAAAAACAAAAAATATGCAAATCTGAAAATGGAAATGATAATGAGTTGCAAGAATATTCAGCATATATATACAAATGTTTTAGAGAAAATAACCAAGAATGAAAATTACCTCAACTCCACCAAATATTTAGAAAGACAAATCCTTGTCCAGATCTTGAGCAAATCTGAAAAGAATCCAAGAGATTTTCGAATTTTAGATTTGTCCAAAACCAAGACTTAAATAGATTTTTAAATCCTCTAACATGGTTTGAATTTGGACATGTGGATATGGTTAGAGAAATGCAATGCCCAAAATGTGGAACAAATTTTGACTTAGCAACTCCAAATGCAAAGACATAAAAATGGCATCTAGAGCATCAAAACAGCTTGCAAAATGATGATAAACAAGCTTGGAAATGAAAACTCTTACCTTAAAAAGCTTCTTGATGAGATTCAATGCAAAAACGCATCAAAATGGAGCATATACGTGGTGAAAATCATGCCCAAAATGGGTTGTTTTACTCAAAAGCATATGTTAAAGCTCCAAAAATCACCATCTATAATCTTGCAAGTTTAAACGCACTTTAAAAAGGCATTAACATACTAAGAAATGCATGTTTTTCTCCAAAAAATCGCCGTCTATAAAAGATAAGGCGTTTTCAAAGCAAAACGCATGTATGGGACTCATAGCATATTAAAAACACATGTATTTCCTTTTAAAAACATCATTCAGCCCTAGGTACAAGAAAAATTGCTTTTAGAAGGATATTAGTATGTCACAAAATACATGCATTCCTCTCAAAAATCACCGCCTAGGAGAAGTAGGATGTTTCTAAGTCAAAACGTGTTTCCACGAAAATATAGCATATTGAGAATTATCTGCATTTCCTTCCAAAATCATCACTTAACCCTAAGCACACATTTTAGATGAGCAAATACATGTTTGATATTCATGCATTCTCAAAGAAAATTGGCAATTATGATCTTTTAGAGGAAAACGCATAATGAAAGGTCAATAGCACATGTTTTAAAAAATGCATTCTTATTAAGAATTACCACTTATAAACTTGGGGCTTTTGTTAGTGTCAAATGCACTTTTTAAGGGCAAATGCATATTTTGAAATACATGTATTCTCTTGGAAAATCCTCACTTATGGTTATTTCATTTGCTAATGGAAAATGCATTTTTGGAGAACAAAAACATATGCCAAAGTGCATGTAATAGCATGAAATTCGCCACTTTTGCACTTATAGAAGAAAAAGCATTTTGGAAAGGCATTTATATGCATTCATAACATATGAAGTTGGCTTTAAAATTGCCATTTTTGCCATAAGTTTAGAGGAAAACATATTTTTTAATAAAAAACACATGTATTTCGGACCAAAATCTGAAAATCACCACTTTGAATTAAAATGAATAAAGAACTCATTTTAATTTTATATTTACATGTAAATGAGTTTCAAAAACCCACTTTAAATGGTGATTTAAAAACACATGCATTTAATTATTAAAAATGAACTTTAAGTTTAAACACAATCACATATGCAATCGCATTTAAAAAGCACACCGTTAATGATTCTGAGACTTAAAAATTATTGAAAGTGGATTTTCATGAACTATTTTGCATGTGGATACATAATTTATGAAATAAAAATCCCACTTACGCACTTAAGTTATCTCATGTAATTAGAATTAAAATTTACATAATTTTTAATAAAATAACACAAAAAATAATCTTGAAAAAGGCTTATTTCATAAAACATTAAAAACTATGGTCAAATCAACTCAGAATGAGTTGAAGTTTTAAAATGGACCACAAAATCCATTGTAAATATTAAATATATCTTTATATCTTGCAATTATCAATAAAAAGCCCACTTTTATGAGGTTTTTAATAATTAAAAATGCAACTGTCCTGATAAACCCCACTTTTTCCCTTATAACTTGAACTAGACAAATCCGATTTGGATCTAAGTTAGCTTGAATCGAGCGTAATTCCAAGGGCTATTCGCCGAAGGCAAAAATAAAAGCAAAAACTATTTACAACACAAAGAAAAACAAAGAAAAGACATGAAAGTTTACCAAAAATCAAGTGTTTGCAGTGCGAGAAAAAAAACTCTTACCAACAAACAATTGGGGATAATCTCAATGGAAAACCTTCAAAAGAGCACATAGACAAGACTACACAAAGAACAATTCAGAAATAATTAATTGTCTTGATGATGCCTCATCAATGCATTTAACAAAGAGGATGCATCTACAAATCCATGAGAAAAATTCGTAGGGTTACCTCAATTTTCTAATGTCGAAATTGAGCACAACAGCATACTTACTATAAAGAGCTTGAGGCTAAGATTGTAATTGATGGTATGAGGGTTGAAGAATAGCATTTTCACAAAATGGCGAGGGGGGAATAGTAGTCATTTCTGTGAAATGGGTTTGTGATTAGAACTTCATTAAAGCTACAAATTCATAGAAAATTTTGGAAATCACAAAACATCAAGAATGATCTTACATACTAGCACTGTTTCTATTTGAAACTAATAGATTTTCACTTAGAGTCGCCATGGTGTTTGATTGAAATGCCTCTAAAGGTTGTTGGCACTAAATTTAACACCCAAATTCTTAGAGAATGAATTTTGAATTGGCTCCCAGCGGACTTATGTAGTTGAATTTGTCCCATCGAACGTGCCAAAAATTGTTCACACAAAAGTTTGCACCCTTGCTTGAGAAACGACCCTCAAGCGACCTTGTGTAACACAAAAACAACCTCCAAGAGTAGGACTTGCGCTCTAAGGTTGAACCTCCGGAGAAGGTCGGCTTCCTTACAATCAAGATGCCCCTAAACTACTGCTTTGAGGGAAAAGGGAGAAGGATTGCATGAAAGTAAAATGCTGAAATGGAAAGGGGGTGATGCACCAAATTGAAACATGGTTACTACCTCTGCCTGTAGATGCACAAAAAACATCAATATAATACCCAACTACACAGATCTTAACTCCAATCTACCTTCCAAGAACTTGTATGCAGTTTAGAAACTAATTAGATGCTAAAAGGAAATGGATTTTCATTATACAGCAACTACCACAAGTGACCTTGTGTAACATGGTGTTAAATGTAAGGATCTCTGATAGAGAGAAACTATTATAGCAAATTTGCACAAATACAAATTACCTTACTTGTTATCTCAGACTGCTGAATGAATGATGCAGACCTTCTTTGAAAAGTAGTCAGTGTAATGCGATCTTCAAACTTGTACACCAATGGAGGATCGGTGACCTTGATTATATTAACTTGCAGAGAGAGAGCAATCGTTGGGACTTGTATGCCTTGTATTGATATGTTTTCCAACGACTGCTTGGCACACATATATATTCAAAAGGAGAGTCATGTCCCTGTAGAGACATGACTCTACGTGGCCAAAGGCCACGTATGGTCATGCCTTTACGTGGGCATGACTAATCATCAATTTCCATATTAACAAATGCAACGGTTAGTTTCTCATATTAATAAATGCAACTGTTAGCATCAACAAATGTAATCATTAGTAACTTGTTTCATTTGTTATTGGCGGCAAAGCAGATGAATATAAAGCCCCGATAGTAATAGTCTCTTCAAGACATGAGCCCAATAATGATGAAGTTATCTTGTGAACAAAATGTATATATATATATATATGTGTGTGTGTGTGTGTGTGTGTGTGTGTGTGTGTGTGTGTGTGTGTATATAGGTATATATATGTATATATTATCACCAGTAAAGAAATAGAGTTCATATAAATCATGACTAATATTACTTCAATTGATGCTATACATCAACACATGGAAACAACCTCCAAGAGTGGGACTTACGCTCTAAGGTTGAATCTCTAAAGAAGGTCGGCTTCCTTAAAATTAGGATGCACCTAAACTACTGCTTTGAGGGAAAGGGGAGAAGGATTGCATGAAAGTAAAATGTTGAAATGGAAAGAGGGCAATGCACCAAATTGAAACATCGTTGCAACCTTTGCCTGTAGATGCACAAAAAAATCTATAAAATACCCAACTATACAAATCTTAACTCCAATTTACCTTCCAAGAACTTGTATGAAGGTTAGAAACTAATCAGATTGAGAGGAAATGGATTTTACTATACAACAACTGTCACCATGTTAAACATGACACACGAATTGGAGAAAATAGAAAAGAAGCATTCAAAGTGAAGCAAGAAACATGCACATACTATTGAATGGAAAGAAGAGGTAAAAACAGAGAAATTTTATTAATGGAAGGCAAAAGGAATGCATTTATAGAGCACGAGACTGCTGCAAAATGCAAACAAAGAGGAACCCAGAAAAATAACTACAAGCTTTCCTTTATAGATCAAGCATAACTTAGATGAAGCATTAAAGTTCAAACTCCAACCACAGTGGAGTTAAAGTTGAAGAGAAGAAACAAATGAATATCAAAATAAAATTTGATCTTGAAGTTCAACTTGCCCATTTGAAGTGACAGGAAAAAGCCCAAAAGAATGCACCCAGCCATAAGAGGATAAATCCAAAAGATTTGATCCTTGCAAGTAATAAATAGGCATGGAGATGCATTGGCGTCAAGCAAACAAGGCCCCAAAAGTCACCCAACATTAAAGAATCGGCCTTGAAAATGTGTCATGGCTGCAACAAATCAAATCAAGGCACTGTCAAAATATCGGGATGGGATAACACCAAATGTCATACATCTATAGAGTTGACCCGTTGATCTTCACTAATTCGTAAGCAAAAATGTGTTTGTGAAAATGCAAAAGAAAAATTGGTCGTTGATCATTAAAAAAAGATGCACACCATTAACCTTGAGAAACGTGACATTAGCATGGCCCACAACACTTGTTGGCATAAAAAAAGCCCCAAACAAATCTGGCATGGCACCGTTTCCCATGAAAAAGTAGCAAAAAAGAGCGCGGGAAGGGATAACACGAAAACTTTACCCCCAACCACATGGCACAATTTCGGGCCTTTAAGCCTTGAGAAAAAGATGCAACACCATAACTCATCGGAATGATGACACATAGCAACAATGCAGGAAGGGTTAACACGAAATGTTAACTCAATGCCACCTGGCACAATTTCAAGACTTTAAGCCTAGGAAAACACTACAGCACCACTGCATGAATGGAATAAAGACACGTGGCAGTGAAAACATGGGAACAGCAAAGCTAACCCTCCACCATGTGGACCCAAGTCCATTAACTTGAAAAGATATCACTATACGTGAAAGCTAGGACACATAGGAACAGTGCAGATCTTTTACCATTAAGGAAAGCGGAAATGCCATATTTACACCAAAATGGTGACACGGGGCAACAATGCAGGAAGGATTAACACAAAATGTTAACCGTGAGTTTGGTGTGTTAACCCAATGCAAAGAATCCAACCCATTGAAAATCTCTTAGATTAGTTATCTATGATGGGCTGAATGGGGGCGAAAATAGCCAACAGTTATATATCTTTTATTTGGATATCTTACTTCAGATAAATACAAGTAATCATCAAACAAAAGTTCAGATTTGACTTCAACAAACATATCCTAATATCGGTCAAGGATTTTGGGAGCTTCAAACAAGTGTTGTTCCTAATCTTCCATGGTTTCAGGAACACCTTTGAAATAGAATCTGGCTTCTTCCTTTGGTAAGCATTTAGATCACTATTTCATGTTATCTCATCTAAATTCCTTTTCTCACTAGTGTCCATGGCAATCTGAACTCAAAATGTTGACTTTTAACTCTACAAGACAGCAAGATCAAGGCCCCAATACAACAACTGTAATGTCCCCATATTTTTAATCTATTTTCTGATTTTTTTGTATAATTCTCAGTTCTGCAAATTAAAATAAACTTGAAGACAATAAAAGAAAACGCTTGCTTAAACACTCAAACACATCACATAACAGATCTAAAACAGATATTATTAATTGACGCTGGTACAAACCCTAATTCATACCAAATATTCAGATTCAACCAAACACGAAAATAGAAACCCTCAAATGTCTGATTATATTAATATGCAATTGCCGGAAATTATTACAGGGCTACGAACACCGCTGATAGTGATGTTTGGCAGCCAGAACAACAATATTCAATCATTATTAATCTTCGGAATGAAGGCATTATGCTGGTTTGTAATGTACAAGGGCTGGAAGGATGCAAATCAGTGGCTGATATGGCTATGACAAAGTTGTAGATAATAGATTTTGATCATTAAAGATGATGCACACATTGTATGACTGAAAATTAGACTTATGATGTTGCTTTAGCAAAACAATATGTTAATGGCTATTATTGGAAACCTGTGTTCCAATGTCAAATCTGGTTGACATCTCCAAAGATTGATAAGCCAACAGCCCCAAAAGTTAAGTTCCATGCCTCTTGGTTCATTTCCCCTAAATTCGATCAACACTCATCCTCGTTATGTTTTGTAGTTGACTCAGCAAGAAAATCCCTTATTGAAGTCATCACATTTGACGGTAACCTTAGAGGTGTATAACTGAAAATTAGACTTATGATATTGGTTTAGCAAAACAATATCGTGATGGCTATTATTAGAAACCTGTGTTTCAATGTCAAATATGTTTTGACACCTCCAAAGATTGATAAGGCAGCAGCAGGGTTTGCCAAAATAGTGTCTTCAAAGTTCAAATCTAGCTAACAATAATGCTAATCTGCTCAAAAAAATTCTAACATTTAGAAATCTCCCAAAATGATGTGTCAACAGGTCAGCAGCATTTGTTTGCAAAAAATTTGCCCTATTGCTGGAATCTTACATGAAATCTCGAAGATCCAAAATCAGCAACAAACACCGTAGTGCACTTTAGCACCACTCTAGCGAATTGAAAAGTCTTCAAATCCTCCACAAATCAGCAGCATTGTGATTATTGATTAGAACCATACCAGACTGGAAAAAAGCATTTTCATCCTCTCAAACCCCTAATGAACACATGGGTTTTCATCCATGGATGCCCTAAATTAAAGAAACTTCTCAAATCTGAAAATTGGATGCAAATGTAGAACTCCTATGATCCTCAAATGGAGATAGGCACCTCCTTGGTATACCTTTCTGAATCAGGCCCTTGGGTCCTAAATAACTTTCCTAGTATTTAAAATACTTTTATAATTTATTTTTGTTTGAAGAAAATAATTAGTTTACTACTTAGGGCTTAAAAGCATCTTTTTATTTTAATTGTGATTATATTATTAAATTTTAGTCCAAAGAAGGGGACATGACATAGCTAAACAAGATTTTGCACAACTTTTCATACAAACTTAGGAAGGATCTCATCCAGAGAGTAAAAATAAGTTGTAACGAAGGAGCTTTAATGGAAGTGCAGGGTACTAATTTCTTATAAGCTACAACTATTTACTTAAGGTTATCATTAGTACCCAAAAAAATACTAAATCAGTTTATCCCATTACTAGCTTGTTTATCGGGTATCTATTATGCAGATATTTTCATATGTACTGCCAAAATGCCAATCAAACTCTGAATGGAAGAAAAATTACCCCTGGGTTGCTGCAGAAAGGCCCTTGCAAATTTATTAGTGAAACCCGAGGAATTGCACTGCCCAAAAAACCTCGAAGTACCCATCCCTGGTTCATTCCCACACCAAGTACTAGGAGTACCCAAGTACCCCTAGCTCCGCCATTCCACAACCACGTCGTGCCAGAATGGGTACTTGAATTTTCTATTCGAATCTTGATTTTTGAATGTTACTATTGGGTATTACTATGGTACTATGCTGAATGTTCAATGTGTTGGTGTAATTAAATATTCACTAATTACACTTACTTAAGCTTACTTAGGACAACGCACTGCATAGTAGTTTGTGATTAAGACACTTGGGAGTTTACAATTAAACACATGGTGTAGGAGAATTCCACTCTGGGTGGTTATAGTTGTTATCTCATTCCACCTTTAGTATACTTATCACATTATCATCCTCATCATCGCACATACTTCATTTCATAATGGAGGATGATCCACCTTTCGTGAACATGTGATTCCACCTTGTGTGGGTGATAGCTTATCTTCTCCTTATAATTGTCTCTTATCGCCTCTCCTATATAAGGAGGCCTATTATGTACATTTCAAATCAATCCATTGGATGTCAATCAAGTCCATTATCAATAATAGCATTCTTGCATCTTCATGCAATTGTCTTGCCATTCTCTTGTGGAAGTTATCTTGGTCTTTCATTTGATCCTGGGGGTGTTGTAGAGTTACCTAAAACTCTAACATGGTATCAGAGCTCTCATGGTGTGAAGTCTTCTTCTCAAGAAGTGCAATCTTGGCCTGACTCATTATTGGTGCAGCATTTGGCAATTTGGACATCACAATTTGGAGGAGATTTTGAGAGTCCTATTTTGTAGCCTTCTATTGCAAGTGAAAATTGGAGCTTGTTGGTGCAAATTAGAGGTTGGCATCATATAGAGGAGGTCCATAAACCCCTAAATCGAATTTTGTTTCTTCCAAATCGGACATCTAAGGCCAAATCTAGAGCCATTTGATTTTTGAAGGTGTGGCGGCGACAATTCAAAAAAAAAATTTCAAAGGCGATTTTCAAACAGCGATATCTCACTCATACGGACTCTTTTTTCCAAGCAATTTTTTTTTTTTCGGAGTAGAATTTTACAATCTACACAGTGGTGCAAGTGATTTTGGATCTCTGTCTCTGAATTTTTCTGAAAATCGCAAATCCCATTTTTTGCAACTTTCAAGGCTCTATTTGGGCACATTTAGTAACATTTTCAGGTGCAATTTTTTTTTGAAAGTGCATGATTTTTCCTCTACTTTCTAGATCTGTAATCAGATTTCAATGATTTGGAGTGGACATATCACTTTCAGAAATAGGTCTTTTTTGGCTATATTTGCACTTGGTAGATACTTAGATTGCAATTTTCCCATATAACTATCATGAATGGAAACAAGCAGTTTCTGATTAGTTGATGAGCATTGGATTGCTTAGAATGATTCTTGGACAGGATCTAGAACCAGCTACAGGTGTTGCAGAAAGAAGGAAATGGTTTGATAGAAGGGATAAAGCACTTGGCTCTCTTAGATCTACCATCTCCAATGATTTGTTATATCATATTGCATCTTGCACACATCCTCATGATGCTTGGACTACATTGGAAGGAATCTTTGATAAACCTAATAGAATAAGAAAATTCAAATTGGAGAATGAGCTTATAGGTCTAAATCCTTGTGATTTTGACAAAATTCAAGACTTTTTCTCTAAGTTCAATTCCATTAGATTGGAGCTTTCTAATTGTAGCATTACTAAAAATGATAAGCAATTGATATTATCTATTCTTTCCAAGCTAGGTCCTGAATATTCAATCTTTGTTTCCACATTCTATGCTACTACGGATGGCTCTTGGTAGTGCATAAAAGATGCTTTCTCTTGATGAATTTGCAGCTCAGCTCATAAAGGAACAAGCAAAGTTAGCATACATAGGTCAATTGAAGCCTTTAAAGCATCAAGCATTGGCTGCAAATGAGTCCTCTCCAAAGGCTCCCAAAGGAAAGGGAAACAAACAACACAAGGATCCTAAGCAACATGAAAAAGGTGATGACTCTCCTTCACAACATAATATTGAATCCAAGTCCTCTTCAAGAGAGGAATTATCAAGAAGAAAGAGAGATAAATGTGCTTATTGCAAAAAGTTAAGACATGATGAGCATAAATGTTTCCATAAGAAGATTGATGAGCTTACTCACATTCTTCAAAAGAACAATATCCAGTTGCCCTCATCAATGTCTTCTTCTTCTCAATATTAGGCAGCTGCTACATCTACATCATCATCTAGAAGCAAAGGACAAGCACTCATTGCTTCCATACATCCTGAGCAAGGTAAATGGCTTCTTGATTTAGGTGCATCACATCATATGACATCTTCTATGGATATGTTTTCTTCTATTGAGCCTTGTACTTCTCCACCTATATTGATGGGTAATAATACATACATGAAGGTTTGTGGGAAAGGTCTTATTCCTATGGGAGAGGGTACACTTAATGATGTTCTTTGTGTACCATCTTTGACCACTAATCTCCTTTCCATTTACCAAATTACTCATGGAGCACAAGGTAAAATTGTTGAGTTCACTCCTGATTATGTCTATATTAGGGACATGGAGACTTGAGATGTCATAGCTATGGGAGTTGTTGATCATACATCGCACTTGTATTCTTTTGCACATTTTGTTGATAATGATGATGATATTCATGATGTACCTAACCCTTTATCAAGGGTGAATAATTCATGTGAGGAGAACATTGGACACTTGAATCATTTTGTTCTTGAGACAAGTGTTGAACTTCCTACTCCTCCACCTCCTGCTTCTTTAGACATGAGTTCTACTATTCAGCGGGATGATCTTTATGCTTTAGATCTTGCAGTGTGGGATGAATTCCTAGATGCTCTTCAGATGAGTCTCATAATGCAGATTTGGTTAATACATCTGAGGAGGTTTCTCTTCGAGATACTTCTTCACCTTCTTTGGAGATTGGATTTCCGAACTCTTCATGCTCTCTTGCTTTTTCACATCTCATAAGTCATCTTGATGGTGTGATAGAATCTTTGAGCTTGGAGACACCTATTCAGTCTTCAAAGATGCATACATGGAGAACTTCTTCCTCCTTCCTCACTTTTTACATGGAGTGGCTTCTTCATCTTTTGATGTATTTATCTCTTCCTAAGGAGAGACATGTTTCTTGTAGGCATTGGATTATATTTTGCTTGCAGGTACTCTTCATCTACATTGGAGCTTCTTCATTATGGGGGGGGATATCATGTCTCCTTATTTCCTTCCTATGGGAGGATCATTCTTTGTATATACATGATGTATGCAATTTTCGGGGGGTCTTAAGTACTCCATCCATCCATGCATCTTGTTTTTATCTCTCTTTTTGGAGGAGGGTTTTCCCCATGAGGTTTTCTCTCTTTCTCCACTTTATGAGAGATTACATTTCATGTATTGCAATGCATATTGTCCATGGGTACCTAAAATGGCCTAGTAGCTGGGACCCATCTTGCATTGTGAGTTTAAGTGCATTCCCTTAAGTTGCACTTAAGGGGGGGTGTTGGTGTAATTAAATATTCACTAATTACACTTACTTATGCTTACTTAGGATAATGCATTGCATAGTAGTTTGTGATTGAGACACTTGGGAGTTTGCACCTCAATTAAACACATGGTTTAGGAGAATTCCACTCTAGCTGGTCATAGTTGTTATCTCATTCCACCTTTAATGTACTTATCACATTATCATCCTCATCATCGCACATACTTCATTTCATAATGGAGGATGATCCACCTATCGTGGACATGTGATTCCACCTTGTGTTCATGATAGCTTATCTTCTCCTTATCATTGTCTCTTCTCGCCTCTCCTATATAAGGAGGCCAATCATGTATATTTCAAATCAATCTATTGGATGTCAATCAAGTCCATTATCAATAACAGCATTCTTGCATCTTCATGCAATTGTCTTGCCATTCTCTTGTGGAAGTTACCTTGGTCTTTCATTTGATCCTGGGGGTGTTGTAGAGTCACCTAAAACTCTAACACAATGGTTCTTATTTGTGCTGCAATTTTGCCATGTTCAAGTATTTCAATTTGGTATGTTATACTGAAACATCATTTCATAACTAGCATTCCAAGTTCTATATGTATAGTATACAGCACCCCTCCCCGCCACCATCCCCTTTCCATCCCGAAATTGAGGCCCTTTGTCCCTCCGTCTTAGAAACTCGCCCAATGTACCCAAGCGCTGGTGTTACACTGAATTTTATGGTCGTCAAACCAAAAAATAGGATAGAGAATTGAATATAGAAAAGTGAAAACAAATACTATTTATTTACACTAGATTCAATTCTAGGTCCACAATATAAAACAGGTAGTAAACACATTATAGCTAGTATAGAATGGCAAAATAGCCATAGGTTGTAAGAACATTATGCAGTACGTGCAAATCTATTAGCGTGCAAGTTGCAAACATATGCAAACTTACATAGCTCAATGGACTTTAATTTCATTAACATATTCGCATACTGCCCCTTAAGATTTACCTCTCCAAAAAATGCCTAGTAAGTCTCCCACTCATAAATCAATAAAAGTAGAAAAAATACAAACCTTTGCAGGTGGCACAGCATCAAAGACATAAACCTTGCCCTGATAGGAAAGTGTGAGTTGATTTGTTCCCTGTGTGTAAGAAGGGGCAATCAGCTGTTGTTCTGGTAGATTAACTCCATCTGATTGAGCATGTGTTTCATCCATGAAATTGCTTTCATGATCCCCTCTGTCTAATTGCTCCAGAATACAATCACCATTATTCTGACACAATGGATGCTCCTGAACATGCATGTAACGAATGCTGCAGTCTACTCCATGATATTGTGCCTCAGGATGTACATCAAAATCTACCTCAGTTTTTGGAACCTGCGTTAGAACCTCCTGCACATGAGCATGATGAACTTGTGAATTATTAGAAAGGACAGATTTCTGCTCGGAGTAGAAACCATGATGCTGATGGCTGAGGTTTGGAATAAGCTAAAATAATGTTTGGTAAGTCTCTGGATCATAAATCAATCAAAGTAGAGAAATATAAACCTTTTCAGGTGGCACAATATCAAAGACAAACCTCGCCCTCATATGAAAGTGTGAATTGCTTTGATACCTGAGTGTGAGAAGGGGCAACCGACTGTTGTTCTGGTAGTTTATCTCCATCTGATTGAATATTTGCTTCATCTGTGCAATTGTTGTCCTGATCTCCTTTATCTGATTCCTCTATAATAACATCACCATTCCTATGACACAATGGGTTCTCCTGAACAGGCATGCTGTGAATGTTGTAGTCCACTCTACGGTACTGTGATTCAGGATGTTCATCTACCTCAACTTTTGGATCCCTAAGCAAAATCTCATGCACAGGGGCATGATGAACTTTTGAATTATCAGAACGGCCAGGATTCTTCTCCAAGTAGAAACCATGATGCTGATGGTTGTTGTGAGCTGGCATGATCTGAAGAAAATGATTAGTAAGTTTCTCTGTCATAAATCGAACGAAGTGGAAAAAATAAACCTTTTCAGGTGACAGAGTATCAAAGACATAAACCTTGCCCTGATACAAAAGTCGGTTATTTCCCTGTGTATGAGAAGGGGCAATCAGCCGTTGTTCTGGTAAATTCTCTCCATCTGATCCAACATTTGTGTCATTCATGGAATTGTTCTCCTGGTCCCCTTCATCTTGTCTCTCCAGAATACCATCACCATTACTGTGCTGCAACGGATACTCCTGAGCATGCATGCAATGTATGTCCAGATGACTGCAGTCTACTCCATGAAACTGTGCTTGAGGATGTAGATCAAAATCTTCCTCAGTTTTGGGTACCTGCATCAGAATCTCATGCACATGGGCATGGTGAACTTGTGAATTATCAGAACGGACAGCTTTCTGCTCTGTGTAGAAACCATGATGCTGATGGTCGTGGTTTGGGATTATCTGAAAAAATACATAGTAAGCCTCTAAGTCATAAATCAAACAAAGTAAAAAAAAAAACTTTTCAGGTGGCACAGTATCGAAGACATAAACCTCGCTCTGATATGAAAGTGTGAGTTGATTTGTTCCCTGAGTGTGAGAAGGGGCAATCGGCTGTTGTTCTGGTAGACTAATTCCATCTGATTGAACATTTGCTTCATCCTCACAATTGTTATCTCGAACCCCTTCATCGAGATCTTCCTGAATACCATCACCGTTACTATGACACAATGGATGCTCCTGAACATGCACGCAAAGATTGTCCAGATGATTGCAGTCTACTCCATGATACTGTGGTTCGGGATGTATATTAAAATCTACCTCAGCTTTTGGGACCCGCATTAGAATCTCATTGACATGGGCATGGTGAACTTGTGAATCATCAGAATGGACAGGTTTCTGCCCTGAGTAGAAACCATGATGCTGATCATTGTGGTTTGGAATGATCTGAAAAATTAATTAGTAAGTCTATGAGTCATAAATCAATCAAAGCCAAAAAATAAACCTTTTGAGGTAGAAGACATAAACCTTTCTCTGACATAAAAGTGTGAGTTTATTTGTTCCCTGTGTGTGAGAAGGAGCAATCGGCTGTTGTTCTAGTAGATTCCCTCTGTCTGATCGAACATTTGCTTCATCCGTGCAATTGTTCTCCGGATCCACTTCATCCAATTCCTCCAGAATACCATCACCAATAGTATGCCTCAATGGATTCCCTTGAAAGTGCATGCAATGAATATCCAGAAAACTGCAGTCTACTCCACAATACTGCTCTTCAGGATGTGCATCATAATCTGCCTCAGTTTTTGGGACCCGCATTAGAATCTCATGCACATGACTGTGATGAGCTTGTGAATTATCAGAACAGACAAGTTTCTGCTCCGAGTACAAACCATGATGCTGATGGTTGTGGTTTAGAACAATTTGAAAAAATGATTAGCAAGTCTCTGAGTCATAAATCAATCTAAGTGGAAAAAATAAACATTTTTTAGGTGGCACAGTATCAAAGACATAAACCTCACCCTGATAGGAAAGTATGAATTGATTTGTTACCTGAGTTTGAGAAGAGGCAATTAGCTGTTTTTCTGGCAGAATACCTCCATCCAATCGAACATTTGCTTCACCTGTGCAATTTTTCTCCTGACCCCCTTCATCCGGATCCTCCAGAATACCATGACCATTACTATGACGCAATTGATGCTCCTGAACAGGCATGCAATAAATGTCCCTATGACTGCTGTCTACTCCATGAGACGGTGCTTCAGGATGCACATCCAAATCTACCTCAGCTTTTGGGACCCGCATCAGAATACCATGCACGTGGGCATGATGAACTTGTGAATTATCAGAACAGACAGGTTTCTGCTCTGAGTAGAAATCATGATGCTGAAGGTTGTGGTTTGGAATGATCTGAGAAACTTGATCAAGATTGTCAGTATCTGACATTTTTTTCCCAAATGACTTGCAGACAAACATGTCGTAGTGTGATTTGAAACGTTGATGGTAATAATTTTAACACAATCTAATCCAAAAGCCAATCACTGTAATTGTAATGGATAGTAGAAACTATATCTCTCTGATGTTGTAGTGTATTGTGAGCATTATCCACAAATAAAGGCTATAGAATCAAGAACTCCGCAGTGAAATCCAGTGTCCATCCCATGCACTATTGAGATTTGACAAGATCTGTAACATAGAAATACTTTGTTTTATGCACTCATTTCAAAACAACACAATGCTAGCAAGGGTTTGTAAAAACCTGAAATGAGCTTATCAAATAAACCATAAACAGGGAACAAGTCCACTTTTATCTGTACATGATAGAGAAAACAAAAAGTGCCTATAAACTATGGTTTTTCCACATCCTGGAAAATACAAGCCTAAGCATTTGAATGAGCAATAAAAGAAAGCACTCTAAATATCTCGAATCGTGATCTGTGTCTTCAAAAGCCTTTGTGATGGATGAATAAGCTCTACAAAAGCTCACCTACAAAATTATACCAAAATTTAAATTTAAAACACCAATTTACTTGCAAACATGTTGTTGCTGTTGTTGCTCAACATATTGTAAAATCCACAATTAAACATTTAACTGCACAGGTACAGAAATAATAGCAGAAATCTACAATTGATCTGCATCTTTTACGTGCTCTGGTGATGAAGTAAGAAGCTCTCTAATATCTTACTTTGGCAGAAAACTTCCAAAGCAATAATATCCCAAAATTCAAATTTAAAAACCAAATTTGAATTTTCCAAAGAAATTATCAAATGTTGCACGTGTGATTAAGTCTAGAACATATAAACACGGAGTGAACAAAATATATATCTGTATATAGATTAAAATATATTAATAGACCAAAACTTGATTTCAAAAAAATAAAAATAATACCCAAATAAATATTCCTATCTAACATAAGCTTAGAAAGAAAAAAAATTAACTTCAAAATAAGCTCACAAAAATATTACATGTACATCCAGACTCCAAATTCAAACGAGAAACAGGATCAACCAATAATTTAACTCTAATACTCATCATAGACCTGACATTAATTGTTATGAGCCAAAACTAATCATATATCAAATAAAATATCGAAACTTGTTCAAAATTGAGAAGTTGAGTGAAACCTATTTCTCAATGATAGAATTTGAACACGATTGAAAAGTTGATTGATATGATATGATATGATAGATTTTAATGACCTCCACAAGGCTAAAGTAGCCTATGGGACCTACACGATCAGCCCCCAAGGCAGGAGCAGAACTAATCTAGCTGCAAAGTTTTGGTTAACTTGTCTCTCCTTCTCTGAAGTTTGATAATCAGAGCCGCTGTTCTCTTCACTTGATCTTCCTCGAATAAGTAGTTGAAGTCCTTGTTCTGTAATATCTCTGTATAACCAGATCCGATGTCACTGTATGCCAGGCAATCCTTGACAACGTGCTGCTCCGTCTCTGCTGCTCCCATATTACAAAATGCGCAAATAGGAAAAATAAGCAGAAAAATAGAAAATGCATTTTTCCCAGGCACAAGGGATTACCAGCAAACTTAAATTTTACCAAGAAGAGTTTTAAAAAAAACTAAGTGACTCCTGGGTAAGTTTTAGGTTTCTGATGGCTGGATAGACGTTTCCTAATAGATTCCACTTCTTTCCCTCCGGGAAAGCCTATCACTATTTTGGTCAGTGTTTTTGTTCCAGGTTCACAGCGTGTTTCCAGGTTTTGTAGGAGATATAAGTGATTTGCATAACGTTAACAAGGATTATTCTGGATCAGTTCGTGTAACTGTGGTTTCTATAACACTGAGCAACTGGCAAGTGGGCTTTTGAGTACGGCAAGGTTGTGATTGTGGGAAGTCCCCATCACATCTCCCATTTGCCCATTTGGTAGGTCCTTGTGAAGATGCCAGCTGAGTGTAATAAGGAAAACACACATGCTTATCCTACTAGACATTCTTGTACAATCTCCTATTCCATGGAGACTCTTGTATTATTATTGGTATCTGAAAATTCTGATGAATCTTTTGTTATATGGCTTTCACCATCACAGACCTAGTTTGCCAGAGCCACTCTTGGGTCTATCAAAATTGGTTACCCTTTATTTCAAAAACTGCCCAAAAAAACCACTAGCACTGGAGTTTTTCGCTATTTCTTCTGTGCTCGATCAGGGTAACTCCTAGCTTAGGACCCGTGGTTTTGGTGGAAGGCAGACTTATTGTTGAAGTTGTCAAACCCGGTTTTCAACCCTCTTTCGAAATGGTTAGTTATGCTTCCTATGTGGCTAAGATTACCCTATCTTACATAACATTTTTTAATAGATTCTTTTTTAAAATCCATTAGCAATACTCTCAGTTCTGTCTCCAAAAAACAATGCTTTTTCACATACTAACTTCACCCGCATCCCAAGTTAAAATGGATATCTCTAAGGTACCAGCTGAATTTCGCTTCAAATGGAAGACTGAATCTAGAAAAGATTATGTAAAGTTGGTTTTTTCGGTGTTGTAAGTGTTTTTGTTTGGGCCATTTGGCGGACGGATGATCACTAGCAAGGTGGAAACCTTGCCCTTGGGCTTCGTGTGGAAGGAAGCAAATACTTCTCATTTATCGGTTTAAAATTGGTATTAGGGATTCATTGAAGTCCACTCAAGGTCTCTATTTGGAATCCCTTCTCCCGTGTCTGCTACCACCTTTGAACCCTTCATTCTCCTAGGCTTGCTGATGCGATCTCTCTGAAGGCTTCTTCTCTTCGATCAGCTACTTCTGTGTTTCTCTCTTCGGGTTGAGCTTGCCAAACTCCATTGCCTTTGGCAGAGCTTTCTTCGGCGGCTTCGAATACATCTCTTGATTGGACGACATTCAACGGTTGCTATTGTAATTCCTCCTGCTCTTCTGCGTTCAACTCAGCCAAATCTTTGCGCCGTAGTAGGGCTGCACTCGGATCAAGAAGTTTAGACACGAGTTTCATATAAAAAAGGAGGATCCCACTCAATTAGTTCTGAAGTATTAGGCGATAAGGCAAATGAGTAAGCCCGTGATGATCCTCCCAGGCAACATCCTTTCATGGGCTGTTGTGCAGCATTTTGAACATCATTTATGTATTTTGGTTCTCTTTGATCGTTTCACTGGCGGCTGCCCCTTAACGGATCCCTGTAAAATTATCTTTAAAAGAATAGAAAACGCACGAAATTGGAAAACAGAGTGAAACCCATTTCCCAACAACTGACAATGCACCGAATTTCCCCGGGATTATCTCAAAACTAGACTTCACACTCACAATGTACCCTCAATTGTATTTCTGAAGCAACCAAAAAGTTTACATGCATCATAAAAGCCCCCAAACATGAACAAATTGATTGATTATGCCACGCCAATATAAAGCGAAGGAAAGTGCAAAGTGAAGCTCAGAAGGCATTCCGAGTTTTCAAAATGACCAAGGCTGATAGTTTTTTGGTTTATTAAAAGACACGATAAAACCTTGACCAGATACAACACTTTCAATTATCGTGTGCTCTTACTGAAATTACTTTTAATTGGCAAATCCGTCCTAGATGAAGCGAAAAGAACGATGCAAATACTGAGAAAACGAAAAATTAGCCTATCAATGCGAGTTAATGATAAATTCACATACAATGACGAGGTAAACTAAATCTGAAGAAAGAATTTGAGATTTTGTCGTCCTTGCCTGGGAACGTTAAATTGCAGCAATTCAAAAGCCTGTGCGGAATATCAGCGTCCTGAGAAAAAGCCGCTCCAAAAGTCAACCTCCTCAGAAAAAGCCACTCCAAAAAGTCAAATGTGTTTTTTTTTTTTTTTTTTCTTAAATGTTCACAGCTTAAATTAAAACTGGTCAATTAGCTCTCATCACCTCAGATGTGAAATGGGTCCATGGAATAAGAAAACAAGATGCACCTAATGTGACATGAGGGTTATTGAGACGAATCACTATTTGGTCATGAGATGTTCGCATACAATGACACCAGACTTGAGTTTATAGAGATTTTAGAAGACTCTAATTTGAACTATACATATATAAGGAAAAACAACAATTAGACAACACGACAAACCTAATTATCAAAATCCATGGACAAAGAGGAGTTAGTCGAGAGGTTACAACTTGCTTAGATTATGTTTCTCTTTTTTAGGGATGTGTGCTAGCTTGTCAAAACCATGGACTACTTTGACCAAATGGATGTCCCTAAAATCTTTCATTCATTCATGCATTGGTTCACATTTTTTTATTAAACATTGCTAAATGATTGTTTGGTCCTCTTTACTATCTTCATTCATAACCTTGTTGTACTTTTTATCTTAACTAGAATATTAATGTGAATGGGAGAAAATATCCACCAAATTAACATGTTTTCCACCAAACTATCATGTTTCCATTCAAAAACTAAGTAGGAAAAATGTTTTAATATTGTGTTTGCTAGATTCTATAAAATTTATTTGTAAAGACAATTCAATAATTAAATAGATTTACAAATTAATGCATTAAAAATTAATAACTTTCTTATTCATAAACTCTAAAACATAAAATAAGCAAAGTTATATTATTATAACATTTATCAAAAAATTTAATCTATTATTCTTCTATCCTTAAGATCTTGTATGAAATGATATTTGCTAACATTGTATTCATCACGTTCACAAAGTGAATGACATAGAAAAAGAGATAGAGTATAGTTGATGATTGACATTTTTAATTATTTCTTTCTTTCTTCTTCTTCTCTTGTTCAAGGGGTTAATGATCAATATTATTGCAAGAAAAAATATTAATTAGTATTATTGTTAGAAGATTATTTTAAATCTTTTTCACAAAATATAAGTTCTTACATTTTAGAGTTGCATTCTATTTATCAAAGTAAACTTTTAATGCATATTCATGAATTTATATTCTGTGGTCATTTTTCTCTTATTTCAAATATATAACTACAAAAATATGTCATGAATGTGTATTTCTTTGATTTACAAGTAAATAAAAGGAATATATATATTCTTGAGAAATTTATATTTTATATTTTTAAAATAAGAAAAAATACCACAAAATCATAAGATATAAATCTTATGATGGTTTCTTCCATTTTCTTATATTTTGTGGTATGTTTTCTTATTTTAAAAATATGAAATGTAATTCTCTAAAGAATATGTATTCCTTTTATTTACAACTAATAAATATGCTAATGTTGTTATTTATATATTAAAAAGAAGGAAGTCCCCTCTATGGCACCTGACCCTCGCAAAATAGGTAAGAATGATTAGGATTGTGCATTGATTTTAATGAGATGAGACTAAATGGCAGGTAACCAAGTTTATTTATTTTAAAATTTTGAAATTTTTTTATATATTTTTACTATATTTATCAAAGTAAGATTCTAATACATGGTTTCTTCCTTATGAGCTTAAACTTTTAAGTTTAGCTACATTGAGTAAAATAAATAGGAAGCCCCACTCCAAGAGACCCCACCCTAATGTAATAGTTAAGAATGACTAGGATTAGGTGTTGATTTTAATGAGATGAGATTAAATGGTACTTAACCAAGTTTATTTATTTTAAAATTTGTTTTATATATATGTGTACTCTATTTATCATAAACTTATAATGTATAGTTTCTTCCATTAACTTATATTTTATAGTCATTTTATAAAAATATGTCATGAATATATATTTCTTTGATTAACAACTAAATCAAAGTAAAAATGTAATAGATAAATTTCTTTCATTTTCTTATATTTTGTAGTTTTTTTTTTCTTATTTCAAAATCATAAAGTGCAAATCACTCAATATGTATTCCTTTTATTTACAACTAATAAATATTCTAATGTTGCTATTTATTAAAAAAAATACTATCAAAATTCAAATAGTAAGATCTTAATGATTTTGTTTGTATTCCAACTTTCTTATGAGCTTAGACTTTTAAGTGGAGCTACATTTAATGAAAAAATTTAGTAAGCCCCCCTCCATCAGACCCCACGACAATAGAATAGGTAAGAATGACTAAGATGACATAAGGATTACATAGAGATGTTGAGTTTTGGTAATATGTTTGTGAATTCATTGAGCTTAGGCATGTTGTAAGATGTGAATCAAAAAGGTGAACTAAGAGGAGAATAACATTTATTACATGTCTACAAATTGAGAATTAAGACTAGAGAGATAAGGATCGTAACTTAATTAAATAAAAGAGTAGAAAATAAATAAATAAAATATATTTATTTATTTATTATTTGTTTATTTAGTAATGAATAAGATAAATAAATAAATAATTATATAACTAATAGAAGAAGCTAAGGAGTTTATTTAATAAGATTTTACAATAAAATTAATTCATAGAGGTATTAGGATTTCATTCTTGAACATATAAACTTAGCCATGTAATACAGCGATAAAATTAGACTATGAGATACAAAAGAAAAAGTCATAGAGTCAATAATACAAGTCAAAGTTTTCAACAATTCTAAAATTTGTCGCAGGGACAAACTCAATCCTATTAAAGATAAGTCTTGTTTGATCTAGGGGGGTCAGTGGTGGAGGATTTGATAGAAGGAAGAAAGGAGAAGGGTAGTACGTAAGAAGAGGGAAAAGAGGAGTGACCACAATAAGAGATCTATGTGTAGGTGTATTGAGGTTGAATTTTAAACAACCAAATAGGAGATAAGTGATGAATTTTAAATCCAATCGTGGGGGCAAGGATTTCTTTTGAAAATGCAATTAGTCAAATTCTAGGAGTTGTTGGTCGTTTGGCTAGAGGATAATATGGATATACTTTAGTGTTTCCATTTATGGCAACATATAACCTATATTAATTCAGCAAGATATGAAGACATGTATTTGGTAAGAAGACTTAGAAAGTTGTCTAAGTGTTATGAAGATTAACTACCAGCAGGCACCTTTTTTGTTAGCGCACTTCACTGATAGCATTTTGGCACGTGCGCACCTAAGAGAAGGTAGTATAGGGTATGAGGATTCTATATTTGACAGTGCATGTCATTATGAATTGTATGACCAGAGATATCATCGATTTATCAATTACAAGTTTACACATACAGAACAGGACAAAGTTGAGAGAATGATTAATAGTGTTAAGGAATTATTTTGGTTGACCAAAATAATTACTTAACTATTATGGGACAACATCCTAGATGTTAACCCTAACTTAGCATGAAGTGATTTTATGTTTTGGGAAGCATACAAGAACGTTGAAGGGTGGTTGGATGGTATAATTGGGTATAAAGGAAAGAGTTTTGTATGTGAAGTTGTGTCATGATTATGTCATTGTATTATGATTATTGTACAATGTGAACTTTATGTTATAGTAGAGAAAAGACAGTACATGCAAAGTGTTGTAAAGAGAGCTAGCAAAGACAAATTGGATATTGAAGCTATTAGCTCAGTAAGAAATATTTTTGTATCTAAACCTTTGGTATAAAGATTGCATTATTATGTATGCATGTTTGAGTAGTGGACTCAACTTGCTACATTTGTAATTGTAATACCAACTCCTAATAGGGTTGAGGCTTCTAACAAGGACATATACACTATATGGATGTAATAGACTCCTAATAGGATCAATATCTTTCACACATTAAAGTACACTAGGAGTGCCTATATATGAAGGCCTCTAAGATACATCGAGAATGTCTAAGAATTAGCTACATGATAACCATGCACATGTCCACCATATATGGGTTATCCTCCATTAAGCATGTAAGTAAGTGTGATGATGAGAGGATAAGCCTACAAGGGTGTAACACACAAATCAGTGTTGTAGACAACATGTGCTAAAATAGAGTTGCATACTTCTATGTTGTCAACATGACAACTCAAAAAGGTGCGCCAACTACTAAGTGTCTCACAAAATAAAATAATAAAATAATGCAATATAATAAAATAATGCATTAACCTAAGTAAACTTAAGTAAGTGTAAATAGTAAATACGTATTTACACCAACACTATTATTTTTTTTTTTTTCCATACAAAGATCTACGAATGTTTGGTCTTTTATTTTTCTCTTTGCCCAAGAATCTATGGCGAGGGAAATATCTTCAAACTTTCTCCTTTCTTAGTTACTTATAGAGCAATTAACTTTATCTTCAAGCTCTAAAACACATTGCTAACCCAATCTATTCAACTATTTCTATATTTTCCACCTCTATCTCCCCTTTTTATGTGAGAATTTCTATCTTATCAAGATATTTGAGATTATTGTCCATGTCCATTAAATTTTTAGCTTCTACTCCAGGTTTTCCATAAAAGAAACCATCTTCTACTCCTACGAGGGAACTAATGTTTCTCCAATCTTTTGTTAAACTTCTATTTGGACATCTCGTAGGTTTATGATTTATTGAGTTGGAGGTTGCTTCCCAATCCACCCAATCAAAAGAAAATCCCTATAATATTTTATTTTTTCAAATAAGATATCTTTTTTTTTTTTTTTATAGATTTTTTTATGCATTCTTTAAAAAGCCATTTTCTAAACCTCTAACACTTGCCCAACCTTCAAATAGTGTTCCCTACCACTCAACAATTGTTCGCTAGAAACACTTCCTCCTTTTCATTTTACAAATAGGTTGCATCGTTGTAGGTGTCCTTATACAAGCTCTAATTATTTTGAAGAAATTATCACGACCCTTTCAATTCTCCTCTATGACAACATACAATTTCAATTACTCATTTATTTTCCTTACTTTCCAGGTCATTGCTATGCATAAGGTACTCCTATTAGAAATAGGAAATACTGAGGGGTGAATCAGTATTCCACAAACTTTTACCCAACTATGGACATCTTTAACAATATTTAAGCATGCACATGTGATCAAACTAAAAATTAAACATAATAGTAACACAATGCAACTCAAAACACCACTATTTATTAACTAGGGAAACCCTAGCTAAGGCAAAACCCTAGGGGGGGATGGTACTGGGCACAAAATGATCCACTAATTGAAAGTATCTCATATATTGAATTGGATACATTGTTATTCTGATCATACTCCTTTCTAGTCTACAATTGTGTGTGTATTTGAGTTCTTAGTTCTTGGTGAATTTTGCCCTAAGACAAATCCTTACATAGTATCAGAGCTTGGAGAATTTATCTTCACATAGTCGTTCAAGACCATTGTTACTTCAGCACCTCGACCCAAATCTGAAGTACTGCAAAAATTGGGAATGTCTAGAGCTAGAACAGACCTCGCCATTGCATCCAGAATGTTGATTCAGCGCAAATTGACTATAAATTTGGACACCCTAGCCCAAAGTCGATTGTGAGGCAAAAAAAAATTTGCAAATCGGCACTCGGAGGCCTCAATTTGCAACTCGGGTATGATCATTTGTAGATCTCATTAATTATTTTTTAGATCTGTAATTTATTTAATCTCTGCAATTATTTTTCAATTTCTGGATATTTTCAAAAAAAATTGCCCAGTCGAGCTAGCAGAGAAAATTTTTGTTTGCAAAACAGGGCAGTCACACCCCAGCCCTACAATTCAGAGGGAATATTCCTCTATTACCAACAGCTTCATCATTCTCGGGTGAATCTACAATAGTATGGCGGCTCTGCAATATTTTGTGAATTTTGGCCACATTATCCTGGCCGAGCAAGTCACAAGCCCGGTGGCCTTTGTTACTACCTCTATGGCCTTTGGTTTTTAACCACCACCGAAGGTGGTTTCCCATGCAATGTGGGATTAAACCATAATTCTTCGGCGTGTTTTTTGCATAAGCAGGGGCACAAAACCCCACCCTGGCGCCCATGTTCCAACATTCCAGTGATGATAGAGCCTCTTCGAACTAACAAAAATGTTTTTGTGTTTGCACTCTATAGACTAGTCCCCGGTGACACTTTGTCTTTCAACCAGGCATGCCACACATCGCCTCTCTGTTCAACCTTGTGATGCATAATATATTCGAACATGCGGCGATATTTTGTTTGCCACATTAGTACACCCTAAGTTAGTGCCATGGTGAACACCCTGCCACGTGAACATGGTCTGACAACAACTGGTGACACATCAGACCACACCCATCTTCCTTTCGCCTTACATGTGGCAACCCACTTGTACACCAGCTAAGCGCCTAGTCAGCATACGTGTCTACAACACCAGCCCATGTCAGCATCCAACTTGGCAGTTGTACCAGATACATTTGCATACAGTCAATAGATACGTGGATTTTTTGTACTATTTTGTACGAGTTACATAAGCAGTCATACAGTGACATCAGTAGTCTATACTGCCACATCAGCAAAGGAGTCTTTTTTCACTGATATCAATATTTCATGAGATTAAATTTGATAGCCATCTGATCATCATTTCCAGGCCTTTTATAACTACTATGACAATAGTTTGACCGTCAAATTTAAGCACACAATTTTCCTCCCAAACCCCTCTTCAGATGCATTTTTTATTTGGTAGCTTGACTTTGAGAGCCCATAACTTGGTCATTTGGACTCCAATTCACGTGATTTTTCTTTTTCTTTTTGGGTAAAATTTCTTGAACTTTTTAGTGGTGCTATTCTTTTTTAGTTTTGGTGCAAGGATTTTTCAAAAATTGTATTTTTTGGTGACTATACCTATTCAATCCTACATTTTGCAACTTCAAACACTTCGTACGGGCTCATATGGACACAAAAATAGGTTCCATTTTTTTTGAAAGTGTTTTTTTTTGTCTACTTTCTAGATATGCAGTCAGATTCTAGGGTTGTGTGGAAAAAATGCTCACTTTCATACCTAGGGCTTTTTTTTCATTGTAAAGCTTTGATTACTTTTCAAAATTGTTGTACATCTAAGCTATAGTGCTTAGTGACAGATTTGGGCCTCAAAAGGTAATTGTAAAAAGCAAAATCAAAAGTCCACTTTGTTCATTTTTACAAGTGGCCTATTGTACACGCACTACATATAAAGTGTCAAAAACATCTTTTTTGGGGGGGGTCTTTTGATTAAGTGAAAGGGGGGTGTGTACTGTGTTTTATTTCTCTCTTTTGTGCTCTTTTCATTTTTGCATCATGGGTTCACCTAAATGTCCACTTCTAACTTCATGTAATAATTCTACATAGAAAGATATTGAATGGAGTAGATTAATGGAAAAAAGTTACAGTCTTTATGTTGATGGTACGATTACCAAACCTACTGATGCTAAAGAACTCATTGATTGGAAAAAACAAGACCAACAAGCTTTAGGAATTATCAGGAGTTGTGTACATAGAGATCTCTTCTTCCACTTTGCCAGTTTCACGGAATCCAACCCTGCTTGGGACAAACTTGAATCATTGTATGGTACGGTGGATGAGGAAAAGGGATTTTAGATTGAGGACGATCTACTTCTCTTGAATCCAAAGAACTTTGACACAATTCAAGATTATATCAACAAAGCCAATGAGTATAGGGCACTACTTAAAGATTGTGAAAATCCCATGAAAGATGACAAGTTGATTCATCACATCCTAAAGAGGCTACCTTCAGAGTATGCCTCCTTTGTTTTGAGTTTTAATACTCGTAGGTTGACCATGGGAACTACTTACCAGAAGCCTACATTTGATGCATTTGCAGAGATGTTGATTGTTGAACAATCTCACTTGATAGATTTGGAACTTCTCACATCATCAAAGACCAAAGCATTCATGGCTAGTAATGAGCACCAATCAAGTCAAGGAGAAAAAATTTCTAGCAACAATAAGAAGAAGTATTGGAAGCAAAAATCACAATCTGAGACACAATAATCCTCCTCACAATAAGGCAATTCTTCTTCCAACAAGAAGGGAAGTAATGAAAAGAAGGATAAACTTTTTTGTGCATATTGCAAAAAGCCAAATCATGATGAGCATCATTGCAAGACTAAAAGAATCGATGAGTTGGAAAACCTACTCAAGAAGAACAAAATTCAAGTGTCAGGTACTTCCAAGGATTCAAATCCAACCTCTTCAAAGGGAAAAGGGCAAGAACTTATGGAAAATTCAAGTTCTTATTCAAAATGAATACTTGACTTAGGTGCCTCCTACCATATGGGTTCTTCAAAGGGATAATTTTATTCATTGAAGCAGTCATAGGTACTACACATCTTCATGGGAGATGATACTAAAATAGAAGTTGAAGGGAAAGGACATGTGGAAATTGAAAATGGGGAATTTAAAGATGTTTTGTGCGTTCCAAACCTTAGCTCCAATCTCCTTTGAGTTTACCAAATCACTCACCTTGGAGATGGACACAAAGTTGAGTTCCTTCCAGATTTAGTGATGGTGCGAAATCTAAAAGATGATTCATTAGTTGCAGTAGGGAAAGTCAATCATGATAAGAGGCTTTAGTCCTTCTCCGACTTTGTGCCTAAGTCTCTTTCTCAAGCCTTGTTAACTCACTCTACTTCACAAACTACATTATGGCATGAGTGGTTTGGTCATCTTTCCTTCCACCATCTTCAGCAACTTTGCTCAAAACACATGGTCCAAGGTCTACCTAACATCAACTTTTCTAAGGGTAAGTGTTCATCATGTTCAGTGGATATGCATCTTGAGGAGAAGTATGATAAAGGGAAGTCTTCTAGAGCACCAGTTGTTCTCTAGTTGGTTCACATGGTATTAGCAAGTCCTTTTGTAGTGACTTCAGTCAGCTAAGGCCGCTACATCCTTACTTTTGTTGATGACTTTTCACACTTCACATGGGTCTATTTCCTCCATCACAAAAATGAAGTGGTTCATAAGCTTCAAGCCTTTAAGACTCATGTTGAACACAAATCAAGGAAAGCCATCAAGGTTCTACGGATGGACAATGAGAACATATATGTGAACAAAAGACTTAAAGACTTTTGTAAACATGAGGGAATTGATCTTCAGAATCCACCAGCCACACAAGATAAATGTTGTAGCACTGAGGATTATAACTCTTAAGACCATGGCAAGTTGCATGATAAATGCCAAGTCTCTTGATCCAACACTTGAAGTTGAAGCCATTAGCAGTGTCACTCACATACTTAATAGGTCTCCTCATAATGCCCTAGACCAGAAGACTCCTTTTGAGGCATGGTGCGGTAGAAAAATAGTTGTGAGTCACTTCAGAGTCTTCAATTGTCTAGCATGGGAAAACCTAGCTTCTAGAGGATGCAAGGCACTATCACCTAGGCCTTATACTTTCATTGAATATGAAGATGTTGTGAAGGCATATAAACTTATGGATCCAGAGAATCATGAGATTTTTGTGGAGAAGGATATTCACTTTGAGGAAAGTTCACCCAACTTATCCTCTAATCCTCTCTACACTTCATATACTGTGGAAACTAATAGTGACACCAGTGATAATGCTTCAACAGATTCAAACACATGGGGTTCTATCAACAGTTGTAGCGAAAAGTCACAACATCAGTATAATCCACATGCATACATTGCCATAGTGAAAGATCCAACACAACATGGTACATCTTGTCTTCTAGCTCTAGCTACAAGGGATGACTACATGGCAGACATTGCAAGTTTGTTTGTGGAGTCACACACCATAGATTTGGGAGACAACCTTGATGATCTACATCTTATCTTTGATGAAGATGATCCTTCTATAGTTGTTGCGAGGGCTCACTCTGACCCTCATGTTCATTCTCTACATGATCAATCTTCACTGGTTGGTGTGATTGTGGATCCTTATGAACAACAATTGGAATAGGTCTCTTTATTAGTTGAGGAGACAGAGTGTTCATTGGGATAGGTTCAACAGACATCCTTGCCAGATCTGCATTCATTCTTTTCAGTATCGTTGGAAGGGGTGACCATCAACATCAACACAAGGATACTTGAGCAGGTTTCAAGGCCACCATACATCTTTAGGATTGTACATTTGCCTTTGTTTCTTCCAAAGGGGAGGAACATTAATTAGCATTCTTGGACTTGCTTCTTCCTTGGAGCAGCAATCACTGGTTGACATTCTTCATTTGGGGGGGTGGGGGTGACTACCTTGTCTCTCTTCCTCTTCTTTCTTATGCGGGGGACATTTTCCTCTTATGAGATCTTTTTCTTCTCATTCTTCACTATTGTATATACTAGATGTATGTCATAATGGGGGGGTCTTGATTACTCCATCCATCCATGCATCCCTATTCGTCTCTCTTTTTGAGGGAGGGTTTTTCCCATGAGGTTTTCCCTCTTTCTCTGCTTTATGAGAGATTGCATTTCATTATGTACATGGGTACTTAACATGGCCTTGTAGCTAGGACCCATCTTGCATTTTGTTCTAGTTCTCATAAGCTTAAGGGCATTTCCCTAAGTTGCACTTAAGGGGGTGCATTGGTGTAAATACATATTTACTGTTTACACTTACTTAAGTTTACTTAGGTTAATGCATTATTTTATTATTTTATTTTGTGAGACACTTAGGAGTTTGTGCACCTTTTTGAGTTGTCATGTTGACAACACAGAAGTTTGCAACTCTATTTTAACACATGTTGTCTACAACATTGATTTGCCTGTTACACCCTTGTAGGCTTATCCTCTCATCATCGCACTTACTTCCATGCTTAATGGAGGATAACCCATATCTAGTGGACATGTGCCTAGTTGTATGACTTATCATGTAGCTAATTCTTAGGCATTCTAGATGCATCTCAGAGGCCCTTATATACAAGCACTCCTAGATCATAATCCTTTCTAGTCTACAATTGTGCTTGTGTTTGAGTTCTTAGTTCTTGGGTGAATTTTTCCCTAAGGCAAATTCTTACAAATAGAAATATAATTAAGAGATCTATAATGAAGAAAAGATAACATTGAAAACATCATAGTGTTGGAAATACAAGAGGAGTAACTAAGATGGGAGGGGTTAATTAGTTACCACTAAAATAAATCTCAGATCCCTTAGATGTTAATACATAACATAAACTTCACTAAAATTATTGATGCTTGGTAAACACACAAGCACCCAGTTATACTAGTAAATGTTGTAACTTGACAAACACTAAAATAGTAATTGTAACTCAAAAAATGCAAAACTTAAGATATTAACTGTGATTAACTTTACTTAACTTAGTTGCATACACATAAAAGAAATAGCATGAACAAAAGTAGCACCAAGATTTAACGTGGAAACCCAATTTGAGAAAAACCACCAATTGCAACTAGTTATTGATTTTCACTCTTTTGAAGTGAGCCTTATGAGGAGCCAACCCTATTAAAGGTTACAAAACACATTTTTAGGTGTGATCCTGTTAGACGATTTAATCACCCTATTAGGAGTGGCCTTGTTAGAGGTCTTTAGGCACTTCAATCTAGAAATGTCATCTTGCTAAAGGATTTACAAATAGTTTTTAAGCCAACTCTGTTAAGAGATTTAGATCACTACTATAATGGTTAGAGAGTAATAATGAGATGACCTAATTTATGATGCAACTAAATTGTTGATTATAGATCTCAACTCTGGCTTGTATACTTGATCCTTTCTGATCGAATGTATCTTTGCAGCTCCACAAGGATAAGGATATGTTGCTTATACTTCTAACTCACTTCCTCTAAGCATCATCAAATCTTCTATTCACTTTCTCACATTCAATCCTCAACTTGACCTTATATTTACATCATACACATTGTCAAGTCGGCTTCAATACAACTTAAAATACTTAATATTCATCTCCTCAGTCGACTAGAACCAACAAACAAAACTATTGAATTCAATATTCCAAAGCAAGAAAATCCTTTATTAGCCAACCCTAGTCGATAGACACTAACTCATAAATGATTTTCTTGTGTTTACTAAGTGAACTTGGTTAACACTGCATTTTCACAAAGTTCCTTTGGTAATCAAGTGATCTTGGTTAACATTAGTTCCATCCAATTTTTCCTTCATTAACCTAGTGAGCTTGGTTAACACTCAACTTCTACGAACTTCTATTTGTCGCTCGAGTGAACTTTGTAGACATTGTCTTCTGAACTTGGAAAACTCTAAAATGCTCGGCAAACACAAGGAACTATCTTCAATGTCCGAATGAGCTCAACATTCACTGACTAGTAAAGTTATGACATTTTGTGTAACATCAAAGACAATACACAATTAACCAATTATTTTCAACAATCTCCCTCTTTGGTATTGATGGTAACACAACATGTCATAATACAATGAAATAGTAGAACAACAATAAAGTAAGGAGCATATCCTTAGTTTTGTTCGGATTCTCATCCATGAGAACTTTCTTTATCAGTGTGAACTCCCCCTGCCTTCAGTTTCTCCCTCTATCAGCAAACTCTACCTTCAACATCTTCTTTTGATAGCAACTCTTCTTATTTGATATCAGACCAAGTTCATCTTCTTCTTTGACATCTTCAAACAAAATTTCTATGAAATATATACTCTTCTTCTTTAGAAAATTTATGTGATAATGGCTTAGTGTATATGTCTACATTTTGTTCTTTAGTATTAACATATTCCAATCTTACCTTTTTATCTTGTACCAATTCTCTCAAAAAATGATATTTTATTGCAATATTCTTGGTTTTCATATGCATTGAAAGATTCTTTTCTATATTAATTGCACTGGTGTTATCATAGAAGATAACCATTGGATCCTTGATTTCTATCTTCATACCTGCCAATAGTTGTTTGAATCAAACAATATTGGAGAAATTAATTGTTGCTACCATATACTCTGCTTCTGATGTAGACATCTCAAATTTTTTACTCATCTTTTTTGAAAAATCTTTGCATAAGTCATCATTTCCAGTAATTCATGTGTCATCTGCAAATATTTTAGCCAATAGAATCTTCTTGTCTAGTCCTTCTTTGATATACAAGCTATTGTTATCATTTGTTCTTTGAAACCCAATCTTTATTAAGTAGTTATGAAGCCTTTCATACCAAGCTCTGGAAGATCTCTTTGGACCATACAATGCTTTGTACAATTTATAGACCACATCCTTTTTGCTAGGATCCACAAAACCTTTAGGTTGTTCTATGTAAACTTCTACATTCAAGAATGCAGATTTCACATCCATTTGATAAACTTTAAATCCTCTATGTGTAGCATAAGCAAGTAAAGTTCTAACACCTTCTAATCTTTCAAAAGGAGCAAAAGTTTCACCATAATCAATACCTTCTTTTTGATAATAGCCTTTGCATACTAATCTTTCCTTGTTTCCTGGAAACTTCTCCATCTTCATTCAACTTATTTCTGAAAACTCACTTTGTACTAATTACATTTTTTATCCTTGGGTTTAGGAACAATAGTCCAAGTCTTATTCCTCTCTATATGTTCTATCTCTTCATTCATAGCTTCAATTCAACTTTCATTATCCAAAGCATCTTTTACTGATCTAGGTTCAAATTGAGTAAGCGAACATGGGCCTTTCAATTTGTTTCTTGTCATTGTTCCACTTGACTTGTCTTCAATGATCTGATCAGGTGCATGGTGTCCTCTGACATATCTTGCTAACACATGTACTTTATATTTGGAAAATTTTCCACTAGGCTCACCACGATCTTCTATATCTAGCTTGGGCCCCATTGTCTGTGACTCGGGTCCATTAGACTTAGTTTGCTCTGGCAACAACTCAATAGCTTCTAATTGCGACTCGGGTCCTTCAAACTATGACCCGGGTTGCACTGGTTGCAACTCGGTAGCCTTTGGAGATTTTGGGGACTTAGGAGGTGAAGTTTGCTAATTTCCAATTAGATTTGGCAATGTATCAGGTTCATAGTAGACAAACTTTATGTAATCCTCAGATTCTTTGTTTCTCTCTTATTCACTTTTTTCTACAAACTCATCGATTCTTACATGTGCACTTTCTATGATCTAATGAGTTGGCAAGTTCAAACATTTATATGCTTTACTTCTATAGGAGTATCCCAGGAATATGCCTTCATCACCTTTGACATCAAATTTACCTTTCCTATACTCTTTCAGAATATAACATTTGCTACCAAATACTTTCAAGTAACTTACCTTAGGTTTGTAGTCATACCTTAGTTCATAAGGAGTTTGATTTGAGTCTTTCTTCAAATGTACTATGTTCAAGGTATGCACTATAGTATTCATTGCTTCCTTCCAACATTTGATTGCAACACTCTTTTCTATAATCAAAGTTCTTGCACAATCCATGATGGATTTGTTCCTTCTTCCAGCTATATCATTATGATGTGGTGTACTAGGGGCTGATACTTGTCTCTTAATTTATGTTTCAATGCAGAATTCATTGAACTCATTGGAAATAGATTCACCACCTCTGTCTAATCTTAAACACTTCAACTTCTAGTTTCTTTCTCTACTCTTGTCAGATACCACTTAAACTTTTGAAATGCTTCATACTTATTTTTCAGATAAATAACAATCATCATTCTAGAACAATCATCAACAAAAAGAATAAAATACTTATCTCCACTATAGCTCTATATTCCAATAGGTCCACATAAGTCTAAATGAACTAGCTCTAAGACTTTTTTAGAATGATAGTCCTTGCTTTTTGAAACTTGTTTTTCCCATCTTACCAATTTGACAATTTTTGCATAGGCCCATATCAGGTTTCCTCAGACTAGGAATACCTCTCACTCTTTTTTTTTTGCTTATCTTGATAATATTATCAAAGTTCATATGACATATCTTGTTATGTCATAACCAACTTTCTTTTACTTTGGTAATAAAGCATGAACTTTCACTGAGATCTAGGTAGAATAGGTTACCTTTTCTTATATACCAGACCCAACCAGATTTTCTTTCCTATCTAGCAATCTGGCCTTCCCATTCATGAATTCTACCTTGAATCTAATGTTATTAAATTGTTCCACACTCATTAGATTATGTTTTAGTCCTTCAACCTAATAAGCATTATCACATCTAAGTTCATTGGTTAGTGAGATACAACCTTTTCCCTTTATGCAACATGATTCATTGTTTCCAAATCTCACACTTCCACCATCCATATGTTCCATATGTTCAAACTTTGTTCTATCACTAATCATATGATGTAAGAAACCATTATCAATAATCCATGTATCATTTTTGCTAACATGAGAGATAAGTGTCATTTTATATCCTCCATCATCAGATTCATCTTTTGTAGCAATGTAAACCACTTCATCATCTTCACTATTATCTAAATCTTTAGCCATAAAACAAGATTTCTTACCTTTGTCCTTGTAGTCCTTGAAAATCTTGAAATCCTTCTTGCCTTTGTACTTGTTGTTCTTCTTTTCATCTTTGTCTTCTCTATTTGGACACTTTGCAGTAATGTGTCAAACTTCTTCACAAGAGAAACAGATTAAAGGAATTTTACATTTGTACTTTCCTTTGCCTTTGGGATACCTTCTTGCAAGTTGGTAGGTTTCCACACTAGGTCAAGATAATCGCACCACTATTACTCTCACAAGGATACTATATCCATTTTTAATGACTATCTATTCCATTATGAAAATACATTTGAATTGTCAACCCAGGGACGTAAGACTTGAAATGGGTCAGCACAATATGTGCACTAAGTTCATGTAAGAGTCTTAACACCTATGTTGTAGCAAGATAAAACACATGAAAGGAATCTATACTATTGACATAGAAAAATAAACACACTTAGACTATCTACAGAGAATTATGGAAACTACGGAAAAGAGAATTCTAAACTAATTAACAATTCAAACATCCACTATGATCATTTTCTAGAAGTGTTGCAGGAACTTTGACAGTAATTATGCTATAGTACTAATAAAGTAAATCTATCTTAAACAAGAAATTGCAATAAACAAATCTACTCTACCTAAATCTATTCCACCTCCCAAGTGGGCCCCCTTGGTTGGCTTCAACTAACTAAGAACACAACAAGTAGTCCAAAATCACTCTTTCATTAAAATTCTTCTTTTGCTACATGACTGAATAATTCATAGAGAATAGAAAGGAAATTGCAATAAATAAATCTACTCTACCTAAATCTATTCCACCTCCCAAGTGGACCCCCTTGGTTGGCTCCAACTAACTAAGAACACAACAGGTAGTCCAAAATCACTCTTTCATTAAAATTCTTCTTTTGCTACATGATTGAATAATTCATAGAGAATAGAAAAAAATAATTTTAAAATCCTTTTTTTCAACTAACTACTTTTTCCTTTTCTCTCATATATATAGAGGATTGGAACTTATTACAAACATAACATAAGAGAAACTGGGAGCAAACATTGTCAGAAGAAAAAGGTGGAATGTCAATCATGACTTTAGAACATTGATTTAGCAACAAAATAACGGTCTGCAAATAATGTAACAAGTCAGGTCTCCTGGAATAACTCCTCTCATAGGCATGGCTTATCACCTGGAACTAACTTGCACTTCTCATGCTATGACTGGTCTTCATTACTCCTTTTTAATACAATGGTCTCCACTCTTTGCACCACTTCTCCATTTCCTAAAGATTAGAAACATTTGAATCATATGGACAACAATTTTTCTACTCTCATTCAAATATTAAAATATAGCTTAAAACATTTATATGAAATACTGCACTTTATATATAATATTAAGCAAGGTATGTTATATCCACTATCCATAGGTTTAATAGGTTCTAGTTGCATTCAGCATAAGCTCACAAGACATTTAAAACAAATATATTGGAAATGTTTTTTCACACAGCTCAAAGAGTAAGTTCAGACTATATAAAAATTATATCAAATTTGAGACATTAATATGCCTCATCATCTGCCCCCCACTATGCAAATGCTTGTCCTCAAGCATTGTACTTCTTTGCCATTGCTCTAAAATCTCCTACTATTGTATTTCCCTATTTCCCACTTCTAAAGTGTAGAAATATCCTCTGGATCATCTCCAAAGCTCACCCAAGTGTTCTTCAACTAATGGATCTAACCTAGTAGCATTGCTCTCATACAGGGGCCAAAGAAGGGTAGGAGGTTGGAAAGTTAGTGGCATCCATAACTCTTTCCTGACTTACCTTCCTAATTGCATATATTTAGACACTCTATTCACTACTGCCTCGAAATTAATAGGGTTGTGTGGTTTAGCCTTCTTGAAAGATTCTGGCAATTGGCTCCATCTATTTCTAAGCCCTACAGTTGCTCTTTGCTATGTGAAATTAGGAAGTGTCTGATACTCTTTGTAAACTTTTTCCCTTTCTTCGAACACTTTCTCTCTGATTTCTGGTTTTGGCCTTCCACAAGTTAATTTGAACCAATCTCTCAAGAAGTCATAAGGCTTATGGGATTCATCCTAGAGTGGTAATGGTTTAGACTTTTCAAGGTCTCTATAGGTATCCAATTGTCTATCATAATTTGTCTCATTGTGCTTCCATGACATCAGGGCTCTCAAGTGAACATCCCCTATGTAAAGCAAGGGATTCCACTTCATTTCTTGTGGAATTATGAAATTATGCAAATAGAGTTCACACAACAAGTTCTTTTGCCATGAGGGCAAAGTTTGATACACATTATAAAAATCTCAAGCATTCTTAAATTCACAATCAATATTTCTCATTATCATTATCAACTAGAATAATAAAAAACTGTTCTTTTAAATACATAGCATACACCCTTGGGGGTGGTCTATAGGCCATAGCCTGATCATCTGGCTTCAAAGCTTTATTCATTTGTTGCTTCTGCTTTTCTAGTTTCTCTTTTAATGATTCAATTTCCTCGTCTATGTTAAATATTGCCTTTTGCATTTGGTCTCTTTCTTGCTTCCACAAGGCTTTCTAAAAAATAAAATGATTGTATAGACCAAACAATATTGACTGAATTATTGATGACGAAAATTCTTGAGTTTCAGATTTCATCTTTTGCTCTCTGGCAACTTGTTGGAAATGCTGGGTGTACTAGGAAGATTTATAAGGTATAAGAGAGACATTGGAATATTCAGGAACTGATGGCATTGTAGGTTGATCATTGCTAGGTGATTTTTCTGGAACAACATTAGGATTATATTTGCATATTTCCTGATTCTCTTGTGGTGTCTCCTTGACAGGCCCAATTTCATGCATTTCTACATTTTCGGGCTCTAATTGCACAAGAGAATCATCTAGGACATTTTCAACTACTGACTCTGTATGAGACTTTAGAATTTGGGCATTTATTTTTTCAATAGAAGTTGGAGATACACGAACTCGCATACAAGGGCTTCTACATACAAGGACTCCTTGAGCTTCAACCACTTTGTGGGCATGTTTTGGTTTAGGCATGACTGGAGTAGATGTAGCATGATTAGTTGTTGCAGGAACAAACCACTTTCTTTTTGTTACCTTAATAGAGGGATTTTGTACTTCCTTTTCAAGGTTAGGGCTAATCTTGCACTTGTCTTTGCCCCTAGAAAAGCTTGGCATATCATCCTCTAAATTGGGCTTAGAAGACTTATCAGGAGAGGGTTCTTTTTCCATCTTAGATGGATTTTGAATTGGCTCTATGGTTTCTTCCTTATTTTCTAGGTTTTGAGGAACAAGGTTGGCTTACAGCTATAAGGTCTTGGCTTCAACAAATTCTGCCCATGAAATAGGGGAGGAATCTCTAAGAGATCTTTCAACTAGAAGCTTAATGAGGGCATGACGAGAAATAGAATTTGCCTTTTCTTTTTGAGTTTCCTTAGCACTTATACAAAACATATTATAAATAAAGTTGGGAACATTAACTTGCATGTTATGCCTTATGCAACTAAGCAATTTAAAATAATGAGCATGCAAGTTTGAAAACCTACCTTCATAGGTTAAATATCCGATAATGTGGGTTGCTAGCTCTAGATATGGAGGTGGAAGAGAATGTCTCTTACATCCTTGTTTTATAATTTCTAGTTGAGGGTCACCTTGCTGAGTGAACTGTGCCCTTGAAGACCTGGCATCATGTTCATTTGGATAATGTTCTCCAATTGTTGATAATCCTGTGACCTCTGCTATCCTTTCCTCGGTAGCAACCACTCTTAATCCCCAAACTAAGGATTCTCCTTCATTAAATATTGTCATGAACTCCATTGCCACTTCTTCATTGAATTATGTTAGTTGTAAGAAGTAACCAAGCCATCCACAAGCATGAAATCGCCAAATTGCTTCAATGTCTACAAGTAAAACATTATGAACGACTGGCTCATACCTTTTTAGCTATCCTCCCATCTTCAAAATGTCTGGCTTCCACTCTTGCTACTATGATAAAAAATTTCCCCTCTTACCTTTGCAAATTCCCTCTTTCTCTAAACTTCAAAACTCATCTTTATGAAAAATGACCAAAAAAAATGTTGTATGCCATTAACATTTCTCATAATCAAGACCCCTTTGTTTCTGGCATGTAGAATAATGATACATTAATGATGAAGGACATTGAGACTAACTGAAGGTGTTCCCATAATAACTCTTAGTCTTTTCAATCATGCCAAGTATAGGAGATCTTTTCCCAAAAATTTCAATAAAAGGTATGACGAATATAGAAGGATTTTAAAAATTAATGAAATGAAAACTATCAGACTACCGCCCAAGTACATCCTTTAATGTAGACATGACTAGGATAACATGGAGATGACATTTGAAAATTACTACATTTTCCCGTCCCCCCACTAAAATTTAACAAGTGTCCTCACTTAAAAAATTTTGGCATGGGAAGGAGAAACTAGCTTAAGTCTTATATGATATATATAATGCAGTATTAGATATAAATATCGAAACCTATATTATAAAAAATGAACAAAGAGTAAAAGAAATTGTTATATCTATAAATTTGAGTGTTTACGTCCGCATGCAAGTTGATGACCGCAGAAAGTGTTGATGGTTTTGTTTATTAGAAGCAAGAAAAATAGTGTGTGGGTGACATGGAGTGTGGGTGGATGGTAGAGAGAGAAATGAGATGGGTTGATATGAAGAAAGAGAAGAGTGAATGGAAGAATGGAGCCTCATATTTAAATGAGGTTTTATTATTAAGGTTCCTAAAATTTTGATCATTGCATGGTTGCAGGAAGAAGACTTTCATCTTCTATTGTAGGAACTGTGCTCAAAAGAGTTGGTGCATTGGTTGGTTGGAATTGTTGTAGGAATTGTGCTTTAGTTTATGGCTTAGGATAGAGATGTAGCCTATGGCCATTTACAAGTAACTTAAACTGAATAGGGTCAATGGTTGTTAGTTGCACTACACCATTGTCAAATACATGTTGAATTTCATAAGGCCCTAACCATCGAGTCTGAAATTCCTCTAGATTCTCTTTGAAGTGAGAATCATAGAGGAGGGTCCAATCTCCTACTTAGAATTTTCTATTCCTGATATGTGCATCATGCCACTGCTTTCATTGTTGTTGAATATTTTCTATTCTCTCTAAAGCTCTCTTTCGTATTTCATCCAGTGAATTCAAGTGGGGGAGTCTCTCTTGTTGTGCTACATGAAGACTAATGTTCAACTCTAAAGTAGTGTACAATGTTTTGTGTTCAAATTCAATGGGAAACATTGATGCTTTACCATAGACAAGCTCAAATGGAGTGAATCTAGTTGTTGTCTTCCATGTGGTCCAATATGCTCAAACAGCTTCAGTTAATCTGCTTGTCCAATCCTTCTTGTGTATGTGCACTATTTTAGTCAGAACGGCTTCTAGTTCTCTATTAGTAACCTCTGCTTGTCCATTTGCTTGAGGGTGATAAGAACTAGATTTATGGTGCCTTATGTTGTATTCCTTCATAACCTTAGTGATCAAGTTTGATGTAAATTGAGCTCCTTGATCTATGACAAGTTCTCTGGGCACCCCATAACAGGTGAATATTTCTTCATACAAGAACTGAGCCACTTTTTCATCTCTGGCATTTTTCATTGCTCTAACTTCTACCCATTTAGTAACATAATCCGTACATACTAAGATGTAGGTTTTTCCACTTGATGGTGGATCAATTGGAACTATGAAGTCCATGCCTCACTTATTAAAAGGTGTGACTACAATCTATGGAGTGAGTCACATCTCATTAGTTTTGGTTGGTCAGACCATCCTCTGGCATTTGTCATAATTAGTTGTATATGTCATTGCATCCTTATGTAACATTGGCCAATAATATTTCGTGGTAAGTATCTTCAGTGTTGTTCTTTTCCCTACAAAATAGCCTCCGCATGGTTCATCATGACAAGCATGCAGTATATCATATATCTCATCTTCCCTAACACATCTCCTCATGACTTGATCTAGTCCTACATAGAAGAGATTGTTATCTATCCAAGAATATTGAAAACTCTTCTCTGCTAGCTTTCTCTTTTGTTTATGAGAAAGTGTGGGGGCATTCTATTTGCAGCAAGATAATTTACAATGTTTGCATACCATGGTGTATGAGTTTCCATATGGAACAAATGCTCATATGGAAAGGTTTCCTCAATTAGAGTTGGATCTTCATCAACAATGGTCAATCTAGACAAATAATCTACAACTATGTTGGATTTTTCCTATCTTATCAATAATAGTAATATCAAATTCTTGTAACAACAAGAGCCATTTTGCCAATCTACCAATGATAGTTGGTTTGTTCATTAAATACCTTATAGCTGAGTGATCAGTATGAACAAAAATAGGATATCCAGTCGCATAATGTCTGAATTTGTTCAATGCATAGACTACAGCTAAAAGTTCTTTTTCAGTTACTATGTAATTCAGCTCAGGTCCATGTAGGTTTTTACTAATGTAGTAGATAACATTCTCAAGATAAGCAGGCTTTTGTCCTAATATGGCTCCTACGACATAGTCTGATGGATCAGTATGAATATGGAATGGAATTGACCAATCTGGTCCTTGTAAAACTAGTGTCGTGGTGAGGAGTTTTGTAAGCTACAGGAAGACTTCATTACATTCAAGCGTCCAAATAAATTCAACTTTCTTAGTCAACAATGTGTACAAAGGACTAGCTATTTTGCTGAAGTCTTTTATGAAATGCCTATAATATCCAACATGACCTAAAAAAGATCTTACATCTTTTGGTTTTGAAGGTATGGGCAACATTAAAATTGCTACTATCTTAGCTGGATCCACTTGTATTCCTACAACTGATATGAAATGACCAAGTACCACTCCTTCCTGCATGAGCATGAAACACTTTTCACTATTAAGTGTTAGATTATGTTCTTTACATATGATGAGAACCTTTTCAAGATTCATCATGACTTCTTCAAAGGTGACTCCAAATGTTGTGAAGTCATCCATATATATTTCCATACAATCATGTGATATATCGGCAAAGATGTTGATTACAACTTGTTGGAATGTTGTAGGGGCATTACATAGGCCAAATGGAAAAATAAAATATGCAAAATTACCCCATGGACATGTAAATGTGGTTTTGTCTTGATCTTCAGGAGCAATAGTAATTTGATTATAACCACTGTACCCATCTAGAAAAGAGAAATACTTCTTTCTAGCTAGAGTGTCCAAAACTTGATCAATGAATGGTAAAGGAAAGTGATCCTTTTTGGTTGCCTTATTCAATTCTTTGTAATCTACACAAATCTGTCATTTCCCTCCCATTTTTGGTACTATGACCAAGGATGAGACCCATCTACTATTAGATATAGGATAAATAAAACCAACATCAAGCAATTTTTGCAATTTAGTTTTAACTATTTCTCTAAGGGTTGGATTAATACTTCTCTGGGGTTGAGTACATAGTGTAGGACTCAACCCTTTCATATCCCCATAATCCCATGCAAAAGCATTTTCATGTTTTTGAAGTAGCTTTGTTAATTATTTCATCTATATGGAAGATAATTTGGGATTGACATGGAGATTATGACCATTTGATAGCTCAATAGTGGTTGTAGACTCAATTATAGAAGCTTCAGATATTGGACTTCTATCTAATTCACATGGTAAGAGTTGATGAATAATGTTTGGCTCCTTGAGTAGAATACAATTCTTATTACATTCCTCGTATGTGGTTAATTCTAACACAGAACTATCAGATACATCTTTTTCTACCACAAGTGTTAGTAAGAATACTCTGAATTACTGAATCCTCTTCCTACAAATTTAGAAAAGATTGTCTATGTAACATCATAAGATATGCTATAGAGTTTAACTCTTCTTCTCCATCCCCTAAATCTAGCCAGACAGATGTGCTTAAATCTAGTTGTGGTTGTGTTGGAGGATATAAATCAAATTTCTTTGTTACTTGACCATTACATATGGTCATATTCCCTAACCTACAACTTATATTTGCATCAGCTATAGCTAACCATGGTCATCCTAAAATGACAGCGTAACAAGATAAATTGAGTTTGGGAGAGAGAATCATGAAATCTGTAGGGTACTCTAGAGAGTCTAGGGTTATAACTATGTCTTCTATCATTCCATCAGGAGTGACAGTAGAACCATTTGCAAGTTGCAAAATTGTTGGAGTAGCCCTCAATCTTTCTTCATAGTATCCTTTTTCATGATATTTATAGCAGCACCAAGGTCAAGTAAAGCATTTTTAACAAACTAACCATTTATAATCACATTCACAACTAGATTTCCTAGATCAGAGTATTTAGAAATGATTAGTTTTGCTAACATAATGTCAGCCAATTTTCCTACAACATGGACTGTAGTTGGGTCCTTTTTCTTCCTCCTAGGCTTTTTTAGGCAGGCTTCTCTGATGGCTTTTCCATAGATAGGAACATCTTTTAATAGCTTGGAATGGGGGTATTTGCACATGCATTTTCTTTAACTAATCAATAATATCAAAAGGTTGTTCCTCTATTTGTCCAGGTTTACTTTGTATGAGCTTCTCTAGAAAAGAAGGGTCAACTGCTGGGTTGGCTTGAGCTGAGCTAGTGACATTAGTTGGGTCAACCTCTATAGGAGTACCTAGTATTTTAATTATAAGAGGCAGTTTAGGTGTTGGTAGGGTTGTACCAGATCTCAAATGTATAGTTGGAATATTCAGAGAATAAGCAGGATATTGTTGAGCATCAGCAGAGTACATGGGTTGTTGTGACTACTGGTTATTTGGATTTGACTAAGGTTGTGCAGGTGATTGGGTCTACTTATGAGGTCTAGGACTTGTAGGTGGTGGCATTAGTGCAGGTTGTTGGACTTGAGATGGTAATTGTAGATTACCAGTATTTTGGTTACGACACTGTTGAGGTCCTCTTCATTAATTTGTAGATTACCAATTCTCCTAGGGTGGTTGTTGTAAGGAAACTCAGGTGCGGAAACAACTTCCTACACTAATCTCAAAAGGAAAGTATGATGCAAATCCTATTAAAATCTTCTACGCTTACAGATTCAATATCATGTAAACAACAATATTGCAGCCAAACATGCATACAGAAAATAGACAGAGAAAGGAACACATAACACAAGGATTTGCTGGTGGGGAAAAACCTTTCGGTAAAACAACCCCACCCCTTCAGAACCTGCGCAATGTATTATCTTCAACATAAGGTTACAATACACTTGCAATGCAAGTTCAACATCAACAACAAAAGACTCCAGTAGCTACTCGCAGTACCAACAATACACCTTTTTCGCATTACATCTCTTCGCAACCCTAAAAATGCTTATAACATGTGCTTCACTTTAGGGCTACTCCCCAAAGGTAAACCGTATTAGGGTTTTATAGTACTCAAATATCTTAGTTGCCACATGTCTTCACCTATCATTGAATCTTCCTAACATAGCTCTTACATGTCATAAGAATCCATCATAACCGTTTTAGTCATGATCTCCTTACACACAATTCAAGATGTCGATACATCAACATTATTTGCAAGAAATACATTTTACAAAACAAATAATAAGAATAGGAATTATACAAGGTTGAGACACCTTATTCTTAACATTCTCCCACTTGTCGAACACCTTGTAAGAGCAATAGGAACATAATAGGAACTAACCGATATAGGCCGAAAGGCCCATAGACTCCGAACACCATCTGAACTTCTTAGTGCCCACTGGTTTTGTTAATGCATCTGCAACATTCTTCATACTATCTACCTTTTCCAAATTTACCTTTCCATCTTCCACCATATCTCTCACAAAGTGATACTGCACATCAATGTGCTTCATTCTGGCATGGAAAGTTGGATTCTTTGCAAGGCAAATAGCACTCTGACTATCACACCAAATAGTAATCTGTTATGCATCAACACCAACATCAGAACACAATCTCTTAAGCCAAATGGCTTCCTTACAAGCATGAGTAGCATCCATGTACTCAGCTTCTGTAGTGGACAAAGCAACCACAGGTTGTCGCTTGCTCATCCAACTGATGGCACCACCAAACATAGTGAACACATAAGCACTGGTGGATCTCCTGCAGTCAATATCACCTACCCAATCTGAATCCACAAACCCATGAATACAAACTGAATGCTGAGATCTAGAAGAGTTACCATGATAACATATGGAGTAATCTGATGTACCCCTCAAATATCTAAATACTCGCTTAACTGCATCCCAATGTATCCATCCAGGATTAGCCATAAATTGACTCAGGACTCCCACTGCTTGGGCAATGTCTGGTCTAGTACAAACCATAGCATACATAAGACTGCCAACTACACTAGCATAAGGTACTCTACTCATGTCCTCCACCTCACTAGGAGATTTTGGACAATCATCTACAGATAACTTTGTTCCCATAGGAATAGGAACACATAGTGGTCTACAATCTGCCATGTTGAACCTATCCAACACAGACTTCACATACTTACTCTGACTCAACCAAAGTTTTCTGTTAGACCTGTCTCTACTGATTTCCATACCCAAGATGTACGTAGCTGCCCCAAGATCTTTCATCTCAAACTGTGCTGACAACTGAGATTTAAAATCAGAAATCAAACCCTTACCCTTCCCAAACAGCAACATATCATCGACATATAATGCAACAATAAGAAGGCGATCATTTTCAATTCTGAAATAAACACAATGATCTAATTTTGATCTTACAAATCCAATTGACAATACAAAGGCATCAAACTTAAGGTACCACATCCTAGGAGATTGCTTCAAACCATATAGAGATTTCTTTAATCTGCAAACTAAGGATTCTTTACCTTTAACAATGTAGTGCTCAAGCTGTGACATATAAATCTCTTCCTCCAAATCACCATGAAGGAAAGTTGTCTTCACATCCATCTGTTCTATCTCTAAATCATATGATGTAGTAAGAGATAACAGAAATCTAATGGATGTCAACTTTGCAACAGGAGAGAACATTTCACCATAATCTATTCCCTCTACCTGTGAATACCCCTTTGCAACCAATCTAGCTTTGTACCTTTCAACACTGCCATCTGCACAGAATTTCTTCTTGAACACCCATTTACAGCCAACAAATTTTCTCCCTTTAGGCAAAGGTACAAGGTCCCATGTTTTTTTTTTCTCTAATGAAGCCATCTCATCATCCATAGCCTCAATCTTGGAACCTGCATCTTCCATGCCCAAAGCCTCTTTCACAGATCTAGGCTCATCAGTGTTAGTAATCAAAGCAAAAGCACAACTGGAATCTAACATAGAATAACCAAACCTTTCTGGTTGCTTTCTTTCTCTCGTGGATCTCCTCAAGGGCTGAGGTTGAGGTTGTTCTTCCTCTTCTTCTGAACTATCAGAGCTGTAAGAGCTCTCCTCATCATTAGACCCAACATGGTCTCTCTATTTAGTCTTCTCAGGGGTAGGAGGCAACTGAACAACATCTTTTTCCTTTACTTTTTCATTTGGTTGTAGCACAATAGGAGAAGATGTTAGCTCTCTAAAAATAACATTTCTACTATACAACACCTTACTAGTCACAGGATCCCAAAGCTTGTATCCTTTCACACCAGCACTGTACCTGATGAAAATACATTTAACAGCTTTGTTTTCCAACTTAGATCTTTTCTCCATTGGAACATGTGCATAAGCTTCACAACCAAAAACATGAAGATGTCTAACTGAAGGCTTCTTACTAGACCACACCTCCATGGGTGTCTTACCAACAAGAGCTGATGTAGGAGATCTGTTAACCAGATAGCAAGCACTAGCCATAGCTTCAGCCCAAAACCTTTGTTCTAAACTAGCTCCACTAAGCATACTCCTAGCCTTCTCCATCAATGTCCTGTTCATTCTCTCTGCAACTCCATTTTGTTGTGGGGTATACGGAGTTTTCTTATGCCTATCGATACCTTGTTCTTTACAGAACTGTTCAAACTCTACTGAGCAAAACTCACCACCATTGTCAGTTCTCACACACTTAATCTTCTTACTAGTCTGATTCTCTACAAGGGCTTTAAATTCCTTGAATCGACTAAAGACTTGTGTCTTACTTTTAAGGAAATAAATCCATGTCCTTCTACTGTAATCATCTATGAAAGATACAAAAAATACAGACTTGGATATTGAAGGAACTTTTACACGACCAAATACATCAGAATGAATAAGATCCAAAACATCAGAAGATTTGTGAGAACTAGAGTAAAACTAAACACAATTTTGTTTACCATATACACAGTGTTCACAGAAGTCGAACTGAGATTGCAATCATTTAACCCCTCAACAAGATTTTTATTTTTTAGGGTTCTGGGACCCTTCTCACCAATGTGGCCAAATCTCATATGCCACAACATTGTCTTTTCTGCAGGAAGCTTACCTTCCAAAGTGTTTCCATTGCCATCAGAACCAATAACCACAGTCTTCTTTACTGCTCGTTCAGATGGTGGGGATGAAGTGATAGCTGCTCTCTTCTTTGAAACAGAAGAACTATTACACTGAGAAATGTGTGCATCAAGCTGAAACAAAGTACCTCTCCTAGTACCCTTAGCAAGCACCATAGCTCCTCTCATCATCTTACATCCATCTTTAGAAAAAATAACTTGCACACCTACATCATTCAACATACTTACAGATAGTAGGTTTCATGCCAAACTTGGAATGTGCATTACTCCATTGATTCCCTTTACTCGTCCATCAGGAAATTTGATAGTGACCCTTTCGTCCAACTATCTTTAGGTGAGAATCATCACCCAAGTACACCTTTCCACCATCGAACTCTTCATATCTTGAGAACCAGTTTCGATGAGAGGTCATGTGAAAAGATGCACTTGAGTCAACCAACCACACATCATCAGATGCATGGGCTGCCAAAGCTACGATGAATGCATCGCCATCTTCTTGAGATTTTTCAGAACCAGAATCTAAGGCTTTCTTCTTCTTCTTAGGCTCTTTACAGTCTTTACAAAAGTGCCCAGTCTTATCACAGTTCCAACATTTTGCCTTGGACTTATTGGAAGTCTTTGACTTCCCATGGGATTTGGATCTACCCTTATTGTCAGACTTATTGTCATTTTTATTTCCTCTTTCTGTGGATCTCCCACGAACAACAAGGGCTTCTTTTTCCAAAACGAAAGCCTTTCTTTGTATCTCCTCTGATAGCAGCGAAGACACCACATCATCCATTTTGAAAGTGACTAATGTGCTTCCAAGAGCCATCACAAGATGGTCCCATGAGTCTAGTAAAGAACATAAAAGTGTGTAGCAATGATCCTCCTCCTCTAACTTGACACCAGCTGATGTCAACTGTGCAGCCAATAGATTAAATGCATTTAAATGATCCGTTAAGAATCCACCTTCCTCCATTCACAGAGAATACAACTTCTTCCTCACGAACAACTTTTTCACCAAAGATTTGGCCTGATACATGGCCCCAAGTCTCTCCCACAAACTATATGCGGTTTTCTCATCTAGAACATTCAGAAGGACTGCATTGGTTAAACAGAGTCTTATGAGACCCTTAGCTTTATGGTCTTTGATATCCCAATCTGCTTGAGCTATAGTTGCTGGTCTTATAGTGCTTGTAGTCGCTTCCCATAGGTCACGATCTTCCAACATGTCTTCCATTTTGAGTTTCCACAACTCGAAATTAGTGTCATTAAATTTCTCCACCTCCATTCTTCCATATGATGAACTCACCATCTCAATCTGCAAATAAGATTCAGGATGCTCTGCACAAGACTCCCACTCAACTTGAGATTAGCTCAAAAAACCCTACCCAACAACTAGGATCAAAAGTTGATCAAGCTCTGATACCACTTGTAAGGAAACTCAGGTGCGGAAACAGCTTCCTACACTAATCTCATAAGGAAAGTATGATGCAAATCCTATTAAAATCTTCTACGCTTACAGATTCAATATCATGTAAACAACAATATTGCAGCCAAACATGCATACAGAAAATAGACAGAGAAAGGAACACATAACACAAGGATTTTCCGGTGGGGAAAAACCTTTCGGTAAAACAACCCCACCCCTTCAAAACCTGCACAATGTATTATCTTCAACACGAGGTTACAATACACTTGCAATGCAAGTTCAACATCAACAAAAAAAGACTCCAGTAGCTACTCGCAGTACCAACAATACACCTTTTTTGCATTACATCTCTTCACAACCCTAAAAATGCTTATAACATGCGCTTCACTTTAGGGCTACTCCCCAAAGGTAAACCGTATTAGGGTTTTACAATACTCAAATATCTTATTTGCCACATGTCTTCACCTATCATTGAATCTTCCTAACATAGCTCTTACGTGTCATAGGAATCCGTCATAACCGTTTTAGTCATGATCTCCTTACACACAATTCAAGATGTCGACACATCAACATTATTTGCAAGAAATACATTTTACAAAACAAATAATAAGAATAGGAATTATACAAGGTTGAGACACCTTATTCCTAACAGTTGTCATTGGTTCTGCTAATTCTGTTATTGATTATTCTATTGGTTTGGCTAGGAAGGTTAGGAATTTTGAGGCCATTGAGGTTTTTGTGGATTATATTGCCAAACATTATTCCAATTAGGTTGACTATATTGTGGAGGGCCTTGGGTATTACGGTTTTGCCATTGATTACCATACAGATTTGAATTTTACAAAGGGTCCCAAGGCATACCTTGATGTTGGCCCATGGACGACATTGAGTAACAAAGAATACTTGCTGATTATCTCCATTTATCTTGATGTACTTAGTTGGAAGATGCTAGTTTTCCATGCTAGCACCAATTTGCATTGGCAATCTTTCTTCTGCTTCTGAAAATGTGGGTAGTACTCAGCTAATTGTACCTTAGCTTTTGCATGTTTCTTCTTTGTAGTCATTGTGTCGAGATGTGTAGTGACATCATTTATAATGTCCTGATTGAAGTCTGAGAGCAGATTAGATATCTCAAGCTTTGAAATACCCTAACTGATTCCTTTAGTAGCTGTAGTCTGATGTCCTTTTCCTTTCTTCATTGTTGATCTTGAGTAATTAAGACAAATTTTCTTGAGGCCATCCCAAGAAGATTGATATACATCTCCTCTAGCCATCAAGTCTAATGCTTTTAGACAACTATCATTTACCCCTCTAAAAAAGACTAGCTTTTGCGAATCTTTGGACAACACATGTTGAGGGTTCTTTTGCAGTGTATACAAGAAATGTGAAACATAGTCTTCCAATGTTTCTTCCTCCTTTTGTGATATTCTAAAGATATCATCTCCTCTTGAATCATTTCCTTTGCAATACTCTTTATATTTGTCTAGAAACAGAGGTTGCATTTCATCCCAAGCACCTACTACATTGGCTCCTTAACCCATGAACCATCATAAAGCTGACTCTTTCAGTGTTGCTGGAAATAATTTTAGCTTATGGGCATCAGTGTTGTAGTCAAAGGTACGATAGAGTATGTCAGACTCAAACAAGAAGGTATCAAGATCTTCAATTGCAAGGCCATAAAACTTTTGAAGAGCATTTGGAGGTATATTTTTATGATTAGCATTAGCTACAAGACTTGGGAGAGGAAATGGAAAAGTAGGTTGTGCCATTATTGGAGGTATTTGATTATGAGGTTGTTGTTGAAAAGGAACATTGGGCATTGGATTGTTAACAACTGGTGGCTTTAGAGTAGTACTAAGAAAACCAGCCAAAATTTTAGCAAAAGGTTGAAGACCACTTGTATCCAAAGGTTTTGCTCTTGAGGATGATTCTATAGGAAAAATAGGGCTTGCATCTGAAAAAGGCAACTCAGCTTCTTCTTCAATTTCTTTGTTCAGATTTACAGGTTCCCGTGGAAGAAATCTCCCATATTCATCTTGTTTTCTGCCTCTTTAATGCATGCAATTGAATTGGTAACTTGTGAATTAAGCATTGAATCTTGTGATTTCTAACTAGCACACTAATCTAAAAATAGAGGACTCATGAAGGTTCCTAGTTTGACACCATCCTCGGCAATGATGCCAAAAATGGTAGGTTTCCACAACAGGTCAAGATAATCACACCACTATTCCTCTCACAAGGATACTATATCCATTTTTAAGGACTATCTATTCCATTATGAAAATACATTTGAATTGTCAACCTAGGGACGTTGGACTTGAAATGGGTTAGCACAGTATGTGTACTAAGTTCCTTTAAGAGTCTTAACACCTATGCTATAGGAAGGTAAAATGCATGAAAGGAATCTATATTGCTGACATGGAACAATAAACACAGTTAGACTATCTATAGAGAACTGTAGAAACTACGAAAAAGATAATTCTAAACTGATTAACAATTCAAACATCCACTATGATCATTTTCCACAAGTGCTACAAGAACTTTCATAGTGATTATGTTGCAGGACTAATAAAGTAAATCTATCTTAAACAGGAAATTGCAATAAATGAATCTACTCTACCTAAATCTATTCCACCTCCCAAGTGGGTCCCCTTGGTTGGCTTCAACTAACTAAGAACAGAATAGGTAGTCCAAAATCACTCTTTCATTAAAATTCTTCTTTTGCTACATGACTGAATAATTCATAGAGAACTAAAAAAAACAACTTCAAAATCCTTTTTTTCAACTAACTACTTTTTCCTTTTCTCTCACATATATAGAGGATTGGAACTTATTACAAACATAACATAAAAGAAACCGGGAGCAAACATTGTCAAAAGAAAAAGGTGGAATGTCAACCATGACTTTAGAACATTGATTAAGCAACAGAATAATGGTCTATAGATAATGTAACAAGTCGGGTCTCCTCGAATAACTCCCCTCGCAAATGTGGCTTATCACCCAAAATTGACCTGTGCTTCTCATGCTATGACCAGTCTTCATTACTACTTTTTAATATGGTGCTCTCCACTCTTTGTGCCACTTCTCCATTTCTTGAAGATTAGAAACATTCAAACCATATGCACAACAACATTTCTACTCTCATTCAAATATTAAAACATAGTTTAAAACATTTATATGAAATGTTGCACTTTATATATAATATTAAGAAAGGTATGTTATATCCACTATCCATAGGTTTAATAGGTTCTGGCTCCATTCAGCATAAGTTCACAAGACATTTAAAACAAATTTATTGGAAATATTTTTTTCACATAGCTTAAAGAGTAAATTCAAACTATGTAAAAACTATATCAAATTTGAGACATTAATATGCCTCATCATAAGCAATGCTTCAATGGATTTAAGATCACTATCAGAATTGTCTTCCTCTTCACTTTCAAATTGTTTGCTTTTAGACTTTTTAGCTTTCTTCTTGAGTGATACCTTGACTTCAAATGCAGACTCAAGATTGCTAGAACTAGGAGTATAAATATCATAGTTATCTAGTTCAAATGCAATCAATCTTCCAACTAAAGCATCCAAATTTATCTTGTTATTTGGATCACATCTCATCTCTTGAATAACAAACACTCTGATTGCATATATAGGAAGAAGGGTTCTAAGTACCTTACCACTGTCACATCTTCAATTGTTCCTCCAGAGGCTTTGATAGACTAGATCTGATTCTCTCAAAATATTTTTCAATGTTTTCATCCTCTCTCATTTTCATCTGATCAAACAGACCTCTTAAGATTTTTTCTTTGGCTCTTTTTACGTTATCATCACCTCCATAGATATCCTTTAGTCTGGTTCATATGTCATGAGCAATAGAAAATCCTTTGATCTCATCAAACTTAGCATAATTAAGAGCTGATGCAATTTCGATCATCATGATATTATGATTTTTCTTTTCAAAAATCTCTTCTACAGATAATGTTCCAGTAGGAGCTTTGTAAGCATTTTTCAAATATTTCAAACTTGAATTGTTGATGGTTTCCAAGTGCAACTTCATAAGTTCCTGCCATGCCTTGAAGTTTTCTTTATTCAGCTTGGAAATCTCTCTTTTGTAAGACATCCCAATCTTTAGCTTAGCTCCTTGAAACCTTTCTCTGTAAGCACCAAGATGCTCTCATACTAATTGTTGGAAATATAAGAGGAGTAATTGAGAAGGGAGTGGTGAATCAATTACCACTAAAATAAATCCCAAATCCCTTAGATGTTAGTACATAACATAAACTCCACTGAAATTATTGATGCTCGATAAACACACAGACACTCATTTACACTAATAAATGTTGTAACTCGGCAAACACTAAAATAGAAACTTTAACTCAACGAATGCAAAACTTAAGATATTAACTGTGATTAACCTTACATAACTTAGTTGCATACACATAAAATAAATAACATGAACACAAGTAACACCATGATTTAATGTGGAAACTCAATTTGGGAAAAACCACCAATTGCAACTAGTTACTAATTTTTAACTATGATTAACCTTACTTAACTTAGTTGCATACACATAAAAGAAATAACATGAACACAAGTAACACCATGATTTAATGTGGAAACTCAATTTGGGAAAAACCACCAATTGCAACTAGTTACTAATTTTCATTCTTCTCAAGTGAGCCATGTTAGGAGCCAACCCTGTTAAAGGTTACAAAACACACTGTTAGGTGTGACCTTGTTAAAGGATTTAATCACCTTGTTAGGTGTGGCCTTGTTAGAGGTCATTAGACACTTTAATCTAAAAATGCCACCTTGTTAGAGGATTTACAAATAATTGTTAAGCCAACTCTATTAAGAAATTTAGATCACTTCTACAATGGTTATAGAGTAACAATGAGATGTCATGATTTCTGATGCAAATAAATTATTGATTGTAGATCTCAATAATGGCCTATATACTTGATCATTTCTGATCGAATGTATCTTTGCAACTCCAAAGGATATTTTGGTTATCCTTCTAATTCACTTCCTCTAAGCATCATCAAATGTTCTATTCACTTGCTCACATTCAATCCTCAACTTGACCTTATTTTTACATCACACACATTGTCAATTCAACTTGAATACACCTTAGAATAATTAATTTTCATCTCCTCAACTAGCTAGAACCAACAAATAAAACTATTGAACTCTATGCCAAAACAAGAAAATCCTTCATTAGCCGACCCTACTCAGTAGACACTAACTCAGAAATGATTTTCCAATGTTAACCAAGTGAACTTGATTAACATTACATTTTCACAAAGTTCCTTTAGTAACTGAGTTAGCTCGGTTAACACTGGTTCCATCCAACTTTTCCTTCATTAATCGAGTGAGCTCATTTAACACTCAACTTCTGTGAACTTCTCTTTGTCGTTTGAGTGAACTTAGTAGGCATTGTCTTCTGAACTTGGAAAACTTTGGAATGCTCGACAGACACAAGAAACTATCTTCAATGCCTGAGTGAGCTCGACATATACTGATTAGTAAAGATATGTCATTTTGTGTAATGTCAAAGACAATACACAATTAACCAATTATTTTCAACACATAGGATAAGCTAGATGGAGAACAAAAATAATAAAAAATGAAGAAATTATGAATTTGTCTTTCTTAAACATGAAATTGAAGTCCTTTAGAGAGAAATAGATAAACGATTAGAAATAAGGCAATCTAAGAAAAGTCAATATAATTCAGAGGAGAGAAGAGATGAAGAGGATGATGGAAGAGATTTTGTTAGAAACAAGGTTGGCGTAGGTGTTTTATTTGAGCCTAGTCATGAGGAAGTAAAAAAGAACCCTCAAGATGCTAAATATAAGGAAAGTAATTAAATAGAACAAGAGATAAGGTCCAAAGATGTGGTGGCTTAGGTTTATAGAAATCAAAGTTCTGTGGCATAGACATTTTAGACCAAAAACTTCCTTGTATTGATTCTAACAAGGTTGAGGGTGAAAATCCTTAACTAGGCCCCTTATATCTTGTTTGAACCCCTTGGGGTAGAGGCATACAATCCTCTTTTCTAATTCACTGTATAGAATTTTTTTGAGCTTCAATATGAAGCGTGAACTATCTAATAGAATATGACTAATATCATTAAAAGAATTCAATTAATTATGACCTTGAGTTGTCATATTGTTACTTGGATTCCCGTACCTTATGAATTACAAAAATCTCATCTTCTTGAGCCAAAATGAGATTTTAAATGTGTCAAGCTTTGATGTTTAAAAGAGACAACAAGTCATGGTGTTCTTATGAATTTTATAATCTTAGCATTTCCGATTCATCTCCCTCTTCATCCAGCATTTTGAGTTTTCAAAATCCAATACCTGAACTTCCAAAGTTATGGAAAGTTAGAGAATGTCCAAAAAATGTGTATCTATATAAAATAATCAACATTGAAATAACAATGGGTTAAAGGGGTAGGTTAAGTGGGAAAGTTCCCACATGTAATTACAATCAAAATATTAACCTCATTAACCAAATAGAAAAACAAAGATGTTAATCATCCCAAATAAAAATTAGTTATTTTTAATACTCTACAGAAATATAATTAATGACAGTTGGATGAAAGAATTAACTGCACCAAGAATCATAGGAGGTATGTTATTCATAGGTTTTGTGTTTTGAATATTGAACTCGACATTTACCATTGAAGACTTATATAGAGATTGACCGAAGGCACCTACAATATCTTATATATTATCTCAATAAAATCGAACCTACATAGGTAATGGAGAAATGGGCACAAATGGGAACTAGCCCTTAGGTATGATTAGATATTGAACCAATGGTCAATGAATATTCCTAGCATCAGAGTTTAGGTCTTTAATCTCTCGATCCAATATGCAATGCCAATGTAAGGAGAAAATTTGTCATCATCAATAGAAGAAATGTGAATTTGGAGGTATTGAGGGTCGCCCTTAAAAATCACACACTAAGGAGGAAATTAAACTTGGAAAATAAGTCAACTTTGACTCTTTTAACACTTTTAGTTTAGGTATTAAGCCTTAGTGTGTGATGTTTAATTCATCTAGTATCGAGATGGCACATTATATGTTCAACTGGATGGCAAGCAATATGCTATCTCATTGAATGAGATAATTACAAATTATGCATTCAGGAAACATACATATCAATATATCCTCACCACAGGTAAAGTTAAATGCCATTGATAATACACAATGTCGTCCACCACATGGTACAATAGGAGCTCTCTTTAGTATTTGGAGTCATCAAAGTGAAGGGTTAAATATATCTATTGAGCCATTAATAATGCATGTTAAACTATTGATAGGATAACTCAACTTATGACATCACACAAAGATTCCTGGGCAACCCCTTTCTATATTGTCCTTTGATGATTTGTGGAGTATTTGACAAAATATCAAGTCTTGAAATTTTTGATAAGATAAGAACACTGACTACCAGTTTGGAAAATATTTTGCAAGATCCTCATACTTGTATAAAGATGACCATGCAAACTACATTATGAAGAGTCTTGAAACATTAATGGAAGGAAGGACCAAAGACTTTTTGTTGAAATATTCTATGTTTTGGCTCTGAATAAACTTATATCTCTCTCCATTAAGGGTGTGGTCTCATGGAGGGGGGCTTCCTTAAAAAAATTAACGGCTACTTTAGAAGTTTTTTAGTATTATTTTAAAATGGGAGGTCCCATGAATTTTGTAGTGGAGTTATTCTTAAAAAGTTTAATCCCGATAATTTATGGAAACATGTGGTCTTATTTTTTTTAAAATTCTAACATATTCAATTCACTTACTAAATAAATAAATATGTTAATTTTTTTTTAATAAAAATTAGAATTGTTATATGATTGACAAGTGGCACAAGGAAATCCTAAGTTGGAGGGGCAATTTCTAGCCCCCCACCTTTTCCACCTACTTAAGTTTGCACCCTAAAAAGTAGGGGCTTCTATTTTTGAGGAGAAGATTCTAATTAATTCTATGACAAACTATTTTTTGGCTGTATGGGACTACCCACTCCACAAAAATAGATCTTATAGCCATTCCACCCTAAGCATAGTATAGAAAGCTCATCTATGCAAAATGTCTAATCGGTGTTATAGTTGCAACATGAGAACAAAATATATGCTAAATGTAGAAATTTTGATAAGGAACCTGAACAATTTGACAAAACTCCATCATGTGAGAGGATTGTCTCGAAGATTGAGATAAAACAATTCCATTTTGGATGACATGTCATGGATCCAATATATATAAAAGTATGAGCATTCTGCCAAACAAAATCTATGCCAAAAGTCACATGATGTAGAAGCATCAAACAAACTACTTAGTGCTTGAAAAATTTCTCAAGAAACATTGATTTATATTATGCATCGATTAAACATATGAAAAGCTATTGAAAGTATTGAAATGGATATATGTTGGCAAGGGTACATTTCTTTTGTTTTGAGTTATAGATTTATAGGTGACATACATGCAAAATCAATGATGTAAACAAAGAGCAACAATACATTCGATCAAATTCTCTAGTTGTGTATGTAAGTCATTTGGCAGAATTCAAAGGCTGGGACTACGATAAACATAGGTTACTCACCAATTAAATTATAGTGGGAGTTAATGGGAAGCTCAAATTTGAAAGCGGAATGCACCACATGTCCAATGAAGATGCTCAAATTAGACATGAGCCTCTAAATGTTAGAAAGAAAAATGAAACATCTGTTAACAATAAATGATTGTCAAAATAGGTAAATTGTGCCCACTAAATGGAGAAAACAAAGAAGATCCACCATCACATGACTGTGGGAGAATATTATCATGATCTTCTGATTACAATTTATTCAAAGACGTGTTTGGAGACGTAGAAGCATAGACAATAAGATGATGTTTTGACAAAGTTCCCCTGCAGTTACAAGTATTCGATGTGGGAAATCAAGTTGAGAATCATGAGGTGAAAATAGAAAAGGCTAGAATATGCCCCAGTCCTAAAAAAACACTCTGCCAAATATCAATGACGCTATTTTAGGAAATGTTAGTTTGCAAGATTTTTAGTCATCTCTGAAAAGTGGTAACAAAACCACTTTGTTCACAAAGATATTGAGTAGCAGATTAGCTTAAGCCAGAGGACATCCCATCTCAGCACAGTGCCCATAATCGGTATTGGATTGCATGAAAGCTTATTGTTCAAACAAAAGAGAGGTAGTTACATCAAATGACAAGTGATTGTTTAGTTAGATTCTATTTCTATTGCTATGGTTTTTCATTTCCCTATTAGGATAAAGAAATCATAAAAGAATATTACATTATAAATCAAAATCAATATTTGAATACTATTGCCAGATCATGGTTTTCACAATCGAGAAAAGATAAATCCCAATCAGCAAAGTCAATTCATAGTTCATCATTAAGAGAGGATCTAGCAAACATGGTAATTCTTCTAAGCAGGGTGATGGGACTCAAGAATTTGCATGAGTCCGAGGATTGGATGTTCTTGTTTATTAATATGGTTTGCGAAGGGAAGCAATACACTGATTGGGTATAGTTCATCAACAATAATCTTCATGATTAACTTTTGGATCTTAAATCTAATAATTATTTCTACATGACTTCCTACATTCTCTATGCCGTAATAGGTATGAAAAGTTGACTCAAACTTGATAGACAAGGTATCCATGATGATGCAACTCCCATTTATAATCACCTCCCTCACTTGCATTATGTGAACAACCTACACCATTTTATAAGGGTGTATGATGCATTCACAATGTTAACTATGCGAGAACTTCAGGAAAATATAGGGCTTAGAATATCATCTGAAGTGATAATAGTAATTCAAAAGTATGGAAGCTATTTTATATAGTTCCAAAAATTTAGCTATATTTAGTTGGCACCTTACAATGGATTCCCCCTCATGCAACGTAGGTTTGTCAATGACAAGCTAGTGTTGATTGAAATGTGCAAGCAAGTTAGCCAAATTAATAGGCTTTGTAAGAATCAAAAGGTGGATGATAATATTTCTTTTCCTATTAGCATCGGACATAACAAATGTGACACACTACTAGATGAGAGAAATATAGAAAGTTCTTTTGCTAAAATCAATTTGAATCCCTACACCATGCAGTTTCCCTATTATAGTAAAGGTTACACGAGCAAGGAAATAAAGCTAAATATTGGCCTCAGTCACTTCCATATCTAGAGGACTCTTAGGAAGACTGAGAAGATGATTTTGAAGTTAGGAGAAGGGATTGGATGAGGCTTATTGTATGATAGGTAATAGATTTTAAAGTAGTTATTGATGTAACAAATATAGAAAATGATGAATGTTCATTGATAGATCATTTCTACTATGAGAAGATTCAGGTGTTAGAACTTCTACCTATTGACTGGTCCATTCTAGAGTTGAAAATTTTGAAGAAGAGGACAACCGATGTCATTTAAAGATTAGAAGAATGGGCAAAGAAGAAAATAATAGAAAGCATGATATCCAAGCCTCGCAATGAAGGAAGCAACCCTATGAGAAAAAAAAATGATAAAGGGGAATCATCTCATATGGCATAAGAAGCATTACTAATTAAGAAAGCACAATAAGTGAACTCAAGTGATAGTAGGGGGTAGGGGGTATGCATGCAGGGGGTAATGTATCTTCTTTCTTTGTGTGGTGTATGAGCTTTGCTACTTTCAACCCTACTTATAGTATTCTTGTTAGGAGAAGTCATAGACTCATGACTCTTTTTTATCCAAATACCTCTTCTCCTTTCCTTAGGAACCTTAGTGGCCCTATGGTTTCTATTGATCCTAATTATTCAATGAAGCATGAATCTTCACACTCATATCATGATGAGGATGATGCCTTAAGGATTTCTCCTAAACAAGTTGATAAACTTGTTACTAAGATTGATAAAATGCATGATTGGCTTCTTCAAGAAAATCACAATACTGAGACTACTATTATTCTTTATTCTCTTCGGAAAGTGATCTATAATGATGAACATGGTGTTAATTTGTTGTGTGGTCTTACTCACCTTGTCCATACTCATGTTAAGCTGTTAACTCAAGTTGCTTCTAAAGTATGAATGGCTCCACTTGTTTTTGTAGACACCTAAATCTGATTACATCACTTAAGTAATCCTATTTAATCATCTCCTAAGGCATCGTTAATTAAGTATTTAATATTTAATTAATCTATTGTCATCCCCTAGTTAATTAATTAATTAAATTAACTATAGTCTAATTGATAAAATCAAATGATAACCCTAAATCAATTTATCAATTAAATCCCTATTCCTATATTAAACTAAATAAATCCTCAAATCTATTTAATTTAATCTCACATCCCCCATTTTATTAAATAAATCATTTAATAAATTATCCAAACCCCTAAACATCCTTAAACCCTACCTTTACCCCTAATCCAACCCATCCACCCATACTAACCTCACTTAGCCACCTAACTAACCCATCCCATCAAATCTAAGCCACTTGCCCCCTAATCCCCCTCTAATCCAAGCCTAATCCTCACTCTAACCATGTGCACAACCTTAATCCTAGATTAAAAATTCCTAACCCAAGCCAAAGTCAAACTTTCATCCACCTCCCATTTTAATATTCAAACAAAGGCTTCAACCTCCATTTTAGTATCCAAAGACAAGACTTCCATCCAGCTCCCATTTTAATATTCAAACAAAGACTTCACCCTCCATTTTAATATTCAAACAAAGACTTCACCCTCCATTATTATATTCAAACAAAAAATTTATCACCCATTTTAATATTCAAACAAAGACTTAACGTCCTCTTTTAATATATTCAAATAAAGACTTAACCTACCTCATTAAATCCCAAACCACTTGTCTCTTAGTCTCACCCTAATCTAAGCCTAATCCCTTCCTTAAGCATGTGAAAAACTATAACCAAGGGTTAAGAAAGTCTTAAACCAAACCAAAGTCAAAGTTCTATCCTTAAAAGTCTTGCATTCTTATCCAAGAGCCTTAAAGGCTCTTACATGACTTAAAGGCTCTTTAAAGGCTTTTTACACCTATTTTCCACACTCATCCTCCCTTTTCCTCCCTCATAACTCCCTCTAGTCACCTATCTTGACCCTCTTCCATATCTAATCCCCTTATGAAACTTGTCACAAGGCTAGAGCTTTCAAGAACCACAATCCATGTGCTCTCTTCTCCTTACATCCTAGCCCTGCTTAACCAATTCCCCTTCCTTACATCCTCACCCTCCATCTCTCTACCCCTTGGCCTACAAATGAAACCCTCTCCCTTCACAAATATCATCCACTTCTATGCTAATGTTACAATGCTATTTTGAGAGTTAATGGACTATCAAAATACCATCATAATGGAAAAATCATCCACAAATCCATTTTGAATCATATCCTCCATTAAAGATTGAGCAACGTCATTGAGCACACATCCTATCTTTCGGACACATCTATACATCATAGGGAAGATCGCTTGGTTTAAGAGGTTTGCATGTTCTTAGGCTACTTTGGTACTTTAATTCTCTTTTGTCCAATCATATATGTGAGTTAAATCTATTGTTTTGAATGTTTTGATTATTCATTGTATTCCTTTAAGCACTAGTTTTACAGCTCTACATTTTGGCACACCCAGTGGGAGAACCACAATCACAAGGTGAAATTTATTTATTTTATTAAAAATGAATTAAAAAAAAATCTCACCTTCTCTTTTCCTCAAATTTTCTTTGATATTTTTATATTAAAAAATAAATAAATAAATAAATTGGGTTACACTTTTTTTTTTGGGTAAATTTGGTAAAATTTTTCCAATTTCTTGTAGGCACCACCTTGACCCAGCCGACGGCCACCACAATGCCTCTCCTAGTCTGCATGACATCAATAGCCTTCTGCAAGCCCTTTCTAAGCCTTAAGAACCAACATTCGGTGTTGTGCTCATAACATGAGCATCTAGACTCTATTTTTGAAAAATAAAATATCATTAGAAAGCTAGTTCCGAGCCCATCATGATGGTGTTGGTTTCATTAGATTTTGAGGCCTTTTAGATACTTTTTTTTTTGCTATCAAACAATGAAATTTGTTTTTAATGTTTTCATTGCAGGGTTATTTCACTTTCTATTTTTTGATACCCTAACTTGTGGTCTTGTAGGGATATTTGCTGACTGATGTATTGTTGCTTGAAGAGTTCTAATAAACCACAAACCATTTTTCTTGCAGGTTTTCCTTAAATGTTCTATTGCTCTTGGAAAATGAACTTGAATGTTTAAAAACTTGTCTTTGAATGCATGTTGCTAAAATCAAATCTTGAATGCCATGGACTAAAATATAACATTTTCATTGGAATGCATGATCAACACACTCTTCGATGCTAAAGGTTAAAAAGAATGAATGCGATGAACATTTGATTTTGGGTATTAAAGAATATTTCAAATCAACAAACTTCAACTTTGGTGCTTAAAATGAACTTCATTCAATCTTGAATGCTCTAAAGTGAAAATGTTCTTATTCCTTCCTTTTTAAACCTTTCACGCGCACGATTTACTTCTATTGACTCGATTTTACTTTTGTTGGCAACGTTGTCAAGTTGGAAGGAACCTTTGAATGCTAATCACATGTGTCTTGAAGTCATAAAATAGTGCATCTAAAAGCGTCCAAATAGAAATGAACCAAGCGCCTTGCATGTTTTGAGATTGTGCCCTCGAGCACATCTTTGTCTTCTCTATTTCTTGCATCTTAAGACCTTAAAATACACGATGCATGTACCAAAAGTTGTTACAAGATCATCTGCAATAACCTAGGAGTGCTTCTAGTGAGTTCATCCACCTCTGGGAAGCACTCTCGCTTTGGTGAGGAGCTCAAACCAGTAAAAAGTCTGGCTAGTATATAAATGAGGAAAAAGGTAAACTTTCTCGATCTATCACCCAAGTTTGAGCAGTGTGTTTCTGGGGGTAGCTTGAGGTGGAAATACTTTCCCATGATTTTAGCATGTCCAAAATAGATTCTTAAGTGGATCATATACGTAACAACCATTTGGTGAGACGCCACAAACCCATTTACAACCCTTTAGTTAAAGTTTCTCGCTTTTATCTATGGTATGTTCATTCACCGTGCAAGGGAAACAACATCCCTCAAGATTACTCACCATTGTGCTCCCCTGGTAGAGGCATAAGGCCACTTGAGTTTCATCTCCAAGGGTCATTGTTCCTGTAGAAGAGGGACTTCTATTTGCCATGCTTTGAAGATTCTTTGATGTGTATCATTTGTTGATCGACTCTTGTATCAACTCACCTCTTCGATGAGAGGGACATATTGCACTAGAATTAGGAGACATCAAGTTGTGGGCCGTTAAATAGCATATTGTAACCAAAAAATTTGACCTTAGGGATAAAGCATGTGTTTGAATTGTCTTACTTGTGCTCAAGACCCGTGAAAAACATTTGTAAAAACATATACAGTTCTATGGTTGTTATCAAATCCTTTTGCTAAAGAGATCATCTGTTTGTCTTTCTCAAAGTTGCTTTGTCCTTTGAGAAACTGTTTGCTCATAAATCCCTTACATTAGGAAAAAAAATATCCCATCTTTGTTATTTCAAAAGGAAATTTTTAGCAAGTCCATTCGCAACAACTGTTGTCTCGTTGGTTCAACTTTCCCTTGTCAAAAATTATACGTGTTCCCTCAAAACAAAAAACCACTAAGCACGTCTCAGTTACAAATCCCCATTTTTTTTTTCCTTAGTCCAAAATTTTGTCCTTTTCAAAATATCCTTGTTATCTATCCTACTTGATAAAAAATAACACATTTTGTCTTTAAAAAATCCCATCTTTGATAGTCTAAAGAAAAACAATTGTTTGCAGGTCCATTTGCAACAGCTTGCATCTCCTTAATTTATCTTTACCTTTTCCAATACTATACTATTACGCAAAATCCAGTTGCAAACAAACCTTTTTTTCCATGGTGCAAAATTTTTCCTTTTCAAAGTATCCTTATTACCTATCCTACTTGACCAAAAATAACACATTTGTCTTCCAAATAGGTGCTCCTTACTATTGATCACCAAATTGTTAGCAAGTTCATTCGCAACAAATCCTAAGCCTAGTTTGTCCCACTTTGCTACTTACGTCCCAAAAATACCCCAAGAAAACCATTTTAACCAAGAAAACCACTTTGCCCCTTTTCCATAAACACTATTCTCTTGAAATTTAGTTACTCCTCAATTGATTTATGTTTTCAACCCAAGGTTAAAAGGTATACTTAGTGTAGTCACTACCTCTAAAAAACCCACAGTTGTGATCAAATCTCATAGAGTTATCCCATGTCAGGCCAAACCAAGACCAAATTCAAAAAAGCTAAACTTCCACAAATACTAATTTACAAGGAAATATAGGCCGAACATAAGAAGTATATCCCCAACCCAAGGATCACTAAACTAGACCAAATTGAGAAAGACGATGCAGACATTGCACTACAAACTGAGTGGGACTACAAGATTCAGAACCTAACTCTCCCATGAGGTGTCAACCATAGCCTTATCAATAACTCTCATGTTAACTACTTTGATTAGGTCCATCTTTTTCCACACACACTTATGCACTTGTCTCCTTGTAGGCTTAGTCTCTATATTAACTCTTCATCCCATCTAAACATTTGGTAGAATCATCTCCTCCACTTTTTATCATCAACCTTAGGTTTTCAGAAATTCTCCAAATCAAGCATCATTAAACCCTAGAATCCTCCATTAGTTGCTCCACACTTAGACATTTTTTAGCATCACCTCATTAAGCTTTGTCTCCCTAAAGAAATTGCCATCCATCTCATCATCATAGTTGTCCTTAAACTAAGCATTGTTTAGGATAAACTATCATTTGTGTCTCACATCACCTTAAGCAAAAGGTTGGGCTATACACTTGATCCCATTTGTCTTCCAAATGGTCACAAGGCTACCTTAGGGTTTGATATCACCACCACATATTCAAGTTCACACTTAAGGGAACACAATCTCCTCCATGTAGCACCATATCATTTAGGCTTCCTAGATACCATTAGAAGCATTTTTTTACACATCCTCCTTTGCATCTTAGGAAATCCTTCCACCCTAGTCATACCTAGGTAAAACATATTGTCACATACACTCATCACCATCTCTTTTGCTTTCCATCCTTAGAAAAGTTAGCATTTCATGCCACCAACCAAACATTTTGGTAAGAACAAATGAGAGAAGAAAGACATGGATCTTAGTCTTAGTAGTAGCATGACTTGAGCTAGGCCATGCCCCATAGTTTTGGAAGCACCACTAGATCTACCATCACAAACTCTTGAAGAAACAGGTTCTTCCATAGATATTGATGCTTTCATGAACCAACTTGGACAGGCGACTATTGTTAATGCCATCATAGATAGAAATAGCGAGACCATCATGGAAAACTTCTTAAGAGACAATGTTGGCGCCTTTGATTTTGTATGACCACCACCTCCCAACATTACAGATCTTGCACATCCTCTATTCAGGATGGCAACCACCATCTATAGGGTCATCTATCCCTCATGATCCTTCCTTTTCACCAAACAATGGGTATCAACCAACACACACAGAACTAGCAGACCTGAATATCCCTTCAACATAGGTCACTACTCCCTTTCCACAAAACACTCAACCCATCCTCACTAAACCGTTAGTTCATACCACATCCCAACGAACCTCAAGTATATCATCTACATCTACTTCCACCATTCCTATCCCTGCTTCACAATACACCCCCTTTTCACTTAATAGCACTACATTTCCCCTTCCATCCCAAAATGGATCTAATCCATTTACTAGTACCATAAACATCCAACCTATATCCTAGTACACTACAGGAATGCCTCCATTAGGGTCAAACACTTCATCCTCCATCCCCCCCAACATCATTGTCAATCCATTTATCACTAGCCAAAGTACTTTGGCCTCATTTCTATTAGGACCTTGGATTTTTGGTATGACCCAAGGGCCTACCACAAATATCCCCTTTAGCATTGCATCCATGCCCATACCTCAGTCACATTCATCCCTTCCTTCTTAACTCTAGTCATTACCTCTTGTTACTAGCTATTTTCTATTGCACCCTTAAGCAATAGCCAAATCATCCCTCCACTACAATACCCTGTTGCACACACTCTACCTCACATTAATTACCTTGCACCTATTACTATTCAATTGATCTCTCACACAGGAGCACAACCAACATATATTGGGCAAAGTATACATTCCCAAAGTGTGGCCCAGGCATCGCCAACACTACCACCTTTTCATTTGCAATCATCGCACCAACAGTATGCCCAAGTACCCCCACATAATTATGTAGCCAAGAAACAACCCCACACATATGTCCCTCCACCACAAATTCCCCATCAACAATCTATCCTATAGATGTAGCAGTATGCCCAAAACCCATTCCAACAACCCATACTCTCTATCCCACTAGTAGTGCAACCCGTATTCCAACCACCACACTATGGCAGTTAGGGTTTTCCATATTAGCCTTCAACATCAGCTACACATCCTACATCAGGGGCACTTGGACTGGGGGCACTCGTTTCCCTACCTGTGAACTCTGAGTGGGAAGAGATGAAAAATTCTCTAAAAGCCCTCAAAGATGGGACATACTCAAAGACTTTCAAGTTTGAAAATGATTGTTCATATCTGTTTGACAAAACCATCAAAATGACACATTTTCAAGTTCGATAAATTTAGAGGTAAAAGTGACCCAATTACACATGTTAAGGAATTCTATATGCACTGTCAATAAGTGGCCTATAATGATGTGTTCCTCATGCACCTTTTTCTGAAAGCTTAGTTGGCCCTACCCTTGAATGGTCCTGTCAAATACCCTAGGGCACCATTAAAACTTTTGTTGATCTTTCTAAAGTCTTTGTGGCTCAATATGCTCATCTAGTCAAAACTAAGTTATCTATTGTAGACCTAGTTCATACCAAAAAAAAGGGAGGAGAAAGCCTTGTAGAATACTTACAACATTGGCAAACCCTCACAACTAGGATCTCATGTACTATCCCCAAATGTCACTTGTCAAAATGTTCATTAACAATGCACATCCTAGTCTCGCCCATCACATGGTTATGAATTGTTTACAAACATATAAATACATTGAATAAAAAGGGATGGGACTCGAGCAAGGGCTCATCAAGGATGGAGTCATCAAACTTTACAAAGAAAACACACAGGACCAAGGTTCAAGCAATGAAAAACCACAACATTGGAATAAAAATAAGAACATGGTTACTGACGTCATTATCGACACCTGACATGTTCATGTCATCAGGGTAGTAGCTAACAATCCTACCACATTTTGTCAACAACAACCACCATCCTATTAGCAGCCACCTATGAAAAACAATCAACACAATGTCCAAATACCTAGCCATCAAAATTAGACTAATGCTATCACACTTTCGGCCAGACCTAAACTACATGTTTAGAGACAACCTTGTGTATACACCTAATTGGGGGAACCTCTTGATGTGATCTTTGAAAAACTAGCTAAGGATAATCTTATTCAACATCCACAAACACAACCCTCGGAACCAAACCACTCTAGGGAATCCTAGTATAAGGATAATGAGTTTTGCAAATTCCATCATGTCAAAGGACATACCAACCTCAAATGCATGCAACTCAAGGACTATGTCCAAGACCTGATTGATTAGAAAGAGATCACAGTGGGAGCACAAGCTTCCCCAAATGCCAAATTACTGATATACCAAAATACTTTTCCTCCCCATAACATGAACACAGGTAAAGGACCTACAGATGCTCCTATCAACAAACCCAATAATACTCGTGGAAAACAAGGAGATAATGAAGACAAGTCTCAAAACTATACTTCAACGTACTTGGACTATGGAAGCCTTATTGATTGCATATCACAAGTTGAGCCTTCTATCAATGTTATAAACATCAAAGGCCCAGACGCCCAATGTGTAGTTACTACCCAATGAGCTTGACTCAATATAGCTAGCCCATCTGTATCTTCACCCTTAAGGCCACCTCTGTTGAGAGTATCTTCATCAAGATCACCCCCATTAGGACCACAATATAATATCTTGGAACACCTTGGAAATACGTCTGTTTAGATTTCCATTCTAGATCTCTTATGAACAAGCCCACTTTATCAATAGATCCTCGACAATACTCTCCATGAGTCACGTGTCCCTACTGACATAAATGCCACTGAGTTCTGCAACTTGGTCATCCACCTTTTTGCATCATGTGCTCTATCTTTCAAAACCACTGATATCCTAGCAGTTGAACATGATCATATACTTTCGCTTCGCATTGATGTCATGGTTTCTGACTTCGTAGTCAAACGGGTCATGATAGATAATGGATCAACTTTAAATCTATGTACTTTAAAATTCATCAAACAAGCAGGATACACTGAGGCAGATATCATTAATGAGGTCATTACTGTAGACACCTAAAAATTTCTAAATCCCCTTTTCATGACCAATTAAATAGATATTTATTATTTATTTAATTACCCTATCTTTAATTAAATAAATTTACATTTATTTAATTACATTCACCTTTCCTGGATTTAAATAAACTAAGGTTTATTTAAATCCTAGCCCTTCCCCTCATTCCACTTACATCCTAACCCATTCACTTTAATTAAGTAAAGTACTTCATTTACTTGATTAATCCTCTTTTAAGCCCACTTGGAATTAAATATTAAAAATTTAATCCTATTTGAGCACATGGCTCCTAACTTTAACCCTCACCCAACCTCACTTTCCTAACCTAACTCATCCTTCTAAGCCTACCCACCACTTAATCCCACTTACCTTTTCCTAATCACCTTGCTAATCCACCTTTACTCCTAAGTGTGTGCTCACACATGTATGAAGAATTCTCACACTTCCCACACCCCCCATGCCTTCCACACCTCTTGCATGTGTGTCCCTCTTCACATGAGAGTCAAGGTGTCTCACACATGTGTGAGAGACCATGCTTCTCACACCTCTTACACTTTCCATTGACCCATCACATCAAAGGTTGCTCACACATGTGTGAGCATCTTTCCCAATTTGAATGGTCAAAAACCCTAATCCACATGGAGTCCACTTGGCCTCCACCTCATGGAAACTTCATTGATCCTGAGAGATCCTAGCCCTTCATCTTGCATTGAATCTCAATCATTTGTTTCATCTCATTTCCTATAAAAGGAGAGCCCTCTCCTCATCTTGACATGAAGCACTATCTAGCCCATTGTTATGCTATAGGATTTGTGAGCAACCACATCCCACAACATGGAATTATCAACCACTTGGTGATTTTGTGAGGTTTGCATTAGTGCTATTTTGAGTAGATTAAGCTATTTTGATTTCATGTTATCCTTATTTACATGTTGTCTTTCATATTTTAGGTTTGCATGAACATGTAGGAATAGGCATTACTTGCTTAGTGTTTATCCACTTGTTACATTTTTATGCAATACAATTACCATCAAAGCATATGACAACTTGGAGTGCACCACTGAAGGAACTATCTTGCTACCTATTCGAGTTGGCCCAGTCACTCAGGAAATATTTTGTCACGTAGTTGATCTTAACCTTTCATACAACATCCTCCTTAGCTGACCATGGATTCATGCCATGAAAGCTGTTCCATCCACATATCATTAGTGCATCAAGTTTCCACATAATGGCACTAAGGTAACCATCCATGCAGATCTTGAACCCTTTGCTTATTGCAATGTGGTCAAAGCTTCAGACACCAATCATTATCCTAGAATCAAAATTGGACACGCCGTGGCTAGTTCCTCTAGCACCTACCATGATCTAGATACCATCTTAGCTTCCACCCTTTCCATGGTTAAGATCAATTACCAAGGTTGTAGAGAATATAGTCTCACAGATGCTTTTTTTGTTGGTACTTTACCACTTGATCCACATACTCAAGGGCACCCAACCTATTAGATACCAAGAACAAATATGACCCCTCAGATTAAACATCTAAGATCTACCACATTTCTTACCAATGATATCCTCGATGGAGAAGAAAATGCTCCCGACATTAGTACATGTTTATACAAAGAGCCACCTCTAAAAATCAAAGAACTTCTTGATCACTTCAAACAAAAATACCCATGGTCTCATCACCTTGCTACTGAGCAATGGGATTATCAAGGAGGTGGTCTAGGCCATCTGGAGTCAAGCATTAGTAGCCTATGGAAGTATACAAAGAAGAGAAAAAGAAAGGCTTAGGCTATGGACTCCCCATGACTAGGGGCACTATGAAAGAAGACCATGTCTTCACAAACATCCATAATAGTCCCATTGAGGTTGAAGGACTATTGAAGAAATCCCTGAGGAAGTAGAAAAGAAAGCCTATGATGATATCTTCCTTGATGAAATTATCCTAGGAGATTTTGTGCTTTGCCAATTATCCCTAAATCTCATAGACTTACCACTCGCTCACCTTAAACTCATTGATTGGGACCAACCAAGTGTGGTCCATGTTGATGAATTCTCTACCAAGCACACACTCCCTAAATTCATGGGGGCAAAAACACCATATAAACGACCACCACCACTGACAGCATATGTTTACAAACTAGATCCAGTAGGTTACTTTGGGGAGGAGGAAGTATCCAGTCACAAAATTGAATTGAAAAAGGAAACAAAAAAGAAAAAAAGCAAAAGCAAACCATCCTCTGGTGAAAACTCCTCTAGGGCACCATTGGATGATTCAAAAAATGAAATGAAAATAAAGGATGTATCTGACAGTGAAAACCTCTCAGAAGCACCCGAAGATGGAGATTTCATCCTTCCCCCATAGGATCATAGGCCTCCCATATCTTCAGTCTTAATAGAGGAAACTAGACCAGTCAATATCAATCTGACTGAAGTACCACATATCACATATATCACAACATCTCTACCATCTGAGCAAGAGCAACTTCTCATTGAAATCCTCTGTGAAAATGTTGCTCACTTTGCATGGTCCTATCAAGACATACCAGGGTTGGACCCCAAGTTAGTAGTACACCATTTGGTCGTGGATCCAAAGGTCAAACTTGTCAAGCAAAAGCTCCATAAGATGCACCCCAAAGTTGCTTTGTTGGTTGAAGTGTAGTTAGAAAAATTGCCAGAGGCAAAAATCATTCGCCTGATTGACTATTCAGAATGGATCTCCAACATGGTACCTATTACAAAACCTTCTAGTGATATCAGAATTTGCATAGACTTCATAGATCTCAACAAAGCTTGTTCGAAGGATGATTTCCCATTACCAAATATAGACATGATTGTCGATCTCACTGCAGGCCATGAGCTCTTATCACTCATGGATGGTTTCTCCGGATACAACCAGATTCAAATAGCAGAGGAAGACCAACATAAGAAAACATTTACCACACCTTGGGGAACATTATGTTATAACATGATGCCATTTGGGCTAAAGAACGTCGGAGCAACATATCAGCACGCCATGATGGTCATCTTCCATGACCTGATCCACAAGACTCTTGAGGATTATGTAGATGATATCTTAGTCAAATATCTTAATGCCCTTGATCACTTATCTCATCTCAAGGAAGTGTTTGATTAATTGGCTAAATATAATCTCATGCTCAATCCTAAGAAATCTGTCTTTTGTGTTACCTCAATAAAGCTCGTAGGATTCATTGTATCATGACATGGTATTGAGATTGATCCTAAAAAGGTCAAGGCTATCATAGATATGGCTCCTCCTAAGACACTCAAGAAACTTCACTCTCTTTAGGGGAAACTACAATCAGTGAGACGATTCATCTCTCAACTCGCTAATAAGTGCCAACCATTTACACATTTACTCAAAAAGATCAAAATTTCAAGTGGGATCCCATTTGCCAATGCAACTTTAAACTAATCAAGAAATACTTGGCTAACCCACCTATCTTAGTTCCTTCGGATGCAGGACGCCTGCTCATATTATACATTATAGCTACTCCCACAACACTGGGTGCTCTTCTAGCACAACTTGATGATAAAGGCAATGAAAGGGCTATTTACTACACTAGTCATACTCTAGTTGGATATGAGCTCAATTACACAAAAATGGAAAAAGATTTCTTGGCCATGGTATTTGCCACTCAAAATTAGTGTCATTATATGTTGAGCCACATCGTGCAACTAATATCCAAAATTAACCCATTAAAATATATGTTGTCATGCACAGTGCTCACAAGTTGCCTAGCCAAATGGGTCATGCTTCTCAATGAATTTGACATCCAATATGTCAATAGAAAGGCTATCAAAGGTCAAGCTATAGTAGATCACTTGGCTGATGCACCTTTGGTTATGGATCACCCTCTCATTATAGAATTCCTAGATGAACACCTTTGCTTAATAGAAGAACAAACATCCTGGAAGTTATACTTTGATGGATCATACACATGCCATGGCTCTGGATCCAGCATACTATTGGTCACACCTCAGGGAGATTACATTCCTAAATCTTTTAAACTACAATTCCTATGTACCAACAACATCTCAAAGTATGAGGCCTTTATTACAAGACTCAAAATAGCAGTCAAATGGAACGTCACAGAGCTACAAGTCTTCAGAGATTCACAACTCATTATCAAACAAGTTCTAGATGAATATCAAACCAAAGATGACAAGGTACAACCTTACAAAGAGTTGGTAGATCACTTGAGGGAACATTTTACTCAACTATAGTTCACACAAATACATAGGTTGTAAAACAAAGCTGTGGATGCCATGGCCACTATTGGCTCACTGTTAGAGATCCCGTGGAAGGCTACACAATATGAATTCTTAGTTGAGCAACTACACAAACCTACATATGAGAATGATGAATCAACACGAGTTTGCATCTTGGTTGGTCCCCAATCCCCATGGTACCATGAAATTCATGCTTACCTACAAAATGGTATCATATCTCCCCATCTCACATGAACCCAATTCCAAAACCTTATTAGCAGAGCATCCTTCCTCTCATATGATCTTGGTCCCTTAGTATCTAGTCCTACCAATCTCTTTAGCAAACAGTTATTTTTTCATGGATTTATACTTTCTTTCACTTTATTTTCTTTTCAAGATTTCAATTTTGGTTCTTAAAGTATCTCTTCCAAGTGATTTGGGTTATTCCCTCCTCATGGTCGCCACAATGTTTTATATCATGGTGTGCTGTAAATGGGGCAATTCAAGAGCAAGGTTTTGATCAGGTCTTTTTCATTTTATTTTCTGCTTATGAGTCGGTCGAATATGACCCTTGCATAGTCCAAACACGTGATCACTTGTGGTTACATGGTGCACTTGGGAGATATCATTTGCTTGTGGATTACCCAGTATCATTTCCACTCTAATTCTTTCGAGATTCATGTGTGATGCTGGGACAATCCTTGCATGTTTGTTTCATGTCAATCCTATGTAATATTGGTACAAAGGCCTTGATGTTCTTAGTAACCTTGGCATATCCCTAATATTCCTATATCAAAATAAGTGCTCAACTACATGGTCGTGCTCCCCTTTGGAACACCCACACGCTCAAGCTTCGATGGATTACTTCACACTCCCATCTTATCCAAGCATCTCATCCCATCAATGCATCCCATCCTATCAAAACATCCCATCCTATCCAAGCATCCCATCCAATCACTCCTACAATCATGATCTAACAGTTTTATCCATGTCACAATCAATCTACTACTAATCATAATCATAGCTCCTTCATCAATCATAATCATAGCTCCTTCATCAATCATAATCATAGCTCCTGCATCAATCATAATCATAGCTCCTTCATCAATCATAATCATAGCTCCTACATCACTCATAATCATAGCTCCTTCATCAATCATTATCATAGCTCCTACATCATTCATAATCTTAGTCATCACCAGTCATAAATCCTCAAATCATAATCTCCCCAAATCTCCCATCTTCCAAATCACTTCCCTCGGTTCAATTTAGAAAACCACTTAACCTCCCCCTCCCCTTGTAGCCAGTGTTCTTAACCATCGGTTATCTTTGTGCACAAGGTTTTCCTTTGTATCATTCTCCCATATTGAGAGTATGCGCTTACTTGAACCCCCTCTCTTAGCCACTCTTAGTCCTGCTACTCGCCCTAGATTCTTGTACCTTTCAAGAAGCTATCAGGCCTCACCTTCTCTCTCCACCACCTTCTTGATGGGGCATCACACAATCCACTCTCTCCTCTTCTATTGAAGACTGGGGAAACCATATTTTTTTTAATGTCTTCTTCGTGTCATTTATATTCAAACTTCTTTGAAATAGTGTTGTCCCAACACTATGTCAAAGAGGGGCAAAATGTAGACACCTAAATCTGATTACATCACTTAAGTAATCATATTTAGTTATCTCCTAAGGAATCATTAATTAAGTATTTAATATTTAATTAATCTATTGTCATCCCCTAGTTAATTAATTAATTTAATTAACTATAGTCTAATTGATAAAATCAAATGATAACCCTAAATCAATTTATCAATTAAATCTCTATTCCTCTATTAAATTAAATAAATCCTCAAATCTATTTAATTTAATCTCACATCCCCCATTTTATTAAATAAATCATTTAATAAATTATCCAAACCCCTAAACATTCTTAAACCCTACCTTTACCCCTAATCCAACTCATCCACCCATACTAACCTCACTTAGCCACCTAACTAACCTATCCCATAAAATCTAAGCCACTTGCCACCTAATCGCCCTCTAATCCAAGCCTAACCCTCACTCTAACCATGTGCACAACCTTAATCCTAGATTAAAAATTCCTAACCCAAGCCAAAGTCAAACTTTCATCCACCTCCCATTTTAATATTCAAACAAAGACTTCAACCTCCATTTTAGTATCCAAAGTCAAGACTTCCATCCACCTTCCATTTTAATATTCAAACAAAGACTTCACCCTCCATTTTAATATTCAAACAAAGACTTCACCCTCCATTATTATATTCAAACATTTAATATTTAAACAAAGACTTAACATCTTCTTTTAATATATTCAAATAAAGACTTAACCTACCTCATTAAATCCCAAACCACTTGCCTCTTAATCTCATCCTAAGCTAAGCCTAATCCCTTCCTTAAGCATGTGCACAACTTTAACCAAGGGTTAAGAAAGTCTTAAACCAAACCAAAGTCAAAGTTCTATCCTTAAAAGTCTTACATTCTTATCCAAGAGCCTTAAAGACTCTTTAAAGACTTTTTACACCTATTTTCCACACTCATCCTCCCTTTTCCTCCCTCACAACTCCCTCTAGCCACCTATCTTGACCCTCTTCCCTATCCAATCCCCTTATGACACTTGTCACAAGGCTAGAGTTTTGAAGAAGCACAATCCATGTGCTCTCTTCTCCTTGCATCATAGTCCTCCTTAACCAATTCCCCTTCCTTACATCCTGACCCTCCATCTCACTACCCCTTGGCCTATAAATGAAACCCTCTCCCTTCACAAATATCATCCACTTCTATGCTAATGTTATAATGCTATTTTGAGAGCCTAAGGACTATCAAAATACCATCATAATGGCAAAATCCATCGAAAAATCCATTTTGAATCATATCCTCCATTGAAGATTGAGTAACATCATTGAGCACACATCCTATCTTTCAGACACATCTATGCATCAAAGGGAAGATCGCTTGGTTCAAGAGGTTTGCACATTCTTAGGCTACTTCGTTACTTAAATTCTCTTTTTTCCTATCATATATGTGAGTTAAATCTATTGTTTTGAATTTTTTGGTTATTCATTGTATTCCTTTAAGCACTAGTTTTACAGGTCTATAGTTGCTACTCTTGAACCTGCTTTATTTGTTTCTACACATATCTCTAGAATTTAAACTTATGTTGCTCATATTGTGACTACTTTTATTCATTTGTCTAATCCTCTTAGTTATCTTCCTATTCCTTCTTTACCTGTGAGTGTTCCACTTGTTTCCTTGCTAGCTTCATAGTCTTCATATAACAATATTCCTTTCAATTATCCTATTCCATCTATTCTGGTTCCTAGTGTTCCACTTTTAGTTCTTTCTATTCTAGATTATTCATACACCCTTCCTAGAGTACTGAATGTTCTTGTACCACATATTCCTCTAATGATTCTTCTATCCTTAGTATTGCTCAGACTATATCTTCTTCTTCACAACAAAATGCTTTCTTTACTCAATCTAAGTTTAACATTCATACATGTGATATGGGTAGTCCTTTGTAAATTGACATTATCTGTATTGCTACTCCTCAACAAGTTTATATGCCTCATCTTGATACTTATAATGGTAAAGGTAATCATGTGATACATCTTAAGACTTTCCAAGTTCTATGTATTGACTATTCTTGTGACCATAGGATTTTAGCTAAGTTGTTTGCTCATGTTTTGTATGACAAAGTTTTGCAACGGGATTACTCTTTACCACCTTATTCTATTGGTTTCTTTTATAAACTATTGAATATATTTATATAATAATTTTAGTATAATATTGGTCCTTCTAGTTCTTTAACTGATTTGATGCATTGTAAACAAGATCCTAAGGAGAAAGTGACTAATTTTATTGGTAGATTTAAGCATTTGCATGCTCATATTTCTCATCTTGTGCCTGATATTGATATTCAACATATGTTTATTGTGGATTCATAGAAACATATTAGAGATAAGATTCTTCTTACTAAATTTATTTCTATTTCAAAAATTTGTGCAATACTTCATCATTGTCAATTACAAGTGAATTAGTTTGAGAGTACCACTCCAATGGCTCCTATACCTTTTGATAAGAGTGATGATGCACCTACTCATAATTTTTTTTAGAAACCTAACAACTACATCAAGATTAAGCCATGAATATAGTATATGATCAAGTAGTTGCTACATCTCAAGGTGCTACTACTACTTCCTCTATTTTTTAGATCAAGCGTATGTTTACTCCTCTTTTTGAGTCTTTACATTCCATTAGCTAGTGCTAATATGATTACACTTCCTTTTGTTAAACTACTTCTTCCTTCTACTACATTGAGTATGCACTTTAATCCTAAATCCTTTTGTCAATATTATCAGCAACCTGGACATGATATTGAGTTGTTTTATTCTTTGAATCATAAGATTCAAGATTTGATTGATTCTAATGCCTTATCTATTGATATTTATGATATTGGAAATAAATATGTGGTGCCTCCTAATAAAAAAATTCAAATCTATACTAATCCTTTACCTCAACATACTATAATATTATTGTTCAACATCCTCCCCCTTCTTCTCCTGAAGTGAATATTGCTTGTGATACCTTATGACAAGAGAATGATAATAATGTTAATGTTGTGAAACATGTAGCTCAATCCACATCTACATCTCCACCTAAGAAAGACATTTCCTCTACATCAATTAATCAACCTAAGCCTAAACTAAATTGTAAGTATGTTAGACCCCTTGTTATATCATTTGTTGATATTGATAAGTTCATGTCTCCTGATGGTCCTATTTACATTACTAGCTGGATTGCTAAATATCCTTTTTATGGGTGTCTTGTTGACCCTACTACCATGGTTAATGTTATTACTGAGAAACATTTATATGCTTAGCAAAAATATCATGATTTTTATGACTTAATTGATACTTGGATTCATAAGTGTAATGGTTTCTTGTATCCTATTTAAGGTTCCATCTCTTTTCCTATTTAGCTCTAAAGTATAGTGGTGAATAGTACATTTGTTGTCATTCCTATTTTTTATCAGCTCCAAGTGAATTTTGGTTTACCTTGATTGACTTCGATGCAAGCCATTGTTTCCCCTATCCATTAGTTGAGTTAAGTAAGCCTAGGGATTTTTCTCATGGTCTTTTACCTACACCTTCTATGCCTATTTATTCTTATTCTTCTATTTCTAATGGTCAAACACCTCTTGCATCTATTGATCCTCCTAGTGTGGTTCCTCTTCCTAGCGTGTTTCCCCCTCCTAGTGCAGTTCCTTCTTCTAGCTCTTAGCATCCTATTGTTTCCCCTCTTGTATTGTCAAAAGGTAAGGAACCTATGGTTGTTGACCTGTCTTCTTCTCAAGAGATCTCTAATAAAACTAAGCTTAATCAACATGCTCATGAGCATCAAAAGAAATGTCAATCTCATGACAAATTATGTATGAATGCTTCTCATCAACTCATGTATGTTGAGGAAGTCAATCATAATGAAATGGATAGACTTGATATTTCTATTTTGGATTATATTGCTATTAATTTAGATGAAGAAGATACTTCAGATGATGATGATCATTAAATTATTGATCTTAATGTTGATTTACCTAGAACATACTTTATATGCAGCTTATGCCGACATATAATCGTGAGTATAATGACCCTCTAGAGGGTCCTTCTTTAGATTTAGCTATTATTCCTATTGTGTTGGATATAGCTCCTTTTACAAGTTATCCACCTTTTCTTAATACTACTGACCAAGATAGGGGAGGAGGACAACATGCTTGAAGTGAGTGCCATAGCATAGTCTCTTTTTGTGTTTTCTCTTGTTGTTATGTGCTTCCCCTATACTATGTTTACTTAATGTTTGATATATTTCTTTAGATGTCCCTTGTTGCTCCATTGGAACAAGGTGATGAAGGAATAAAAAATATTATATCATTCTTCCATTTGTATCTCATTTCTTGTATATGTTGTTCTATATTATGGTGTACTTATGTTATTATTCATACATGTATCCTTGTGTTGTCTTCTTGGATTTGTGATGTGGTAGCACCAATTCTTCTTGGTCTCTATGGTGGTGGTCCAAAAAGACTCTTCTTTGTAACTTTTATGTGTCTTTCTTCCATTGTGTTGTAGTTCTACTTCCTTTAAGGGATGATGATATTTCATACTTCATATAATATTTATATATTATCATATGATCATACTGACCCCAAAGTTAGTAGATCCCTTTGTCCTCTTATTGTTAGCCCCAACTGATAATGTTGTTAATATCTGTGAAAGAGTCATATCAATTGTTATGTTGTTATTGATGTCAAGCCTTAATTATTTAGACATTATTCAAATTCAGTAGAGTGACATATCATTTAATTTATGAAGAGGATTGGATTGATGAAGAGGATTTGGAGAAAGTATGATGATGTGAGTGTTCATAAGTGTATGATACTCAATGGGCTCTTAAATGAGTTAGACTCTGATAGTGTAATGATGGTTCTATTGTTTTACATGATCTTCAAAGTATGACAAAAGTTGTGAAATCATGTATAAGAAAGACAATTTGGTTAGTGAATGAAGAAATACACTATTAATTGAGCTACTAGAGTTGTCAGGGAGCACCTAATAAAGAAGTGAAGGTCGCATATTGTTAACCGAGTAATATTAGTGTTAACCGAGTCTAGTATTGACTGATTGAGATGTAATGTTCATTGAACATGAACAACAAGAACAAGTTTACAAAATATTTAATCTGAAGCCAACTGTTGATGAAAAATAATAATGTTCAAGAAGTTTTAAGGATGAAGATGAAGTTAGCTGTGAGATCAACAATTGGAGAAATTTAAAGAAGATATAATAGAGAAGATTTATTAATTTGAAATGGATCACAAAGTTCAAGGTGGAAGTTTATTTCCCAAGTATCTAAGTTCAATGAATATGAACTTGACGAAGATCTAATGATTGTGATTAAGTGGAAAAAACCTAGAAGATTCTAGAGGAATGGAAAAAGTTTTCTATTTAAGGGATGAAACATGATGTTTATTGTTGTTGATTGAAATTGATCAAGTTGATGAAAGAATAAGGTGAACCAAGTATAACAATATTGTGAAGATCAAGCAAAGGAAGTGCTAAGTTGAAGTGTGAATTGTGTGAGCTAGAGAAAATAGAATTAGAAGAAAGAGATTGAGTCAAGCAGAGATCTAAATGAGCATGGGATAGTGCTAAAACCTAATAGATCATTCCATTGTTACTTTTTTACCATTGTAGCATAAAAATCTCTTAACCAACTAGACCTAAGAGTATTTTGAAATCCTATATGGTGGGATTCTTTTGAATATTTTGTAAGTCCTTTAGAGTAGGCCATTCTTTATAAATATTAAGGAGTGATAAGGTCTAGATGATCTTTGGTGTAAATCCTCTAGCAAGGCCACATTAACAATGTGTATGTAACCTTTAACAAGGTTGGCTCCTAACATAGCTCACTTTAGAAGAGTGAAATATTTGGTTTGCTAGTTCCCAAGTGGGTTTTCCCTTTATAGGGTTTCCACATTAAATACTTGTGACAAAATGTGTGAATTCTTATTATGTTTCATGTTTATTTAATGTTAACTTCTTAATGTTGCAACTCAGTATAAGTTGGATGATTAATCTTGATACTCAGTATAGTAAGGAATATCATCTAATGCTAAGTTTATGTTAGTTTGAATTATGATGTTAGATCTAGTTATCAAGTTGATGATCTAACAGATTAAGAAGTTTAAGTTGGTGAAAAGTGTTTTTATGGCCTATACGATAATCAATTATAAGCGATTCACCCCCCCCGAAACTTATCTAACAATTGGTATCAAGGATAAATGCTTGAAGGAAGAAGTTTCAAGGGACTTGAGATAAAGATCCAAAGATGTATAAAAGAGAGGTACCAATACTAAAAAAAGAGAATTTTTCTTCATGAGAAAGAAGGATATGGATTTATCTATCTAGGATTGGAGACAATGCACTATATTATTTGGACAACCAATACACCCCTCCTAATCCTCCCATGATAGTTGATGAGATGAACCAAAAGAATTAACATAATTATCTTATGATTAAGATTGCTTATGCATTGAATGATGATGAGTTTGATGATGTGAAAGATTGTTCTACTTCTAAAGAAATGTGGAACAAGCTGATACTTGTGCATGGTGGAGATCAAAATGTATTGAGAACTAAAGCATAAAGTCTAAGACAAAAATATGATGAGATGGAGATGAAAGAAAGAGTAAATATTGTTCATTATGTGAATTGAATCAAGGAAGTTGTGATTATTATCAAAGTTGTTGGAGGAGTCATAAGTAATGAATAAGTTGTATGAAAATTTCTTAGAAAACTACTTCCTATTTATGCTATAAGATTATCTACTATTCAGGAATTTAGAACTATGCTTGGTAATGATCTTACTCTTGATGGTTTAGTTGGTCATCTGACTGCATTTGAATAAAGTAAATTTAATAATAGTGTTCCTAATATTGAGAATACTTTCAAGTCATCACTAAACATTGGAAGTTCAAAAAAAGAGAAGAGTAGCAAGGATGAACGTGATTCAGAGGAAGAGGAAGATATAGATGAGATTAAAGCACTACTTGGAAGGAGGCTACTAAGAGGTAGAGGAAAATTCAAAGGTCAACTGCCTCTGATATGTTTTAAATGCAATGGAGTTGGTCCTATTGCTGCAAGATGTACTAACATTAACATGTGTGACAAAAATTACAAGGAGCATAAATACAAAAAGAACAAGGACTAAAAGGGAAAATGGAAGAAGTCATGCTACATTGTTGAGGAAGAGCACATTAAGTCAGACATTGATGGTGAGAAGGAAGGACTAGAAGTGGCATATGTTATTGTTAAAGAAGATCCAAAAAGTGATACATGGATTATTGATAGTGGATGTTCACATCACATGACTAGTAATATTAGTAAGTTTGATAAGCTAGAAGAGTATGAAGGTGGAATTGTTAAACTTGGAAATGATATTCGATGTCTTGTGAAAGGTAGTGGCTCATTGATTCTAAATGATAAAATCAAATGTGAGGATGAATATTGGGTTAAAGGACTAAAGGATAATATGTTGAGTGTTGTATAGATGAATAATTTAGGTCACAAGCTAGAATTTCATAACAGAAAAGTAAAGATCTATGATGATAATGGAACTTTGATTGGTGCTAGAGACAAAAAAAAAAGGTAACCTATTTTACTTAGATCCTACTATTAGTACATGTTCGTTCGCAAAATTTGAAGATATATGGTTGTGGCATAAGAGATCATGTCATGTTAACTTTGAGAATATGGTCAAAGTAAGAAAAAAGAAGAAAGTGAGAGGCTTTTTGAATCTTCATAAACTTGAGAATGCTATGTGCAAGCAATGTCATCTTAGTAGGATGACTAAGTATAGTTTTTCAGGCAAGGCACATTCAACTAATGAAATTCTGGAGTTAGTTCATATTGATTTGTGTGGTCCAATGATAGTTCAAAGCTACTATTGAGATATGTCTCTCATAATGTTTGTTGATGATTATTCTAAAATGGTGGTAGTTGTGTTTTTGAGGTTGAAATCTGATGCTTGTCAAATGTTCAAGTGGTATAAAACTAGAGATGAAAAAGAAATTGGTAAATAGTTAAAATTTCAGAGATCTGATAGAGGTGGTGAATTTATGTTTAATGTATTCAATAACTCTTGTGTTGAGAATAGAATTAAGAGATAACTGTCTACACTGAGGATACCACAACAAAATGGGATTACAGAAAGAAGACGTAGATTGATTGTTGATTGTGCTAAAATATTTTTAGTTGAAAAGGGAATTGCACAAATTTTCTGAAGAGAAGCTACAAGCACTGTTGTATATACTCTCAACCAAGTTTAGTTGAAGGAAGGAACAAGAAAGACACCATATGAACTTTGTTATGATCATGCATCAAATGTAAGTTATTTCAAAATATTTGGCAGTATGTTTTATATTCATAAAGATTTAAGGAATGAGAAGTTTGATTCAAAAGGTAATGAAGGTATATTCCTAGGTTTCTCCACTAGGAGAAAGGCTTACACGATTTTGAATAAAGAAACTAATAATATGATTGAAAGTTCAAATGTTATAATTTGACATGAACAAATTTCTACTACCAGTCATAATGGAGAGATACATATTATGGATCTGAGTGTGTGCCATATATTTGCATCAACATTTTGAATCACACTTAGTGATCCATCATCAGGATGTGAATCACTAGAGGAGATAAATAATTAGTTATAGACCAATAAGAGAATATATGTGAGAAATTTTGGGTATGAGGAGAAGAGGGACACAAAGACAAAGACAAAGTAACTTAAAAGCACAAATAAAACAATAGTGATAAAGATAAAAATGACCAAAAATATATTAAACATGCAAAAGGAGCAAAAATTAAAAATAAGACAAAGATGGCAGTGGCAATAATAATAATTCTAATGAAGAAAATAATAATACAATAACAAGTAAAATAAGAATGATAATAAAGATGAAAAATGTAATAATAAAGTTACATATATGTATAAACTATATATATATAGTATATGTATCATCTATATATATATATATATATATATATATTTATATACATGCATGTGTTAGCACAAATGCTGATGATACTACTTTGTGGAGTATCTTAAGCATTGGAGAGTATTGATACATTGCATTCATGATTGTGTTTGTCATTGATGTCAACATAGCATGGTTTCTATAAAGACTAGCTAAGAAGTAATCATAGATCTTGATGGTACAAACAATGGTTTGATTGTTTGGTCATGCATAGTTATGGACATGTTTGGCACAATAGCTTGATGATGTAGTCAAGTGCATAATGTATGAGTCACAGATGTACGAAGGTTGTACCTCATTTATAGAGAGCAATTTAGAGATAGAGTATTGAGAAAGTAGTTCTTGATGTTTGTTGGCTATCCTACATCTGGGATTTAATGAAGAGATGTGTACTCAAGCAGTGATAGAGGATAGTCTATTGATGACATCAACCAGTGCACAAGCATTAGTATCACACATGTGAAGTTTCATATAGACTATGAGCCAACAGTGCTATTCTAATTGTAATTAATTAATTATCTTATTTTAATTAATTGGGAAAACCTCAAGGCTAACTCAAGGAATTATTATGAAGATATGGTATAAAGGAAAGATTTTTTCCTTGATTGTAAAGTAGCATGATGTATTTGAGATAATTGTTGTAGTGCAAAGTGTGAAAAAAAGCATAATGCTTAATGAATATGTGTAAGTGATCCAAGAAATTTTTGGATGCGAGATTCAAGATTTGGTTACAAGACTTGAAGAAGCAGAGTTTTGGTTGATAGGATAGAGAAAGAGGAAGGAACAATATAGTACCATTCTATTATTTTGCAAGGAATAATACAAAGATCATTTGGACAATGGGTTCTTTGGTCTTTCCCTTGAAGTTGTTTGGGCAGTGGGTCCAACTGTATTCCGTAACTCCTAACAAGGTTGGAAAAACTCCTAACAGGGTTGGAATATCCTAAAAGGGATTTAAAGTCTCCTAACAAGGACTCATATGTATTGAATGTTGTAACAGACTCCTAACAGGGTCTATCCTCTAACAAGGAATATTTATATTAGTACATCATCTTATGGATACCATCCCCATTAGGGTTTTCCCTTTGATCAAAGGTATCCCTAGTTAACCTATATGTTGTTATTGTGTATGAGTATCTTGTTGTGGTTTCAATTTATGTTACTCATACAATTAATATTGTTAAAGGTTGATAATTGTGACATTAGTTGTATAACTAATTCAACCCCCCTCTCTCAGTTATATTGGTGGACTATATATTCTAACAATTGGTATCAGAGCATTAGATCCTTGAAGGATAAGCTTAATAGCTTTGGGAGATCATGGCAAGAAGAGATAGTCCAAAGTCAGATCTAGAAAATTTTGTTGCCTGGAAGATGGAGATTCTTGGTGAGTTATCAAATATGTGTAAAGATCTAAGCATTGAGTTTCTTGATCTAGAATCCTTTTGTTGCATACAAAAGAATAGAAGTGTATATGAAAAAGACATGAATACACTAGAAGGAATTGATCTACTTATGAAAAGAGAGCTACAAGGTATGAAAATTTTCATTTGTTGGACATGTAAAGATCTTGGTCACTTTTCATCAAGATGTCCTATGAGAGCAAGAAAATCTAGAAAGAGTTCACTTTGTGATAAAAATAATAAGTTTAAAATGATTTAGAAAGAGGAAGTAAAAGAAGAGATAGCTCTAGTAACTATTATTGAAGAAGATAATAATGGGATTATTAGAAAAAATGTTGAAGTTTTATTTGAGACAAACAATTATCTGCAGAATGATGAGTTGACTATTAAGAAAAGAGGAGAGAGAAGGTATGAAACTAGAGATGAAAAAAGAGTCAAGATGTCAACTCCTACCCCTAATAGGAACCTGACAAAGAATCACCCTCCTAAGAAGATAATTGGAAGCAAAAAAAAAGGTGTGATGACAAGAAACAAAGTTAATGGAGAGATATGCTTGATTTCACAAGTTGAACCTAAAAGTGTAGATGAATGGTGTAAAGATGATCATTTGATTCAAGAAATGAAGGAAGAAGTAGATTAGATTGTGAAGAATGAAACATGGGAGTTAGTTCCTATACCTAAAGACAAGAATGTTATAGGAACCAAATGGGTATTTAGAAACAAGATGAATGAGCAAGGAGAAGTTGTGAGAAACAAGGCCAAACTTGTATGCAAAGGATATTTATAGTAAGAAGGCATAGACTATGAGGAGACATATGCACCTATAGCCAGAATGGAAGTAGTAATAATGTCTTTGGGTTATGCAACGAATAAGAAGTTCAAATTATATTAGATAGATGTTAAATCATCCTTCCTGAATGGAGAACTTGAAGAAGAGGTATATATTGAGCAGCCTGAAGGTTTTCCTCTGATAGAAGACAAAGATATGGTATGTAGACAAAAAAAATCTCTATATGGTCTAAATCAAGCACCTAGAACCTGGTATGCAAGGTTGGACAGCTATTTGACAAAACTTGGATTTGCTAAAGGTATGGCGGATGGTAACTTGTATTTGAAATAAATTAAGAATGGTTTTCTGGTAATAGTAATATTTATTGATGACATCATATTTTGAGGTACTAATGAAGTGAGTAATAAATTTTCTAAAGAAATGAAGAATGAGTTTGAAGCATGATAGGAGAAATGAAATTTTTCCTAGGATTGCAGATTGTGCAAAATAATGATCGTATTTTCATCTCTCAAGCTAAGTACTTGAAAGAATTGTTAAAAAGGTTTGGATTGGAAAGTTGTAAGCCTATTGGTACACCTATGATAATTGGTCACAAATTATCTAGCAAGGATGAGACAACCACAGTTGAGAAAAAGAAGTATAGATCCATGATTGGAGCTTTGAAGTATCTGACTCACACTAGACTAGATAAAGAAAATACAATTGGGATGGTAACCAAATTTCAAACTGATACTAAGGAGTATCATTATGTAGTAATAAAGAGGATATTTAGATATTTGAAAGGAACATCTAACCATGGAATTTGCTATGATAGATCAAGTGATTTCACTCTATGTGCATATACTGATGTGGGTTGGGTAGGTAGTATGAATTATAGAAAGAGCACTAATGGTGGAGCATTTTTCCTTGCAGGAAGATTGGTTTCCTAGCTAAGCAAAAAACAAGATTATATTCATCAGAGTACAACTGAGGTAGATTATGTTGCATCAACTAATAATTGTAAGATCAAGTGATGTGGATGAAATAGAGGTTGAAGGATATCAGGATTAAGTTTGCAGATCCTATTATCATTTACTATGATAACATAAGTACAATGAGTATATCTAAGAATCATGTATTACATTCAAAGACAAAACTTATATATATTAAGTATCATGTATTGATAGAGAAAGCAATAGAAAAGGAGATCAAATTAGAGTATGTGAGTACTAAATATTAGATTATAGATATATTTATGAAGCCTTTACCTAAAGATACATTTGAGTACTTGAGAAGTATGCTTGGGGTTATTCCCCTTCCTACTACTGAGTAGATGATGCAGTAAGTGCATCATTCCAGTGGTATAGAGTACTATTATTAGACTGGACTAAATGTTGATGCTTCCTATATGGGGGAGTATCTGTGATGAGCTGAGTCATTGAGGACTCTTGGCATTTAATCTTGAACAATGTCTTTGGACACTTGAGAACACTTGAGCTGGTTGAAGACTTGGAGCAGTAAATTGACATAATGAGGCCTTTTTTATTGATGTCAATGGGGGAGAATATGCATGAAAAAAATCTCCTAAGTATGTATGGGGAGAGTGCATGGAAATCTCTACTTTATTAAGGAGACTTAGAAAGATTCATGTAAGAAAGAAGGAGGAATATCTCTATGGGAGATATACGTATCATGAATTGTTTAATGTGAACAATAGTTGCTAATCCTAAAGAAGAAGAATAAAGTAGTATTCTAGAGGATTTTAGATTTTATTGATGAAGAGGATTTGAGAAGATGGATACAACAACAGTAGCAGTAGAGTATTGGTTTGGTATTTGTGGAACTTAGATATTTTTCATCTATGTTTCCATCAATGCCAAAGGGGGAGATTATTAGCATGAATATTGATGATACTACATTAGGGGAATATCCTAAGCATTGGAGAGTATTCACATGTTGCATTCATGACTGTGTTTGTCATTGATGTCAACATAGCAACAAGTTTGTGAAGACTGGTAGAATAGCAGAGAGAGATCTTAGTTGTATGGACAATGATTTTCTTATCTAGTGATGCACGGTCATGGAAATGTTCATTATAGTGTTCTAATGATGAGGTTTAATGTGCAACACATAATTTGAATACGTATGGAAGTTATACTTGATTTACTAAGAGTTGTACAAAGATAGAGTGCCTGGAAAGCAATTTCTGGTGTTTATATTATATCTTTCATCTGAGATGTAATAAGAAGATGCACAGTTAGTCAGTGATAGAGGAAAATTAGATGATGATGTCAAGGGATGCATAAGCCCTAGTATCACACATGTAAATTTTTGTATAGACTATGAGTCGATAGTGCTATTGTAATTGTAATTATCTTATTATAATTAATTGAGAAAGCCTCAAGGCCAACTCAAGGAATTATTTTGAAGATATGGTATAAAGGAAAGATGTTTTCCTTACAAGAAAAGTAAGAAGTGTTTAGTGTGAAAAGGAGTACAGTGTTTACTAGATGCAAGCAAGAGATCCAAGGGATTATTGGATGTGAATTTTGTGATCTGGTTTACAAGATCAAAAGGAGCAGAGGTCCAGTTGATAGGACAAAGGAATGAAGTACTATTCATTTCTACTATTTTTCAAGGAATAATATAGAGATTAGTTGGAAAATGGGTTCATTGGTCTTGCCCTTGAAACTATTTGGGCAGTGGGTCCAACTGTCTTCCAAAACTCCTAATAGGGTTAGAATCTCCTAACATAGATTCAAAATCTCCTAATAGGGACTAATATGTACTAAATGTTGTCATCGAATTCTAACAAGATCCATCCTCTAACAAGGAATATTTATATTATTACATCATTTTGAGGGTACCATCCTCACCGAGGTTTTTCCTTTGATCAAGGGTTTCACTAGTTAACATATCAGGTGTTATTATGTATGAACATCTTCTTATGATTTCTAATTGTATTTCTCACTTGGTTAAGTTAATTTAATGTTGATAATAGTGATAATAGTTGGATAACTAATTCACCCCCCCCCCCCACCCTCTTAGTTATATTAGCGGACTAGATATTCTAACAACATACTCTCCCCCTTTGACATCAATGATAAAGGATTCATTATGTCAATCATCTGCTCCAAGTATTTGTTAGCATATATAGTCCACCAATATAACTAAGAGGGAGGGGGGATGAATCAGTTATCCAACTAATATCACAATTATAAACCTTACTAAACTTTAACCATATGAGCAATATAAATAGAAACCACAACAAGATACTCATACACAATAAAACTAGATATGTTAACTAGGGAAACCCTTGATCAGAGGGAAAACCTTAGTGGGGGTGGTACCCACAAGATGATGTACTAATATAAATATTTCTTGTTAGATGATGGACCCTGTTAGGAGTTTGTGAATACATTTAGTACATATGAGTCCTTGTTAGGAGATTTTGACCCTGTTAGGAGTTGTGGAAGACAACTGGACTCACTACCTGAACAACTTGAAGGATAAGACCAATGAACCCATTGTCCAAATGATCTCTTTATTGTTCTTTGTAGAATAATAGAATTTAAATGTACTTCTTTCCTCTATCTTGGTCCTGTCAACCCAACCTCTACTCCTTCTAATCTTGTAACTAGATCACAAATCTCGCATCCAATGATCCCTAGGATCACTTACACACATTCACCAAACACTCTGCTACTTTTTGCACTTTGCACTTCATACAATGATCACATCACTCATACTCTTTTACAAACAAGGAATACATATTTCCTTTATACCATATATTCAAAATAATTCCTTGAGTCATCCTTGAGGCTTTCCCAATTAATCTTAGGTGTAAGATAGTGAACAAACATTAGGAACTATTTTTCAAACTCTCTATCTCTGAACTACTCAATGTAAATTAGGTACAAATTTTATACGTCTTTGACTTAGATTCTGTGCACCAAACCATGTCATCAAGACACTATGCTGAACATGTCCATGACCGTGCATCACTAGACAATCAAACCATTGTTCGTACGACTAAGATGTTTGTCTTCTACTTAGCTAGTTTTTACAGAAACCATATTATGTTGACATCAATGACAAATACAATCATGAATGCAACATGTCAATACTTCCCAATGCTCAGGATACTCCCCCAAACAATCTCTCCCTTTGGAATTTAAGGCAACATAGATGTAAAAACATCTAAGTTCCTAGAGTACCAAATAGTACTCTAGTGCTACTGTTGTCATCTTCTCAAATCCTGTTCATTAACCAAGTCTGAAATCCTTTCAATTCTAAGATTAGCATCATTTTTTCACATGCTAAACAACTCTCAACACATCAGGTGCATATCTCTTGGAGATATTTTTGCTTCCTTACATGAATCTTTTTAAATCTCTCTAAAGAGATACCTTGCCCATTCATACTTACCTTTTCTTCTCCCCCATTACTTAGGAGATGGTTTTTCATGCATATTCTCCCCTATTAACATCAATGTCAAAGGCCTTAACCAATTATTAAATACCAATTGTTAATACACTATTCCAATTCGTCAACCAGCTCGAGTGTCCAAAGACACTATTCAAAACCAACTATCAAGAGTCCTCAATGACTCTGCTCATCACAGATACTACCCCATACAGGAAATATCAACATCCAATTCAATCTAACAATAATGATTTGTACCATGGGACTGATGCACTTACTACATCATGCAGTGCCTGCCCCTAGTTCACATCTCTATTATCATTGCTGAACTCTTTTGGGCTAGTTTTATGCTTATGATTAGTAGCATTGTTTTGAGATTTTTAGATATTGTTTTACATTCAGTTAATTTTTCAATGAGATTAATTGGTACTCTATATTTCATGTATGCATGATGATTATTACAATGTTGTTCAATTATTGATGATGTTTAGTTAGATGGATTATCACATGTGTTTTATTATGGATACTTACCCCATACTGCATGTATATGGTGTGTGTGTTTGTTTTCTTTATGTATGGCATTTCTGATGTGGTTAAGGAAAGGAGTTGTAGTCACCTGCTAGTTGGGATCTACACGATGAACCACTTCCTGCCATTGCCTATTTAGCTTAGAATATTGTGTTTGTACATGCATGGATTTTATGCAGGTTGTAGGTATCGAGTATCGACCTCCCTGAATTGTCAGGATGAGCATACCTTATCGCGTTATCTCAATGGTAAGAGAGGGGAGATAAATTCTTAAGTCCAAATCTCAAACCTTTAAGCCATTTGTCCTAATTAAAAATTAGGAGAACTATTTGAGTTGAGTACCCTCCAAATGCGTCGGATGACGTTAATTCATGATTATAACCCTTTAGTTTGATTTTGTATGTGTTTTTGAATGATGGGTTTTTCGTGTTTTATTTTATGAGTCTTTGGTGTATTTTCTATTAATTAATTCTAATTAAAAGATTAAATTAATGATTTAATTTAATGGAAAATTATTATGATATTTTAATATTCAATTATATTTAATTAATTAAGAAATTAATTAAATAAAAAAAATTAAATTTGAAGATAAAAGTTATAAGACTAAATTTGGAACGTGATGATATTTATTCAATTTAATAATAATATATTTAGAGTTTATTTTTAATTAAATGCTAAATAATATTATTATTTGAATTAATAAATATTTTATCAATTAAGTTTCAAAAATAAATTAACAAGTGAAAAGATATTAAATTATTAAAAGTTTCAAGTTCACATGATGTATGCATGAGGTTAAAATATGAGAAATTAATTAAAAGATAAAAAATAAGTAAATTTAATAAAGATATTTTAAATTTCATTAAGTGTGCATGAGATTAAATTTAATAAATTAATTGAAAAGAAAAGTCAAGTGGAAAAGTAAATAAAGTTATTTAATAATGTAATTAACGTGCATGAGAAGAGATAAAAGAAAGATTAATAAAAGTTAATTTTGAGTTAAGGGTTGTGAGCAAGGAGTTCTCCTGGGTGAACACACTATCAGTGCCTCAATTTAAGGAGAGAACTCTTTATCACAATTAAGTGGTTCATTATTGAGGGATAGGATTTTTGGAGAGGAATTTGGATGTGAATTTTGAGAGAAATTTTGGAAGGGAAATCTTTGGGAAAGTTTCAGAGAGAATTTTTTGGATAGAAGCGAATTTTCGCAAATCTTCTGGGCGTTGTGATTTAGTATCAGAACCAGGTAGGTTCTTGAGTTTTATGCACCCAGTTAAAATTATATTACCTTGTCTTCTTTGTGATTGTTGAGATCGAAGTCTCTGGATTTTGTTGTATGATTCTTTCATTCTCTTGTTAGAAAACCCCGTTCTACAATTGAAAGAAATAAGAATTTAATATTGGGAAGGGTTTGAATTCTAGATTGGAAATTAAAAAGGTTGTTTGTAATTTCCTATTAGATTAATATGGAAATTGTTTATATATATATATATAAAGATACTATTGTGAGAGAGAAAATTAGTTTTAATGAAACAAAATTTATTAAATTTTAAATTTTAAATTAAAAAATATGTTTTTTAAAAATAATAAATTAAGGTGGGCCGGGGAGGGAACAACCCCGTACCCCCCACCCATGTACGTGATGGCAATCACTGCTGTCGTAGGCCTGCGTCAGCAGGCGACTACCCAAAGGCCGACGATATTAACAATGCCAAGCGTATTAAGAAAATCGCACCCCATATGAATCTTGTTTAATTTTTATTTTGTATATTATTTAATTAAATTTTTATTAATTACTTTAAATGTTTATTGTAAATAATTATAATAATAGTTTTATTAAATTATTAATTTAGTTATTATAAAATTTAGTTAATACTTAATAATAATATTAGTAATAATTTTGTAATGTTATTAATAAAATTTTAACATTACTTCTCTATTATTTAATAATATGAGTTTTATTATCATTTATCAATTTAAATATTAAAGCATTTAAATATACTTTATTTTTAATTAATAAAATTATTAATAATTTTATTGATTATTAATAACTAATAATTGTAGATGTTAATATAAGTTTTTAGTTTGAAAAAAATTAATTAATTAAATTAAGGGAAAAAAATTAGTTTAAATTAATGATGATTGTAGTTAAATGAAAATTGTAGATTTATTCTAATATTATTCCTAATAATATTGTTTAGATTGGGATTACTTATTTGTTTTAATAAGTTAAATGAATAACTTGCCTCTAGATTATTTTAGAAAATTGATTTAAATCAAGTGGGGTAGATGGACTTTTATTCAAATATGGGAAATGGGATTAAACTATATGGATTGAAATGTACCCCTTTAAATTTGAAAACTCACACTAAAATGAAAATTGGAACTTTACTATGACAGTATGATGTTTTCCATGTACTATCTATGCTTTGGGTTGTTGGGGGTTGATTTAGCATTGACCAATCCTAGGTTGTTACTAGAGGCTCAGGGGTGGTGTGATTATGGTGATATGATGTTTTGTTCTCGATCTTTATAAACCCAACCATGGTAATGCAATGGCATGCTTTATGCTGTGTGTGGATTATTGAATGTTATTGCTTTCCAATCTTCTTGTGTGAAACTAAGGTGTATGTATATGAGATACTTGACTTGACCATTTTTGAGTCATCGATCAGTTATATTTGATTTGCTTCCTAGTCGCTTTAACAGGACTGAGATGTTTTGGATGATTTGTTCTTGATGATGTCATGTTGTGACATGTTTGACTTGACCATTTTGGAGTCTTCGATCAGTATTATTTTGGGATACTTTTCGGTTGCTCGTTGATAAAAGATGGGTATTGTGATTTATTTTGAGATACTTTTTAGTTACTCATAGAGAACCGATGGATATTGTGATTTATCATTTGATGCTTTTTAGTTGCTCATGGAGAACTAATGTGATTATTGTGGATTATCTTTTGATGCTTTTCAGTTGCTTGTATAGGACTGAGGTGATTTTATATGATTATGGATTTGTGCTTTTATGAGCCTAGGGTAAGTTATCTACATGTAGTGTCGAGAAGTGGCTTACAATGGGGGCAAGGGCCCTAAAGTGGCTGCTAGGGTAACTCATTGTAAGTTTTTTAATAAGTGAAAACATTACACTAAATGGGGATTAAAATGAACCTAATAAGATAATTGTATGTTCTCGGCCATGCCTCGAGTGCTAGCACAAACTAGGATGGGAGTAGAGAGAACGCTTGGTTGCAACCTTGCATTTCGTAGTATGCCTTGTCAGTACGAGAGGATACTAGTGGCTACATAGGGATCACTAGGGACCCTAGAGTCCTAAGCTAACTACAAGGGTAACTTCTAAGTGATTTATGCGATGACACTTTCCTACTTACATAATGGGTTTCCTACATGTTTTGTGTGCCTCTAGGAATTAGATGTCGATCTATCTTAGAACCTTTGAGTTAGATTCCTTTTAGGATCTCCTGGACTTAGAGAGTACTTGTGATATGTGATTTGATTTCCTACTTGGAACTTGAGACTATCTCCTCAACGTGGTGAGAGTGGGCCATTTAGGTTCCATGTGGTCGGGTGGTAGTGCTTTTTACTCTTACCATTGAGATCCATCCGTAGCCACCGTGGCTGGAGCTTCTTGGGATGCTTGTTTATCATGATTAAGTGATGTTATTTACTAATGAATTTCCTCATATTGATGATTAGCATGTGATAGGTGATGTTATCTACTTGTAGGATCATCTTATGTTGTATTCTTGTATGTTAGATTTCCTTATGATTATGTTGTAGTATGTTTAATAGTGACATCCCTATTACTATAGTACCAAAAAATTTATCGATGACTTGGGATGTTACACATGAGGGATGGATAGAGCCCACGATGGTCTAATGATGCTATTGACGATTGGGAGGAACTGCGCACTTAGTTGTGTTTTTATGATGGATAATTGTATTTCATGTTGGATGTTTATATCTTTTATGATGGATGGATGTATCATGTATGGTAGATGGTTTCATTTATTTTTACTGTACTTTATATCATGGATTCAAGGAGGATGATTTATTTTTATTTCTACATATGTATATTCTTTTAGCCTTTCATACCCTATGACATGTACAGTGGATGATTGAGCATTCTAAATTAATTTTTCAAGAGGCATTCGAAAAAAATGTATATTATGGACTTTGGACTTTATAACTATTCTTTCATGTGAATGTGGTAGTTGTTAGAGTTAGTATTAGATTAAATTTAAATGTAATTCATCGTCATGGGATCCTTAAGAAATGTAACCTGTTATATATGCATTAGTTGATTGTATGTCATTGCTTCCGCTACTATGTGTTTGATGTGCATGTTATACTTTTCTACTTCAAAAAAAAAATATTTTCCATACCTAGTAAAACTTTAGGTCATTTCTTTTGGGTCTCTTGACGGGGCATTACACATCATCTACTCAGAAGTAGGCAAGGGCATAACCCCAAGCATACCTCTCAAGTACTCAAATGTATCTTTGGGGAAAGGATTCATAAAGATATCTACAATTTTATGTTTAGTACTCACATACTCCAATCTGATCTCCTTTTCTGCTACTTTTTCTCTTAGTACGTGATACTTAATAGATATATTCTTAGTCTTAGAATGCAATACATGATTCTTAGACATACTCACTTTACTTGTGTTATCACAGTAAATGATAACATATTCTGCAAACTCAATTATGATATCTTTCAACATTTGCTTCATCCATATTACTTGATTACAGTTATTTGCTACTACAACATACTTTGCCTCAACTGTAATTTGAGAAATACAATCTTGCTTCTTTCTTAGCCAAGAAACCAATCTTTCTCCAAGAAAAAATGCTCCACCACCAGTGCTTTTTCTATCATCCATAATGCCTGCCCAATCCTCATCAGTATATGCACATAGAGTGAAATCACTTGATCTATCATACCAAATTCCATAGTTAGATGTTCCTTTCAAATATCTAAATATCCTCTTTACTACTACAAATATAGCTACAATCCTAATTGCATTTTCTATATTTAGTCTGGTGTGAGTCAAATATTGCAACCTCCAATCATGGATCTATACATCTTCTTCTCTATTGGAGGTGTCTCATTTTTGTTGGATAACTTGTGACTAGTTATCATAGGTGTACAAACAAGTGTATAACTTTCTAATCCAAATATTTTCAACAAGTCTTTCAGGTACTTAGCTTGTGAAATAAAAATGCCATCAATGTTCTGTACAATCTGCAATCCTAGGAAAAACTTCATTTCTCCTATCACACTTAGTTCAAACACATTCATCATTTCTTCAAAAAACTTATCCCTCACTTCATCATTACCTCCAAATATGATGTCATCAACAAATATTACTATTTTCAGAAAACCATTCTCAATTTCTTTCAAATACAAGTTACTATCTAGTGTACCTTTAGTAAATCCAAGATTTGTCAAATAATTTTCCAACCTTGAATACCAATTTCTAGGTGCTTTATTCATATCATATAGAGATTTCTTTAGTCTACATACCATGTCTTATCTTTTGACAAAGGAAAACCTTCAGGCTGCTCAATATATACCTCTTCTTCAAGTTCCCAATTCAAGAAGGTTGATTTAACATCCATCTGATAAACCTTGAACTTCTTATTCACTACATAAGCCAGGAGCATTCTTACTACTTCCATTCTGGTTGTAGGTGAATATGTATCCTCATAGTCTATGCCTTCTTGCTATGAATATCCCTTTCATACAAGTCTAGCCTTATTCGTCACAACTTCTCCTTGCTTATTCATCTTGTTTATGAATACCATTTGGTTCCTATCACATTCTTGTCTTTAGGTCTAGGAACTAACTCCCGTGTATCATTCTTCACAATCTAATCTAATTATTCCTTCATTTCTTGAATCTAATGATCATCTTTACATGCTTCATCTATGCTCTTAGGTTCAACTTAAGAAGTCAAACATATCTCTTCATTAACTCTATTTACTCTCATCACACCTTTGTCTTTGCTTCCACTCATCTACTCTGGAGGGTGATTCTTTATCAGATTCTTGTAAGGGGTAGGAGTTGACATCTCAACTCTTATCTCATCTCTAGGTTTAGATCTTTGCTCTCATCTTTTCTCAATAATTAACACATCATTTTGCATATCATTGTTAGTCTCAAAGAAAACTTTTGCATTTTGATGGTTAGCTTTTGGATCAACAATAGTTACCGGATCTATCTCTTTTACTACTTCCTCTTCCCTAAGCCATTCAGGTTCATTATCTTTAACATCACAGTCATTCAAGAATCTTTCCATACTTTCTTTAAATTCTTCATCTTTATCAGAAAGTGAACTCTTTCTAGATTTTCTTACTCTCTTAGGACATCTAGACAAAAAATGACCAAACTCTTTGCATGTCCAAAAAAAAAAAAATCATACCTTCTAGCTCTCTTTTCCTAAGTAGATTAATACCTTCCTTGGTATTCTTGTCTTCTTCACATATGTATCTATCTTTTCTTCTATTCTTTAGTATATAGCAAAAGGATTCTAGATCAGGAAACTCAATGTCTAGATCTTTTATACATATTTGATAATTCACCAAGAAGCTCTATATACTATGAGACAAAATTTCCTTCATTAGACTTAGGACTAATCTTTCTCGCCATGATCTCCCAAAGTTGTTAACATTATCCTTCAAGGACTTTATGCTCTAATACCAATTGTTAGAATATATAGTCCACCAATATAATTGTGACGCGGGGGAGGGGGGGTGAATAAGTTATCCAACTAATATCACAATTATCAACCTTATTAAACTTTAACCATATGAGCAATATAATCAGAAACCACAACAAGATACTCATATATAATAACACTAGATATGTTAACTAGGGAAACCCTTGGTCAAAGGGAAAACCTTGGTGGGGATGGTACCCACAAGATGATGTACTAATATAAATATTCTTTGTTAGAGGGTGAACCCTGTTAGGAGTCTATGAATACATTTAGTACATATAAGTCCCTATTAGGAGACTTTGAATCCCTATTAAGAGATTTCAACCCTGTTAGGATTTGTGCCAACCCTATTAGAAGTTATGGAAGACAGCTGGACCCACTGCCCAAATAACTTCAAGGATAAGACCAATGAACCCATTGTCCAAATGATCCATGTATTATTCTTTGTAGAATAATAGAATTGAAATGTACTCCCTTCCTATATCTCTATCATGTCAACCAAACCTCTATTCCTTCTGATCTAGTAACCAAATCACAAATCTCACATCCAATAATCCATTAGATTTCTTACATGCACTTACCAAACACTTGGCTCCTTTTTGCACTTTGCACTTCATACAATGATCACAACACTCATACTCTTTACAAACAAGGAAAACATCTTTCTTTTATATCATATCTTCAAAATAATTCCTTGAGTTTTCCTTGAGCCTTTCCTAATTAATTATAATAAGATAATTAATTAATTACAATTACAATAGCATTGGCAGCTCATAGTCTATACAAAACTTCACTCATGTGATACTAAGGCTTGAGCACTTGCTGACATCACCAACAAACTATCCTTTATCACTGATTGACAACACATCTTCTCATTACATTGTAGATGTAAGATAGTGAACAAACATCAAAACTGCTTTCCAAATGTTGTGTCTCTAGACTGCTCTCTGTAAATCAGGTAGAACTTTTGTACGTCTTTGACTTAGACTATGTGCACTGAACCATGTCATCGAGATACCCTATTGAACATGTCTATGACTGCACATCACAAGACAATCAAACCATTATCTGTACGACTAAGATCTTTGTATATTACTCAGCTAGTCTTTATAGAAACCATACTATTTTGACATCAATGACAAACATAGTCATGAATGCAACATGTCAATACTTTCCAATGCTCAAGTTACTCCCTCGAAGCAGTATCATCAAAACTCATGCTAACAGTCTTCAACCAGCTCGAGTGTCCAAAGACACTATTCTAGACCATCTATCAAGAGTCCTAGATAACTATGCTCATTAGATACTACCCTATACAGGAACAATCAACATTCAATCTAGTCAAACAATAGTACCATATACTACTGGAGTGATGCAATCTCTACATCATCTACTCAGAAGTAGGTAGGGGCATAACCCAAGCATACCTCTCAAGTACTCAAATCTATCTTTAGGAAAAGGCTTCGTAAAGATATCTACAATTTGATCTTTTGTACTAGCATACTCCAATCTAATTTCTTTCTTTGCAACTTTCTCTCTCAAAACATGATACTTAATAGGTATATGCTTAGTCTTAGAATGTAATACAAGATTCTTAGACATACTCATTGTACTTGTGTTATCGCAATGTATGATAACAGGAATTGAAAATTCTATCCCAATATCCTTTAACATCTACCTTATCCACATGATTTGATTACAATTATTTGATGTTGCTACATACTCTTCTTCAATTGTACTCTTTGAAATACAATCTTGTTTCTTTCCTAGCCAAGAAACTAATCTTCCTCAAAAGAAAAATGCTCCACCACTGGTGCTTTTTTTGTCATCCATACTACCTACCCAGTCTGCATCAGTAAGCACATAAAGTGAAATCACTTGATCTATCATACCATAATCCATAATTAGGTCTACCCTTCAAATATCTAAATATCCTTTTCACTACTGCATAATGATACTCCTTAGGATCATCTTGATGTTGACTTGGTGGTTAGCACCTCCTTCAGAGTTCATGACATGGCTTAACGACCTCTCGTGGATCTAGGTAAGTTTGGTGTTTATGACATTCATTGACATCTTGAGCTTTTGGCACAATGAAAAAATATACCAACAATTGGTATCAGAGCCTTGGGTCATGGGTTTGAATCTCAGGAGGTCTCCTTCATTCTATTGGTTTGAAACCTTCAGTTGGTGCTCAGAGGGGGATCGTTGACTTGGTAGTCACCACCCCTTCCTCTTCCCTCCCCCTGCTCCCTCCCCCCCCTCTCCCCCCCCCCCCCCCACTACTACCCCACCTTGGTGCCTCATTTTCTTCTATCAAATTTCCTCTTTTGTGTATGATATTGTCTATATTCTTTTGCTTCTTTTATCCTTATATATGAGGGTACATTGGGAGATGAGGTGTTGAGCCCCCATAGTTCTCTTTTTTGCAATTTGTAGTGTGATCGTTGTTCTTTCTTGCCCCCTCCCTATTGGGTTCTTTTCGTTGTGTAGGCATCTCTTTTTTCATACATGAATATACATACCCATGAATTTATCTACTTAATTTTTCTCACATGCATTTATATACATACTTATTTTTGCATATACGTATACACATTCATCTATATCTATTATTTATCAAGTTTTTAATTTTTTAATTGATTGATTTATTTTTGTATAGTAGTGACCCATATACCTATTTGGATATATATATATATATATATATATATATATATATATATATAGATATATATATATATATATATATATATATAGATATATATATATATATATATATATATCTATATATATATATATATATATATATATATATATATATATATATATATATATATATCTATATATATATATATATATGTATGTATGTATGTATGTATGTATGTATGTATGTATGTATGTATGTATATGTACTCATATATAGATATATATACTTATACATACACACACATATATATCCTATATTGTACTTCATATTTTTTACTCATATATTTATAAATTTCATATACATACATACATACATACATATACGTATACGTATATGTATATATATATATATATATATATATATATATATATATCAATCTATATGTGGTTTGATATATAGGTGCTTTGTTTTCGTATCTCGCTTCATCTAGTTTGTTTTGTTTTTCTTTCTACTATGAACTCCCTTGTGTCCTATCTTTCATTCATTTATTTCGCTTATTTGGGTAGCCTTTTTAAATATTTATTTAGGTTTCATTCTATGTATTTTTCTTATTAATCTTTTCTATTTATAATGATTTTTTCATTTCAAATTTTTAGCAGCTTATTTATTTATTTATTTGCATATAGTAGTGGCACATATATCTAGGTCCACATTCATGGACACTCACACACACACTTAGATAGATATGTCCATCTTGGTCATTTTTTCTTTCTTTTTGCTTGTTTAGCTTTTGTGATGTTCAAATTTTATATGTGTACACACACACACACACACACACACACACACACACATATATGTATGTATATATATATCTATATGTATGTATATGTATATATATATATATATATATATATATATATATATATATATATATATATATATATATATATATATATATATATATATATATATATATATATATATGTATATTTATGCATATATAGATATACATACATACATACATATATATACATATATGTGTGTGTGTGTGTGTGTGTGTATATTCATAGATACATATATGTGTGTGTGTGTATATTTATGCATATATAGATATATATACATACATATATATATATGTATATATATATATATATATGTATATATATATTCATAGATACATATATATGTGTGTGTGTGTGTATTTATACATACATGTATATATACATACATGTATATATATATATATATATATATATATAGTTTATACACATATTTAACTTTATTATCATTCTTATTTTACTTGTTATTGTATTCTTATTTTCGTCATTAGTATTATTACTATTGCCACTACCATATTTATTTTATTTTTTATTTTTGTTCCTTTTGCATGTTTAATATCTTTTCGGTCATTTTTATCTTTATCACTTCTTCTTTTTGTGCTTTTAATGTTCTTTGTCATTGTCTTTGTGTTGACTTTTATCTCTCTTGGTTGACCTTGTTTCCTTGATCTTTATGTCCCTCTTCTCCTCATACTCAAGCTTTCTCACATATATTCTCTTATTGGTCTGCAATTAATCATTTATCTCCTCTACTCTTCACATCCTGATGATGGATCATTGAGTGTGATTCAAAACATAGATGGAAAAATATGACACAGAATTGAATCCAGAATGTTAGAATTGATGAGTTTTTAAATAAGAATGTCAAGGAAAGAAAAAAGGAACCTCATGATTACAACAAGTTTGTATATGTATATGAGAATGAACTAGGTATAATACCCAAGCAATAGCAGAAAGATGTTAGCAATAGCTTGCATTACCCAAGCCATAGACATAAAAACTCGAGCATAATACTAAGTCCAAACCAAGCAATGATAATACAAGAGATCATAGAGTTGAACTTGTCTTAGAAAAGTATATGAGAAGGAACCATTCACCAAAACAAATCATTGGAGATAAGAGTATTGGAGTCATGACAAGAAGTAAGTTGAAGGATAATACATGTTTGATTGTTTAATTTGAGCTAGGAACTATGAAAGTTGCACTTGATAATGAACATTAGATCAATGTTGTGAATGAAGAAATAGACCAAATTGAGAAAAAAAAAACTACATGGGCATTGGTGTCGAGACCCATAGACAAGAATGTGATTGGAACCAAGTGGATTTTCATGAGAAAACTAAATAAGAATGGAGTAATTGTGAGGAAAAAAGCTAGATTGGTTTGTAAAGGTTATGTCCAAGAAGACGGTATTGATTATGGTGAGACCTTTACACCAGTAGCAAGATTAGAAGGAGACACAACACTATTTGCATATGCAACTTACAATAAATTTAAAGTCTAGCAAATGGATGTTAAGTTTGTACTCTTTAATTGAATACTGGAAGAAGATGTATACATTGAACAACTTGAAGGATTTGTATAGCCAAATCTGAAGCACCTGATATGTAAATTATACAAAGCATTGTATGGATTGAAGCAAGATCAAGAGCATGGTATGAAAGGTTGTATCCATATTTGTTGGATTTGTTAGAACAAGTGAAAACAATAATCTGCACTTAAAAAGTGAAGTTGAAAATAAGGTATTGATTGTTGAAACTTTTGTAGATGATATAATATTTGGTAGTAATGACTTGTTATGCAAATCATTGTTGATCAAAAGAGTTGGCAGTGTGACATGTCTATGTTTGGTGAAATTAAATATTTCATTGGTTTGCAAGTTCACCAAATAGAAGGTGGTATATACAGGACTCAATCTATATATGTGATTGAATCTACGTACACTAAGGAAATATTGAAGAAATTTGGTATGGATGAGTCAAGGCCAATTGGCACACCTATGGTCACTAGATGAAAATTATCTAAGGAAGATACTACTACTGAAGTGAATGAGACACAATACATATTAATGATTGGCAAGTTATAGTATATTGTAAATAATAGACATGATATTGCATGTGCAGTTGGTATTGTTGGAAGGTTTTCCTCTAATCCTAGGGAAGCACACATGACTACAGTTAAAAGTATATTTAGATTCTTAAAGGGGAAAAAAGACTATGGATTGTGGTACAAGCAAGGAAGTGATTTCAAACTTAGAGTTTACGTTGATGTTGATTGGGCTACTAATGTTGATGACAAAAGAATCACTAGTGGTAAAGATTTCTTTTTAGGAGAAAGATTGATTACATGGTTGAGAAAGAAAAAAAGTTGTTTCTATTAATTTTTCAAACATAGTTTGGATTAAGCAAGTCTTGGAAGGAATGCATGAAGAAGTCATCAAACCTAATATTATATATTCTAATAACACAAGTGCGATAAACATATCCAAGAATCTTATGATGCATGCAAAAACCAAACATATATATATATATATATATATATATATATATATATATATATATATCAAGTATCATTTCTTGAGGAAGCAAGTACAAGAGAAGCACGTAAGATTGGAGTATGTGAATTCTAAGGAGGAAATTATAGATACATTCATAAATCCACTTTGTAAGGATGCTTTTGAGTATATGAGAGGTGATTTTGGGGTCCTTCTACTATCCAAGATTCACTAAGAAAGGATGCATGTTGCATCAATTCATGGATGATCTGATATAGCTCTTTGGAGTTGATGCAAGAGTTCACTCTTTAGGGACTGATTCTTGAAGTTGTGAAAATACCTATAATAAAGCTAATAAAATAAGTACATGTAAGGCACAAGGAAATACTACAAGATTTTATAAGTTTCTAATTGGAACTTATATTTTCCTTTGGCACTATTTTCAAAGGGGGAGAGAATAAAAAAGAGAGAAGCAATAAGGAAGCAAAGTATGATAAGAAAGATGGTATCCTAAGGGGGAGTTCTAAAAGTTGATATGGAGATGGGTAATAATGAAGATGAGTCAGAATGGAGTGATTGCAAGATGGAATCGCTAAAGTTATTGTAGAGAGCTTGAATGAAGTCAGAGAGTTGAAGATGTGATTCACATTTGATATTTCATGATGTCAATGCCAAAGGGGAGATTTTTAACCCTAATTGATAATGTTGTTAATGTATGTGAAAGAGTCATATATGTTGTCATTGATGTCAAGCCTTAATTGGTTACACATCATTTTAATTTAGTAGAGTGCCATATCATTTGATTGATGAAGAGGATTTGATTGGTAAAGAGGATTTGAAGAATGTATGATTATGTAATTGTTGATAGGTGTATGGTATTCAATGGGAACTTGAATGAGTTAGAATCTGATAGTGTAATGATGGTTTGATTGGTTTAGATGATCTTCAACATATGAGCAAAGTTACGAAATCATCTATAACCAAGACAATTTGCTCGATGAATGAAGGAACACAATATTAACTGAGCTACTGTAGTTTTCACTGAGCATCTAATAAATAAGTGATGGATACATAGTGTTAACTAATAAATTTCAGTGTTAACCAACTCTAGTGTTGATTGAACGAGATGTAATGTTCACCAAGCATGACCAAAAATTTTTAAAAATATTTAATGTAAGGCCAACTTTTGATGAAAATTAAGAATCTTCAAGAAGTTTCAAGGATAAGGATGAGGTTAGTTATGAGATCAATGGCTAGAGAAATTCAAAGAAGATCTAATGGAGAAGATTATTTAATTTGAAATGGAGCACAAAATTCAAGGTGGAAATCTATTTCAGGAGTTTCTAGATTCAATGGTTCTAAACTAGATGAAGATCTAACAATTATAATTAAGCAAAAAAACCTAGAAGATTCTAGAGGAACATAAAAGGTTTTCTATTTAAGGGATGAAACATGATATTCATTATTGTTGATTGAGGTTGATCAAGTTTATGAAATAATAAGGTGAACTGAGCAGAATAGTATTGTGAATATTAAGCAAAGGAAGTGCTCAATTGAAGTGTGAAGTGTGTGAATCAACTAGAAAGGAATCAAAAGAAAGAGATTGAGTGAAGAAGAGATCTCAACAAGCAATTTGTAGTGCTAAAACCTAATAGATCATTTCATTGTTACTTTCTTACAATTGTGGCAAAAAAATCTCTTAACCAAGTGGACCTAACAGTATTTTGATATCCTATATGGTAGCAGTCTTTAGAATGTTATATAAGTCCTTTAGAGAAAACCACTCTTTAGAAATGTCAATGGGTGATAAGGTCTAGATGATCTTGGTGTAAATCCTCTAACAAGATCACATTAACAATGTGTGTGTAACCTTTAACAAGGTTGGCTCCTAACATAACTCACTTCACAAGAGTGAATATATTTGGGTTGCTAGTTTCAAGGTGGTTTTTCCCTTTACTGAGTTTTCGCATAAAATACTTGTGTTAAAATGTGGGAATACTTATTGTGTTGCATTTTTATGTCAGGCTAACTTCTTAGTGTTGCAACTTGGTATAAGTTGGATTCTTACCTTGATACTCAATATAGTAAGGAATATTAAGATGACAATAAGATGCAAATTTTATATCAATTTGAATTGTGATGTTATAACTGGTTACTAAGTTAATGATCTGAAAAATTAAGAAGTTTAAGTTGGTGAAAAGTTTTTTTAAGGCCCACATGGTAATTGGTTATAATTGATTCACCCCTCTCTCAGTTATCTAACAACATGTTATGTACTTATTTTCCTTGATTTTTCTTCTCTTGGGGGGTATCTCACAGTGGAAACATCTCTCAATGATTGTACATATACTATATTACACCCATTTATCATGTTAAAGTGTTAGAAATGACTTTAATGTGGGGGCATACACTCTACTCATTTCTTTCATTCCATTCATGGAGTCCTAAATATAGATTTTGAGTATAGCTTGGGGTACTTTAGCCATGGATGTTTAGTATGCTTCCTAATTTATTCTTAAATTTATGCATTGCTACTTCATTCCATTTTTCAATGCACACATCTTGTGAATCCCTTTTGTATTATGCACAATCCTAAAGAATGGATTCTTCATGCACACATTCAATACAAGAGGTGAGCATCATATACATTGGGTCTCTATTTCCTTTACATGCACATATACTAAATCTCATCTATGGGTAATGCATAAAAATTTGGTAAGTCTCATACATGGTAACACAATCTTATTGGATATTTTTATGGTGATACAAATAAAATTGATCTATGGGTGGGCCTTCTGATGGGTTGATTAGTGAGTTACCACCCCATTAGACTATTTCAATGCCATATTTCGCAACAACTCTTTTAGTAATTTATAGTAGGGCAGAAATTCTACTGGGTGAGATAATGACTCCTCTCCTCTTCTCTTCCTTCTTTTTAGTCAATGATTTATCTCTTATTATTATTTGGAAATTATCAAAGTCTCAATCCCTTGGGGGCTTGATAAACTCTTTAGATTCTAAAGTTGTTTCCTCTACCTTCTTTTTCCTTTCAACATATTTACTTATATATATATATGGCTTCTTACATTGTCTAGGGTTTTCAAGGAGTTGGATATCTTTTCCCCTATTCTTCCTATACCTAGTTTGCATTAGTGCTTGTTACTTTTTTGGTTAGCACTGATCTCTGTAGACCTAGTTCTTTAGAATTGGGATTGAAAGGACTCATCTCATTGACTTCCCTCCCTATATTACATTATGTGTGTGGTTATGTGATTAAGTTAGGCTTCATATCCTTGATTCATATTTCCAACAAAACAATAGTGCAATAAAAATAATCCAAATCACATAATAACAACTTCCTGCATGTCACACATAAATAGAAAACTCTTGAGGGTTTACAAAAGAATATTGACATGGAAAACACCTATGAATCATTAATAAAAATTGGGCCCCTTTATTAATTAAATAAGTCCTTGTGATATTATTTAATTTTTAGGACCATTTTATTAATTATCCTAATTAAAATATTTTATTAAAAATTGGAGACATTACATTTGGCCAATAGGATACGGGAAATTTTTGAGTCCTAAATGTACCATAAAGTTTGAAAATTCTAACAATCTTATCAAATTAAAGAAAGGCTATTTATTAAAATTTCTTACTAGCCATGACAAAGAGTGTAAAGATAAATCAAATTTAAAAATGCAAATTACGTGAAAAGTTTACATATCTAGTATCATGAGAGATTTTGTGTAAATGTGCTTAAATGCATAGTCTAACTATATTAAATGTCTATTAATTTAACAAGTTATTGGTCATCCTCTTCACATTCCCTAAATTTTTTTTGATGCATTGCAAAGAGATCATTCAAGATCCATATTTGTCACATATGTTTCTTACATTCTTGTCTTTTTATGAATTTTGCAAAACTATCTATGGAGTAGACAAGCATGTCCAAAAAGAAAAGTTTGATATCCTGAGAGAAGAATATGATAACATGATGATGCAAGAAGGAGAGAACATCAAGCAATACATCAAAAGAATGAAAGATGTGGTGATTCACATAAGAGGAGACAAAGGCATATTGATGGAAGATGATGTGGTGAGAAAGATACTAGGAATATTGCAACCATGATATGAAATAAAGTCTCAACCATTTAAGAACTCAGACCACTAAAGAAAAGTGAAGTTTTTGTTAATGATCTAATAGGAAAGCTCACAACATTTGAGCTGAGTAACTTTTGTTGTAAATCTAAGGGGAAAGTGAGATGTTGAGAGGGGGACGAGTGAATTAGAATCTCTAAAAATTTTACCACTTCAAACATGAACCATATTCAAACTTAATTCACTACACATCTCAACCTTAACCTTAACCATGCATCATCAGGTAACAACATGTAACATCATATCTAACATCTAATAACATGAATGTAACACATAAAAAATTTAGCAACGCATAATAAAAGATGCGGTAAGATAGAAACCCTTCAATGTGAAGGTAAAACTATGGTGGGGATGACACCCACAAATTATTCACTATTGCAACAATAAAGTGTGCCTATTAGGGCTACAATTTTGATCACTTGTAATGATCTACCCTATAAGGGGTCTAGTATATTAAAATTTAATAAGAATATTAAGTCTACCTTGATTAAAGGACATCACAATAAAGTGAGCACTCTAATGAGAGCCATTTATGACCCATTTTATGTCATATTTTAATCCATTTCATTTAGTTTCATACCCACTTCCCTATTCCATCTCCATTCTGTTTGGTCTCATTATTACCATTTTTACATTGCATATGGTTATATATATATATATAATATTGTTTTGGGATTAAAATATGGAAAATTTATTATTGATTTCTTTTTACTAATCTTTATATCATAGTATGTTAATGTGAGGAACAAATTTTCCTGTCACATTTAGGTAGAAACTATTATATGTGATTGGTTATTTCTTTCATTTCTACATCAGAAGATAATATAAGCATGGATACACGTGGGTGTGGATGACAAGAAATGTGTGATAGTGTAAATCTTATGTTATTATAATAGAATTATATCAATCTATGGAATGTATACCATTCAATAAGATTTACAAATAGTAATGGTAGGAAAGAAGAATGTAATATGTGGATATCAACGTTGTTGCATTCTATGTCATTTTTGTTGTTGTAACAAAGTTTCTTATATATTTGCAGCCACTCTTGTGAACAATTTGTTTGATATAGGAAATAAACAAGCTACCTATTTTTATGCATCTATTGTAAGTATAATAGTATACATAAGATATAATATAACCTATTGGAAGAATATTTTAATATATATCTTTTTTCAGAAGAAATTGATGTACAACCAAACCCATTAATTCGAAATAAATAAAACCACCATTATCACATGGTCACAGTAGTGTAGTTTTTACTCTACACATCATGCAAGCTGAGGAGTCAAGGCCCACTCTTTGGAAAATCATGGTGGTATTTCTATTTAGTGTTTTTTTTTAATGTATTATTTAAGAATTTAATTTCATAATTAGTCTATTTGATAAATTAGTTGTTCATGTTTTTATATGTTTACTAATTTTTCAAATTAGTTAATTCAAATTTGAATGGATTATCTCTATAACTATTTATGTTATTGTTATTTCTTTCATAAATTCACGTTTTTTATTATTTTTATAGATTAATGTTTTTTTTGTTTTGTTTCTGATGTTCCTGTCATCAAGAAGTGACAGTTCCTATCACTAGGATTTATTTGGCTTTACATATATTTTCTTTCACATGTTGTAACTACATTCATAATCCCTCATCCCACAACTATCACCCCTTGATGGCATATTGCCCAAACACCTTTCACAAGCTTACGCTCTTGAATTGACACAATTAGACCAAGTTGAAACTTATTTAAAGTATTAATTATTTCTTAATTATGTGCCCCATTTTTGGCCTATCACACTTTGTTGGGAGATTTGCAATAGGCCTATTAGGAGCATTATGTTAAGAGATTCACCTAATAAACTAGTTAGAATGTAATCAATACCATGATCATTTGATTTGCACTTGATTCCTGATGATAAATCTTCTCTTTCCAATATGTAATCACCTCAATGTGACTGATATGCAATTTCTCCTCTCTGCATTACTCGGTCACCTTGGTCCTTCAACCTCTAATTCACCTCCAACTTTGTAATCCTCTCACTAACGACTTCAACAACATAAATTTTTGTCTTAAAACCTTCTTTTATAGCCACCTAAAGAAACTTCTAGATCTTGATCAACGATTAGGATTCATCCTTTTTTTTGCTCAGTCATTCCTATTTTCTCATTGGTTGATCATACAACATAGGGATTAATGATATGTTAAATTTATTTTATACGCGTAATTATCTCATTGATTTGCCATTTGAACTTAGAAATATGTTTCTAGCTTGGCAAAAATGGTTTACATATGATTTTGTGCCATTCGAGACTCAAATACAAAAATTGTGTAACTCAACATATATGGCTTTTGGTACTCGGTTATGCTTGTTCTTCATGTTGTCCTTCGGCATGAATGTGTTAGCCAAAACTAAATTTACCTTTTGAATTGCTCAATACATGTTGCCTCTTGAATCACTTAGCTACTAATGAAATGCTTAGTGACTATGGATTGCTCAACAACTACTACTACTCGGAACATGTTGAATATATACACTTCTTCACATTCTATTGACCAACTCTACCTAGTAAATGACTAAGTGTTTTGCACTAATAGAATTTTTTTCCTTTAGGGTCAATAATCTCCCACTTTGGTATTAGTGGAAAAAACACTTATCATTATCAAAAATGCATACATAAAAAAACTTCAAAATTGTAACTCCCCATTTGGGTGTACTCCATACCTTAGCTTAGCAATTATATACATTGCCATGTTTCTTAGTATATCAAAATTCCCCCCTTATGTTTCTCTGTACAATATTTCCCCCTTGAGATGGTTGCCTCTTAACAACATTAAGTTGGGGACCAGGGAATATACCAAACTCAGTAAAAAATGGTTGATGTGACCTCATAATTATGCCCATTGTATTATCTCAATTTGTCTTAAGTGTCTCAAGAACTTGGCGTTCAATCTCCAATCAGGTGGCTAAATTCATCATATTGTCAATAATAGACAAATTTTGATTGTTCTTTATTAAATCTTTTGTAGGTTTCAAATTTCTTTGCATTACCCCCAAATGAGGTGTCAAAAAAGCTTGTGTTTTTGTGATCTCTCCTCTTATTTCATATTCTTGTTTCATTAAATCATATTGTTTCCTTGCAAAAATATTAACTTTGAAAAATGTGTTGAACTTGAACTTGCATCCAAGTTCAGTGTATTGCCACTCTACTGTAAATCAACATCAATCTTGTCCATTTGATCTCTCATTTTCTTTGTAAATGATGGGACTTGACACAATTTCATAAACAATGTATTAACATTCAAAACTAGCTTTTCTGAATCATTAACAAGATTATAAATCTCAACATGTTTGACTACAATCTATGTTGCAACTTTCCCCATTAGCTTGTTCTCAAATTTCCTCTTTGAACATTGCATGAATTTTTCTTGGGTATTGTACTACCCCAAAATTGTCACATTGCCATATTAACCAACATTTTTTTATTCAACTATTCCTAAGTCCTATTTTATTAGGCACTTCTAATTCTAATAATCACTACTTGACCTAGGTGTCAAATGCAGAAAACCATAATTTACATTAATCACACTATTTATTTAATTCTTAAGTATTGACTCAAATTAGCTACATAAACCTATTGATTTAATTTAATTTAATTATAAGTGGTCTACTTTAATTAAATTAAAATCACCTCTTTAGCTAATGTACAAAGAAATTAAATACATTTAATTTAATAAGATACCTCCTCTTTTTAATTATTGAATTTAATTATTCAATTAATTAAAGTTATTCAATTATGAGGTCATATTCTATTTTATTAAATTAAATATTCTTGAAAAGGGATTAACTCAAATTATCACTAAAAAAAAGGAACCAGTTAACTCCTTTTATCACTCAAAAAGGACTCAGTTAACTCCTTTTATCACTCAAAGGCAACCAGTTAACTCCCTTTTCATGAGGAAGTTACCTTTATGACCGGCTCTCCTCTTCAATCTTGATCGTCCGTTTCAGTTAATCTCGACCATTGATCACCTCTTGGATTCTATAAAAGAAGCTCTCCATTCCTCATTACAGAGGATGAATTTTGGAATTTGTGTTGAATTTATGTTGAAATTCTTACTCACTTTGCTCACATTTGCATAGCTTTATTTCTTTCATTGTAATATCATTTAGATTTTAAATATGCATCCATTTAGCATACTATGCTTCTTCATTTCTAAGATTCATAATTGCATCTATCATCTAGATTTATTGCACTTATATTTAGCTACATAAATCCTTCGTTCTAGAGGTCTGGTTGCCCGCTTCTCATTCTGAGAGCAAAGGCATAATCCTTCTGGTTAGAAGGCAATAGGTTGCTTTGTTAGACTTTTCAAATAAACAATACAATGTTTATTTCAGGATGATCTCACCGATAATGACCATGTTGAAGTGTATGTGAGGATTAGAGGCCCCCAATTTTGCATATACATTTCTAGCGTCCACCATGGGGCAAGAAAAATCATTTTTTCTGGCCTCATTTATTATGTTTTCTGCACTTTTTATGATTCTATTTTCCAAATTTTCACGCAAGAAATCTCATTTTCATGCAAGGAACTAAGGATTTCGCCTCCTTCATTTCACTTTCTCTCGCAAAAAATTGCATAAATGTGCATTTCCTAAGGTGCATGCTATTTTATCGCAGAGGTCTGTGCATGATCTTGTGCAAAATCTTGCAACAACATATGTAAATACAATATTCAAAATTTAGATTTATCATTATGTATTTGACTAACAGTGTTTTCTGAAGCATTTTATTTCTAATTTTTGGTTTTCAACAACTTAACAATGGTTTGCAAGATGCTTGATGAAGATATCTTTTATCCAAATACGTCAAACATATACTGACTGTGTGAATGTAGGATGCTTGTCAAAGATATGCATGATGAAGATTTGTTTCAAACCCACATAAACATTGTGTCTTCTTTTGTTGCTTTTCACACATAGTATAAATAGGGCTTGTGAACTTCGTAGGGTGAAAGATAGGGGAATAGGGGAGTATGCTCTTTACCACTTGGAGGTCATGACCAAGGGTAAACTAGAAACTTAGAAGCCTCTGAAAGATGGCATTTGAGGGAGGCAAGCAAGTTAGTGGCTCTCCCAAACAAAGCCTTTAATGAAGAGATGATGATTTCCTTTTAGGGGATCAAAGTCTTGGAATAGGACAAGGTGGGATTGATTAAGCTAACTCGATGATTAACATGTATTGCATGTTTGGGTGAGGAAATGAGGTAGAGGAGTATGCTCTTTCCCCTTAAGGGAAATCAAGAACTTTGACCCTTAGATACGAACCACTAGTCTGAGTCAATCCTTTAGAGGGTTTGTCAGAGTGATCCAACCTTCGAGGATGACCCAAGTGAGCACACTCCTTTCACCAGAGATTCCACCTCACTATAATAAAGAAGCTTTGTTGAGAAAAAGACACCAAAGACATATAAATTTCTTCTTCTTCATTCTGATATCACATATCAAGAAGAGGCTCTGTAAACTGCACTAGTCAGCACCGGTCCCAGTCTTGCTAGTCAAGAGTGTGAACTTACAGATGCTGGTGTGGGTTGTTGGCCTCAACTTTGCTTGTGAAACCATTGGGGATTAGTATGAATGGAAGCCAAGTAAAAAACTCTTAGTTAGTTGCTACCTGGTTCACCTCCAAAAGGAGGCATAATCTTTGTGCAAGGAGGGGAAGAATCTCTCTTGTAGAACTCACTATAGGCATGCAACTGGGTGTTGGAAGGTGGTATACGTGCTTGACCCCTGCCATAAGGGTGTTCATTCAGTGTATATGTTATTGAGCCCTTTGAATACACCAAAAACATGGGCGCCCTCTAGGGGGTGACACGGCTCTGTGAGATGTGCACATGCACATAAGTTGAGGGACAAAGGTTTTGCCTTCTCTACCAATTTTTTGTTTTAGGGATAAAAGTGTGTTTGTTATTGAGTCTTTAGACATTGTCCAAACCTATAAAAAAAACTAAATGTCAAGACTCCTCCACCCCTTTGAGTTGCTAAGTGATTTGTCCTCGCTTGGGTTGTTTGAAACTACTGCTTGCTTCCTGTGTTTATTTGAAAACCAATTATCTTGTTCAAAACAACCAACAATCTATCCAGAACAATCTGAAACTTGCAAAAATCACTTCAAATTTTAGTATCTTGTCTATCAGAGCTACTTGCACTCTAAATCTAGTTTGTTATCTACAACATTTTACCTCTTTTCTGTTTGCAAAAAATGTCAAACAACGGCTTCTTGCTTAGCTAATGACTTGTGACCTACACATAAACTAGTCTTGTCTCTTGTTCACTTTGTCTTTGGTCTTTGGTGCTTATCATACTCCATGTCATGATAGTCATAAGCTTTGGTTGTTCTAGCCATTAATTAGATGACTTGTACCTTAGTATACAATACCCTTATCTTGCTTTGTTTTTGAGACTGTGTTCTAGTGTGGTCCTTGTTTAAGCTTTCGCTTTTTGTCCTTGTCTATGACTATGGCAACAAGAAGTGGCAAAGTGTTTTATCTCCAATGACCTAGACAAGGTAGAGCTAGGGGTACTAATTACAGCAGAGGTCACTCTTCAGTCCATACATGGTCTATCTCTAGTTCATCTAGTGAGGAATCTTCATGATCCCCCTCACCTGTTAGATCATCTTAGGTCCATAGACCGTTCTCTATAAACTTGCAACAAACCAGGAATCCCTTGTATCAAGAGATCCTAAAACTAGCAAAGGTCCCACATCTCCAAATAGCACATCTGAATTCTTTTTCAAAGGACCTTTCCAATCATAACATACTAAAATTGAACATGTTCCAACAATGGTTGATTATGAACTTGAACATGGTGAACATAGCAGAAATCAAGACCAACCTAGGAATGACAAAAAAAAAGACCATGACGTCGATGAGGAGCAGGAAGAGGTAGAAATACTTCATTAACACATAGAAAAGTTTCATAAAGGAAAACTTTCAAAAGGTCATGGAAATCTTGCTCAATGAAGAGAAAGAAAAATACTTCCTCAAACTTGCCCAAGAGGGAGCTAAGCTACCCCATCATCTCAACGTGGAAACTATCATCATGCCTGAAGAGGAAACTGAGACTTCCAAACTCCAAAAACAATTAAAAATTATGCAAGACCAACTGGCTCAGACGATGCATGAGAAAGACAAACCTACGAAAACATACACCTTAGATGCTCTTTGTCCATTTCCATTTGACAAGAGCATAGACATGCCTCCTTTTCCAAGAGGAGTAGAGTTACATAAGTATGATAAATACTTTGGAACTACTGATCCCCAAGATCATTTGTGAGAATTTAGTGCCTTGTCTATGGAATTTATGCATAATTAGATGTATCTCACACATTTATTCCCAAGAAGTTTAGGTGGTCAGGGTATGGAGTGGTTTTTACACTTGCCTCTTGGTATCAAAACATTTGATGAAATTTCCAACTTGTTTGTCCAACAGTATTCTCATAACATTCAACACCCTGTTAACATCTGATATTTGTGTAATCTTAAGAAGAAGGTTGGGGAACCTTTCCTTACATTCCTTTAGAGGTGGAGAGAACTTTATACTAAATACTCACGCAAAATCCCAAAAATAGAGAAACTTGACATTTTTATGGATAACCTCCTACTTGATTTTGGGTATAGAGTCCAACTTCAAGGTCCACATACCTTCAAAGACATGGTCACACAGGCTATCCACATAGAGGAATTCATGTCAAGAAGGATGAACTTAATTTTCAGAAGGACACAAAACAAGGCTCCACCTCTAATAAGGACAAACCCAAGTACATCAACAAGAACTGAGAAATTGTACATGATGGGATTGTTGAAAATGTTACTCCTAAGCCTCCTAAGGTAGCCTTTAATCTCGCGGATACTCTCAATGTGACCAAGAATACTGAAAAACCTCCTCCTGACAAAAAGACATCTAAGAACAGACTGAGAAACTCATGGGCTACATGCCCTAAATGAGAGTATACACCTCTGGGTGAACCTTTGGATGTGGTTTACAAAACCTTGTTATAGAACAAGCTTATTTCACCATTGGACAACTCTCGTCGTTATGATCTGCAACCATGCCCACCATGGTGGAATGAAACCATGTTCTGCAAGTACCACAAAAATAAGGGGCACAAAAATAGCAACTGTATAAATCTATGTCACAAATTCCAAGACATGATTGATGATGGTGACATTATGGTTGATGGACATAACAAGAACTTGGATCACAAGGCTTTCAAAGAGCCCTTCCTAACTTATGAAAAAGGAGAGAACTCAAAACCAAAACCTAACAACAAGGTCAACTACACATACTCTAATGACAACAATGTGATCAACATGGTTGAACCTGTGGATTTTGAGTACTGTGACATCATTACCATTAAGGGCAAGCAAGATACCACTAAACCCAAGACACCATTTGTCTTGAGGGGCCCTACTTCCAATGCAATGGACAACACATCTTTGTAACATTGTGCCAACATTGTTACACGCTCTCATGCCAAGTTGGTGCTCAAAGGCCCTGCGTCTTCTACTTTTGATCTTGAACAACATAAAGACAAAACCCTTGCTAGTCCATCTAGAAAAGGTGAAAAACTTATGACAAATTTAACAGCAACTAGCTATAGTGTTCTCAATCAATTATAATGAACTAACACTCAAATCACAATCTTTGAGCTACTTAAAATCTTGCATGCTCATAGGCAGATTCTGGACAAAGCCCTCAATGAGGCAAATGTTCCTCAAGATCTTGATCTTGAGTGATTTCAATCTATGGTAGGTCACCTAACCTCACCCTTCTTTATGTCCTTCTCTGAGGAGGAGGATAACTCACTAAGTCACCCACATAATCAACCTCTACACATTGAGGTCATGATACATTAGACACATGTTTGTCAGGTACTCATCAATAATGGCATTGGGCTAAACATTGTTGTAGTGCTTGCCCCTAGTTCGCATTTCTGTTATCATTGTCAAATTCTTTTAGGTTGATTTTATGCATTGATTAGTTTAGAGATATTGGATTTACAATATTATGATATTATTTCATGTCTTGAATTACAAATGTATCGGTTATTATTGCTTAGTTGATTTCATTCATGTGTTGTTAATGATATTTTGATGATCCTAGTTAGTAAATGTGGTTTCTTTCATAAAAAGTTAACAGGATGTCTTTAATGATGATTATGTTGTATTGTTAGAGATACATTATTATATGTACGCATTTGATGTTAGACTTGTGATTTTTACGATACTTACCCCATACTTGCATGTGTATGGTGCGCGTGTTTATTTTATCTTTTTGTCTAAAGTATTTGATGTGGTTAAGGGAGGGAGTCGTAGTCACCTGCTAGTCGGGATCTACACGATGAACCACTCCCCGCCATTTTCTGTTTAGTTTAGATATATTATATACATGTACATGCTCGTCTTTTATGCAGGATGTAGGTACCGGGCATCGACTTCCCTGAATCGCCAGGATGAGCGTGCCCTATTACAAATACTCAAATGGTGAGAATGGGAAGATAATGATCAGGTCCAATCCTAGCCATAAGCCTATAATACTTGTCCTGCAAGGAGGACTCGTAACAGACTGTCTACCCTTTTTAAACCCGTGAGTATTTTATGCGTATGTTGTTTTGTGAGTCTTTGATGTATTTTCTATTAATTAAGTCTAATTAATAGATTAAATTAATAATTTAATTTAATGAAAAATTATTATGATATTATGAATATTTAATTATATTTAATTAATTGAGAAATTAATTAAATATAAAGAATTAAATTGAAGATAAAAGTTTTAAGATTAAATTTAGAATATGATAATATTTATTTAATTTAATAATAATATATTTAGAGTTCATTTTTAAATAAATGCTAAATATTATTGTTATTTAAGTTAATAAATATTTATCAAATTTAAACGTTCAAAAATATATTAAAAAGAAAAAGATATTAATTTATGGGAAAGATTTAAGTTCGCATGAATGAGTTTTAAATATAAGAGATTAATTTAAAAGATAAAATATGTGAACTTGATTAAGATATTTTATTAGTGCGCATGAGATTAAAGTTAATAAATTAATTTAAAGTAAAGTAAAGTGGAAAGTTAAATAAAGTAATTTAATGATTCACTTAAAGTGCATGAAGGAATAATAAAAGAATATTTTATTTTAAAAAGGAAATTAATTGTGCATGAATGAATTAATTAAATAAGAGAGAATTAAATATTGGAGATAAAAGTTAAAGTTTAAATTTAGAACGTGATTATATTTATTTAATTTAATAATAATATATTTAGAGTGCATTTTTAAATAAATGCTAAATATTATTGTTATTTAAGTTAATAAATATTTTATCAATTAAGTTTCTAAAATGAAATTAAAAGTTAAAAGATATTTAATTTTCATAAAGATTATAGTTCGCATGAATTATGCATGAGTTGAAAATAAAAGAAATTAATTGAAAAGATTAAACATGTGAAATTAATAAAGATATTTAATCGCATTAAGTACACATGAGATTTATAAGTTATAAATTGATTAAAATAGAAGTCAAGTGACTAGTTAAATAAAGTAATTTAACAGTTCACTTAAAGTGCATGAAGGAAAAATAAAATAATATTTTAATTAAAAGCGAATTAATTGTGCATGAAGAATTAATTAAATAAAATAATTATTATTTTAGAGTTGTGGAGACAGAAACCCTAAAGGTAATTAAATTCTATATTAGAGGGTTTTGGGGTCATTATTAGGGGGACAGGTTTTCAGGGAACACACTTTTGGAAAGGGGAGCAAAGAAATCTTTGGAAGCTTGGAAGGGTTTGGATTAGCAAGGGTTTCACCAGATTATTAGCATCAGATCAAGGTAGGGTTTGTGAACCATTCTAGAAACACTTTCGGATCTTTGTCTTCTTCGTGCTTGTTGGAAATTGCTTTCTCAAATTTTATTGAATGAATCTTGCTACCTTTCTTCTAAATCTTTTGCGATTTGATTTCTTCTAGGAATCGGGATTGAAAAACTATTTAGAAAACCTTGTTTTACTTCTGAAAGAAATTTAGTATTAAATTGAAATTTGGGTTTTGAATTAAAATGGAATTAAGAAATTTAAATTTGGAAGGGGTTTGTTTTTGGAAATGAAAATCTTAGGATTGAAAATTCAAAGGGTTCAATTTATTTTTCCTATCAGTTTAATATCGTAAATGTTATTAAAATATGTATATATTAAAATAATATTGTTATGAAGTTCGTTGAGAAAAATATTATAAAATAAAGAATATAGAATTATAATACAATTCTTAAAATTTTCATATATAATAATTTATCTAAATTTATTAGAAGGGTTGTTCTTCTAATAAACAAAATTATTGAAATTTGACTTAGTTAAAATAATAATAATAATAATAATAATAATAATAATAAATTAAATAAATAAATAAATAAAATTAATTTAAAAAAAAAAAAAAAACCAAAAAACAAAACGAAATTTTTTATAACCCCTGCCGGCGCCGTATGCTGCTGACGTAGGCTACGACAACAGTGGTATGGTTAATAATATTTACTATTTAACCATTTGAATTATTAATGGAATTGGGAAATATTTCTATTTAGTAATCGAATAATTTAATAAATGATTAATATTACTTCTAAGTCTTGATATGTTATTATATGAACAAGAATGAGTTTAATTGCAAGGGTTAATTATGAAGGTTAACTGAAAAACTTACTTACTTGAAAACATGTATTAAACTGGAAATTTAAAACCTTAATTCAAACAAATACACGGGTGTATTGTATGAGTAATACTGAGAATCGTATACACTTGAACATACATTGAAACGCAAATTGAAACTTATATTGAAAACGAAAATTGAAACCTTACATTAATTCAACAATATATTATCAATCAAATCCAACTGTGAGACTATGATGTTTTCTATGTACTGTCTATATTTCTTTTTGGATTTTGGTGTTGTTTAGATGTTGACCAGTCTAGGATGTACACCAGAGGTTTTGTGAGATTTCTTGGATACTATTATGTGGCTAGATGTTATGATGGTTCTTGTGATTCAAATTGGAGTTTATACTTATGAGATTTGTTTTGTGAGCATTTATGTGTATTTGGATTTAGTTTGATCCATCTTGTTATCAGGTTGCCTGTTAAGGAACCAAGTTTGATCTTTATGGGTGTTGTGGTATGGGACACAACTGTGTTTTTATGTGCTTAGGAGAGGTTGTCTAGGTATGTGACTTGGGAGTGGCTTGCATAGGGGTCCGGGACCCAAAGTGGTCAGTACCAGGGTAACCTAATGCAAGTTATGTAATAAGTGATAATCTAGTAATTAAAATTTATGGGGGGAAAACACACTAAAAAGATAAGTTAGAGATATTTGATCTACCCATGCCTTTAGTGCTTGTATAGACTAAGGATGGGAATGAGATGAGTACCTCGTCTTCTTGAGAGGGCTTTCTAGTTTTCCATATGTGTGATGTTGAGGGTCCGGGGTTCAAAGTAACCAGTCCTGGGTAACTCAATGCTTGAGGGTCCGGGGTCTATTAAGAGATCAGTCCAGGGTAACTCAAGCAGCCATGTGATGACACTTCCTAGTATGTAGCCTAAGTCTCATTTGTAGTTTTTGTGTATCTCTGGTGGTGTACTTATTGTTGGATGTGGTGTACTTATTGTTAGTGGTGTATCTATTGTCGGATGTGTTTATTATAGTTATTTACTTTCATTGATGATGATTGGTGATTCATGAATGTTGTACTTTTGACATGTGGCTTTTGACTTGAGATGATTATCTTTCGTTGACTTTATCTTATGATCTTGGTATTTGGTTTATACTTGGTTTGTGTATGATGTTTGGTTATGTGGTGTCGGTAATTGATTGAGTGTTCTTACTTTTGGATTATTTTATCTTCTTTAGTAGCATGTGTTACCTTTGAGATAGTTGTGGCCTTTAGGAGTTCCATGCCTAGGAATGTTTTATGTTTGATAGCCGTATGTGGATCGTTCTTTATCTTCCCTGCATGGTGGGAGTGGAAGCCTGACTAGGTAACCACGTGGTCGGGAGGTAGTGCCTTCTTACCATTTGGGTTCCCCTCACATTTCTAGCTGTTGGATGTTCGTTGCAGAAGATGTACCTTTATCATTCTTATTTCTTATCTTACAGACTTCTTTTCAGATGATGTATATATGTTATCATGTATTCTGTTGTACAGTATCTATTTTCACATACCCTGCGACATGTGCAGTAGATGTTATTGATTGGATGCACTTTCATTGTATTGTTTATACTTATGCATTTGCTTATGCGATCTTGTATCGGTTATTTCTTTATGATCATGAGACATTGTACTTGGAAACTTAAACTAATTAATTTAAAATTATTAAATATGACTCAACGTAAAGGAATCCTTGAGGAATTGAAACTGTATCTGTAATTGCAAATGTGTATTTGATATGTATGTTCTTATTGCTTCTGCATTAATGTTATCTTGATGTTGTTTAAACTTCAAAAAAAAAAATAGTTCAGTAAACATTGTAACATGTTAGGTTTATTTCTCTTGGGTTCCCGAGCGGGGCGTTACAATTGTCTCTACTACTCTACTTAGACAATTAAATTACTCTGAGGACTCTATTGATCCTTGTTGTAAGATTACTATCAAAGCATATGACGAAGTTGAATGAAAGTATCTTAGTCTTGTGGTCTTGCCCCTTTGCATCAGTCCTTTAGAAAGGGATGTCACTTGTTAGGTCCTCGACATTCCCTTGGCTTATAACATTCTACTAGGATGGCCCTAGATACATGAGACGTGTGATGTGCCCTCCACATACCATCAATGCATCAAATTCCCATTTCATGGCTCTAAAGTCACTATTCCTACCAGTACTAGTTACACCTACAATATGCTCAAAGTTGCTAAGAATTTTGTCCCCACTAATAGGGAATCTATTGATTATCATGACAACAAGCTGAAAAAAATTGAGCAGTCAGTCAAGTTAAAAGAAACTAGCATGGGTGAGTACCATATGGAACTAGTGTTGTCATTAACATCTCTTCCTGAGTCTCCCTGTCATCATGGAAGACCATATGAGGCAAAGAGGCCATTTGTGTTGACACCTCAAACCAAGTAGAATGGTACTTTTGTCAAGGCTACAGTTCCCTTAGAAGATGAAAGTGAAAACATAGCCATTGTTGCATGGCTTTACAAAGAAGAGACTCCATTAGACTTAACAGAACAAGTTCGTGAGATCACTCCTGAGAAGTACAGTCCTGGTCTTAGACTCATGAAGTGCTTTGCTTATAAGGGAACTGGTCTTGTTGGGTGCAATAACAATAGTCTAGTTGATCCTATCAAAGCAATAGCTTAAAGAAATAGAGATACATCTGGTCTAGGCTTTAAGAAGGTTGCCTTCCATTTAGGGGCTAACAAATTCATACTAGAGCCTGAGAGTTCATCCAAAAATGAGTCACAAGCTGAGTCTGATACTCAAGAAGATAATACTGATGATGAGGATCCTTATCCTATTCCTCACAATCTTGCTAAATTCTTTGTTGAGCCAGATGACTTTGTGCCATGTGTCAACACTATGGATGGTACTAGTAATTCTTTAGAGGACAATATTGATCCACACCATGCCCATTCAGAACAAGGTGAGTCTAGTCAAGTGTTACATATTGAGTACCTATGTAAAAATCCAGATGATAAAGGAGAGTATGTCCCTATCACTGTTGGGGAATTCTACAACTTGTCGCCATGTAGCACTAATTCTAAGGAATATGAATTTGACTCCCTTTTAGAAGAAACTACAGATAAAGATATTGACCAAGTTCATGTTTATGAAAACCAACTTGAAGTGGGTGAAGCATCTAGAGTTATGTCAAATGGGTTTGATCCAACTAGTGTCCTTAAGTCTTCAGCTAATGATGTTAGTGCTCAAAGGCATTCAAACACACTTGTGGATGAAGTTGCTCTAGGTCTTGAATTTCTAGTCCAAGCATTTAATGACTATACCACAAATGCAATCAAACCTGCCACTACTCTTTCACTCACATATCCCGAGCTTATAGACTGGAATCCTAATGCATCTAGTGAAGTCCCCACATTCTAGAATGACTATGCTCTTGCCTGCTACCTGAATGTTGTCGAACCTATAACATCTTCCACCAGTGAATAGAGCATCAACATGACTGAAGCTGAAATCAAATATCTCATTCATAGAATTAAAAGAAAAAATATAGAAGGTCTTATGGTGAAAACCACATTGTGGCAATGTCAGAACCCAAAAAGGTAAAAACAAAAGATGTATCCAAGAGTGAAAACCTCTCTAAGGCACTTGCGAATGAGATATTTGATGCACTTCCAAGTCACTTTCAAGAGAAATCATCAGTGTTGATAGAGCTAACACAGCCGATCAACCTAGGCACATAAGAACATACTCATATGATACATCTGGCATAGTCACTGTCTCTAGGAGAAAGAGAAGAATTCATTGCCATCTTTCGGAAAAGAATATAAATTTTTCTTGGACATATTCTGACATGCCAAGACTAGATCCTAATCTCGTTGTGCATCATTTGTCCATCACACCAGGTATTAAACCAGTTAAATAGAAACTTTAGAAAATGCATCCTCATGTTGCATTGTTCGTCAAAGCTAAACTGGAGAAGCTTCTAAAAGCTAGATTCATCTGTGCAATTGATTATGCTGAATGGATATCCAACATTGTTCCAGTCTCCAATCACAATAAATCTATCAGAGTTTGTACTGACTTCTGTGATCTCAACTTAGCATGTCCTAAGGATGATTTTCCACTTCCCAACATTGATATGATAGTGGACATGATAGCAAGATATGAGATGTACTCACTCATGGATAGATTTTTTGGTTATAATCAAATCAAAATTGCACCAAAAGATCAGGAAAAGACCGCCTTTACATGTGCATAGGGAACCTCTTGCTAGAATGTAATGTCGTTTGGCTTGAAAAATGCTAGTGCTACCTATCAAAGAGTGGTAACTATAATTTTCCATGACATGATGCATAAGACCATGGAGGACTACATGGATGATACCTTGGTCAAAAATGAAAAATGCAATACTCATTTGCAAGATTTGGGACCCATCCTAGATTGCATGGAAAAGTTTAGTCTCAGGCTCAATCCTAAAAAATGCACATTTGGTGTCACATCAAGGAAACTACTAGGATACATTGTGTCTATGAAAGGAATCGAGGTGGATTTGGAGAAGGTTCAAGCAATTATGGATATGCCTCCATCCCGTAACATCAGCCAGATGAGAGGTCTATAAGGAAGACTCCAATCTATTCACAGGTTCATCTCACAGTTGGCGGATTGATCACAACCTTCTACAAAGACTTTACATAAGGTTGTGAAATTCAATTGGAGTCAGGATTGCGAACAAAGCTTGACATAGATAAAACAATATCTTGTTAATCCACCAATATTGATGCCTCCTATCTATGGGAAGCCTTTGATTTTGTACATTTCAGCAACTGAAAAATCTTTGGGAATCTTATTAGCTCAAGAGGACAATGATAACAAGGAGAGAGCTTTTTATTATTTGAGTCACATGCTAATCTCTTATAAGAAGAATTACAAACATCATTGAGAAAGCTTGCTTGGCAGTTGTCTTTGCTTCCCAAAAGTTGAGACACTACATGGCTGGCAGCTAAAATAGATCCACTAAAGTACTTGCTCAGTAAGGCAGCTCTCACGAGATGATTGGCTAAGTGGGTCATGATACTCAGTGAGTTTGGCATTTAGTATGTTGAACAAAAAGTTATCAAGGGACAAGCAATTGTAGATCACCTAGTAGATGCACCTATGCAAAGTCTTCTCCCAATAAAGGTTGATTTTCCTAATGAGTCAATTTTGACACACACACCAAATGTGGGTGATGTTCTTCGACAGGTCCTTCACACAATAGGGATCTAGTGCTAGATTACTCTTCATAATTCCATAGAGATATTCATTACCCAAAGCATACGAGATTTTGTTTCCTTATACAAACAACATTTTTGAATACGAGGCTTTGATTAATGGCATGAAGATTGCAACTAAATGGAGAGTTGATCAGTTAGATATCTTCGAGGACTCCTAGCTCATAATCAACCAGGTTAATGATGTGTATCAAACAAAGGATGAGAAATTGATCCCTTACAAATGCATGGTTGATGACCTAAAGAAGTATTTTGTGCACATCACCTTCCAACAAATTCCTTGAGCAAATACCAAAGCGGCTAATGCAATGGTTACTTTGGCCTCCTTGCTACTGAAGCCTAACAATGATCTCCGACATGAGTTCCTGGTGGAAGCGTTACACTACTTGACCTACAATACCCTTGATTCTAGGATGATTTGCTCTATTGTAGGACAAGACTCATCTCGTTGCCATCACATTTACTCCTATCTCTATAACAAAACCATTCCAGACGATCTAACCTGGAATGAAAAATGTTACCTTATCCATAATACTTCACGGTATGTCATTATTACTGATGAATTGTTTAGGAGAGGTATCGAAGGAACACTTCTTAAGTGTTTAGAACTCAAAGAGTCCAAACGTGCATTAATTGACATTCACAAGGGCATTTGTGGATCCCACTCAAATGGCTTGACACTAACTCACAAACTCATTAGAGTTGGTTACTATTGGCCTAAAATGGAGCAAGAGGCAATCAAGTATGCCAAGTCCTGCAAGCAGTGCTAGCTCCATGGGAATCTGATTCACACTCTAGCTAGGGAGCTGATTCCATCTACCACAATGTGGCCATTTCAACAATGGGCCTTCAACTTGGTGGGTCAAATTCGCCCATCTTTTTCTAATGGACATAAGTTCATTATTACAGCTACAGACTACTTCATGAAATGGGTAGAGGCAATACCCCTCACAAAATCAAATGGAAAAATTGTAGCTCTTTTTATCACAAATTACATCATATGTAGGTATGGTGTATCATCCTCCATAATTACTGATAATAGAGGATAGTTCAAAAAAAAAGACCTCAAGAAACTATGCAAAAGATTAAAAATCACACAACATTAGTCTTCTATCTATTACCCCCAAGGTAATGGTCAAGTAGAGGCATCCAACAAGTTGATCCTCAAGATCCTCCACTGCATAGTCAAAAAATCTGGGAGGGACTAGCACCTCTGGATTAATCCAACTTTGTGGGCATACATGACAAGCATCATGACTCCAATGGGTACAATGCCCTTTGCTTTGGTTTATGGAGCAGATGTTTTGCTTCCAATAGAGGTTGAGATTCCTACTCAAAGAATCTCTATGAAAGGCTTTATTATTGATGAAGATTATAGAATAGCTCAGCTTCAAGAGCTAGTACTACTAGATGAACATTGACAAGTGGCGTGTGATCATTTGTGAGCTTATCAACAGCAAATGTCTAGAAGCTATAGTAGGAAAGTTAAGCCACGTGACTTCCAATTGGGTGATCTTGTCTTGAGAGAGAATCCTAAGAATCAACAACAACAGGTCCAAAAAGAGAAGTTTGAACCGAATTGGCTTGGTCCTTACATAATTAATGCAATGTGTGGATCTGGTGCTTACCAGCTTTCTATAGCTAAGGGAGAAGTGCTCAAGGAACCTGTCAACACTCTCCACTTGAAGCAGTTTTATAGTTGATCTGATCTCAGAAGCTCTTTGTACATATCTAAATGTCCTGAAAAAAAATCAAAAAATTGCAAATAGTCCTAAAAAAAATCATTATCTTGGTGAAAACCTAGCAATAGGTGCCTTGGTAATACCAAAAAAAAATTGACAAGTTTCAAAAATACAAAAAAAGAGAAAAAAGAGAAAAATACAAAAAAACTGAAAAGAAAGAAAGTGCCATTGGTGAAAACTTGGAAACAGGCATCATGGTAGAAAAATAAAATGAAAGCCCTGCCAAGAAGGTGAAAACATGGAAAACAGGTGCCTCTTGTTCCCAATGCTCCATCTTGCAGCTCATCTTTTGGCTCCCTATACAATTGCTTTCTCGCTTTAGTTTACTGCTTTTTTTCTCATGTATCCATCGATTGAGTCTTGTCACAGCTCAGAGGCACTACTCCCTAGTGTCCTAGAATCTCTTTCACAATAGTCACTAGTTGTTTTAGTTGCATCTACGTACTATCGCTAGTGTCGTGCTTTGTTGAGATTCTCATCATAGAATCTCTTTTGCGACAGTCACCAATTGTTTTTTTTTGTGTCTACCTACTGTCACTAGTGTCACTCTTTGTTGAGATTCTCCTCATATAATCTCTTTTGCGACAGTCACCAATTATTTCAGCTGTGTTTGTCTACTGTCACTAGTGTTACTCTTTGTCAAGATTCTCCTCATAGAATCTCTTTCATGACAGTCACCAATTGTCCTAACTATGTCTGTCTACTATCACTCATGTCACTTCTTGAGATTCCTTAATGGCAGATCTCTCTTGCATCAATCACCAGCCATTATGGCTATGTTTGTCTACTGTCACTCGATCCTCTTTAGGTTCTTCACATTGAAGATTCTTCTTTGATCTCAATCACCAATCATTCTGGCTGCATTTGTCTACTATTGTTATCGTACTCAAGATATTTCTTTCATCTATGTCCTGGATATTGATGCTTGACATCAATCCCAAAAACATGAACTCAAAATGACATACTTGTTTAGATATACTAAGAATTTTCTTTGTTTGTTTCATTTTCACTTCATCATGTCTCCTCAAGCAACTCGATGATGTCATTTTTGACTTGAGAAGCAAGGACTAGGGGCATGATCTTTTCTTTGCTTTTTGTTTTTGGTTTAGTTCCAATTATCTGAGGTGTACATATAAATGGGGTGTCCATTATAAGAGCCTCCATCTTGTATTGGATGGTCGTGTGTACATTGACTCCTTTTATATGGATAGATCAATAAGGTTGGTTCTTCTCCTTGCTTGTTGGAGTGAACTCTTTATGCTATAGTAAATATTGATACTCATCCTGCTAAGTGAATTTACAGGTCACTGCGAGTATATATGGCAACTTCTATCTCAGGTTACGAACATAAGGGTCGTTGCAGACATAATACTTACTAATTACTTAGCATAAGAGGGATCTCCCGTGTGTCTGGTATGTTTGCATGCAAGAAACATTCTAGTCATCCTAGAATTTATGCTCTGATGCTTATGTTCACTTGTTAAATTAAAAGGGACAAATGTTCTAGTCATTCTGGCTTCTTGTGCCTCGAATGCTTACATTTAATCCCAACAAAACTAGAATAGATGTCCTATTCATATTCCTATGATTGCAATGTCAGTGGGGATTGTATGACATCTGGGATTCACTATACGCTCAGTGAAGATAATTATCGAAGCTTGGTAACCAGACCTAGGGTTGCATCTAATTTAAGATTGTATCTAGCATAAGATTGCATTGCATAAGCACATGGTTCGATCGTAGATCTACTTACATCCTTTGCGATGAGGAATTGTCGGCTTATTCAAAGTATCATGTTTTTTTCATAACTGCACAAATAATCAATTAATCACCCTATTGGCTACTTTGATTGCTCTGAATCCATTTTTTAGGATTGAATTCAAAATTTGACACACTTAAACAACTCAAAATCACATTTTAAAATTTTGGGACTGGCGTGATTGAATACTTGTGTAGTCCATTTTTTTCTGATACTTTGTGAATCTTGAAATCTTTTCAAATCAGACTTTCTTCAAATTTTCCAAGATTTTTGGAAAAATTCAAATCTAGTCAAACTTTGGTCAAAATTGGTCTTTTTAGACCTTGAAATCACTTCAAATTGGCTTCTATATTTCTTTTGATCATTTTGATCTCTTTTATATTTCTTCTGATTGTTTTGATCTCTTCTAAATTCTTCTGATCATTTTGATCTCTTCTAAATTCTTCTAATCATTTTGTATCATCAATTTCAGAACCAATCTCATTTCTTGATCTATACTTCTAATTTCTTTGAATCAAATGTGCTACTCACACATTCATTCAAAGAGGGGCAAATGTAATACCCCAAAATTGGCACATTGCCATATTAACAAACTTTGGTTTATTCAACTATTCCTAAGTCCTATTTTATTAGGCACTTCTAATTCTAATAATTGCTACTTGACTTGGGTGTCAAATGCAAAAAACCATAATTTGCATTAATCACACTATTTATTTAATTCTTAAGTATCGACTCAAATTAGCTACATAAACCTATTGATTTAATTTAATTTAATTATAAATGTTCTACTTTAATTAAATTAAAATCACCTCTTTAGCTAATGTGCAAAGGAATTAAATACATTTAATTTAATAAGATACCTCCTCTTTTTAATTATCAAATTTAATTATTCAATTAATTAAAGTTATTCAATTATGAGGTCATATTCTATTTTATTAAATTAAATATTCTTGAAAAGGGATTAATTCAAATTATCACTAAAAAAGGAACCACTTAACTCCTTTTATCACTCAAAAAGAACTCAGTTAACTCCTTTTATCACTCAAAAATGACTCAGTTAACTCCTTTTATCAGCCAAAAAGGACTCAGTTAACTCCTTTTATCACTCAAAAAGGACTCAGTTAACTCCTTTTATCACTCAAAGGCAACCAGTTAACTCCCTTTTCATGAGGAAGTTACCTTTATGACTGGCTCTCCTCTTCAATCTTGACCATCCATTTCGATTAATCTTGATCGTCGATCACCTCTTGGATTCTATAAAAGAAGCTCTCCATTCCTCATTACAGAGGATGAATTTTGGAATTTGCGTCCAATTTATGCTGAAATTCTTACTCACTTTGCTCACATTTGCATAGCTTTATTTCTTTCATTGTAATATCATTTAAATTTTAAATATGCATCCATTTGGCATACTATGCTTCTTCATTTCTTAGATTAATAATTGCATCTCTCATCTAGATTAATTGCACTTTCATTTAGCTGCATAAATCCTTCATTCTAGAGGTCTGGTTGCTCACTTCTCATTCTGAGAGCAAAGGCATAATCCTTCTAGTTAGAAAGCAATAGATCGCTCTGTTAGACTTTTCGAATAAACAATACAATGTTTATTTCAGGTTGATCTCACAAGTAATGACCATGTTGAAGTGTATGTGAGGATTAGAGGCCCCCAATTTCACATATATAGGTATCAATGCCAAAGTTATTAACTTGCTCAACAATCTTTACCAATTGATCAATAATGGGGGCTTTTTCATGTAACTTATTAACAAAAAAAGTATCAAGAAATATATCTTTGATATTATTTAATACTTGCCTATGTTGATGAGTGTTTCTCATCTCGGCTTGCTTGACCTTTCTATCGAGCAAGTCACTAAGTTCCCTCATTTGTTGGATCCATAGTAGGAATCACAATCTCTTCATCTAAAGTAATAGGCTTTCCCTTTATGGCTTGCGATGATTGTTTCACCTTCTTCTTCAATCTTTTACCTTTAGAGTTTGGTGTGTTACAGCTCGACACAGTTTGATATTCTTGTATTTGAATCTCCAAACTTGAACTTTATGTCTCTTCTCTAGTCTCCTCATTCTTCTTAGGCTCCTCATCTCTCTTTTCCTCCTCAGGTTAACTCTTATCAACTCTTGTCATTTGTACAAATACATTTTCCTTTTCCTTTTCATCACTAATTTGAGTTCATCAATTGAACTCGATTTTCCTACCTCCTTGTCTCCCTCTTGTAGAGGTTTGGAGGCATGTGGTCTTTCACTAGTGGTATATTGATTTACTCTATCTTCTTAACTCTTCTCATTCTTCTCCTCCTTTCTATTTACATTGGTATTTCCCTTAATGGTATCATTTTTTTGTTCAGGCACTTGTGCATTTTCTGCTTCATTGATTGACAGACTTTGTTGCTCGACATGACCAACATTTCCTTCACCTTGTGCTTGATCTAGACTAAGAATAACAACAAAAATAGTAGAGGTAACAGATATAGATTCTACCTATTATGTGGACTCTTGTGCACTAGTCTTTGGATAATCTCTTACTTGCACTATCAAAGGATTTGGGTCCATCAATGCTTCATGAGCTAGAATTTGTATGGACTTGGTTTGTATATGAACTTCAGTTTTCTTTTTAGGCTCAGCCATGATACTCTCTACGTTTTCTAAAATCCTTGTTGGGCTTAACTATGGTTCATCTTTAATTACAACTATTTCAATTTTTCCTTTCACTCTATTGTGCCATATTATGAATAGTATCAACAAGATTTTATGTATCATCATAAATATCTTATTTGTTTTCCAATTCAACTTGTTCCTTCTCATCTTTTTCTTCCTCATCTTTCTTCTAATCATTAGGAATCAATCCAAATATTTTCTTCCATATTATTTTTCTTTGCTCTATAACATTTTCTACTTTTCTTTTCAAAATCAGGAAAGCTCTCCTCTTAGGAACAAATCTCTTATTGTTATCTTTCATCATTTTTGAAATTTGTTTCCTATTTAATTATAGCATCACTTGGGCAAGTGCGCCTTTCCTTAGTTTCCTTTTAGTCATTAGTGAAACTTTTATTTTTCATCTATTCTTCCATATAGCTCATTAGGTATCATATTCCCTAGCTCTAATGGAGTATATTTGATTTTTCCATCATGTAAATTAATGTTTCTTCTAATTTATTCTTATCAACCTTACTCAATCTGTCAAACTTTATAAAATGAAATCTAGATAAGACTACGCTATGACTAATGTTCTCACATACCTCATCAAGATTCTAGGGTTTCTTATACACAACAATCCTGAACTGACTTGTGTCCTCTGATTCAATTCTTTCTTCATCATCATCATCCTTTCAGATTACAAGCTTTCTCCTTTGGTTCTACATAGGTTATCTCAACTTAGCCTCATCTGTGGTACCTTTTTCTCTTTGTTAATCTCTTTCCTTGTATAGGTTTTGTAACTTTAACCACTCCCTTCTTCTATAGCTTGGCAATTATAGTAGTAGTTTCCCTTGATCTTTTTCTTGTTACTCTTTGTGTAGCAAGGGTAGGATTTGCTTCCTTATTCTTCCCTTTGTTTCCCTGAGGCTCTACTACAACTATCTCTTTTCCTTTTCCTTTAGTTTCCTCTTCTTATTTTTCTTCTTCTTCTTCATCATCACTTGATAAGTCTTCACCTTCACCTTCAGTTATTTGCAGTTGTACCTCTTGCTCGACACATTCTCCCAGAACTCTCCCCAAATTCTCTATCATCCCTTTTTTTTCTTGGAAACTCAGTAACTTTTGTCTTCATCATAATTTTTACTTTAGCAATATCATATGTGTTGAATGGCTCGCCATACTTGTCAATGGGTTCATCTAGCAATGTTGTTATGGCTGCTATAGCCTCATCTATGTTAATTTCATAAGCCAGTAGTTTTAGTTATGCAATCCTCTACATGACTTCTTGAATATACATACATCCTATATGTATCCACTAAAAAGAAAATATTGTCATAATATTTATCAACCAATGATTTAGATATCCTTGACCTGCTCTTCATCTTCTATTTGAATTCTTCAAAATAACCATTCATTATTTTCTTAAAGTGATCTCCCAACTAACCAATAAACTCATTAGTATGTTGCATTATTTTTTTCTTCTTGCTGAATATCATATCATCTATAGTAGGAAACTAATTTTGCACATCAAAGAATATGAAAACTGGTAAGGATCCAAACTTACACATTGTGTTCTTTGCTTTTCAGATGCTTCCCAAATTCTTAGCCAATTGAGTTAGTTACAGGTCGACAATGTCATAAGTATGACCCTTCTTTACAATCTTCCACACCATGTCTATTGCCACACATGGTACACTATCCAGTCAGCTTGACCGATAGCACTTGTGAGCAATAACTCTCACTAAAACTTTTATCTTGGTGTCTTTGATGGTTGAAATTGTCATTCCACACTTTTTTCACACAACCAATATTTTCACTTCAATTACTTCCTTTCTTTGACACTGAATTGTGTTTATTTTATCTATAACAAGGTATCCAATCACTTGGTGAACAATCTATTTTTTGATCTCAACTGGTCCACGTTCTAGCCATAATTGTATTTTGTGAACACAGCTAAAAATAATATTTATCCACTCAATTTTGAAAACCCTCAAAAAATATAGGGCATGTGTGAGTCTAGTTTGGATAATATGCTTATGATCTTCATTCAATTTCCCATCGATGCACATCTTCTCAAACACATTCCTTAATCCAAAATATCCAACTTCACCAATCTTACATGTATAACAAGATCTCACTTCATGAATCAAGATAATCTTCAGTGAGACAAAGGATAGCGGACCAAATGCATCACCTTTCATTGCAATCCCTGGATATGCCTTAAACTTCAATGTATTAAAAACTTCATTTCATATTAATTACTTTTTACTAACCTTTGATGCTTCACCTTTCTCTACAATAGTCAAACTCGATGTCATTTTCATGTTTAGGGCTTAATCTTGTAAGTCTTCTTCACTCAATATCAACACAACTACTCCAAATCACTCTCAATGCCGATGGCACACACTTAGATCTTCAAAAATTCACTCAACTATGCTCAGGAATTGCTTGAACTCTATTAGCTCTTGGAAACTCGAATGCAATGTGATCAAAATAAATAGTGAAATTCACTATATAGCTCAAAAACTAAATTTTAGGGCCTCATCAATGTTCCATACATATAGTGGGTGCGCAACAACTATCTTGGCTATTTTTGCAAGATTTGACAGCAACATATCATTCTATCTTCAACTTGGCTAGTACAAAAATTCAGTTTATACTAATAATTATACTTGGTCGCTTAACACGTTCATCCTCCAATACTGATACTCAACAATTGTTAACTTTTCAAATTTGCATCTATACACATCACTCAGTTCACACTTCAAATATGTCCTGATGCATCTAATCATATGCTCATTTGGACTTTGTGCACTCAATATTAGGAACTAATCTATGATTTAGAAATTTGAAATACAATTCCATAATATCTCTTTATTTAGTTTGAGGTTAGCTTGAGGTAAGGGAATCACCTGATCCATTGGATTGGGTGATCACAACTTCATCATTTGAACACTTGCCTCCTTCAAATTTCTTTTTCTAGGTTTGATTCATCAGGCTTCTCACTTATTTAGCACCAACCTTTACCTTTCCATTGTTATCTTCAACATTAGGTGTTGGTGCATAATTAATACAGAATCTACTTAGGTGATTGACCTTCTGACAATTAAAACATACTAGACCAAAGTTTCTCCAATTCCTTGATCTTCCTCTGAGATGTATCCTTGCACAATTTTCTATAATGTGTCCATACTTTCCATATAATTGATAATTGACCAAAGTAATGTAATCCCAATTTATATCATTTCCTTGCCTAGTTGCATTGCCTTGACCTTTGGGTGTCCAAATGTGTTTTGCAATGGATTTGCAATCTTGTGCCTTATGACCATACTTCTGACATGTGTAGCAATAGCCTTCAAATCTAGATGCAACTGGTGTCTTTGATCTAACATATGCTTGATGTCCATGCTTGTTGCAATTAAAAAAATATCTATTTAATCTAGGCTTGGAATTGGACATGCCAATTTTGCTCCTACAAACATTTGTTGTATGACTTGCTTTTCCACAATGATAGCATGTAGGCTTCTTGTTCATTGGTTTTTTTGACACATTCTTTTGTTCTCCATTCTTTGATGCCTCTCCTTGCTTGGTAGATGATATGATATTGATATTTCCCAATCTAGAAATATCATGATGTCTTCTTTGTACTTTTAAATTCTCATCAAGTTGTCTCATGGCCTCTCCATAAATGTTCATTCTTTCAATGATTTCCTTTTCAACTCTCAACTCATTTCTCAATGGATTGTCCTTTGATCTTAGATTTGCAATCTCTTCCACCTTCCTAGAAATCTCATGATTAGCACTTAATAATTGATTGACCATGTCAAATTAATTATAAGTTAGCCTTTGTACTTTTTTAATTCTCTCATCAAGTCTTGTAGCCATTTTTCTTTTGTCTTCATCTGTCATTACTTTGTCTTCTTCAACCTTTTTCTTTTGTTTAGTAACTTCATATAGTCTCATTGATTGTATTTTATACTCTCTTTTTAGTGCTCTTATTTTGTCATTTAGGATGGTATTATTTTCCAATAGATATTCTATTTTTGCATCATTTTCACTGGATCTACCCTCATCAAACATGTCTTCAATTTTTTCTTCCTAATGTTGTGTGTCATTTTGCTAGATTTTCATCTCCTTCCTTCTTTTCAAGGATTTCTTTAGTTCCTAGTCCTTTACAACCTTAACTTGTTTATATTCAAGTGACAAATCAAGCTTTTGATTTTCAATCACCTTTCCTAGTTTGTAGGATTCCATCTCCAAGATCTTTGTCTCTAAAGTGGTTAGAATTCTTTGTTAGAGAAGTGTGCTTTGATACTAATTGGTGGAATTCTAATGGGAAAGTAAGATGCGGGGTGGGGGGTGGGGAATCAGGATCTCTTTCCACTACAAGCTTAAACCATATTAAAAACTAATTTCATCACACATATCAACCTTAACCTTAACCATGCATCATCGTGTAACAACATGTACCATTAGATCTAACATATAATAACATGAATAAAAAACATAAATAATTGATCAATATATAACACAATATGTGGTAATGTAGAAACCTTCCAATGTGAAAGTAAAACTATGGTGGGGATGACACCCACAAAATCTTCACTACTGTAGCAATATAGTGTGTATGTTAGGGCTACAATTTTGATCACTTCTAATGATCTACCTTGTGAGGGGTCTTCTCTATTAAAAGCTAATAAAATTGTGAATTCTACCTTGACTAAAGAATTTTTACATCACAATAAAGTGAGCACTCTGTTGGGAGATTTACAATAGGCCTATTGTTGGAAACTTAAAAATTGGAATAATTGTTGTTTTGTCATTGATGCCAAATCTATTGATAAGACATATTGCTACCTAATCTAAATATCATATCTATTTGATTGATGAAGTTGATTTGAGAAATTTCTCATAATAATAGAACCTAGAGGAAAGGTTGAGTTATGAAAAGGAAGCTACAATGGACATCTGATTAGATAGACTTTGATAAAGCAAGGTGATTGTTTTTATCAAGCCAAGCTGAGAAATAGAGTAAAAGGCAAAGGAATGCCAAGTGATACTAGTGTCAACCAAGCCATTGTTAGTGATAAAAAAATCTAGTATTGATCAAGCATCAGTATCAACTGAGAAAGTTAGTCGATGTTGAGCCAAGAATTTTTACAATGCCCGAGTATTAACTGATGACCAAGTGTCATAACTTAGTGATTGTCAAGTAATATTATTGAAGCTGAATTCAAGAAAATCATGATCCCTAGCTGACTCAGTTGATTTCTTGGGAGATGTAAACTGTGTTGAAGATAAGATTGATGAGTTAGATCATTAAATTCAAGGTGAGGATTAGGTAAAGACCTAATAGACAAATTCTAGATAATTTTCTAGAAGAATATCAAGAAGATGGACATATACAATGAATTATGTTGAACCTAATCATAAACCCTAAGATCTATGATGATTGTGGAAAATGGTAAAGAAAGAATTGCCTATTTAAAGAGCTACAAAGCCAAACAAATTATCAAGGAGTGCAACTATATGCAAGAGGCACATACAAACAGAGGTGGATCAGAAATACACAAGTGTGCGAGTGAATGCAAAGCTAAAGGAAAAAGATTGTAGAGATGTTGATGATATTGATAATTGAAATCTAAGCAAGAAAGCATAAGTGTTGTTAAAGGGGGAAGACTAATTTCTTGAAGGCTTGCTGAGTGAATCAACAATAGAAATGATAGTGAGAGATTATCAATGAATCAACACCTGAACTGAACAGAGATATGAACTTGCAAAATGAGTTGTAATCATGCAAATTGAAACCCTACTCTTTTCTTTCTAATCATTGTAAGAAATTTGTATTGAAATACTCTTAACAAAGGTTGACCTAATAGTTATTTTGAATGACTTAATAGTCTATGCAAAACCTTTCTTAAGGTGACATTCTAAATGGAATGATCAAAGTCCTCTAACTAGGTCATAATTAATAGTTTTTTGTAACCTTTAACAATGTTGGCTCCTAATAGAGCTCAATTTGAAAGAGTGAAAAATTGGTGACATGTTGTTGGTGGTTTTTCCCAAATTGGGTTCCCACATAAAAATCCTAGTGTCAAAATTGTTTTGAATGCTTTATATGTTTTACATTTTATATTCAACAAAGCATGTTATATTTGGAATAGTAAATTTTGTTTATAGTAGAGACCGAGTAATAGTAAAGATCAAGCAACAACAAAAGAAGTAGAATAGTAAGTAGTTTTATTTTTTAATTGTTCAAATGGTACTTATTGGTCTCCTTGGATCTCCAACCTCTAATTCACCTTCAACTTTGCAATCCTCTTTCTAAAAAAATTAATCACACAAAATTATATCTTAAACCCTTCTTTTATGTCCATCTAAAGAAACTTCTAGATCTTGATGAATGATTAAGATTCATCATTTTTGTTTCTTAGTCCTTCTTGTTTTCTGATTGGTTGATCATACAACATAGGGATTAATGATCAATAATTATAGGCATAATTATCTCCTTAATTCTCTTCTTCAACCTAGAAACACATTTTGAGCTTGACAAAAATGGTTTACATATGATTTGGTGTCATTCTAGACTCAAATACAAAAATTGTATAACTCGGCATATATGGCTTTTGGTGTTAGGCTATTCTTGTTCTTCATGTTGTCCCTTGGTATGAACTTGACTCATCCAAAATTAAATTTACCTTCTAAATTTCTTGGCACATGTTGCCTCCTGAATCACTCGGCTACCAATGAAATTCTTGGTGACTATGGATTGCATGAAAACTACTACTATTTGGCACATGTTGAATATATACAATTCTTCACATTGTATGTTGGCCTATATTATATCTTGGTCATAGTGATGACAGACCAACTCTTCCTAGTAAATGACTATGTGTTTTTGTCTAATAGACAATATTTCCTTTAGGATCAATAACTTTGACAATATCCTTCCCAAGGGAGAGGTGGCATTCACGACATATATTACACCTATTGCACCCAAAAGACAAAAAGAGGTGGAAAGCACTTCTCAAACTAGTAGAGACCTTGAGATTCTGTATGTTGAAGAAGTTGAACAAGAAGATCTAGAGGCACTACTAAAAAGAAGATTGTCTAGAGGCAAAGGGAAATGCAAAGGTAAACTTTGATTTAAATGTTTCAACTATGGCAAGATAGGAAATATAGCTTCAAAATGTCCTGGAAATGATCAAAAGATAATAAAAAGAGGTGGAAGAATTTCAAATACAAAGGCAAGAAGCACTTCTACCTTGAAAATGAAGGTGTGACAAATGAAGAGTCAACTAGTTCAAATGACGAGGAGGAGATAGCCTTCATTATATTAAGAGAATAACTAGTGGAAAGAGCCCTAATATTGAGTACCAACTATAACAAAAAATGAATCATTGATAACAGTTTCTCTCACCACATGAAGGGTGACCAAAGAAAATTCCTTGAAGTAGAGGAATATGATGGAGGGATGGTAAGAGTTGGCAACAATGCCTGATGTTGTAATAGGTAAGGGTTATACATCCTTAAATGATCCCACAAATTATGAAGATGTATATTTAGTAGAAGGGTTATATTATAGCTTGTTAAGTGTGGCTCAATTGATTAATAAAGGTATAGGTTTGAATTTGATAATGAGTCTTACATAATACTAGACAAGACAAGTAAATTGTTAGCAACTAATAAACAAATAAAAGGTAATTTATTTTACCTTGACTCTATTATAATAGTTTATTAATAGACAAATATGATAATAGTTGGCTTTGGTATAAAAGGTTATGTCATGTAAATTTTTTAAGCATTTTAAAGGTACGAAGAAAGAAATGTGTAAGAGGCTCGTTTCCAATCACTAAACCTGATAATTCCATTTGTAAAGATTGTCAATTAGGTAATTTAATTTTTCTAGTTGTTCACCTGAAAGAAAAGTTAGAGGTTTTTCATATGTTCAAAGTGTTCAAAGATATAGTTGAAGTATTCAAATGCCTAAGATCAGAGAGGGAAAGTGTGTTTACCTCACAAGAGTTTGAAAGTTTATGTGAGGAGCATGATATCAAGAGGTAGATGCCAACACCTAGAATACCTTAGAAAAATGGTGTTGCAGAAAGAAGGAACAAGACAATATTAGATTATTCCAAAATTCTAATGATTTAGAAGAATGTTGCACAAGTCTACTAGAGAGAATTTGTAATCACTATAATATATACCCTAAATAGGGTATAGGTAAAGAAATGCACACATAAAACTCCCTATGACTATGGTTTGGATATCCACCATTAGTAAGTTATTTTAGAGTTTATGGAAGAAAATACTACATTAAGAGGGATGAATACGAAGGGAAGTTTGAACTTAAGAGTAATGAAGGAATCTTCTTAGGATACTCCACAAACAATATGGCTTACCAATTTATGAACATCGAGACAAATAGGATAGTTAAGTCTACTAATGTGAAGGTGTATGAGTTCTCTAAACAAAACAATGAGGGAAGAAATAGAGGAACTAAAGACTACAAACAATTAATGTATACCCAACTTGTTACACATATAGTAGAGGAACTTATTAAAGTTTCACAAGAACAAGGTCAGGCATAAGAAGTTCAGCTCGTAGAGACAACAATTGAAGCACCTAGAAAATAATTGGTGCTAGAAAACTATGTGAGAAGGCACCACTCAAAAGACCAAACTATTGGAGATAATGATGTTGGAGTGATGACAAGGAGAAAGGAGAGAAAGATAACCTCTCTACTCTCGTAATCTAAAATTGGGGCTATTAATATTAATTCAGTGAAGCTCATTGACTAAAACTTTACCTCTACTAGTAATGTGTCTATATTATGCTTAGGCAATTTTCTCATTCTAAAACAACCAAAATTGTATTATAAGTCCATGTTCTAATAGTGTTTCCATAAATGAAAATATCCACACATTCATATATCTCGAAAAGCATGTGCAAATAACCACTATTATGTATTTTTAAATCATGTGGCATTGGTATGCAAGATGTGAATGGAATGCATGAAAGCACAAAAGTGGGGTTTTTGGAAGCAAAAACATGTGGTAAATGGGCTCACTTTATGCGTATCTTTTTCAATAATGGTTTTTTTTAAATCCTGGCTACATGTACAAGCAAGATGAAGTGCTTTCACATGCAAGTTAGAGAATTTAGATGGAAAATAGAAGGATCATGTCATATACAACATGCAAATATAACAATTAAAATAAGAAGACTTGTCAAGAAATTAAATATATACAACAAAGCCCTATAAAATGACAACAAATCATACCTTTTTTTCTCAAGAAGCAATGAAAGAAGTTTTTTAACCTCTTGCAAAAAATATAAAAATGAAATCAAAGAGATTTTTTGAATTTAGAATGATTGCAAGATGGAGAGCTAAATAGAATTCAGATCATGACTTAATCCTTGTCAAATTTGAGTCAAATTTTGTAGCTTGCCAAGTGTAGGAAGTTAATGATTCATGTTTCATCATTTTAGCAACCATTTTGACCAAGGAATGTGCAATATGCAAATCATATTGAAAATGAGATCCAGTGCATAAAATACAACTTTGAAAGAGTTGTATGCAAGATAAGAAAGATAGGAAATGCTTTATCGATTAGGTTGAGTGAAATAGTTGATGATTTCATGAATATAAATGGTCAAATCTAAGACATATTTTGGTTTAAAATGTGCCCTAGATGGGTTTTGGAATGAGAAAAACCTCTATAAGATCCACTTTATAAATGATTTGTGGCCAATTTTATGCAAAAATGACCTAAATATCTTCAAAAACTTGTATTGCTCAAGTTATGAAGGATTCAAGGCTGCCAATCCATTTTTTCCATGAGAAATGCCCAAAATGGTGAATTGACACAAGTCAAAAACATGTGTTTTTGAGCTAGACATTGTCACCCAATCTTGGATAACCAAAACACCTTCTACAAAAAAGTAAAGACACACTTTATTATACCAAAAATATTTGCTTTCATGCCAAAAATTGTCACCCATTCATAATGCTTGCAAAAATCACCACCTTAATGTATTTACAAGAAAATATAAATAATGACATGTTTTTAGGACTAAGAATACATGGTTTAGAGTCCAAAAAGCCCACCATATTTATTAACCTATCAAAAACCTCTTGTAGAAGAAGTAATGACATGTTTTTGGAGAGGTACAATACATGTTTTTGATAATGTATGTTCTTTTGGGTTCAAATTCCTTGCCTATATGCATTTTTACACTAACTCATGACATTTTTTCAAGAGGAATAACACATACTTTTGAGAATGCATGTGTTTTTGGGTTCAAATTCCACACTTATAACCACTTAAGTGATAAAATAACATGTTATTTCCTTTTAAAGTTTACTTATATGGTGTTAGAACTTATATTTATTAGTAGTGGGATTTTAGTAGGTGTTTGCATGTTGATCATAGATGCTTTGAGTGATAAAAACCAAAGTTTTATGCATTTGTTATGTCTCATGTAATTTAATTTAATAAAAAACTATATTTGTCAATAAAGTGACTTGGAATAGAATCAGGGCTAATTTTCACAAAATATTAAAATTTATGATAAAATCAACTCAAAATGAGCTAAAATTTTCAAATGGGTGTCAAAATCCACTTTAAATATTTGTAAGGATTTGCCTTAGGGAAAATTGATGCCAAGATCAAGAAGATCATGCACTTAGCACAATATGGATCAATAATGGATGATCATAATAACAATAATGAAAATGAATATCATGTGAATACACACTAGAAATGCATGTATATAAAGTCATCTAGAATGACTAGGACTCAACAAAGTGATAAGCCTCATAATTAGGCACATATCCAAAAAGAGTGGATTATCGTCCATTGAGCACAGGAGTTTGTGCGATGATGAGAGGATAAGATTACATAGGTGTATCTCATAAAGAGATGTTGTAGACACCATGTGCTAAATTGGAGTGCAAACAATTGTGTTGTCTACATGACAACTCAAATGAATATGCAAACTCTTGTGTTGTCAACAAGACAACTCATATGACTACGCATACTTCTAGGTGTCTATATGATAATAATAAAATAATGCATTTAACCTAAGTAAACTTAAGTGTAATATTAATTAATTATTTACACTAAAACCCCCCCTAAGTGAAACTTAGGGGAATGCACTTGAGCTCACAAAATTTATGATGAAAATGCATGATGGGTCCCAACTACTAGGCCATGTTAGGTACCCATGTACAACTACAATGCTCTACATATAATGTGATGCAATGCAATGCAATGCAATCTCTTTGAAAATAGAGAAAGAGGGAAAACCTCATGGGAAAAACCATCCCCCAAAAAGAGAGATAAGTACAATAAAGAAGAGAAGAGTCATGTGACCCCCCCCCCCCCCTGGTGAAATATCATGCACCCCCAAGAGATCTCACAAATGAAGATACTTGACCTCAGTGAAGGGCTTGGTGAAGATATCTGCAATCTACTTTTATGTAGGACAATACTGAAATGCAATGACCTACAGTATCATCTCTTTAATGTAGTGCATATGAACCTTAATGTGTTTGGTCCGCTGACGCTGAACTGGATGTTTTGAGATCTCAATAGCACTCTGATTATCACAATGAATATGGTTTTAGGTATGTCAAATCCAAACTCCTTTAGAATGTGTTGTAACCAAATAGTTTCTATAGTCATAGTGATATGTCCTCGATACTCAGCCTCAGTTAAAGAAAGAGCAATAGTATTTTGCTTCTTACTCTGCCAACAAATGGGGTTGAAACCAAGATGAAATGTGTAACCTAAAGTAGATTTGCAAGAATCAAGATCCCTTGCATAGTTTGAGTTGGTATATCCAACCAACTAAAGTCCAGTACCTGCTGCATAGTTTATCCCATGTGTATGTGTACCTTGTATGTAGTGCAAGATGTGTTTGGTGGCCTTCCAATGAAGCTAATGTGGCTCTTGCATGAAGCGAGAAACCATGCCAACTATAAAAACTATGTTAGGGCATGTGTCAAGTAGATGAGACTCCCAACCAACTGTCTGTATAATGTAGCATCAAAAAGTGGAGTGGAACACTTTGCCTCTAACTCAACATCTAAATGAAAGGGAGCAGGTGTAGGCTTACAATCACTCATGCAAAAGAAGGAAATTAAATCAAGAGCATACTTGGGTTGTCAAAGTGTGATCCTTGATGAAGACTGTGTGATCTCAATACCAAGGAAATAATGAAGTAAATCCAAGTTTGTCATAGCAAATCATTCTGCAAAGAAGTATTGACAATGGCAATGATGGATGAAGTAATTCCTATAATGATCAAGTCATCTAGATAAAGCACAAGTATCAAGTGTGATTCATCCCTCTGAAGAATGTAGACATTCAAATCTGGATGACACCTAGTGGATCCTATAAAGAGTAGAAAGGAATCCATCTTGGCATACCAAGCCCTAGGAGCCTACTTGAGGCCATACGTAGACTTTTCTTGAATGAAACTCTATAGCTGCTCCATATAAATCTCCTCATGAAGATCATCATTCAAGAATGCACTCTTCACATCCATTTGATGAACAACCATGAGCTGCAACAATAGCTAGTGTCAAACGAATGGGGTTCATCTTAGCTACTGGTGCAAAGGTCTTAGTATAGTCAATAATAGGAACCTGTGAGAAACCTTTGGCAACAAGTCTAGCTTTATACATATCCACACTTCCATCTGCTATAAACTTGGTTTGATATATCCACTTATACCAAACCAACTTTCTTCCCTTAGGAAGAGGAACTAAGTCCCAAGTGTTATTTTTGATTAAAGAATTATATTCTTCCTCCATGGCCTTGTCCCATTTAAGAATCCCTAATGCTTCATTGAATGATTGTGGATCAGATGTAATAACAATATAGGCATGTGGAAATGATTTGTGTTGTGCCCTTGTCCTCCTAGTATTTGAAGGATTCCCCACCAATGAACCTACTAAATCAAGTGTTTGTTGTGCCCAACGAGGTCTAGTGGAAGAAGAAGAAGTAATATCCTCAACTATTTGTAGACCCTACAAAGGTGGTGTCCTACAAGTCAAAGTTGAAGGAATATCATCTTCCAAGTCACTATCATCACTATCATCACTTTCCATGAAGGAGGAAGGAGGAGTTGAAGGAGCCAAACTTAGACAAGTCTCTTCAAAGTGAGCACTCTATTGTCACTGAGGTTTGCACCCTTGTCCAAAGCCTATGCATGAGGACAACCTAGTGAAACATGGAAACAACCTCCAAGCTGTGGAACTTGAACTGTCAGGTTGAGTCTCTGAAGAAGGTTGGCTTCCTCTTACTATCAGGGCACACCTAACTATTCTTAGAGAGGAAAAGGGGGAAGGAGAGCATGAAAGCAAATCTACCTAATCTAATCTAAAGAGGTGATGCACCAAAATAGAGTGTTCAGACCAATCTTTGCCCATATATGCACTTTTGAACCAGAATGAAACTAAGGATATACACATTTAGACTTGCTTTAATCTAATAATCACATGTAGATCAGAAGACCAAGATGAATGACACAAGGAAAGAGAGATTCACTTATATTATCATTCATAGGCCAAGGAGATACAGTCATGCAGATCATAGATCTCTACAAAACACCAGTAAGAGGCAAAGAGTTCTTGTACCTTCATACCAATGGCTGAAAGAGATAAGACAAAAAATTATGTAGTTCAGAGGCACAAAGGAATTTACACTGAGAATCTGTAGAGCAGTAATAGAGAAAATAGAGAAAAGGTCCCCTACAAAATTTTTAGAAGTTTCCTTTACAACTCAGGTACAACTGAGATGTCCTCCAACTAAAGTTACTCCCCAACCACTACATTGAAGTCCTACAGAGAACAATCTTGGGGATCAATAAGAAAATCTGATCTGAATATAGCTTTTTGGTACCATGAAATCTGATTTTTAACTAAAATCAAGGCCTTGAGAAGACACAGGTGGCACTATAACTATGCTCTCACCAAGTAGATAGATTAGATTGGGGTGGTAGAGTGTCTCTGCATGCTTCACATTCACTTTTGATGGTTGGAATTGATCATGAAGATCAGATTCATGTAAAACCTCGATTCTTATCATTTTTCGGTGCATGAATCAACAGAGTCAGCAAGTCAGCCGAATCACACAATGAAAATGCACCACATGGACCAATAGTCTCATTTCTTTATGCCACCTTGCGGGTCTCCTCGAATTTGACCAGATATTCAAACTGACCGCGCCACCTTGCAAACCCTGACCACGATAGTCACATTAACTATTAGTCGCTAATCGTCAATGCCTTAACTGCTCATACCCTAGCTAGACCCGTGATCCTAACTGGCACCAACCGACGGTTTCATAATACTTGGCCCCACCCTGCCACACATCACCGAGGTGCTATGTCGCTATGGGTAATATCCTCACAGCTTTCCATAGCGAGATAACTCCTACCATCAATTTCTTTAGATCTATGGTGATCAACAAAATTGTACAATTGCACACTGAGTTAGCTGAATGGACCAATGAAATATCACCACTGTACTATGACCCACCTGACAACTACCACTGAGGACAAGCCATAATATTACTTTGGAGAAGGGCGGGCCCATTATGTCATCTATGCCATGCATCATGGAGGTGCTATGTTGCTATGGATAATATCCTCGCAGCTTTCCATAGTGAGATAGCGCCTACCGTCGATTTAGATTGATCTGACAATCGTGAAGACTCGTTGTATTACTGCGCTTTGCCCTTAAAACTTCTGAGCCCACGAACCAACTCAACACACCTGGCATCTGACTCGACCCGAACTGGCACCATCCCTGCAGTTTCATAACACTCAGCCCCACCCTGCTATGTGTTGCCAAGGCGCTATGTCGCTATGGGTATCCTCTAAGCAATTTCCCATAGTGAGATAGAGCCCACCGTTGATCTTGACTAATCCAAGGGTGAGGAAATCTTCATGTGTTTGAAAGGGGCGTGGGTCTAGGTAACTACTAACATCAACGAACTGCCCATCTAGCGACGAATCAAAGCCTCGTTCCAAGCACAATCATCCTTCCATGTTGCCTAAGGTCCCACCATGTGTGCCAAATTTCATCATTGATATCCGATGGGGCATGCTTGGGACCCACCTTCCTTCTGATGTCACCACAGTATCATTTTTTGTTTGGGTGCTATGTCGCTAACGGTGAGGAACACAGATTTTTTGATAGCACCATAGTGCTCACCATGGATCTAGCAAAACTTAGTGTCAGAGAAACAACCAAGGAAAGGGAGGACACACCTAACACATGACCAAAAGGTGCTATGTCACTATGGAAAAACAACATGCAACTTCCCATAGCGAGATAGCACCAATCGGTGATCTATCTTGATCCAACGACGGGGACTTGCAAGCCCGCAGAAATATTAAAATGTGCAAGGAAAGAAATATTATCAAGTTAGCATAAGGTATTTTGTGCCCCTTTTGAATATTTGAATATTTAAAACTTGTGAACGTTACTACGTTGAATTCAAATGTGGTGATTCTGGCGAGAAGGAAAAAATGACCAACAAATCTGGCGACTCAGAGGGGATGCAAGCCAGCTATGCGTAGATTAGTGACCTTATGCATCCATTGGGCTACAGAGTGAAAAGATGTAGATCTTGCATACATTGTAAAACCCTAACCCTACCTCTGAGAGGAAAACCCTGAAACCCTTGTCTCTGCAATTGGAACCAAAGATGAAACCTTCTTTTTGCAACCACAAAACTTTGAGAAAATTAGCTATCTCATAGAGAAATAGCTTGTGCTCATGCACTTCTTGGAAAATAGGAGAGCTGAAAAAAGGAAACTACTCTACTTATATACATGAAAACTTCAACCTTCATTAGAAGCATGGTTTGAGATAAATCCCATTGACTGGGATGGGAAAAATTTCACCACTAGGCCTGCTTAACTAAAAAGTATTGGCTTGTTTGCAACTGATAATTAGATAGGGACCACTCCATAATGCATCAAACTTTGAGTGTCTTCCTGGTTTTGCCCTATCTGCATCCCATTTCAGAACTAAATCACCTTCTCTGAAAGTCTTGACCCTAGCCTTCTTGTCAAAACTCTTTTTTACTTACTGCTGGTGTGTCTCTAGGATCTACATGGCTTTACTTCTCTTCTCTTCCAGCTCCATCAGCTCTGCCATTCTTACTGTCATGGCATCATCTTCAATCAACTCTAGCTGATGAGCTAGCTCTAGGGATGGGAACTCCAATGAAATTGGAAGCCTTGCTTCTCTGCCATAGACTAACACAAATGGTGAATTCCCTATTGACCTTTTAGGCTTTATTCTGTCAGCCCACAGTGCAATCTTCAGTTTTTTATGCCAACACCTCTGGTTATCTTCTATTGTCCTTTTCATGATTCTAATCAGGTTCTTGTTGGACGACTCAGCCAGGCCATTACCTTGAGGATAGTAGTTTGATGATGTGCTCAAGTAAATGTTGTGGTCAACTGCCCATGCACAAATCTGAGCTCCAACAAAAGACTTTGCATTATTTGAAATAATGGTTGAAGGGGCACCAAACCTGGTCACAGTTCCATCAAGGAACTCAACAACTGAAGATTTAGTGGCATCCTTCAATGCAACTGCCTCTGTCCATCTGGTGAAGTAATCTGTAGCAACTAAAATCCATTTGTGACCTGAATTAGAAGGAGGATTGATAGGGCCTATGAAATCCAATCCCCATTGAGCAAAAGGCTAGTTCACCTGAATAGGATGAAGGGGAAGAGCTGCAAGTCTTTGTTTGCCAGAGAAGAAGGCACATTTTTCACACTTCCTCACATACTTATGAAAATCATGAAACATAGATGGCCAGTAATAACCAGCCCTTATGATCTTCATTTTAGTTGTCCTTGCTGAGAAGTGGCCACCATCAATACCATCATGAAGTTATTTGATCATTCTTTCAGCCTGATCTGTATCAAGGCATCTTAATAGGGCTCCATTAAAATGTTTTGTAAAGAGGACACCGTCAACTATGACATAAGGAATTGACTGTAATCTATACTGTCTCATTTTAGTTCTATCTAATCCTTGAGGGTATCCATTGCCTAATAAGAAACTCATCATATCATTCATCCAACTCCTTGGGTCACTATTTCTTACCTCTTGTTGCTCTGTTAGTATCATAGTAGCTTCCTCATCAGGTTCTTGAGATGATAACATCTATTTACACAACCCCCTCCCTCTTACCAGTTTGGTAATCTGAATGTCAATATCATATTCCATCACTTTAGTAATCCAGCCAGCTCTTTTCTCACTAATATCTTTGCTCAAAAGGAAATCCTTCACACTAGCATGGGGTACTAACAAATGAATCTTATTATGAGATAGGAGGTGTCTAAATTTCTTTAAAGCTCTGATGACTGCAAGGGCTTGCTTCTCTACATAGTTGTATTTATCTTCATATTCTTTAAGCCCTTCACTAAAGAAAGCTATGAGTTGCTAATCACCTTTATCATTTCTTTGAGTCAGGACAGCAAAAATGCTTGACTCACCACCTAGGGTATAAAGAATGAAATCTTTCTCAAAATTTGGATTCATGAGAGTAGGGGTTGAGGCTATGGTTGTCTTGATCTCTTCAAAACTTCCCTTCCCTTCCTTGGTCCATGCAAAGACCATACCTTTCTTGAGCATAGTTGCAAGAGGTTTTACCATGGTAGCAAGATTAGGGATAAATCTTCTCACAAAATTTATCCTACCTAAGAAACTTTGTAGCCCTTTCTTGTGTTTAGGAAGAGGGAGGGAAAGTATTGCTTTTGTTCTCTCTGGATCAATGGTTAAGCCATCCTCAGATACAATATGTCCTAATAATTTTCCTTGATTAGTAGCAAAGACACACTTGCTTGGGTTAAGGGAAACCCCAAACTCTCTGCATCTTAGGAATACCTATCTTAGATGACCAAAATGATCTTCTACATCCTTTGAATACACAGTGATATCATCAAGGTAAACTAATACAAACTTGTCAATCAATCCTTTGAAGGCCATCTTCATTGCCTTCTGAAATGTAGCACCTGCATTGGTTAGCCCAAATGGCATCTTACAATAAGCATAGGTACCCCATTTAGTGATGAATGCAGTCTTGTATCTATCAGACTCTTTAACCAGCACTTGATTGTAGCTAGAAAATCCATCAAGAAATGAAAATCTCTTTGAACCACTGACCTTGGACAAAATCTACTCCATAGAAGGGAGAGGATGGTGATCTTTAAGGGAAGCTTGGTTAAGGTCCCTAAAGTCCACACACAATCTAATTTCTCTATTCTTCTTCCTAACAGGGACAAGGTTTGCTACCCATGATGAGTGTTTGATGGGAAAAATTATATTGGCCTCAATCAACTTGGATAGCTCCTTTCTTATTAAGGGTTCAATTTTAGGATTCACTGGTCTCTATTTTTGTCTTACTGGTTTTCCATCATTAATTAAATCTATGGTATGTTGGAACAACCTTGGGTCAAAGCCATTTAAGTCATCATATGTCCAAGCAAATACATCATTAAATTCTTGACATAGATGAATAAAAATTCCTTGTTCAATTTCAAAACATACCTTCCCTATGTTTAAGGACTTTCCATCGGCAATCATGACTGGAGTGTAGTCATTTTCATCAGCAGCTAGGTTCATGTCTCTGCCTCTTGTTTGGTCATCAGGATTGAAAACACTTTCTAAGGTAATGAGACCCTTAGGCAATTTTTTAGAACTAAGATGAATGATCTGATCACCATACTGATCCCGCAGTCTCAACTGGTTCCTTTCTAGAAATTCTACCTCATTCTGCAAGAAGCTCACAATTTGCTCATCAGATTCAAACACCTGCCAATGGATGTTGTTATCAGGGATAGCAGGCCTTACTACCACTCTGATTTGTTGCTTCTTCTCCTCTTCAATATTCCTTGGTACATCATAAGATGCACCTATTAATGCAAGTCTATCAACATGCCTATTTTCTTTTCTAGGGATGCTTTGAATATTAAATGCATTAAAACCCTCAAGAAAATCCCACACCCTATTTTTATAAGACTTGAACAAACCATTCTTGGTGGTATTCTGATTTCTCAGTTGATTAACCACCAACTCACTGTCTCCATACACCCTTAAGGCTTGAATTCCTCTTTTTTGAGCAAGTAGGAGACCTTGAATCAAGATTCATACTCGGCTACATTATTAGTGCAACTGAATTGGAGCCTAAAGGAGAAGTAGTACCTTACTTGTGCAAGAGAAATTAACATCACACCAGCCCCTGATCCATTCTTATTCTTTGAGCCATTAAAGTACATACTCCATATCCCACTCATATCTTCTTTAGTACCCACAAGATTGGGAACTAGAGCATCTTTCTCCAATATACAGTATGTACTGAGACCTATCTCAAGGGTTTCTAACATAGGATCAAATTGATATGCGTTAGCCCACTCATCCAAGAAAAAATCAGGTATCTCTGCTAGGGAAGTGGTGGGCTCATTCACTATGTCACTCTCATCCATCTCTAGGATAGGGCAATTCATGTTGATGGGGTTGGGGGTGTAAGATTCAGTATGATGGAGGGATTGAGGCTCTACTATGATTGAAGCATTGGCTCCATATCTCATCTTGAAAGACATATATGACCAATCAGAAGATATGAAACCACCTATTTGGGCAATGAAGTCTCTTGACAGACAGATGGCAAAATATGGCTTCACCTCAACAATGGAGATATCTTGGGTTACAGTACAACCAGGGCATGCATGTAAGGCCATCTCCAAATTCCTAAGGATCCCTAGAGTCTTGACAGTACTACCATCCAACTGTAATACATCCCTAACAATGGGCTCATATTTCATTCCTAAAGCATCAACAACACACCTAGGCATCACTGAACTGCTAGCCCCTGAATTAATCATGCAATTATGGACTATTTTTCCCCCTATAATTAGAGAAATATAGAATAGAGGAGGTCTAACCTTTTTACTTGTTTCTACCTCCCTTGATGGTTGTACTAGGCTTGTGGCACTTTCCATGCTGAGTGTCTGATCCTTTGGTTTAATTCTTTCCAATTCTTGTTGCAGCAACCTCTTTTGCATGGGTATAGTAGCAACAGCATCCCACATGGAGATATTCGCATTTGTCTTCTTCATTTTCTCTACCACACTGAATGGCATAGCAGGTGTTTTGGTAGAACCTTTGGGAGCTGTGATTGTATGAGGTTGAGATGGAATAACTTGAGGATCACTTGCATCCTTTCTGCCATGATTTTGCCTTTATTGTTGAAAGGTACTTGATTGATTATTTTTTGCTTGCTCATGGGATATCGCATTTGAAGTTGAGGCCTGATTGGGAGGAGGAGGGACAACATCTTCCATAGCTCTTCTTTTGCTTCTAGTGTTATGAGAAATGGAATCCTGGTTTACATTACAATGCTCCTCCATCTAATGATTCATAAAAGAGAAATCACCCTGTCTTTGCATATCCGAGGCATCTTTAAATGGGTCCTCCTTGTATGATTATTTTGCTACAGGTTCTGGGACTGTCAAAGCCATAAAAGATTTAGCCTTCAGACACATACAATAGGCATAGGAGTAGTTATAGGAGGGACTAAAATCTTGATCTTGAGCCATATTGTTTTGAGGGACTATGGCCCTACTCTGGTTTACATTTGAGGTTGAAGCATGGCCACCCTGCCTACTCTGATCAAAAGAATTGTTCCAATGATTAGGATTTGGAGGCCTACCACTGTTCAGAGTTTGATATTGCAATTGATGAGGCTTACTACCTTGAGTTTGCTATCTTTCTAAAGTCACCACCTTGTTGCTTACTTTCTGCATCATAGAGGAGTTATCCTCCAGCTTCTTCCCATGATCTTGCAATCTTTTCTCTAGGTTCTTTTCTCTTTTATCCATGTTCTTCATCAAATATTGCATCATCTCTTTGATTTCATCTATCCCATTTGAGGATGTGGAAGCTTGAGGGACTAGAGTAAGGGATTGTGATGTAGAAGTTGTGGGAAGGGGAGCCATTGCTGGTTGATGATTTGGAACATCAGGAAAGAAGGGCATAGGAGGCCTTGGAGCTAGTTTACCTCTTTGTATTAGGATGTTCTCTGATTTTATTGCTATGTCATAAGCATTAGGCAAGGTATCTCCTCCCATAGTTTGGATTGTAGTGGCAATATCACTGTTAAAAGCTCTAAGGTAATGCAAGAAGGCATTACCTTGGGTAGGCTTCACTGAAGTAGGTATTCTATCCCATGTCTTTTGAAATCTATAATTAAAATCAGTCATACATTCATGGGGGGCTCTTTTTATAGTAGTCAACTGCTCTAAAAGTGACAAATAGTCACTTTTATCCTCAAAATGTTTGCACAATCCTGCTCCTAATCCATCCCAATCTGTTATAGAACCATGAGCTAAAACTCTATACCATTGTAGTGATTTTCCTTTCAAGGATGAGGTTAGGAGCCTAACTGAAACATCATCCTCTGTAATACCATGGATATTGCAGACATTTGCAACCTCTTGAATGTGTTTTGAGGGAGAGATAGAAGTTTCACCAGTAAACTTTGGTATACTTTTGAGGGCAGCTACTGTTATGTCATGTCTTTGGGCTAATAAGAGAGGGCTCCCAACATTAAAGGTGGTAGAAGTATGAGCTCTAGGAAATGCCATATACACAAGTGATCTATTGATATGTATTGATGGTAGTCTAGGCTGAGATCTAACAGTAGGAGTAGAGATAGATCTTGTAGGTATATTTGTTACTATTGCACTCCTAACTGGTGATAAAGATATTCTAGTCTTCCTTCTTCTAGGGTTTGAAAATGAAAGCTCTTGATATTGAAACTTACCTCTAGAAGATGTCCTTATTTTAGCTTTGGGCATGAATCACTGCACCTTTGGTCTGGAACCAGATATGTATTTGAAGCTCAGAGTCACCAAGTACTTTGAAGAATGAGCCTCTTGAAGGCTTAAACACTGAAGCCAGTACTATCTCCTTGATATTGATCTTGGAATCTTCTCTTTTGACACTAGTAGGCTTGAAATTTTCTGAAAAGTAGTCCCACTAGGTGTGCCAAAATTTGTTGTCACTGAGGTTTGCACCCTTGTCCAAAGCCAATGCATGAGGACAACCTAGTGAAACATGGAAACAACCTCCAAGCTCTACGACTTGAACTATGAGGTTGAGTCTCCGAAGTAGGCCGGCTTTCTCTTACTATCAAGGCGCACCTAACTATTCTTAGAGAGGAAAAGGGGGAAGAAGAGCATGAAAACAAATCTACCTAATCTAATCTAAAGAGGTGATGCACCAAAATAGAGTGTTCAAACCAATCTCTACCCATATATGCACTTTTGAACCAGAATAAAACTAAGGATATACACATTTAGACTTGCTTTAATCTAATAATCACATGCAGATCAGAAGACCAAGATGAATGACATAAGGAAAGAGAGATTCACTTATATTATCATTCATAGGCCAAGGAGATACAATCATGTAGATCATAGATCTCTACAAAACACCTGTAAGAGGCAAAGAGTTCTTGCACTTTCATACCAATGGCTGAAAGAGATAAGACAAAAAATCATGTAGTTCAGAGGCACAGGAGAATTTACATTGAGAATTTGTAGAGCGGTAACAAAGAAAACAGAGAAAAGGTCCCCTACAAAATTTTTAGAAGTTGCCTTTATAGCTCAGGCATAACTGAGATGTCCTCCAACTGAAGTTACTCCCCAACCACTACATTGAAGTCCTACAGAGAACAATCATGGGGATCCAGAAGAAAATTCAATCTAAATATAGCTTTTTGGTACCATGAAATCTGATTTTTAACTAAAATCGGGGCCTTGAGAAGACACAGGCGGCGCTATAACTGTGCTCTCACCAAGTAGATAGATTAGACAGGGGTGGTAGAGTGTCTTTGCATGCTTCACATTCACTTCTGGTGGTTGGAATTGATCATGAAGATCAGATTCGTGTAAGACCTTGATTCTTATCATGTTTTGGTGCATGAATCAATAGAGTCAGTGAGTCAGCTGAATCACACAATGAAAATGCACCATGTGGACCAATAGTCTCATTTTTTTATGCCACCTTGCAGGTCTCCCTGAATTTGACCAGATATTCAAACTGACCGTGCCACCTTGCAAACCCTGACTACGACAATGACATTAACTGTTGGTCGCTAATCGTCAATGCCTTAACTGCTCATACTTGGCCAGACCCCGTGATCCTAACTGGCACCAACAGGTAGTTTCATAATGCTTGGCCCCACCCTGCCACATGTCACTGAGGCGCTATGTCACTATGGGTAATATCCTTACAACTTTCCATAGCGAGATAGCACCTACCATCGATTTCATTAGATCTATGGTGATCAACAAAATTGTACAACTGCACACCGAATTGGCTAAATGGACCAATGAAATATCACCACTGTACTATGACCCACCTGACAACTGCCACTGAGGATGAGCCGTAATATTACTTTGGAGAAGGGCGGGCCCATTACGTCATCTGTGCCATGCATCGCCGAGGCACTATGTCGCTATGCATAATATCCTTGCAGCTTTCCATAGCGAGATAGCACCTACCATCAATTCAGACTGATTTGACAATCGTGAAGAATCATTGTATTAATGTGCTTTTCCCTTAAAAATTCTAGGCCCACGAACCAACTCAGCACACCTGGCATCTGACTCAGCTCGAACTAGTACCATCCCTGCGGTTTCATAACACTCAATCCCACCCTGCTACGTGTCATCGAGGCGCTATGTCGCTATGGGTATCCTCCGAGCAATTTCCCATAGCGAGATAGTGCCCACTGTTGATCCAAACTGATCCAAGGGTGAGGAAATCTTTGTGTGTTTGAAAGGGGCATGGGTCTAGGTAACTGCTGACATCAACGAACTGCCTAGCTGGCGATGAATCAAAGCCTTGTTCCAAGCACATTCATCCTTCCATGTTTCCTGAGGTCCCACCATGTGTGCCAAATTTCATCACTGATATCTAATAGGGCATGCTTGGGACCCACCTTCCTTTTCATGTCATCGCAGTATCATTTTCCATCTGGGCGCTATGTCGCTAACGGCAAAGAACACAAATTTTTTGATAGCGCCCACCGTGGATCTAGCAAGACTCGATGCAAGAGAAACAACCAAGGAAAGGGAGGACCCACCTAACATGTGGCCAAAAGGCACTATGTCACTATGGAAAAAAACTGTGCAACTTCCCATAGTGAGATAGCGCCAACCGGTGATCTATCTCGATCTGACGATGGGGACTTGCGGGCCGGCAGAAATATTAAAATGCGGAGGGAAAGAAATATTCTCAGGTTAGCATAAGGTATTTTGTGCCCCTTTTGAATATTTGAATATTTAAAACTTGTGAACGTTACTACATTGAATTCAAATGTGTTGATTCTAGCAGGAAGGCAAAAATGACCAACACACTCCTCTCAAAGAAAATTTCATGTCTCTGGATCCATGAGCATGTATGCCTTAAGATGGTCAGGTATCCAACAAATATACAAGGTTTACTTTTAGGTTCCAATGCCTTCTATTTTTGTGGAGGTATCCTTGCCCATGTTGGACAACCAAAAACTTTAAAGTGTTTTATACTTAGTTTTCTACCACAGCAAGCCTCAAAAGGTGTAATTTTTTCTAAGGCCTTATGGGGGACTTCTATTTTGGATGTAATTGGCACAACACATTGCTTCTACCTAAAAAGCTTGATATAGAGACTTATGTTGTAGCATACAAGTGATCATCTCCTTAAGGGTTCTATTCTTCCTTTCAGCAATACAATTTTGTTGTGGAGTTTATGCAACTGAATGTTGAAGATCAATACCCTCATGAGTACAAAAGTCTATAAGCCTTGAGTTTACATATTCCCTTTCATTATCTATTCATAGAATCTTGATGGTTTTCCCTGATTGCTTCTCAACTTGAGCTTTGAAGGTGATAAACTTATCAAATACTTGACTCTTATAAGCAAGAAACAAGACCCAAGTGTAGTGTGAAAAATCATCAATAAAGTTGAGAACATAGTGAGCCTTTCCAAATGATGGTACTGGAAATGGGCCAGCTACACCACTATTAACCAATTCAAGAAAAATAGTAGCTCCCTGAGACTTCCCCTTGTCAAATTTCTCTTTGAGATGCTTGTCTACTTCACAACCTATGCATACACCCTTTGAATACTTGACTTGAGTAGACCTATGACCATATCCTTATTGCTAAGTTGTTGAAGGTAGTAATAATTGAGATGTCCAAACCTCTTATGTCATAGTTTACTTTGTGAATTTAAGTGGGTCAACAAGGAAAGGGAAGTGGACTTAGGCACAAAATGAGAAAAAGAATAAAGTCTTGTATCATGATTAGCCTTTCCAGTTGCTACCATAGAATCATCCTTTAGATTTTTCACCACAACTGAATTAGGAAGGAACTCCACTTTTTTGCCACATCCATAGTGAGTTATTTAGTAGATTGAAAGAAGGTTGGTGCTAAGGTTGGGAACATGAAGAAAATCCTTGAAAACTCCATTGTCTAACTCAACATTCCCTTTTCCTTCAACTTCCACTTGTGTGTCATTTCTTGTTGGAATATTCAAATGGGAAGAGTACTTCTGAGGGGGGGGGGGGGGGGGGGGGGGGGGTGTGTGAGTCAGAAGTAACACACTTTAACCATTTCAAATCCTTTAAAATAAAAAACTAAAACTAAACTGCATGTGTGTAAGCATATTAAATAAACATAAAGTAAACACATGCATCAACACACATAACACCAGAATTTGGTAACCCAAAAACCCTCTGAGAATAAGAAGGTAAAAATGAGTGGGGATGATACCCACAAAATCATTGCAGCAATAATAGTTTGATCACTTCTGATGGTCTACCCTGTTAAAGGCTTTACACTATGTTAATAGTGACCTAGTTAAAGGATTTAAAACACTTTACATGAAGTGTCACCCTATTAAAGTATTTAGTCACCTCTTCAAAGGATCTACAAAATAGTTGTTAAGCTAACCTATCAACATAGGATTTTCCACTATCTAATACAATTGCTAGAAAGTATTAGAAATCTTTTGACCTAATTGCTTACAATCTTTAATTGTTGATTTCAGGCACTTGATTTGCTCATTCTGATGTGATCTTTGATTGATCTGATATCTGATCATAGCCCTTGTTCTATTTTGATCAATTGGATGTGTAATTGCTGCTCAATTCACTAAGTCTGTGATACCCCTGCTGCTTGCCCTGTTCTACAATTTTGTTATCTGCTTAGCAACTTCCTTTTCTTTTTCTTAGCTACTCCTAGGCAACACAAAATTATGGGGTCTAAGCCTCCTTATAAATACTTCGTAGGCTTAGCGTTAGGTATGGATCTACGATCCATATTGAATCTTTAATTCCTGCTCATTCCTTGCACTTCTCTTATTGGTTGCATGCCTTTTCCATTTTTCTTATTGGCTACATGCTAATTGCATAGAAAATGAAAAAGATTCATTCTTATCCTTATTATCCTTCAAGATTATTCTATGTTAGATCAGAAAATAGTTTACATCTAAGTTTTTGAAGGCAAAAACTCATTTTTTGATTCTATGTTACTCAGTACATACTGGATTACTGGTGCTCGACACATATACTATCCTGCTTTTCTTGGCAACTATTGCACTCTATCTTGCTCAGCACATGTATGACTCTGGCTCACTCAACACATGTTGCATTCTGACTTTCTCGACATCAACTATGACTCAGCACCTATATATCACTTGGCATCTATTGTTCACTGAGCACCTGAAGATCACTTAGCACCTATTGAAATTTTGGCTTGGCACATACTATAGCTCAGCATATGTAGTGTACTTGACTTCTATGTAGAAAGTGGTTAAGTGTGTTGACACTCAAATGTCAAAACCAATCTGAGACCAACAATCTCTCGCTTTGACATGAGTGTCAAAAATACTTAACTAAACATTATTGATCTAACCTTATGAGTACATTAAGCATTATGCTCTACATATGTACAAAATTTCAAAAAAAATTCAAAATACCTTATAACTCCCCTGAGCTAATTTGTGCCTTGTCTAATCTTGTAACCAAAATTCTATGTTGAATATGCCTGATACTCTTTGCCCTTGCCATGTTTCTATAATCTGTACTTGTGCTTTGTATTCCTGTATTCTCTATCAGAGTTATCTTCCATACAATTCCCAAAATTTTGTATCTCCCCCACACTATATCTTATCTCTATCTCCTTGTTTTGCTATCTACAATCTTAATGAATGAAAGAATATAATCAAAATGCTTAGTATTCTCCCCCTTAGTTATATCTTCCTTATATTTCTCCCTCAAAAAATTATATCTCCCTTATTGTTATTTCTCCCCCTTTTTGACACTTATGTCAAAGGGTTCTAACGAGTAATACCATATTTAGCCAAAAATGTATTGTTTACCTCCATGATCATTTTGAGAGTTGCATCCCAATTCTCCAAAGCAATGTCAAATGACTTGTGTTAGATGGCCATCTCTATAGTAAGATGTATGAGCCCATCAAGTGTATAAATATTAGGATCTTTCTTTGGAGCATTCTCTACATAGGCTTGCTCTTTATGAAGTACCTCCAAATGCAGGGTTATGGAGGACTGTATCTACATCAATTTGGCCTTTATATTGGCCTCTTCACTTGCTAATGCCGCTAATTCTTTTTGAGTGTGAAGTGATTGAGCAAAATGCTTCTCACTTTGAGCTGGATCTCTTGGCAATTGCATGCTAGATTTCTTATGATTTATCTCCAAGCTCAATATCCTCTAGCCTGTCTCTTATGTGAAATTGGAAAAGTCAGTTTTTTATATAGCGAGAAAATGTTCTCAAGTACAGATTTGACCTTTTCAATTTTCTTGGCCAATTCTACCTTTTCAAGTGCTATACCACTTGATATTTTCTCATTTACCTTTCCCTAAAATTTCCTTTCAGACCACTCCATAAGTTTGACATTTGTGTCCTGGTCTTTACTTGTCACCTAGTCAACTATATCTGATAGTTGTTCCATTATAGGCTTTGACTCATCTAGTGACTACAAGTTAAAGGCATCCATAAAGATTTTCTTTATTTCTAGTGCTTACTTGTGCTTATACTCCTTTATGAGTATTTCTTGTCTTCTCCTTCTATTTAATGCATCCTGCATCTCTATAATATGCTCAATGGTGATAGTCTTTGAATCATAGGCAAGTATGACTATCTCTTCATCTAGCTCAAGGTCTCCATAGTGAAGTAACCAAGCAATCTTTATAGAGCTCGAGCCTAGTGTAGAGATTTTTAATGATATCATCTCAGTGCTCGACTTCTGATGAGTTTGTATAGGAGTGCCTATTTTTGGTAACTCTTTCAATGTTTGAATGGTAACCTTCTCCTCATCCTTTGATTTTTCCTCCTTTTCCTTATCAAATTTTCCTTGATCAATCACAAAAATGTGTGGAGTACCTGTTACCTATACTATAGAATCAAATATAGAAATTTGTCCTATTGGCCCTATTGTTGTATCATTCCCTTCTTCTGTACTCAGCTTCTGAATGGTGTCACCTTCTCCTGATGTGTTAATTGTTGCAATTTTTGGAGATGGTGGTGGAAGCATTAAAATTTGAGTGCTTGTAGCTATAGAAATGGAAGGTGGTTCTTGTGGTTTCACCTTGTCTCTTGAGGAATCAGGTACTGCCTTTTGTAGCTCATCTACACTCACCAATACAGGATTTGTGCTTAATTGTGCCTGTTGAGTTGATTGGTGAATGATCTTCTCGAGATCCTTTATAGTTAGGGGATTCTTGTTCTAAGCAAAATTGTTAGGACCATCCTTGATAGTTATTTTATCTGCAGGTGTGATGGTTACATGAGGAGGGCTAGGGGGTGACATTTGTGTGTCTTACACACTCTCTTCCTCTTGCTGTTGTTGTTCAGTTGTTGCCATTACATCTCCCTTTTGTGTTTCCTCCTCTCCTTTTTCCTTATCCTCTTCCTCTTTCTTCTCTTCTTCTCCTTCCTCCTTCTCTTCTTCTTGCTTCTCTTCCACTTTCTTTTCCTCTATCTTCTCCTTGGCACTAGCCTCTACCTTATTTGCTTCTTCATCCTTGTCATCAGTCAATTTGTAGATTGTCTTCCACAATTTTGTGGACTTATTTACTACATCCTCAATTTTATTTTGTAGGATGCTGAAGGCTCTATATTTAGGTGCAAATTTTCCACCATGTTTCTTATTAGCCTTTGTTATTTGACCTCTTGTCAGGTCAGGCATCACTTGTACTAAGGTAGATTCTCTAATCTCCTTCTCCATTTTCAGACAATAATTCCATTTTTTTTCAATTATCTCATATAATTCCCTAGGCATGGTATTGTCTAGCTCTAGATGTGTGTTCTTAAATTCAGCCATCATGGCATATATAGATTACTCTATTTTGTTTTGTTCTTATCTACTTAGCTTATTGAAATCAATATTTTTCAAATCATTCAAATTTACATTCTTAATATTTTCACAAATTTCATCTATGGTAGATTTGGGAGGATGGATTACCACTCTGAATTGGGTATTATCCTCTGACTCTGTTCTCTCCTCTTCAAAATCTAGTTGTGCTACATATTTCCTTATTTTCTTATGCACTTCACCAGTCTGTTCAGTTGCCTTCTTCTTCTCTTTTGTTTCCTCCTTGGCCTTTTGTGTGGATGTTCTTGTGGTAGCTCTAGTTACAGGTATCTTTGGTTTGGCTTGTGTAGGCTTGGTTTCTTTCTTGGCTTTGGGCTGAGCTGGAGGCTAAGTTTTAGCCTTTCTCTTCTTTGACTCGGCTTGTGTAGGTGCTTCCTCAACTTATTCTTCCTTAGCACCTTCCTCCTTGTCTTCTCCTAAGCCCTGTGTTAATTCCATTGGGCCTTGCCCTTGTTCTTCTTCTTCACTCTCACCTTCTTCTTCTTCTTCCTCTTCAGCACCTGTTGCCTCTTCAATTTCTGCACCAAATTTATTCTTTATTTTCTTCACCAGTTTATCTTTCTTCTTCAAGTTGGAAGTTGTTTTTAGTTCCATATCTACCTTGGAACACACAACATTATATGTTCCAAAGTGAGGTGCCTCCTTGTCAATCTCTTCTGCAAGCAACGTTGTGATTGTTGTTGAGGCTTCATTAATGTTTATCTCATATCCTAATGGCCTTAGCCATCTCACCCTTGGAACTATTGCTTGGATGTAGGTGAAATCAATGTCCACTTAGAAACAGATATCATTGACATATTGTTCCACTAGGGAAACTGGTATCATTAACCTTTGTTTCATGAATTTCTTGAAATCCTCAAAATAACTTGTCATTAGGGCTTCAAAGTTATCACCCATCTGATCAATGTACTCATTGATTTGAGTGATTGCAGATTTGTTTGAGTTCTAATTTACCTTTCTAATTGATGGAAACACTTCCAAGACATAAAATAATATGCACACAAGAACTAAACCAAACTTGCATTGAGTACCTTTGACCTTCTTATTGCTCCTAGGTTCTCATTTATCTGTTGAAGCATTAGTTTTGCTAGATCATATGTATGATCTTTCTTTACAAGCTTATAGGCTACATCAACAATAATACATGGTACACTATTTAATCTACTGTATTGGTAGAATTTGTGAGATATCACTCTCACTACAAAATCTAGAAGAGGGTCTATTACAGTATCAATTGTCATACCCTACTTATTCCACTTAGCCCTTGTGTTCTTTTCAATGACCTCTTTTGAATCACTTCTCAGGGTCTTAAGCTGATCTAGGGTTGGGAAAATCGTAACCCTATGTATTATCTTCTTTGTTATCTTCACGGGTCCTCCTTCTAACCATAAACAACCATTGTGTATCCTGCTTAAAATAATTCTTATCCACTCTATTTTAAAACTTGTAGGGTAAACTAGGGCATGAGTTAAACCCTTCTCTATAATCTGGAACTTGTCCTTCAGAATGTTGTTCTCACACAGTTTTTCGTAGGCTTGGAATATCTCAAGATCACCTATAGCCCCTACCTTATAGTTGTAACACTTTCTTACATCTTGTACCATTACAACCTTGGGTGGAATAATGGACAATGTGCTAGTAGGGTCATTCTTGTAGGCTACCTCAGGAATGGGTCTAAACTCAGGTTGTTTTACTTCATTACTAACCAGCTGGACCTCATGACTTTCCTTTCCCTTGGGGTTCTTCTAGCTAGAAGCCATTATATTGATCTAGGGTTTCAATATATTAAAACTTTAACACTACGTAGCTTGACACTTGATACATACCTTTAGATTGATGAAATTTATGTTCAATCATTGTTGAAATTGGTGCAAAAGGCTTCAAGGTTGTTGTTTGATCATTTCTGCACTCTTCTCATCTTTGCTATGCTTTCAAATGGCATGAAAATGATCAAAATTTGACCTTATACTCCTTTAAAACCTAGCATTAAATGCTTTGTGCATACAGCTATAAAGTCGGCACTTCAACATGACTCGACTTCCATTAGATTTCATTCACTCAACTTCTACTGGATTTTGTTCACTTGGCTTCCACTAGATTTTCACTTCACTCAGCTTCCACTAGATTTCCACTTCACTCAACTTCCATTGAAATTTTTCAACTCGGCACTAAGTATTTACTCAGTCACTGCTAGCAACTCAGCGTACACTAGAGCTTTACTCGACATCTGAGGACAACTCGACAGTATTTACAAAAACTTCAAATTTTGACTTGGCATCTTTCATCATGCTAATTTCTTCTTTGCAGTACTTTTATGTCTTGTGATTGATGCATGATATAACTATGTATATCAGTCCCATACACCTATTCATGCTTAGTTGGATGAGGTATGATCACTTGACCTCTTGGGTGAAGTGATCCCTCCATTTGATGTGTTGCACTCATCTTTCTTCTTCCAAGTCTCGTCCATTTGCCCTCTAAATTTTTCAACATCTACCTTTTCTTTTCCTTTGTTGACTTCTAACTTGGGTGCCTTTGACTTTGTTGGCTAATTCCTGCTAATATGACCAATCTTCAAGCAACTGAAACATGTGGTTTGACTTAACCATCTGTTGTAGTTCCTTCTAAAATGTGTCCTTATGCAGTTTTCAGGAATGTGTCCATATTTTGGATAGTAGTGACAGCTATACCTAGTGTTATAGTCCCAATTATAGTGATGACCATGGTTACCTTGATTTGATGTCCATACAGGCTTTGACCTACACTTAAAAGCTCTATGTACATATTTATTGCAATTATAGCAATGACCATCAAATCTTGGTGTTCGGATAGTCCTAGTCCTGCATTCATGTACTTGATGTCCTTACTTCTTGCAGTTATGATAGTAGCTTGTATTCTTAGGCTTATCATGATGATGGGCATTCTTGCTCTTGCATACATTAGTAGTGTGTCACTTTTTACCATAGAAATGACAAGTGGGTTTAGTGCTCTTACCTTTGTTACTCCTTTCTTCTACAGTCTTGGATGATTCTCCTTGTTCAATGCTGGTGTAACCAAGTCTTGAAGTTTCATTGCTAGCCCTTGGTGATTTCAGTAGCTACTCAAAGTGCTTGATGGCTTTACTTGATTTGTTGAAGCTTTCTGTTATCTCCTTTTCTCTCCTTAATTCATTTTGCAATTGTTTATTTTGCATTTTCAAGGTGGAGATCTCAATGTCCTTCATGTTTAGCTCATGATGAGCATTCATCATTTGGCTAAGGGTATCTAACTACATGTTGGAGATTTTTGCAAGCTCTATGGACTTCTCCTCCAGTCTATTTGAAAGGTTTCTTTTGTCATCCTCAAGCATGGTCCTATCCTCAATGGCTCTTTTCTTTTGTTCAGTTATCTCACATAGCATCATGGCTTGTAACTCTTGCTCAATTTTAAGAGACCTTATCTCTTTAGCTTGAGCTCTATTCTTTTCCATCAATTCTGCTATTGATGCATCAAATTCCTTGGAATCTCCATTGGCAAACACTTGTGTGGTATCAATCTCCTTGTAGTGTGTGTCATTTTTAGCTATGGCTATATCTTTCCTTCTTTTTAATGATTTTCTCAATTCTTTTCTAGCTTCTTCCAAGTTGTGTAGGGCAATTTGTACATCAATCACCTGATTCTCTATGATCTTCCCAAGTTTGAAGACTTCCATCTTTAGATATTTTCTCTAAGTTGTTAGGCTTCTCCTTGTGAGTACCTTGCTCTGATACCAATTGTTGGAATATTCAAATAGGAAGAGTACTTCTGAGGGGGGGGTGAATCAAAAGTAACATACTTTAACCTTTTCAAATCCTTTAAAACAAATAACTGAAAGTAAATTGCATGCATGTAAACATATTAAATAAACATAAAGTAAATACGTGCATCAACACACATAACACCAGAATTTGGTAACCCAAAAACCCTCTAGGAATAAGAAGGTAAAACTGGGGTGGGGATGATACCCACAAAATCACTACAACAATAATAGTTTGACCACTTCTGATGGTCTGCCCTGTGAAAGGCCTACCCTATTAAAGGCTTTACACTGTGTCAATAGTGACCTAGTTAAAGGATTTAAAATAGTTTACATGAGGTGTCACCCTATTAAAGGATTTAGTCATCTCTTCAAAGGATCTACAAAATAGTTGTTAAGCTAATATATGAACATAGGATTTTCCACTATCTAATACAATTGCTAGAAAGTATTAGAAATATTTTGACCTGATTACTTACAATATTCAATTGCTGATTTCAAGCACTTGATCTGCTCCTTCTGATGTGATCCTTGTTTGATCTTATATCTGATCATAGCCCTTGTTTTATTCTAATCAACTGGATGTGTAATTGTTGCTCAATTCACTAAGTCCATGATACACAAAATTATGGGGTCGAAGCCTCCTTATAAAGGCTTTTTAGACTTAGGGTTAGGTATGGATCTATGATCCATATTGAATCTTTAATTCCTGCTCATTCCTTCCACTTCTCTTATTGGTTGTATGCCTTTTCCATTTTTCTTATTGGTTGCACGCTGATTGTATAGGAAATGAAAAAGATTAATTTTTATCCTTATTATCCTTTGAGATTCTTCTATGTTAGCTCAGAAAATGGTTTACATCTAAGTTTGTGAGGGCACAAACTCATATGTTGATTCTGTGTTACTCGGCACATACTAGATTACTGGTGCTCAGCATATATACTATCCTGCTTTGCTCGGCACCTATTGCACTTTGTCTTGCTCAGCACATGTATGACTCTAGCTCACTCGGCACATGTTGCATTTTGACTTGCTTGGCATCAACTGTGACTCTGCACCTATATATGATTGGCATCTATTATTCACTCGGCACCTGAAGATCACTTGGCACCTATTGAAATTATAGCTTAGCACATATTGTAGCTTGGCATATGTAGTGTACTTGGCTTCTATGTAAAAAGTGGTTAAGTGTGTTGACACTCAAATGTCAAAACTAGTCTGAGAGCAACAATTTCCCACATAGATGTAAGGTACATGTGATGGTTTAAAAGAAGAAAAATGCTCCCTTGAAGCACCCATATGATGTGTAGCTCCTAAATCAAGAACCCATTCCCCAAAATTGTTTGTACTTGCTACCAAAGCTTGTCCCTTACCTTTTGAAGTGGTTGAAGATTCCTTATCCTTATAGGAATTTGGTACATCAATTTTATGTTTCCTCATTATGTTTAGCAACTCATCAATTTGCTTATCCTTACACTCATGTTCATCATGACCATTCTTCTTACAATAGGCACACGTTTTCTTCTCCCTTTTGTTGAAGTTGTTCCCCTTCTTATTGTTTTTGGAAAAAAAAACTTACCTTGTTGTGAGGAAGATTGTTGTGTGGAGGAAGATTGATGTGTAGAGGAAGATTTTTGTGTGTCATCTTGTGGCTTAGCCTTCCACTGCTTTTTCTTCTTGTTGGAATTTTTACCACCTTGATTCCCTTGATTAGCTACCAAGGTTGTGGTCTTGGAAGACTAGAGAGTTCCCATACTAACTTTTCATGTTTTAAGACTAACATTCTTGAAAATGACTCGAATGGAGGCTTAGTGAAGGCACTACCCATTGTTAACTTGTGAGTGTTATAATTGGAAACAAAAGCAATATATTCAGGAGGAAGACAAGTCATCACATGTTTGATTAACTTCCCATCCTTGATGGGTTCACCACAATCCTTAAGTTGTGCCCTATACATGTCTACTTGGGTAAGATAATCTTTGATGGTGTTGAAATTCCTAGGATACAATTTGAGAAGATTGTCCTCAATGGTGTAGTCCATATCTTCATCTACTATCTCATATAATGCTTCAAGATTATCACAAACTTCTATCGGATTGTTAATGTTCCTAATGTGATATTTGATAGGATCTGAGATATTCTTTAACAAGGTTCCTAGGGCCATTTCTTGTTTTGATGCCCAGTCTTCTTTATGAGACTCATTAGCATCATCATCAGGTTTCTTTGCTGCACTAGTTACATAATGCAGTAAACCTTTTTCAACTAATGGTTCCTTTATCTTTTCTTTCCAAGTAGCATAATGATGTGGTGTTAACTTAGAAAAAGAACCCATAATGCAAAAGAAAGAGCACTATATCAAGGAGACACAAGAACACAAGACATACACCCCCTTTTTAGTCAATCAAAGAACCCCCCTCCCCAAATGAGTGCTTTATGCACTTTATACTTAGTGCGATTACAATAGGCCAGTTGTCAAAATGGACAAAATTGAACTTCTAATTTTGATGTTTACAACCTCCTTTTGGATTTCAAGTCTAGTACTTAGCAATGTAGCTCAAAATTACAACAATTTTCAAGCTTTATCAAAGAAATACAATGCAAAAAAGGACCTATTTCTAAAAGTGGTATTTCTATCCACACAAGCATATAATTTGATTGTAGATCTAGAAAGTAGATGAAAAATTATGCACTTCCAAAAAAAATGGAACCTAAATATGTGTCCAGATGAGCCCGTACGAAGCATTTGAAGTTGCAAAATGTAGGATTAGATAGGTACAATCAACAAAAACTATTTTTTTTGAAAAAATCATGCACCAAAACCAGAAAATAATAGCACCACTAAAAATTTTAGGAAGTTCTAGCCCAAATTAAAAAAAAATTGCACCTAATTTAGAGTTTGGATGATTGAGATATGGCCTCGCAAACTTGGATTGACAAATCAAAACTGCATATGGTGAGGGGTCTGCCCTGATGACATCATGAAACCACTGGGTTAAATTTTACATCAAAATGACTATCATGTTAGTGCAATATGGCCTACTTGAGATGGTCAAACGACTGTCAATTTTAAGCGCGTAAAATGATGATGTCAGCAAAAAAAGCTCTGCTAGCTTATGTGGTAGTATAGTCGGATGATGTGTCATGTGGGATGCTGACGTGTTAGTTTGTTGACTTGGCACTTGATGTGTCTCGTACAGTGAGAGCTAAGTTGACATTGTTGAGGCAGGTTACATGGTGGGTGACTGTACCAACAAGGAAGGGGATTGATGTGGCATTTAGAGCTTGCTCGCCAACAAACGGAGGTCACTGAAGTTCATCACCGACAAAGGATTGTTGGTAGCGGTAGTGGATCGATGGAGGTTGCAAAGAACTAGTAGAGTAGTTGGTGTTGGAGGAACGAAGGTGGGGTTGGTTGGTTGGAAATGGGTGTGGGACTTTAGTCCCACATTCATCATATGGTGATCACCGAGGTGAATAACACCCGAAGCTCGCTAGTGTTTAAACAAACGCAAAAACCACCAGTTGTTGTGGATGCTCATCAATTGTGTTGGATATGTGGGTTATGATTGTGGAATATTAGATGGAATATATCGGCTATGACTACTGAGGTTTGATCGCTCGATTTGCTTGCAAAAAATGCTCTCCTATAGGCCTAATGGCCAAAAAAAATTGGAAAAAAAATAATGCAAATCCAAAAAAATTGAAAAGAGACAAATAAATAATGCAAATCTAAAAATTAATTGCACAGATCTGAAGAGATCGTACCTATTTCACAAATCAGGCCTTTGGGTTATGGTTTGCAAAACAAATTTTGCCTCAGATTTGACTATGGCCTAGGGTAGGCAAATTTATAGTCAAAATTCACTCAATCGATGCTCTAGATGTAATGTTGAGGTCCACTTTGGCTCTAGACGCTCCCAATAACTGCAAATACTCCAGATCTGAATCATGGGCTCTCTAAGAGTTGAAGTAAAAATGGTCTCTAATTGCTATGAAATGAAGCTCCCTTGGCTCTAATACCATGTAAGGATTTGTCTAAGGGAAAAATAACACCAAGATCAAGAAGCTCAAGCACTTCGCACAATATGGACCAATAATGGATGATCATAATAACAATAATGAGAATGAATATCATGTGAATACACACTAGAAGTGCCTGTATATAAAGGCATCTAGAATGACTAGAAGTCAGCAAAGTGATAAGCCTCACAACTAAGCCCATGTCCACCAAGAGTGGATTATCCTCCATTGAGCATAGGAGTTTGTGCAATGATGAGAGGATAAGCTTACATACGTGTATCTTGTAAAGAGATGTTGTAGACACCATGTGCTCAATTAAAGTGCAAACAATTGTATTGTCTACATGACAACTCAGATGAATATACAAACTCTTGTGTTGTTAATAAGACAATTCATATGACTATGCCTACTATTAGGTGTCTATACGATAAGTAATAAAATAATGCATTTAACCTAAGTAAACTTAAGTAAAGTGTAATAATAATTAATTATTTACACTAACAATATTAAATATAATTTTATTTTATGAAATTGCTAATAAAAAGCCCACTTCTAGAGGATATTTAACCATGGTGTGCTTTCATCCTAAGAAACTCCATCTTTTGCTTGATAAATTGAGCTAGGCAACTTTGTTTGAAGCCTATAGATTAGGTCAAAATGAGTGGGAATTCAAGGGCTATCACAATAAGGCAAAAAATAAGGTTCAAAACTATTTACAAGAAGAATAAAAACACACAAAAGATGTGAAATATTATCAAAACTCAAACATATACAGTCAAAGAAGAAAAAATATTTCTTACAAATATTAGAGATTAAACTTTAAAATAACCTTCAAAAGAAATGCACTAATAGAGTTGCATAGATTATAATTCAGTGATAATGAATTGTCAAAATGATGATTTATCAATACATTAAAACAAAGAGGCTATACATATGAATTCATGAGAAAATTGTGTAGGGTTTCCTCAGTTTCATTATGTCAAAATTGAGAACAATAACTAGCTCTAACTGGGGAACTTGCCTCATCTTTTCTTAGAAACAATTAGGAATGTAGAATCTAAACTATTGGGATATAGAGTCAGGGGGCTAAATTTTTATTTTTTTTAAATACAAAAACCTAAGCTAAGAAGACGTGGACATTATGTACAAGGGTACTTATCTGGAGCTTGTTCAAAATAACGCTTCGAATGTTGTGGCATGTATGGCAGTACAAATGGAGTTTCATCATGGTATTCAGACAAGAAACTATTTTTTCCTACCACTTGGTGAATTTTTAAAGGTCCATGCCAAAGAGAATTAAACTTTCCATGCATTCTTTTTGGTTCATGCCTTTTATCCCATAGTAGGACACAATCACCATCTTGAAACTCTTTGTGCTTGGGTTTTCGCTAAAGAATGTATTTACTTGCTACTGATGTGCGAAAAGAATATCCACCACTTATGTTCACTATTCTACCAATTGATGAAGAAACACAATACTTTTGTCCAAGTAACTCTTGAAAGTTTCATCTTCAATAATCTTTGCTAAGTTAAGAGTAGGAAGCTCCAAAGTAATCATTTTTTTGCATTCAAACCATTGAGAAGTTGAAAAGGAAACATGCCAATTGCTCTTTTTTGTGTGATTCTATCCACCCACAAAGAATAAAATAATACCTTATGTTAGGTTCTTTGATTATCATCCATGATTTCATTAGTGATTATAATTTAACTCTTATTACTTGACTTAGTTTATCCATTTTATTATGGGTAATAGTCAGATGTGTTAGACAAGGTGATACCATACTCGACGAAAAATTATGTGATCTCTAATGACAAGAACACCAAGTAATTGTCTGAGATGATCATATTAAGTACTCTAAAGGGAGAAATAATATTCTCCTTTGAGAATGAATACACCATAGCTGATGTTGCATCCTTCATGGGAATTGCCTCCACCCGCTTGGTGAAGTAATCAGTTGCAATCAAAACATGGTTATGCTTGACACTAGATGTTGGATTGAAGGCGTAGATGAAATCAAGACCCCATTATTAAAATTCTTCTTCCTTCACCACTTGTTTTAATGTGAGTAATGCCAATTTTTACTTTACACCAAACTATTGACAATGATCACACTTACACACCCAAATGTGTGCATCTTGAAATAAGGTTGGCTAATACTGTTGTGCTTAAAGAATCTATAAGCAATTATTGGTGATGAGAAGTGACCATTTCATGCCCTATAATGATTCCAATTACTTGAATTTTTGTTCCTTATTAAAAAAACTAAGAAATACATCATCTGTATTATTCTTATACACAAATCTATCTCATAGGACAAAATGTGCCACTTTGAGCTTCAAAATTCTTCCCTAGTTATATGGTAACTATGGTGGACATTCTCCATAAGTGAGAAAGTATGCAATATCTAAATACCATTCATTAGTCATGCTAAAAAATAATATTTTGGATAGTTCATCAAGAAGTTCCTATTCTGGTTCATTTTCAACCATAAGATGGCATAATCCTTTACCTCAGACCAACTTTGTCAATTTTAGATCTCAATGTCATAGTTCTAGAACTTAGAAACTCAATTCCTTCTTTTTGTTCCAAACTCTTGCTGTGTCAAAATTAACTTGATAGTTGTATCAAGGACAAGAGTAACAACATGAGAGTTTGAGATATAGAACTATGAAGGAAAATTAACAACAAAATTAACTTTTATAACTATGAAAGAAAATGCCTCCATTAGTGAGTACTTAATATCATTCAAATTAAGTGGGAAACTTACAAATGCAATGGGAGATTCAATTATTTCAACATTATTTTGCATGATAATTAGCAACAATCTATGGTCAAAAGAATATATGTACATGATATTATTCTTGGTATAGTCTAGAGAAACCAAAGCAGGTGCATGGGATATCACTTCTTTGTTTTCTTTGAAAGAAATACTTCCTTCTGTACTCTAGAGAAAAATTGTTGACCCTTTCATCATATTTTAAATATTAAGTGTCTTCTCAGCAAAATTTGGGACAAATATTTGCAAGAAATTGATTTTTCCAAAGAAATAGTGAACATTAATTTTGTTGGTTGTTAGTGAGAGACTTTGAATTTATTTGACCCTCTTAGGATCAATCTTTATTCCTTCCTTCAACACAATGTATTCAATTTGACTTCTTAGGATTAAGAGAGATTATGTGTCGATGACACCTCTCCCATACCTAGCATAGGTGTTGACCTCTACATTGTTTTCCCTATTAGTGTCCAACACTTGGTCATTTTCTAGGCAGAGTTGGTTGATCATCATTGTGATCGAGCCACCTAATAAAGGTCAAATATTTATGGACTTGATTATATTTTAGTACAAGTTGAGCAAGTCTAAGGTTCCAAGCACCTCAGTATGGACTGAGCCATAGTATATGTTGAGTAAAGATAGTGAATGTTGAGAAAATAAAAGATGGTATATGCCGAGTGAGTGAGTTATTTCTGAGAATACAAAAGCCGAGGGATAACATGCATATCAATTATGACCAAGCGTCATGATATTCAAGTGTCGAGTATAGTAGTTTTGACATATGTGTTTTTGATGGCACAAACACTTATGTAAATTATTTTTGGCTGACTTTTATGTGATATTTAAGGATTTTGGAGACAAATAAGGAGGTAATTACACATTTTGTAAGAGGACATCAATCCCTAGGAAGGAAGAGTAACCAATTAGAAAATTAGAAGGACTAAGTGGTAATAGGGAGAACTCTAGATCATTGATAATGATCTAGAACCTTATCTGGTTATCCATTTAAGAAGGGTTTAGGCCCTAAATCATAAGGATGATTGTGTATGCATGAGAACATCAAGGATAGAGTGAAGGAAGGTTAAGTTTAATGACCAGAAATAAAGACTAGACAAAGCAACATAGCAATGAAGAACATAACAATATATTAGATTAAGAAATCACGTTAGTCAGGGAAAGAGAAGATTTGTAATCTAGCATTAAGTGCTAACCAAAGGATTAGGTACTAAGACATTCTAACAAGTGGATCAGGGTATATCTCTTAACTGAGTGGTTTTAATAAATTTATTCAAATCTCCTAATAGAGTGCTTAGTTGTGAGTTTAAATTATTTAATCAAGGTAGATTATATAAGTCATGTAAGATCCTAATAGGGTAGACCTTTCATAGGGTAGATCACCAGAAGTGATCAAACCTTGTAGCCTTAATAGACACACTTTACTGTTGTAGTAGTAAAGATTTGTGGGTGTCATCCCCACCCTGGTTTTACCTTCACCTTGGAGGGTTTTTGGGTAACCAAATTTGTGTGTTATGTGTTTACATTTATTTTCATGTTAATGGATGTGATGAATGCTTAGATCTATTTTAGTTTTATAGTTTATGGTACAAGTTGAAGACTTGGAGGATATGTATGTGAAGAACCAGTTTGAGATTTATGTGTTCAATCCAAAAAGATGTTCTTTGAATCTACTAAGAACATCTTTTCAAACCTGGGGTATCTAATGTAGGAGCATCCTAGGCTTTCTTTCAATCCTACATGATTGGAGGTATTTTGGCTAAGTGTTGTGGACTCAACAGATACAATGGTGCTTGGTTGTTGGAGGGTCTAGTTGTGGTTGAGGTGCTTGGCTCGTATTAGTTTCTTGGCACCTATTATGCTTAATAGGTGTTGGTTTCTCAGCTTGTATTGGATTTCTTGACATTCACTATAGTGCTCGACATACACTGGTTGCTCGACATGCACAGGAAGCTAGATAGTGCTTGGGAGTTTATTGATGGTCGGATTGGTCTTTTTGACACTTGGCTTGGCCTTGTTCCTATAGGTGTTGAGTTCTTTCTGAGCCAACTTTGGGTATTTAATTGTTTTGTAGCTGACTTGTGGCTCAACATATATTTGATGTAAGGGATTTAATTTAATTTGTAATGAACTAGGATGACTTGTGGCTTAGTGGGGTATCAATTATTGGAAATGGAAAGGAGTAACTGTGAGAGGAGGGGTGAATCAGTTACTACAAAAACAAATCCTAAAGTCCCTTTAAGATTTTAGTACAATATAGAACCAATAACTTGTTGTAACTCGATTAAATCTTAAGATATTGATGTGATTAACCCTTATTAAATTAGTTGTAGAAACATAAAGTAAATAATATGAACACAAGAGACACCAAGATCTAATGTGGAAACTCAATTTGGGAAAACCACCAATTATAACTAGTTACTATTTTTCACTCTTTTGAAGTGAGCCCTATTAGGAGCACACCCTACCAAAGGTTACAAAAAAAACTATTAGGTGTGATCCTATTAAAGGATTTAATTCACCTTGTTAGTAGTGGCAGCCTCGTTAGAGGTCTTTAGACACTTTAATCTAGAAATGCCACCTTGTTAGAGGATTTACAAAAATAATTGTTAGGCTAACTCTGTTAAGAGATTTGATTCACTACTACAATTATTAGAGAGTAATAATGACTTGACCTAATTACTAATGCAACTGATTTTGTTGATTTAGATCTCAGTTTTGTCTTGATTATTTGAACTTGCTTGAACATAATCTTATTTGTAGCTTGGTCAACTCGAATGCTTTGCCCTTTACAAATATCCTTCAAACTCACTTCCTTAATTCATCTTCTTCAATTCCATTATTACTTTCTTCAATCCTCAACTTGACCTTATACTCATATGAATAATCTTGTCAAGTCAAATTGAATATACTTTTAATCAAACAATTTTCATCCCTTCAGTTTACTACCATTAGCTAATAAATCTATTAGAATCAATATGTTGTCAGTCAACTAATATAGAATTGAGTACTCACTCAACATAGAGAAACTCTTCATTAACCAACCCAACTCAATCAATACTGATTCTAAACTAACTTTCCTCTGGTAACTGAATGAACTTGGTCAACACAAGATCCATGCTAACTTTTCTTTGGTAACCGAGTAAAATCGGTTAACATGAGATTTGCCTCTGATGCCTGAGTGAGCTCGGCAAGAACTAACTCTAAACTTGGTTATAATTGGAACACTTGACATACATAGGAAACTATCTTCAATGCCCAAGTGAACTTGGAAATTACTGACTTTCTCAGTAAGGCTTGAAATTTTGTTTAACATCAAAGACAACATATAGTTGAATAATTATTTTTGATAATCTCCCTCTTTGGTATTGATGGCAACACAACATTCATAGTAAAATGAAATTTTAGAGAAAAATAGAAGTAAGGATAATATCCTTATTTTCATTCCAATTCTCATCCATGAGAACTTCCTCTATTAGTGAGAACTCCTTCTAACATCAATCTCTCCCTTTGGAATGATTTTATGATTTCTCTGACTGTAGTTTCTCCCTCTGACAGCAAACTCTCCTTCTTTACTAATATAAAATTTCTTTGTTATGACAACAATCTCTCCCTCTTTGAAATTTTATGCCAAAGACAACAATTAATGGATATACCATGTACCTAATGTATTAATTCATATGCAATCTACTTTGAAAATATTGCATCAACTCGACTGATCTTCAAATGCTCGATTGATGCATCACTAAAATTTGTTTAGCAAGCTTCAGATAGGGGAATGGCCTCTAGCTTACCTCTTAGATACAAAAATTCATCCTTAGGTTATGGCTTGGTGAAGATGTCTGTAATTTGTTCCTTTGTATTCCCATATCCAATCTCACCTCTTTTTGTTGCACTAATTCTCTTAGAAAATGATATTTTATTGCAATGTGTTTAGTCTTGGTATGCATCACTAGATTCTTAGAAATATTGATTACACTAGTGTTATCACAAAAAATAACTATTAGATCCTTGACTTCTTCCTTCATACCTGAAAATAGTTGCTTGAACCAAATGATGTTGAAATGATTGACTACTACTTCAACATATTTTGCTTTTGCTATAGACTAAGAGATGTAATTTTTCTTTTTGCTTGTCCAAGACACTAGACTATTTCCAAGAAAGAATGCTCCACCACTAGTGCTTTTCATGTCATCAATACTTCCTACCTAATCAACATCAGTGAAGGCTTTCAATCCAAAGTTGCCTCCTTTCTTATACCACAATCCATAATCTTCAGTACCTTTGAGATACCTCATAATTATTTTTATTGACATAATATGATTATCCTTTGGATTAGCAGAGAATCTTGCCACCATACCAACTACTAGTGCAATATTAGGTCTTGTGTGTACCATATACTAAAGTTTTCCAATTATTGATCTATATGTAGTCTGATCTACCTCTTTGGAATCATCATTTTTGGAAAGCTTATGTTCAGTAGACATAGGTGTTCCAACTGGTTTGAAATCTTCCATTCCAAATTTCTTCAATATCTCCTTGATGTACTTTGATTGAGTAATGTAGATACCATATTTCTTTTGTTGAATTTGCAAGCCAAAAAATAATTTAATCCCTCCAAACATTGACATTTCAAATTCTTTACTCATTTCCTCAAAAAAATATTTGCATAAATTATCATGTCTAGTGAATAATGTATCATCTACAAAGATTTATGCTAGCACTATCTTCTTATCTGGTCCTTCCTTGATGTATAGGTTGTTGTTGTCATTTGTCCTTTGAAAACCAATCTTTACTAGATGATTGTGCAATCTTTCATACTAGGCTTTAGGGGCTTGTTTGAGACCAAATAAAGCTTTGTGTAGTCTAAAAGCCATATCCCTTTTGTTGGGATCTATGAAACCTTCATGTTGCTTAATGTAGACTTCTTCTTCTAGGATTCCATTCAAGAAAGTTGACTTTACATCCATCTAATATACTTTGAATCCTTTATGTGCAGCATAAGTAACTAGTGTTCTAACACCTTCTAGTCTTGCAACAAGAGAAAAAGTCTCTCCATAATTAATACCTTCTTCTTGAGCATAACCTTTTCTATCTAAACTTGCCTTGTTTCTTGAAACTTCTCTATTTTCATTCAACTTATTTCTGAATACCCATTTTGTGTCAATTACATTTTTGTCCTTGGTCTAGGAACAAGGGTCCAAGTTTTGTTCCTTTCAATCCGGTCAATCTCTTCATTCATTACCTCAATCTAGCTTTCATTTTCTAATGCATCTTTAATAGTTCTAGGTTCAAACTTAGTAAGCATACAATACCTTTTAATTTTTTCCTTGTCATTATGCCTTTTGACTGATCTCCAATGATTTTCTCAAGTGTATGATGCCTTTTGACATATCTAGCCAATATAGGTACCTTCTCCTTGGATGTAAAACTTGTTTCATTCTTTTCATCATGCTCAGGTCCCATTGTTTGTAACTCAGGTCTATCAAACTATGACTCGGGTTGCACTGGTTGTAGCTTGGGTTGACCTGGAGATTTAGGGGACTTGAGTGGTGAAGACTATTGATTTTCAAATGCATTTTCTTGAATCTCAGGTATAGTATCAGTTTTAAAGTAGACAAAGTTTCTGTAGTTTTTAGATTCTTTTCTACTTTGTTCTTCATTATTTTCTACAAACTTGTCAATTTTCACATGCGCACTTTCTATGACTTTGAGAGTAGAAATATTCAAACATTTATATGCTTTTCTCTTGTTGGAGTATCTAAAGAATATTCCTTCATTAGTATTCACATCAAATTTTCCTTTTCTAGATTCCTTCAAGATATAAAATTTTCTTCCAGATGCTTTGAAATAACAAACAGTAGGTTTATAACCATACCATAATTTATAAGGTGTTTGATATGAGTCCTTGTTTAGCTAAACTTAGTTTGAGGTATGAGTTGTTGTGCTAATTTCTTCCTTCCAGTATTTGATTGCAACATTTTTCTCTGTCATCAGTGTTCTTGTATGATCCATAATGGATCTATTTCTTCTTTCTGCTATAGCATTTTGTTGAGGTGTACCAGGTGTAGATACATGTCTTTTGATTCCTCTTTCATTGTAGAATTCATTGAATTCATTTGAGATGAATTATCCTCCTCAATTTGACCTTAGACATTTTAGTTTCTTTCCTATTTCTTTCTCCACTTCAGCCAGATAACACTTGAATTTTTGAAAGGCTTCGGATTTATCTTCTAGGTACGTAACTGTCATCATCCTAGAATAGTCATCAACAAATTAAATAAAGTAATTATTTCCATAGTAGCTTTCTATGCCAATGGGTCCACAAAGATCTATATGAACTTGCTCCAAAACTTCTTTAGAGTGATAGTTCTTACTTCTGAAACTTGTCTTTCCCATTTGTCCAATTTGACAATTTTTGCACATGCCCATATTAGGTTTCTTTGGACTAGGAATGCCTCTCACTCTTTTTTTCTTGCTTATGTTGATCAAGTTATCAAAATTCACATGACACAACATTTTATGCCATAACCAACTTTACTCTATTGAGATAGGAAACATGATATTTCAGTTAGATCTAGATAGAATAGATTACCTTTTGTTTGATTGCTAGTCCCAACTATATTTCCTTTCCCATCCAGTAGCATGGCATTGCCATTCATGAATTCTACCTTGAATCCAATGTTGTTCAACTGTGCCACACTAAGTAGATTATTTTTAAGTCCTTCAACCCAGTAAGAATGATCACACTTGAGTTTATTAGTCAATGTAATGCAACCTTTTCCTTTTGCATAACAAGAACCCTCATTTCCAAATCTAACACTCCCACCATCATAGTATTCCAAGTGCTTAAATTTAGATTTATCACCAATCATGTGATGATGATGCAGGAGCATCTGGTGGTGTAAGGATAATCCTGTATCACCCAAAAATATTCTTAGTGTTGGTTTATTTTTAATGTATTTTTATTTTTGGATACCCATTTTGGTCAAATAAAGATTCCAACTCTCATAGTTCCACTATTGGTTTTTTGGGTTAGAGTTTTTGAGCACCTTCAGATATGTACCAATGTAGAAAATAGGTTATTTTATAATTGAGCCATAATTATGATGATTTATAGGGTTTAATTTGGAGGATTGATTTTAATTGTAATTTAAAACACTCCAAAAAAAGAATCAGGTCAAAAGGCTTTGCAGTTTGAAAGTTATTGCAATTTTAAATTGCTTGGAGACCCCCTAAGAGCACTTCAATGTCAAATTTGAGGCACTAAATGGCCTCATATAGGCCCAAAAAAGGTGGATGAGATAATTTGGTCCATAGAGATATAGAGAACTTGGAGAGCTTTCCAAATATGTAAATGGTTCATCAATTAGAGTCTTAGATCAAAAGTTATGCCTCCCAGAAGTTGGACTACCATTTCTAGATTCTTCTAATTTCACACCAACATCTAACATGTTTTCCAGAACCTTCTATTTTGGTGGTGGATGCCAAATGGAATATTCTAAAAGGTATTCCTAACCCTAAACCTAATTTGGGTTACTTAAGGATGTTTTAGGCATTGTAAAAGCAATTTTTGGTGGAGTTTGGGAGAAGGTACTAGAGGAGGGTTTTTCTCCAAGATCAAACAACATTGTAAGCCTAGAGGACACATCTTTGGCCTATTTTCATTGTACTGAGTGTAATAGTAGATCAATTTTGATAATAATATTTCCCTTTTCTTGTCATGTTCATTTTGTCTTAGGTTGTGTCCTCATTAAGTGGTATCAGAGTTGGTTTTCCTGAGTGTGTAGATAGAGCACCGACTGTGAGGTAGTTTGCACTAGGACTATGTGGTTGTGGGTATTTAAGATGCCTCCATGAAGGTAGCATGGTGGAAGGGTTGAAGTTTTTACTCCTAAGGTTAGAGCCTTCTAGAGACTAGTTTAGGAATTGCAGGAGCAGATCCGTAGAGGGATGAATGTTGTCATAGGCAACGAAAGTGAGGAAGAAAATGAAGAAGAAGGAAATATTGGGCAGGAAGGGGAAGGAGATGGATAAGTCCTAAACTAGGTAGAGGAGAACCTTTTTAGGGCCATTTCCAAGCTTGGAAAAAGACCTAAAATTAATGTTGGCATGTTTTTAGAAAATCTAAACCTAGATGAGTTGATCAACTAGATCAATGAGCTAGAGGAATATTTTGAGTATGAGGATATCAGGGACCCTGATAGGGTTCAGTTTGTGAAGGCCATTCAAAAATTTGGTGGCAAGAGATTTAGTTGGAAAGAAATAAAAGAGGAAAGGAGAAAATCACAAGATGACATCGCATAGTGGATAAACTAAAGAAGCAATTCATTCCTATTGATTATGAGCTTGATTTGTTCAAGAAGATGCAAGGGTTAAAGCAAGTAGGAAAATCTATCTAGGAATACATAGAAGAATTTTATCAAGTCCTTATTATGGTGGGGCATGAAAAAGAAAACAAGGATAAGGTTTCCTATTACCTTAGTGGGTTAAGACCTAGCATTTAAGAGGATTTAAGTCTAGTTAGAATGACTAGCATTGAAGAGGCATACTAGTTTTCCTTGCGAGTTGAAGAGAAAATAAACAAAAAGTTTGATGGAAGGAAAAGAGGGTGCAATCAAGGAGGAAGGGGTGGTGGCAGGTCATTTGGAGGGCGAAATGAGAACTGGGAGAAAAATGAAGATGTGGGTACTAGCCGAAACCAAAGGAATGAAGGTTTCAACCACTCCCATGATCAAAACTTTGGAGATCAAAGAGGAAGAGGTAAAGGACATGGGAAAGTCTTAGGAAGAGGAGGATTTTATGGTACCTATTTTTATTGCAATGAAGAAGGTCATCGTGCCTTCGAATACCCTTAATGCCAAGGAAGGACATATAGAAGAGTTGATGGTCAAGTAGGATTTTCTCATGTGGATGATGATGCACAGTCATCACATTCAAAGGATGCAAAAAGAGGAGAGCTTCTAGTTAATAAAAGGGTCTTACTGAGTGGTGAGACTGAACCTAGACAAAGGAGGAGTTTGTTTCATACCAGACTATGTGAGGGTAAATGTTGTGATGTGGTTGTTGATGGTGGAAGCACTGACAACTTGGTGCCAGAGGAGATGGTCTCAAAGCTAAAGCTCAAGAGGGAGAAACACCCCCAACCCTATCAGATTGCTCGGGTGCAGGATGATCATAAGGTCCTAGTTAGTGAGAAATGTTTTGTAAAGTTCAAGATTGGGAGTTACCACGATGAGGCTCTCTGTGACATCATTCCAATGGATGTCTTCCATTTACTGTTGGGAAGGTCATGGTAGTTTGATAGGCATGTTATACATGATGGTCATGCAAATACATACTCTCTAACAAAGGATGGAGTTCACCACAAATTGAAGCCCTTGATAAAGGAGGGTGAAAAGGTATGCAATAGTGCTAGGGTATGTCTTTTTTATGGAAGAAAATTTATGAATGGCATGAAACATCAGCATATGTGTTATACTTTAATTCCTAGAAAAGATAAGGAAGGTAGTAGTGAAGTTCTACTTGAAGTTTTAGGTCTATTGAGTGAGTATGGAGATGTCATCTCTAATAATGTTCCAGAAGGGTTGTTGCTAGTAAGGCAAATCAGTCATCAAATAGATTTAGTCCCTGGAGCTAGTTTGCCTAACAATGTTGCTCATAGGATGACTCCTACTGAGACTGAGGAGCTAAACAGACAAGTTCAGGAGTTGTTGAGGAAAGGTTTGATTCAAGAGAGCCTGAGTCCATGTGCAGTACCTATAGTGCTAGCACCAAAGAAGGATGGAAAGTGGAGAATGTGTACAAACTCTCTAGCTATTAATAAAATAGACATCAAGTATTAGTTTCCTTTGCCAAGAATGGATGATCTTATTGATTGTTTGAGTGGAGCTCAGTACTTCACAAAGATAGACCTCAAGAGTGGCTATCATCAGATATAGATATGAGAGGGAGATGAGTGGAAGACTGCATTCAAGACCAAGGAGGGTGTATATGAGTAGTTAGTCTTGCTCTTTTGATTGACTAATGCACCAAGCACCTTCATGTGGCTTATGAATGAGGTACTAAAGAAATTTTTGGGAAAATTTGTTATTGTCTATCTGGATGGTATTTTGATTTTTAATAAATTTTTGCATAAACATTTATTTCACATTCATAGTGTCCTTGAAAGGTTGAGGGAAGAGAAATTGTTGATTAATTTGAAGAAGTGTAGCTTTGTCAAAAGGGAGTTAGTTTATTTGGGGTTTGTTGGATCAGCTGAGGGTCTCAAAATGGACCCAAAAAAGGTGAAGGTCATCTTGGAATGGGCTACTCCAAGATGTGCCACTAAGGTGACATCATTACATGGTTTGGCTAGTTTTTACATGAAGTTCATTAGGAATTTCAGTAATATATGTGCACCCCTAACTGAAACAATGAGGGGGGATAGAAAAGAGTTTAAGTGGACTATAGGAGCTGCAAAGAGTTTTGAATTATTCAATGAGAAGATGACAGAGCAACTTGTGTTGGCACTTCCTGATTTCAACAAAGTGTTCCAAGTGGATTTTGATGCTAATGGTAGTACTATTGGGGTTGTATTGAGCCAAGAAGGTAAACCTATTGCCTATTTTAGTGAAAAATTGAACAATGCAAAGAAGAAGTATTATGTTTATGTTCAAGAGTTCTATGCAATAGTTCAGGCCTTAAAGAAATAGAGGCATTATTCGTTGCCAAAAGAATTTTTCTTGTATACTAATCACTAGGCATTGCAACACCTAAATAACCAAGGTAAATTGAATCAAATACATTTGAAATGGGTAGAGTTCATGCAAAGCTATACATTTGTATTGAAACATAGAAACATAAGGTCTAATAGGGTTACAAATGCATTAAGTAGGAGACAGTTATTGCTGACAATAATGCAAGTTGAAGTGGCTGGGTTTGATGAACTCAAGAATCTGTACCCTAAGGATCTTGACTTTGTAGAGGCTTGGAAGGCTTGTAAAGAACTTGTTACTCTATATAGGACCAGGTGGCTAGATTACTTGATTCAGGATAGTATGTTGTTCAAGGGCAGTCAATTGTGTATCCCAAGGAGTTCTATGAGGGAGAACTTGATCAAAGAGAAATGCAGTGGAGGGATGGAATGACACTTTGGTCAATATAAGACCATTTCCATTATTAGAGAACATTATTTTTGGCCTCAATTGTCACATGATGTGAATAAGTTTGTGCAGAGTTGTCAAGTATGTCAAACAGCCAAAGGATTTAGTCACAATACTAGACTCTATCAACCATTGCCTATTCCATCAAAGCTTTGGGAGGGCATAAGTATGGATTTTGTTCTTGGATTACCAAGGACACAAAGGGTAATGACTCAGTATTTGTGGTGATTGATAGGTTCTCCAAGATGGCACACTTCATTCCATACCACAAGACTCATGATGTAATACATATTGCAGATTTGTTTTTCAGAGAGGTGGTGAGGCTACATGGTCTCCCAAAAAGTATTATTTTTGATAGAGATACTAAATTTGTGGGGTATTTTTGGAGGACTTTATGAAAGAAGTTGAAGATAGAATTGAAGTTCAATTCTGCACATCATCCATAGACTGATGGACAAACAGAAGTAGTGAATAGGAGTCTGGGTAATTTGCTATGGTGTTTAGTAGGAGATAAGCCCAAGTGATGGGATTTTATTCTACCACAAGAAAAATTTGCTTACAATAATTCTATGAATAGGGGTACTAGTAGATCACCATTCCAAATTGTGTATGGGAGTCACCCAAGGACAACACCAGAGCTGAGAAAGATGGAGCAAGGGGAGAGGACAAGTGTTGAGGCAGAAGACTTTGTTGAACATGTCAAGAACCTGCATGAGGAGGTGCAAGCACATATTACCAAGATGAACCTATAGTATAAGGCAAGGGCAGATCAAAAGAGGAGACATAAGGAGTTCCAAGTTGGAGATCAAGTTATGGTATATTTGAGGAAGGAACAATTTCTGGTGGGTACCTACAACAAGCTGAAGATGAAGAAATTTGGCCCCTGCAAAAATTTGAAGAAACATGATTCAAGGAATGCATATGAGGTGGAGTTGCCAAATGGGATTCACATTTCTCCTATTTTCAATATTGCAAACTTAACAAAATTTCATGATGATGGTGCAGAGGAGGAGTTGATGTTGGATCCATGTCCAATTCCTACTTCTACAAAGGAAGAGATTGAAGAAATTCTGGGTAGTCATGTGGGTCAGAGCACTAGAAATAGGCAGTATGAAGAATACCTAGTGAAGTGGAAAGGACGACCAATAGAAGACTAAAATTGGATATCTGCAATGGAGGTTTCCCATTTGGGTTTTCCTCTAATAGATATAAAGTGAGAGGGTCACTTTTCAATCTACCCTAGATGTCTGATGTAGGAGCATCCAGTGGTGTAAGGGCAATCCTGTATTACCAAAAAATATTCTTAGTGTTAGTTTCTATTTAATGTGTTTTCATTTCTGGATACCCATTTGGGACAAATAAAAATTCCAACTCTCATAGTTCCACTATTGGTTTTTTGGGTTAGAGTTTATGAGCACCTTGGGATATGTGCCAATGTAGAAAATAGATTATTTTGTAATTGAACTATAATTATGATGAGTTAGAGGGTGTAATATCGAGGAATTATTATAATTTTAATTTAAAGCACTCTAGAAAAAGAATCAGGTCAAAAGGCTTTGCGGTTTGAAAGTTATTGTAGTTTTTAAGTTGCCTGGAGACCTCCTAAGAGCACTTCAAAGTCAGATTTGAGGTACTAAACAACCTTGTATAGGCCCAAAAAATGGGGGACAAGAAAAGCTAGTTCATTGGGCTATAAAGTGCTTGGAGAGCTTTCTAGAAATGTAAACGATTTGTCAACGAAGTCCCAGACCAAAAGTTATGCCTCCTAGAAGTTGGACTACCATTTCTGGATTCTTCTAATATTACACCGATTTCTAATGTATTTTATAGAACCTTCTATTTTAGCAATGGATGCCAAATGGAATATTCTAAAATGTATTCCTAACCCTAAACCTAATTTGGGTTACTTAAGGACATTTCTGGCACTGCAAAGGCAATTTTTGGTGGATTTCGAGAGAAGGTACTAGAGGAGGGTTTTTCTCTAGGATCAGACAACATTATAAGCCCATAGGGCATGTCTTTTGTCTATTTTCATTTTAACTAAATGTAATAGTAGATCGCTTCTGATAATAATATTTCCCTTTTCCTGTTGTGTTCATTTTGTTTTGGGTTGTGTCCTCGTCTAATGAGAATAACCACTATCAATAATCCCCATGTCATTTTTTCTAATATGAGAAATGAGTGCCATCTTATCATTTTCATCATCTAAATCATCTTTAATAGAAATGTAAGCTATTACATCATCGTCACTACTATCAAAGTCTTTAGCCATGTAACAAGATTTCATACCTTTATCCTTGTAGTCTTTGTAGCTTTTGAAATCTTTCTTGTCTTTGTACTTGTCATGCTTCTTTTCTTCGTTGCCTTCTTTGTTTGGACACCTTGCAGCAATGTGACCAACTTCTTCACAAGAAAACTAGATTAGAGGTATTTTTTCTTTGTACTTTCCTTTGCCTTTAGGGAATCTTCTTGCAAGTAGGCTTCAATGACTTCAAGGTCATCATCAAAATTATCTTCATCTTCGCTATCAGAATTTTTGCTTTTAGATTTTCCACCTTTCTTCTTGAGTGATAGTTTATCTTCAAATGTAGACTCAATGCTAGTAGAATTAGGAACATAGTTATCAAAGTTCTATAACTCAAAGGTTGTCGACCTTCCCATTAGTGCATCCAAAGTTATATCATTTTTAGGATCACATCTCATCTTTTGAATAGCTGACACTCTAATTATATAAACATGAAGAAGAGTTATGATTACCTTGCTAACTACTGTCACATCATCTATTTTCCCTCTTGAGGCTCTGATTGCACTTATACTTGCTTTGATTCTTTCACTATATTGTGCAATGTTTTCATCTTCTCTCAGCTTCATCTGATGAAATTGACCTCTTAGACTTTATACCTTAGCTCTCCTCACATTATCATCTCCTCCATATGTATCTTTCAACTTGTTCCACATTTCATGAGTAGTAGGATAATCTTTGACTTCATCGAATTCAACATAATTGAGAGTGGAGGCAATGCCAATCATCATTAAGTTGTGATTCTTCTTTTCCATAATTTTATCCATAGACAAAGGTCTATTAGTTGCCACATATTTGTTATCCAAATATTTCAAGCCAGTGTCTCCAATGATTGCCAAATGTAGCTTCATGATTTCCTACCATTCTTTGAAGTTATCTTTGTTAAGTTTAGGAATCTCCCTTCTATAAGACATCTTGAACTTTAGCTTAGGTCCTTGAAACCTTATCTACAAGTACCAAATGCTCTGATACCAATTGTTAGAAATGGAAAGGAGTAATTGAGAGGGGAGGGGTGAACCAGTTACTACAAAAACAAACCCAAAAGTCCTTTTAAGATGTCAACCAATATAAAACCAATAACTTGTTGGAACTCAGTTAACATTGAATATTCTATTGTAACTCGATTAACACTGAATATATTACTATCACATAAGATCAAATACTAAATACATAGCTCACTCCAACGAGCCAAGGAAGCATTAGGAACAATTGAAGAACCCACCTCCCCCCCCAATGCACACCAGGGTGAGGAAACAGGCAACTGAGAAAGTGGGCCAAAAATCTCTTGCAAAACAAAAAGAACTAGGCACATTGAGAGTGAGGAAGGGGTATAGACACCTATAGACACACATGTCACCGACACATCATGGGGCTAATATCATGGAAGGGAGACTCACTTGATAAAGGAAGAGAGCTCTAAATGGAAATAAATTATCCCCCCATGGCACTTTATAATATATTGCGAGTACAATAAATCACAATGATGAAAAGGATCCTAAAAAGCAAGGAGTGGCACTTTATCTCAGTGTGTTTGCATAAAAATGCTTACAAATGATATCAACAATGATTAGGAAGGGAAAAAAGCTGATACAAAAGATAGTACAACCCAAAAGAAGAGATATCATTCCATGAAAATGATCCCTGGACCTAAAACAACCAAGATATCCACCATAGAGAAAAAAAAAGCCAAAAACATGATAGAAAGAGCATGGATCATAATCTGGAAGAAATTACATCATTTCTGAAAATTAGACAAAACCATCTATCCAAAAATATAATGTTTTTAAAAAACAGAGATGGGACGCTCAAGATATGCCCTCCGGAGTGAAAAATTGAACATCCAATTTTGAATACCAAAATAGGTGACCAAACTACATCAAAATTAGAAAACATCTACACCAATGTCTCCATCTCATAACTAGCTTTCTGGCACATTTTTTGGATCGAAAAAATACATCCATAAGCTCAAGTTATGGAGAAAAAACTGACAAGGCTTTGGAAATGCATTAAAAAAAACCTTTAAAAAACAAGCACCACTGTTGGGTAGAGGCAGAGCAGAGAAGGGGTGGTAGAGCCACTAGCAATGGTGGCGGGTGGGTGGCACCACTAGTGGCAGCTGCTGGCAGGAGGTGGCAGTGGAGCCGCAACGACCACCGAGCCGCAGTGGTCTACAGGACTGCTCACAGTAATCATTGGCAGTTTACCACAGCCGCTAGCGGTTTCTGCTAACCATAGTGGCCTAAAATAGCCAAAAAAAAAAAAAAAAAAAATTAAAAAAGTTTTCTGCCTCGGACTGTGTGTAGAGGTCGTATGGCCTTGTCAGGCAAAAAAATTGCCTTCCAGATCAATGTTGTCCAAATCAGACAAACTTTATATGGAAATGGGGGTCTTAATGCCTTCTGAATCCATTAGTGAGGTCTGTTTGGCCTCAAACTACTTCAAAAATTAGTGACCCCTTATTTTATCACAAAATACTTGAAAAACACTAGACCTGATCCACCAAACCCTTGTTCTCCCTTTTTCTCCAAATACCAAACAAGCTACAGTAGATCTGGCTCTAATACCTTGTAGGATTTGAGCAAGTATGCAAATAAAAAATAACTGCATGCAGAAAACCTATCACAGAGAAGAAAAAAATAAGAAGAGGCAAGGGTTTGATCTAAAAACATGAAAATTGTATATTCAGAAGAAGAATAGGTTAAAGAGATAATAATTACAAAGAGATCAATCCTTATAAAATGAGATCAAAAACCCAAAAAGGGTAACCTAATAAATTACAAAGGGTAACCTAAAGGTGAAAGGTATTTAATAATTATTAAATAATTATTAAATAGAGAAAGCTAAAAAATGCATAAAGTGAAATCTTAAGAAGGGAAAAAGATAATTTAATAAATGAAATTAAATTAGCCTTTTTCTCTAACATGATTAACCTTTATTAACTTAGTTGCAAAAACATAAAGGAAACAACATGAACACATGAGACACCAAGGTTTAACATGGAAACCCAATTAGGGAAAACCACCAATTGCAACTAGTTACTATTTTTCATTCTTCTGAAGTGAGCCTTGTTAGGAGCCAATCCTATTAAAGGTTATAAAACACACGATTACGTGTGACCCTGTTAAAGGATTTAGTTCACCCTATTAGGAGTAGCCTTGTTAGAGGTCTTTAGACACTTCAATCTAGAAACACCACCTTGTTAGAGGATTTACATAATAGTTGTTAGGCCAACTCTACTAAGAGACTTGATTCATTGCTCCAATTATTAGAGAGTAACAATGACTTGACCTGATTGTTAATGTAACTGATTTTGCTAATCCAGATCTCAGTTGTGGCTTGATTACTTGACCCTCTCAAAATTTTCTTTGCATCTTGGTCAATTCAGATTCTCTACCCTTTACAAAAATATCCTTCAAACTTCCTTAATTCATCTTCTTCAATTCCATGCTTACTTTCTTCAATCCTTAACTTGACCTTATATGGATAATCTTGTCGAGTCGGCTTGAATATACTTTTAGTCAAACAATTTTCATTCCTTAGGTTGGCTTGCATTAGCTAATAAATCTATTAGACTTAATATGTTGTCAGCCGGCTAATATAGAATTAAGTACTCAGTCAACTTAGAGAAACTCTTTGTTAACTGACCTAACTCGGTCAATACTAAACTAACTTTTCTTTGGTAACCAAGTGAACTTGATCAACACAGGATCCATGCTAACTTTCCTTTGGTAATTGACTAAACTTTGTTAACACAAGATCTATCTTTGATGCCCGAGTGAGCTCAGCAAGAACTAACTCTGAACTTGGTTATAATTGGAATGCTCGACATATATAGGAAACTATCTTCAATGCCTGAGTGAGCTCATCAATCACTGACTTGCTTGGTAATGCTTCACATTTTTTGTAACATCAAAGACAACATATAATTGAATAATTATTTTTAACATGAGTAAAGGGTTTTGGGGAGTCTTTAGGTATGATCATGTGTCTTGGAGAAGAGGATGCAAACTTTGAAGAGCTAGTAGTTGCGGCTTGGGAACTAGAGGATTGCTTGGTGGACCTAAGGGTACAAGTTGTTGCAAATATAATAGGAAAGTAAACTCTAAGAGTGGGGGTGAATCAGTCCTTCAAAACTTCAACCCTTAAAACATACACTACACATCCATCTCACAATTTGCATGTAAATTGAAATACCATACTAAACATAGTCATTCATAGCATGGAAACAAATAAACATTCCACACATATGAGACAAGATATTTGGTTACCTAGAAACCCTCCAATGAGAAGGTAAAACTAGGGTGGGTATGACAGGTCAACAAACCTTCACTATTGTAGTTGTAAAGTGTATCCAATGAAGGTTACAATGTTTGATCATAAACTATGATCTACCTTGTGAAAGGTCTACCCTGTTAAAGGCTTACAAAGATTGTTAGATCTTACCCTGTTAAAGGATTTCAACACCTTGTTAGAAGTGTGCTTAATTAAAGGACTTCAGCTTACAATGAAGTAAGCACCCTGTTAAAGGATTTACAAAAGCTTGCTAGGACTACTCAGTTAAGAGATTTTTACTGATTCACCTATTAGAATGTCTCAGACTTGATCCTTTAGTTATCACCTATTTCTTTATGTACATTTGATCCTCCTTATTGGATGTATGACTTCTATCCTCTCTACTTTCCTCTATTCTTTCTAATTGATTATGCAATTCATATCTCAATCACAACTCCTTAGTCACCATGAATGCTCTGTCTATGCATGCAAACTTCTCTCTTCACTCATAAAATCTTTAGGCTTTTCCCTTCTCAAAAAGACTTAGGTGAGACCTAAGGTTAGGTAGGAATCAATGATTGTGATTCACCCATTTTGCTACTTAGAACATCCCTCAATCTGATTGGTTGTAGGTACTACATAGGGATTTTCAATATAGATTCACTCTTATCATCTAGAATCATAAAAAAATCCTTAAGTCGGCCCAAAAATGGTTTACATAGGAGTTTGTGCCATTACAAACAACTATGTCCAATTTTTTTTACTCAACACTTGAAGCCTCTGATGCTCGACATCCACTATATATTCAATACTGTAACATGTCCTCTAAATGACTCAGCATCCACTATTCACTCAACATTTGAATCACTCGATATATACTAGCTTGCTTGTTACTGCATTGACTCGATACTAACTGTCTACTTGGTACATACTATATATCTTGCTCGACATGTATTATCTGACAATTTGTGCTCAGAATACACTACTTTTTTGATATGCACTTTATGAATATGACTAAGCTTGTAGTCACCCATATGTCAAAACCAATCTGAGATTAGCAAATGTGGATTCTTCTTGGTCTTCTTATCTAGTTGTGGATTTGGACTAGCTAAGATTGGGTTTTGTGTTGTAAGTTGAATCTTGTAGAACTATTATTGTAATTGTTGTTATATTTGGCCCTAACCTAGAAGACCTTACAGTCAGGCATATTGCATGTAATCAATTATTTTATGAATAAAGAGTTATGATTTGGTATCAGATTTTGCATTATTGTTGCATTGTTTTGGTGTTTCCGCTATGTGGTTATTTGATGGGGGCTTGGACATCTCCTTTGAGGATTCTCTTTCCCTGTACTGCATCAAATATCTACATTGAAGAATTCATCATATTATTCATTGATGCACATTCACATCCATGGCTCCATGATGTGGTTATGGTAGATTTATTGTAATTATGGAGATATCCTACATCCTTCATACTGAATTCAACATCTATAACATACAACATGAAAAAATCCTTATTAACAAGGGTTTTTACAAGTAAGGTAAATACTTACATTTATCTTTTTTCCTTTACATACATTTAAATTTAAATTTCAAGGTTGATTCCTCAATCTAGTGCTTGACCAAGGCAAGCCCTCCCCCAACAAAATCCCAAAACCAAGTTTTTATGTATGTAGGAGCATAATAGTAGGATTTCACATGTGGATCTAAAAATTACTCCCTAGGAAATTTCTGGAGAAGTTTGTTTGAATCTGCTGTAGGGCCTCTAGTACATGTCATCCTTGTAGAAATGTGACTTTCCAGGTTGATTTGGACCTTACTACTTTTTTGGAAAAATAATTTATGCGTTTTGTTTATTTCATCATCTGATTTGGGAATCCAGAAATGGATATTCACCAATAGACTCAAATCTACAATTTTTAAAGCTAAAATACATCTTCTGCTACATTTTTCAAGGTGAGTCTTTTATATTTTATTTCCTTACATATCTTTATCTTAGATTATATTTAAGTTGAGTTGATTATGTACACTTAGTATCTAGATCTACATTATTTAATCAATTAATTCAATTTTGCATACACATTATCCTATAAGGGCCAAACAGTGTATTTCCATAGATTACAATCTCCTTTATAATTCAAATTTAAAATTGACACCCTTTCTCTTTTGGGCCTTGCTAATCTAATTTGGATTTAAAAAGGATCGTATTTGGGGATTATCTCTTTCCCTTTACATATCCTTTTGAATGTTTTAGTGGCATAAAGTGGAGGTCTACATCCCATTAAAGTGCTTCCATTTTCCGCCTAAACATTTTGGTGAACCCAACTTATCGCCCCTTCTTTTTGGAGTTAGATTTTTTTTATTTTAAGTGTTTACCTTCTTTTCATGAACACAAAATCTTAACCTCTTTCTTGGAGATAGATATTTCTCTCTTGACTATCTCTCTTATTTTGCATTAGATTTCTTTATCTCTTCTCTACATTAATCATATTTAGCTAGATCTATATTTTTCATAAATTTTGCAACATTGAGTATGTGCTTCTCATGCTTTATTTTTCAAATTTTTATTGGACCTTGTTTACATTTTAATGAAATCATGATTAGTGGGATCTACTCTATATAAACTTATTTTTTTCTCATATTGTACACATATTATAAAGAATTTTCCAAACATCATTCTCTTATCTTTGATATAAAACATCACCTTCCTATCAACTTTGACTTACCATTTGGAGATGAGTTGCAAGTTGATATTGGTCATTCTCCTAATATAGGCCTTGACTATGGGGATCCATTGCTTGAGGATAGTCCTATATCTTATTTTAATCCTTCCCCCTTAATGGACCTTGCTTTAATTCATGATCGTTCCTCTATGGTGTACTTTATTGATAGTGATGTTCCTTTCATTGATAATGCCACTATTTGGGATGAACCCTTGGATGACAACGTTGATTATTCTCTTCCCCATGAAATAATCTTACATCTAGAAAATTATATCATGGATGACACCTATTCTATTTCATTCCCACATGACATAGTTGATATTTCTCCTTCTCCCAAAACATGCCTTCCTCTTAGGTATATTCTAATGAAAGCATAGAACAATATCAATACTTTTGCCAATGTAATCTTGCCTTCATTTAATACTCCTAGTAAATATGATTCATTAATAGACATCCAGAATCCCTATTCTAAGGATTCCTTGGAAAAAGAGGATAAGGCAATTTCCTTAATGCTCTCCCTTCTAGTGATGGGTCTATGGAGAAGCAAGATCTTAATCAAGTTAATATATCTCAACCTATTCTCGATCTCAAGGGTTACCCTTCATTGAATAACCCTCTCATAAACCTTAAGGGTTGTCCTTCCATAATTCTTATAGGGGAATCTAGAAATTCTAAGGATTAACATGTGGTGTCTCATACCTATCAACAAGGAATAATTATCAACTTATTGTATAACAAAATTTTTGCACACTTCTATAAACCCTTATTCTTGAGAATGTCCATGATGAAGAGCAACCCAGGCAGTAGCTTCTATCTCTCTATCTATGATGTGCAAAGGTGCAAATAATAGTGTTGTGGCTCTCAAATGAACCTAGCTATGAAACCCTTGAAAGGTGCACCATAGAATGAGAGATTCAAAGATGAGAGCAAGAGTGCTAGCATCCAAGAATCAATATGAAAATGCAATACAATGCAAGTTATACTAACATGAAATTCAAGATGCAAGCTAAGCTAGACAAGATTAAAGTGTTACAAATCACCTTAGTTAAGTTATGTGATCTAAGATATAAGAATAAAGTAAATATAAGCTAGTATTCCATGAAGATAAAATGCAAACAAGAGAATGAAGACGCAAGATGAATCCCAAATGAGTGCTCCAAAATTACTAAGAAAACCTGTAGTATAATGTTGGCATAAAAGACCTAGATTATCGAGTGAGGAGAGAGCCCTACTTTTAAAGAAAAATGGATGGTTGAGATTACAAGTCAAGAGAGGCAAAATCAAGGGTGGAGAATGCATATTGAGTGATCCATATGCACAAGCATCCCACCTAATCAAGATAAATGGTAAAGTTCAAAAAGGTGAGAGATGTGTGGAGGAGAATGAATATCCCACCCACCTTGAAAAGTGTGCACCTCATGTGAGACAACAAGCTTTTTCTTTTTCTTTTTAAAATAGGAATAATGCTTTATGTGTGCACACTTAGGATAAGTGGGACTTGAGGGATTTTATTTAATTAAAAGGGAGAAAGTTCTTTCAATTAAATAAAAGACTTAAGATATGGTGGCCAAACCATAGGTTATACTCAAATAAATTGATTTTTGAGGATTTGATCAAAGACGAGTGATTAATGAGTTATGTAAAATATCTTTAAAAGGGGGCTCATAGTCTAGATGAACATTTTTGAGTGATTAAATTTGCCCCTCTTTGACTAATGTGTGATTGATCTGGGAACATATTACGTCAAAAATTGAAGATAACAAGCAAGAAACAAAGAGATAGATATGTGTCCAAAGAACAAAGCACAGAGAGATAGTGAATCCAGAATGCTTAGCCTATTAGCGGCAAAATTGAACATTAGGAGAGAGAGTAATAGACAATACCAATACTTGAGATGTGCACTAACATGTCAAGTAAAGTAGACAAAAGCGAGTAGATAGATCAAGAGAATATAGAAAGGTTGAGCATATGCTCCTGAGAAATAGATAACCATAGTAGGAAAAATAATTTACAACAGTGATAGAATATTCTTTCCCCCTTGGGATTCAAATCAAAATGAGATAGAGGAGATGCAGAAATGAGTTGGATCTAGATCAAATCAAGATAAATTAGATGATTGATAAGTGATTAAGACCAATGAGTAACCACCAAGTGATAATATTATGCCCTAGCTTGACTAAGTTTGACCAAGAAAGATAAAGCACTAGAATTAGGTCAAAGAAAAAAGAATGGTGAAATGAAATGAAATGTAATGAATAAGAAGAGTGGAAGAGAGTAAAAATGATAAAGAAATGAAGAAATGATGGTTTCCCTAGCAAGATTCAAAGATTAAGCCTCAGAAGGTCAACCAACTGCATAGAAGAAGGAAGAATTTTGAAATGCATATATAACCATCAAGATGAATCCATATTGATTTCAATCCCAAAAAAGGATGTAGGACATCAAAATTAGATACACGTGATGATAAAATTAACTCCTTTGATTGTAGGATAGAAGAGAGGCAGTGAGATGATGAGATCAAATGGAGTTGAACACATGATCTAGAAGAATCAAGGAGATCAATGTAGCTAGTTGACACATCCATGAAAGATAAAGAAGACTCTCTCAACATCAATAAAAAACTAATCTATAATGAAACCTAAAATGTAAGCTAGTATGCAAGGTGCAATTGCAAGGGTTATATAAGTAGGTCCTAGTTTTTATCATTGATACTTATTAACGACATTGGAAGATCATACAATCATCACTAGTATCAACTATGAGAATATGAATATGATATATATCAGCTAGGTATGTGGGAACCAAACCTATGCATCAAAGACATATAGGTCAAGATGACTAGTGCAATTAGATTCCTTAGGTTTAATGTAGCAAGATTATGCTTGCATCGAGACACAAAATGTCAATATGGCCATTGTATATGAGCAATGTTAGTATGCTAATAGAAACCAAATTTAAATAAAGCTTCTACAAACTAAACAAAATTCATAAACTTCAAGATAGACTAAGATGAGCTCTCAATTAAGAATATGAGCCATTAATGGGCTCTCTCAATAAGAAGCTCTCTTGTTGAGTGGCTTTGTCTAAATAGATAGGATGTATGCTCAAGCTTATGCTTCAAAAAGGGCTTCAAATGGAGTTGGAATTTGGGTGTGAGTATATGGTTTTGATGTAAAATGGCTTCTTAAAATGGCATTATGACTTTACTTCATGGATTGTGTTAAAATGGCTTGGGAGAGGATTCAATTTATAGGCAAGAGGCTTGAGGGATTGAGGGCTAAGATGCAAGGATGGAAAAAAGCTCATGGAGGGCTCAGATTGCATGAGAGAAGAGCACATGGATTGTGCTTCCTTACAGCCAATCAGGGAGTGACACATGTCATAGGGTGAGAGGATGGAGGAAAGGGGAAAGATGAGTCAACAAAGGAGGCTCAAGGGATAAAATCTTCATAACGACCCTCATAATGGCTTGTAAGAGATATTTTGAAGGAGATGAGAGGAATTTCAACTTGGGCTTGATTAGGAAGGTTTTAAGCTTGCTTAGGATTGTGCAAATGATTAGAGGATGGATTAGGATGGTTTAGGATTAGCTTAGGGATAGGCAAGTGGATGGCATTTAATGAGGGTGAGTGAAGGAGGAGATATTTGTTAACTTTGGCTTGGGTTAGTAAGTCTTAACACATTTTTAGGGAATGTGACAAGGTTAGGAGGGGATTAGGATTAGGTTTAAAGACATCTTCTAGAAGAGTCTAGACTTTGGATGAGGATAAAGACTTTCTAGAATAGTCTAGAATTTCCTAGGATGAGGATGAAGACTTTCTAGAAGAGTCTAGAACTTCTTAGGATGAGGATAAATTAGATTTTTAGGAAATAAATAAAGTTTTATTTATTTCAAGGGTTTGGGTTGAGGAAATATTTATTAAAACTTTTTTAATTAACATGAGGATTAATATTTAATCTTAATTAAATATTTTGAGTTGGGATTAGGGGTAGGAAATGATGGGATTAGCCTTTAATCAAAATTAAAGAAGGATTAGAAGATTTTGGAAGAGGTTAGTGGTCTTAAGGAAATTGGCCAAGTTTTGGGCAAAAAATAAATTTTTTATTTATTTTGGGTTTTTTGGTCAATTTATTAATTAAATAATAAATAAATAAGGAAATAACGTTTAAATAAGATTTAAACATTTTTGGGAGGGATTCTTTAATTAAATATTTTTAATTAAAATAAATGGATTTAATGGCATAAAAATAAATAAATAAATAAATTAATTAATTAATTAATTAATTAATGATGATGTCATCAAGAATTTTTCAGAAAATAAAAATACTTTATTTTCTAAAGGTTTTTAGGTGTCTACATTTTGCCCCTCTTTGATGTGATGCCGCAAGTGGCATGGCATCAAAGATAAGAAAATAAGATGCCCAAGGCTAGAGCAGAAGAGGAGAGAATGGACTGTGAGATGGGAGAATGATAAAGGAGAATCAGATGCACAAGAGGAAGTAAGCTTAAGACTTTAGGGAAGGTGGAGGATGAAGGAGCGGAGCGCTATAAAAAGGAATCCAGGATAGGGAGATGGATGAGGGGATTATAAAGCTGATGCAATAGGATTTCAAAGAGTCAAATTGGTGAAAGATGGGTTTCGGAGATCCCTAGGACTAGGATTGTGGATCTCGAAAGATGAGGCTTGGTGGATTGATTTGGATTGGTGGATCCCTAAGACTAGGATTGTGGATCCCTAAAGCTAAAGGTGAGGAGTGATTCAAAGAGATACTAATGCATAAGCTGGGGTAGGAGAGACAGATGTTGTATATGGATGGGGGATAATGGAGATGAAGGAAAACCATTGAATCTTTTTGAGCAGGGGGATACTTCAAAGAGAAGTACCACCGTGTAGTTGAGCACTAGATTTGCTATAGGATTGTTGGTTAATTGCCAAGGTTACCAAGAACATCAAGGCCTTTTCACCAACTGTCCAGAGGACTGATGAACTGACTCAAAACAAACATGCAAGGACTGCCCCAGTATCACACATGAATCCCAGAGGAAGCAATGTGGAAACAACACTGGGTAACCCACAAGCAAAAATGAAAACAAGCAAAAGACATGATCAAGACCTTACGCTCTGATTGCCCCATTCGCAGTATACCATGATATGGAAGATTGTGGCAACCTTGAGGAGGGAACAAGGAGATTTCTTGGAAAAGATATTTCAAGACCCAACAGGGAAGAGTCCAAATCAAAAGAAAGCAAAAATCCAAAAGAGAACCGTTTGCCAACAAGATGGGTAGGACAAGGTACTAACGGACCAAGATCAGACATGAGGAAAGCTATATCCTGCAAGGACCTATCAGAGATCACCTAAGCTGGTGGATTTGGATGAGTGATGCGTCTGGCAAGCTGAACTAAGAAAGATAACACTTTGGTGACAGGAAATCTAGCTAAAGGATGCATTGGAATAGCTAACCAAGATGTGCGATGGGTGCAAGATGTTGATCAAGGATGAATTGACACGAATGCTAGATAGATACAATGGTACTAAGCTAAAGAGGATGTACAAGTTGATGGACCAAGATATTTACAAGCTGAAGCTGACCAAGATAGTTACAAGCAGGCAAAAGCTCAAGATGATAGGATAGTGGGATGGTTCGATGTTGTGCAAGATGTGAAAGCTAAGGGTGGGGTGATAGCAAAAGATATGGATTTGGCAGGATGCATCCAATGATGATGAGAGATTTTGTGACCAAGGATAGCTAGAGGAGCAGGATGAGATGGCTGGATAGGATGGTAGATAGCTAGGATTATGATGGATATAAAGAGATGACATTGGGTTTGCATGAGGATAGCCTAGAGCTAGATACCAATGACAAGGGAGGATGGACAAGACAAGATCTCCAAGGAATATAGTGCCCCCAATCAGAAGATGACATGTGGAAGGAGGTCTTACGATGGATGTGATAGGATTCAAGCTAGGATGGAAAAGCAAAAGGTGCTAGGGAGATGGATGATAGCTGGGATGATTGGCTGAAGCTGCAGAAGATCAGTGGATGGTGTGAGATGGAAGATGGAGGGTGGAGGATAGGTGGATAGATTGGAAGATGGAGTTGGATGTCAAGAGATGACCAAAAGAATGAGGGTGATAAGTTAAGCTAGGGATGGCGAGATTATGCATGACGCTTGTTTGCCAAGTTTTCATCATGGTACTTGTCCAAGGTGCTTGAATTGCCAAGTTTTCACCAGTGGACGCTTTATTTTTCTTAAATTTTTTTTTTGACTTTTTGAATTTGGACTTAGCTGGAATGATTTTGGCTTTCTTCAGCTATTTTGGCTTTTTTGGGATTTTTCACTGGCTGTTGGAATGTTCAATTTTGTTGCTAGTTGTTGGTACACTAGATGTGTGATTTATGCAATAGATTGGATTAGATGGGATTGATGGTAGGAGATGGAGGGATCAAAAGGTTGGAAAGGAGCATGAGATGGGGATGCTTGCAAGAGCAACATTGGCACATGTTGGGACGAGTGTGAAAAGAGCATATGGGGGATAGATGGTAGATGCGGGCGTGATGGAGGATTTTTGGAAGCGTGCTTGGGGATATAGGCACCCAAGATGGAGTTATCAGATGGGGGACATGAGTCACTGGATGGAGGATTAGCAATGGTGGATGCCATTATGCATTGGGTTTCAACTTTTTTCTTTGGGATTCACATGGTTTTGGATTTTCTTTTCATAGGCTTTTGCATTATTTTGCATTCTTTGATTGGATTTTTCCTTTTTGGAGTATGTCTTCTAGAATAGACATATGATTTCCTAGGATGTGGATTTTTAGGTTTATGCATTTTGAAGTTGGCATTTACATTGCTATGGTAAGCTTTGGGAAGATGGTTAGGAGAAGCTTTGTGAGATGGAGAGGATATGGGAGAGCGTGTAGGGGGATGATGATGGATGATGTGCCTCGATATGTGCCTTTGCTGATCTTGCATAGGAATGGAGGGAATAGGATTTGAATGATGGCTGATAGGAGGATGGAGGATGGTAGATTTTGGGACATAGGGACCCAAAATGGATTTAGCGGATGAAGGGGGGATATGGTAGGTTGTTTTAGGTTGCAAAGATGGTGGAGGGGGGATGACATAAGATTTCTTGAAGGAGTGATGGAAGGCTGGCATGGGGGGTTTGGAGATAGGCTTGGTTTGGGGGTGTGGTGTACCAACACCTTTAGATGGTGAGCCTTTGGATACATATCCAAGACCATGAAATCCTAGATTTTTTTGTGCAATAATAGGCTTTCTGATTCCTTGTGGTCCTAAACCTTGACCTTGATAATGCCATCGATTGAGCATTTGAACTAGCTGAGGATACTTTTTGCTTGCAAAAAATGGTGGAAGTGCTTTATCAGATGTACTGCAATAGGGAGATACTATTCTTAATTCTTCTGCTGAGAGGAGGCCACTATGGATGAATGTAAGTGAACCAAGAGGGTATATTATAGATGGTGAAACAGCTTGGATAGGTGGTAAGATGGAAGCATGGAGTGGAGGAGATGGTAGGATAGGATCTTGATTTAGCTGATGGGATGAAAAGATATCCTGCAGTAGAGGAGGTATGGCTTGATGTTTTGGAGATGGAGGGGATAGTGACTGCACTATGGATGGAAGACATGGTACGATGATATCTTCGTTTATGCTTTGGGGGATGTCAACATGCTTTTGGGAAGGATCTTGATAGGATTGGTTTGGAGTGGATGGTGTGATAGGAGGTGAAGGGATGGACTCTTCAAAGGCAGCGGATGGATAGATGGGAGATTCAGTAGTGGAGATGGGTGAGTAGAAGATGGATGCATAAGGGTCATTATGGGAGATTTGGGAAATGCTTGGAGGTGATGTGGATAGGATTTGGAGGGTTTTGACAGATGGTGGAATTTGGATGCTTGTGGGAAGTGGAAGGATTTTAAGCAATTTGATGGATGGTATGGGGATGATAGCTATGGGAGATGGAGGTGATATTATAGATGGGGAAGCTTCATTACTGACTACTTCACATGGTTGGATTAGATGACATGGCTTATCGACTACTGGAGGTGACTTTTCTTGTATTTCCTCTAGGAGATTCCTTGGAGACTCATGTGTCAGAGGTGGAGGTGGATTGACAGGAATAGCTAGTGTGATGGGGGTGGAAGATTGGAAGCTTGGTTAATTGGGTGATGGAGGAGAAGCTGCGATATCAGATGGCATGACTAGATAGTTTTGAAGAATGCATGGATTTTGTGGGATACTTGGGGGAATTTTTCTAAGGCTTTCAATATACCCGTCATAGTCAACAAGATTTTCATCATCATTGGAATAGGAGGTGGCAGGAGCAAGGACAATACGACCGAACACATCATGATAGATTTGGGATTTCATGTTTTGATGATGAGTCAGATGGGGATGGGGTCTTGCATATGGATGAACACAGAAGCTCATGGTTGGATTTGGATTAAGCACAGATTTTGGATTGGCTGATGAAGGATTTCCTAGGGAGAGTCAAAGTTGTATGATAGACCTAAGGAGGATTGGCTGGAGATTTTTGGCTTTCCTGTGGATGGAAGACTTCAAGGGCATGCTGTCAAAAAGTGAGAGTTTTTCTTTCCTATGTGCTGGATTGGTGGAGATTGTGTTAACTTAAGGATAGACTAATGATCCTATGGGCATGACACGAGATTGACCACTTGTGGATCCAAACCTTTAAATCAAGGTGATGAGGGATAACAAGTGACAAAGCTAGATTACCCTAGACAAAGCTCTGTCAAAGGTATAACCTTGGTGAGGTTGGTGGATTGGTTGGATTGATTGGATAGCAAATTCTAGCAGAATGACAACAACTCTCTAAAGGCTTGGCTGTGATTTTGGATTGGGTTGCTAGCTGGCTGGGGGGGATGATTTGGAGAGACTTTGGATTTGGGATTGTTCTAAAGCAAGGAACTAGATAGATTCGGTTACAGCGGGGGAGCTTGGATGATTTTCTGATGAGGCAGTGACTATGCTAAGTATGCCTTGAGCTGGGAGATTTTTGTTTTTTTGGGATTTTGACCAAAGTTGGCAAACATTCATTCAAAAGCTATGAACAAACAAGCAAACAAAATTTTGGAGCAAGCACATCAAACACACCAACATCCTAGGAAGCTTTCTACAAGGATGAAATTTGTTATAGCTAGGGAGTCCTCGATATACCCAAGGTACGTGAGGCTCAAATCCGTGGATGAAACCAAAAAGATGTCACACAACCGAGAGGAGTGGTAACCCACTTCTCCTCTTTCACTTCTCAAGGGTATAAAGTTCCTTGAGGCTTAGCCTGAGTGACAAAATCTTGATCCCAAGAGAGGTGTCTTTCGATTCACCTCCCGATCTTTATACTCCACTGAAACGCTGGAGTTGAGGTCGTCCCAAGGGGTGATGAAATCCCCAAGCAGGCCTCCTAAAAAGAGAAACAAGGTTTTGGATCCTAATCTTATGCACCCAAGATGGCCTCGAAAGACGATAAGGGGAGAGAAGACTTGGATGACCTTGGGCTAAAAAACACGCTTGTTCCTTTTCCAACTGACTCTTATGTGTGTTGATCTAGACTTTGCAAGCAATCATGTTTAAGAGACAATGTTCAATTCTAACTTTGAAATGTGCCAACAAAGAAAAATCGATTGAAGAATGAATACAAGAAGAAGAGTTAGGGTCAACAAAAAAGTAAACCTGCGCGCCCGGAGGCCCTCCACATCAAGTATCGATTAATTTCCTTTAAAGCATTCAAGAGTTGGTGTGATTTTTTTTTAAGCCCAAAACAAAGATGTGTGAGATTCAATTTCAAGCGCGCGCCCGGAGGCCCTCCACGTCAATAGTTGTTCAATTTTAGTGCCCAAACTTGAAGTGTGATCGATTTAGTCTAGAGTTTTGGTCATTTAAGAATTTTGATAAAGTTAAAGCAAACGTTCAAAGACCAAGTGAGTGAGTTAGATTGTGGAACATTTAACACCTTTTTCAAGTAGACCCATCCCCATAGATGGCGCTGAGATTGCAACCAATGGTTGAATTGATGGGTGATTAGAAAAGAGGTGCGTCCAAGAAACTACTCAAATTGATTTTTGCAAATTTGTATTTAACTTAACGAAGTTTCTTAAATGTCCAAAAATCAAACTTTGCCTAAATTGAATGTGGAAAAGAGATTTGTTTTGTTCAATTTTAAAAGCTCCAAATGAAGTGTTTGATATTGCAATGGTTAATTGATCCTTGGCATTCAAGATTGGATTTGTTGTTTTAATCATGCATTCAAGGAAAATTTGATTTTAATCCATGGCATTCAAGAGTGTGTTTAGCAACATGCATTCAAAGACAAGTGATTAAACATTCAAGTTTTATCCTTTGAGCATTCAAGATTGAGATTTTGCGTGTTGTTTTAAGAACTTTGAAGTGCTTTGTTTTAACCTTAGATCATTCAAGATTTTTTTGGACTCAAAAGTGAAAATGACTCTTTGGACTTTGGTTTTCATTCAAGATTTTGTGTTCTAGTTTGCATATTTTAAGCCCAAAAATGATATTCCTAGATTGTTTTGATGCATGAAAAACCTAAGAAACATTCAAGATTTTGCAACAAGACATTTTTTTGGAACAAATAACAAAGCTTTAAGGACAATTTTTGGCAACCATTTAGGACTTTTAGTTTTCATGAGATTTTTAAAAGAACTTTAAAATATTTGCAAATGAGGTTCATTTTATCCTTGATTGATGCTTTGAGTTTGATTTAGATTTTAGTGTGCACTTAGTGTTGATTTTGAACCTTTTGAAATGGAAACTCAAAGTTCTTTTTAAATTTCCAAAAATGAAGTGTTCCTAACTTTGCATGAATGCATCTAAAACCTTGATGTTGCAAGGATGAAAATGATTGAATTGGTTTAGTTTCACTTGTTAAAAGGCTTTTTTTTTTTTGCAAATTTTTAGTTTTTAATGGATTTAAGTATGATTTAGGGGTTCATTTTAAGCACTAAAAAGAAGTGTGTATGATTTTGCTTCCTTCAAACAAAAAAAAGGGCCAAGATCTCCCACAAGAAGAAGAAGAAGAAGTAGATGGAATAAGAAGAATATAGACAAGAAGAGGAAGAAGAATTCCAAGTGCTTTGTCCACCTATAAGCTTGAAAAATCTGCAAATACTATGAGATAGACTATGAGTTCCTTTGTCTTCTTCATGCTCATGTGGACCTACAAAACCAATTTATACAATCCTACCAATCACAAAAACAAGCAAAATTAGCCAAAATTAGCAAATGACATACAAAACTTGACTAAAAAAGCTAATGAAGATGACCCATGCGGGGTCCCACCGGACGTGCCAAAATGTATATGAGCAATGTTAGTATGCTAATAAAAACCAAATTTAAATAAAGCTTCTACAAACTAAACAAAATTCATAAACTTCAAGATAGACTAAGATGAGCTCTCAATTAAGAATATGAGTCATTAATGGGCTCTCTCAATAAGAAGCTCTCTTGTTGAGTGGCTTTGTCTAAATAGATCGGATGTATGCTCAAGCTTATGCTTCAAAAAGGGCTTCAAATGGAGTTGGAATTTGGGTGTGAGTATATGGTTTTGATGTAAAATGACTTCTTAAAATGGCATTATGACTTTACTTCATGGATTGTGTTAAAATGGCTTGGGAGAGGATTCAATTTATAGGCAATAGGCTTGAGGGATTGAGGGCTAAGATGCAAGGATGGGAAAAAGCTCATGGAGGGCTCAGATTGCATGAGAGGAGAGCACATGGATTGTGCTTCCTTACAGCCAATTAGGGAGTGACACATGTCACAGGGTGAGAGGATGGAGGAAAGGGGAAAGATGAATCAACAAAGGAGGCTCAAGGGATAAAATCTTCATAAAGACCCTCATAATGGCTTGTAAGCGCAATAAAAGGGCTTGGAAGAGTCATTTATGGCCTAGTGGGCTTCATAAAGTTTTATGGTTGGGATATTTTGAAGGAGATGAGAGGAATTTTGACTTGGGCTTGATTAGGAAGGTTTTAAGCTTGCTTAGGATTGTGCAAATGATTAGAGGATGGATTAGGATGGTTTAGGATTAGCTTAGGGATAGGCAAGTGGATGGCATTTAATGAGGGTGGGTGAAGGAGGAGATATTTGTTAACTTTGGCTTGGGTTAGTAAGTCTTAACCCATTTTTAGGGAATGTGACAAGGTTAGGAGGGGATTAGGATTAGGTTTAAAGACATCTTCTAGAAGAGTCTAGACTTTGGATGAGGATAAAGACTTTCTAGAATAGTCTAGAATTTCCTAGGATGAGGATGAAGACTTTCCAGAAGAGTCTAGAACTTCTTAGGATGAGGATAAATTAGATTTTTAGGAAATAAATAAAGTTTTATTTATTTCAAGGGTTTGGGTTGAGGAGATATTTATTAAAACTTTTTTAATAAACATGAGGATTAATATTTAATCTTAATTAAATGTTTTGAGTTGGGATTAGGAGTAGGAAATGATGGGATTAGCCTTTAATCAAAATTAAAGAAGGATTAGAAGATTTTGGAAGAGGTTAGTGGTCTTAAGGAAATTGGCCAAGTTTTGGGCAAAAAATAAATTTTTTATTTATTTTGGGTTTTTTGGTCAATTTATTAATTAAATAATTAATAAATAAGGAAATAATGTTTAAATAAGATTTAAACATTTTTGGGAGGGATTCCTTAATTAAATATTTTTAATTAAGATAAATGGATTTAATGGCATAAAAATAAATTAATTAATTAAATAAATAATTAATTAATAAATGATGATGTCATCAGGAATTTTTCAGAAAATAAAAATACTTTATTTTCTAAAGGTTTTTAGGTGTCTACAGCCATAAGAATGCACTTGCAAGAAATAGACAAGGATGATACATTGTAGGCCCTAAGTGTCAAGTGAGACAAGCAAGATGCTCATGACACTTGATATTGACAAGGTATACCCACAGGTAGAAATAAAAAAGAAAACATGCCCCATACCCCCAATCTTCTAGTCTATGACATCCTCTAGAGACTATTAGGGAGAGAACTTTTAGTAAAGAAATTTTCATAGATAACACACAAAGTAAAATAATTCAACAAATCTTAGCCAATGTTTAGTGTTTGAGTGAAAGCGTGTGTGTAAGTCACATGCTTGTCTCTTTAGGACTGAAGTCTGCCAATGAGAAGTATCGTAACATCCTAGACTTTAGCTAAAGTATCTAATGTGTGTTAAGAAACACTCAATGCAAGGGAAGTGTTGAAAAACATTATTTAGCGAGTTGCCAAAGAAACACCAATGCAACAATGAAATGACCCTGATAATGTTGGAGCTAGAATTGTTGAGAGATTAATTGGAACAATTATTATATTGTCATTGATGTAAAATTTATTGGTGAGACAAGTGTCAAACCTACTAGAGAGACATTCACTAATAGTGTAGAGTGGCATATATAATGATTAATGAAGAGGATTTGAAAATAAGAGATCATGAGATGACCCAGTGAAAGGTTGAGTTGATATGTGTAAGTGAGATGGAATTACAATGGGCACTTGATAAGTTAGTACTTGACAAGATAATGTATTGCTCAAATCAATACATGAAGTGTAGGAGATAGTTGGATGAAGCTCAAAGTTGAAACAAGTCATAAGGATAAGCTTGACTGAGTATCAATGTTGTACAGTCCCTGAAGGAGTTTAAGTAGAAGATTAAGGAACTTAAGCATTTTAGAGTAGGATAATGTTTGTTGAGTATTAGTGATGACCAAGTGAGACAATGTAGTAATGACTGAGTGATCCAATGAAGATTGAGCAAAAAGGCACAATGATGACTGAGTGACAACAAAAGAACAATTTATGAGAGAAATGAGATTTGTAGCTGACTTAGTTGAAATCTTGGAATAAGAAAAAACTTGTTGATGATAAGGATTGATGAGTTGTATTTTTTAATGCAAGGAAATGAATAGTTAACTGATCAAAGGCTAAGACTTGAGGAGATGTTTTTAGAAGTGTTGAGAAGATAAGAAGAACAAGAAGATGGGCAAAATCATTGAATGTTTGGATATGATCATAAACCCTAAGATCTACGATTGTAATTAAGTGATAAAAGATAAAAGCTACCTATTTAAGGAGGTATTAGGTATGTTTTAGAGGTTTATTGGACTGGAAACTTATGAAGATAGGCTTTCAAAGAGTTGTGTGAATTTTGTGAGGTGTAGGATTGCTTGAAGAGTTGCCAAGCAGATATGAGATGATGAGAACATTGGAGTCTAGTCAATGAACTAGAGTTGAGTCAAATTAGAGATCTGAATTTTCAAACTAAGTTGTATTTTATTAGATCAAGGTTTCACTATTACTTTCTAACCATTGTGGAAATTGTAAAATCCTTTTGATAAGGTTGACCTAACAATCATTTATAAATCATTTAATCAAGGTGACATTATAATGGAATGTTATTAAGTCCTCTGACAAGGCCACTCCTAATAGGGTGATTAAATCCTTTAACGGGGTTGCACCTAATAGTATGTTTTGTAACCTTTAATAGGGATGGCTCCTAACTGAACTCACTTCAGAAGAGTGAAAAAGTGGTAGTATGTTACTGGTGGTTTTTCCCAATTTGGGTTTCTCCATTAACTCCTAGTTTCATACATTGTATGGATTTTTTTGTTTTCTTATGCTATTTACTATTTTTAAAGTTTAAGTTTATTGTTGACTATGACAAGTTTCTACAATTCGGCACATATAGAACAAAGAGCTATAATGGAATGAATAAGTTGGATTATTGTGAATAGTTTTCATCAGTGATTTATTGGGATAATTTTGTTCATGTTTTAAGTGTTTGATATACATATGGACCTAGGGATAACTGATTGATCCCCCCTCCCCCCCTTTTATTCCAAATATTCTTACAATTAGTATCAGAGCTCTTGGTGCTTGTGGGAAACTTTGAAGGACTTAAAGCTAAAGATCATGATGTATAAGAGAGATACCCAAGTTGAGAAAGGATAAATTTTCAACATGGAAAATGCCAATGAAATTGCATCTATTAGTTATTATAGGTTCCACACTTTACTGTCTTTAAAATTAGTACATTGAATGTGCCAGACCTATGAGTGTTGAGCACATGAAAGAGAAGCATGAGCATAATGAAATGTTGATTGAGCTTTCATCCTCTCTAAGCTATTCTAAATTTGATGAAGTAAAAGGATATACAAATTCAAAGAAAATAAGGGACAAGCTAGCATTAATTCATCGAGAAGACTCAGATGCAATGAGAGCTAAAGCAAAAAGTCTAAGAGGAAAGTTGATGACATGAGAATGAATCAAGGTGAGAACATAACACAATATGTTGGTTAAATTAAAGAAGTTGTGAATGCTATTAGGAGTTTTGGAGGTGAAATATATGAGGAGATAGTGATTGATGAGGTACTAAGACCTTTACTTCCTCTTTATGCTATTAGATTGTCTGTAACACAAGAGTTGAGGTGCACACTTGATAATGATCTCACATTGGATAGTATAGTTGGTAGACTTACAACTTTTGAGCTGGCTAATTTTGATAATTACTCCCTTAATAGTGTTGAAATTGATTTCAAATCAAAATTGACTCTTGATGGTTCTAGAAAAGAGAAAATAAGCAAACATGTGAATCTTGACAGTGACTCAGATGAAGAACTTGATGAAGTTGAGGCGTTATTGTTTAAGAGGCTACCTAGAGGAAAAGGTAAACACAAAGGTAAACTTCCTTTTATTTGTTTCACATACAATAAGATTAGTCATATTGCTACAAGGTTTCTTGAAAGAGAAGATAAGAATGAGAGGAAGGACAACATGTACCAAGATAGGAGAGATAGGAGAGGTAATAGAGACTACAAAGGCAAAGGTAAGAAATCTTATTACATTTTTGAAGAAAGTTTTGGTAGTGGTACTAATGAAAATTATGAAGAAATTTTCTATGTTCCAATGAAAGATGATTATGATGCAGATGAAAAAAGTGAAAAGACGACTCTAATTTCACATTTAAATAAAAATGACATATGCATAATAGATAGTGGATGTTCACATCATATGACTAATGATATGATACAAGTAAGTTTGAAAGGCTGATTGATTACAATGGTAATAGTGTTAGATTTGGAAATGATGCACCATGTTATGTGAAAGGTAAAGGATCAATTATTATGAATGATAAGATCATATCTGACAATGCATATTGGGTTGATGGTCTGAAATATAACTAGTTGAGTGTAGCACAGTTGATCAATTTTGGCTATAGGGTTGAATTTCTAAACAAGAAGGCAAAGATATATGATGTTTGTAACGCCCCGCCAAGGGATCCAAAAGAATTAACCTAAAGTTTCACTAAGTTTGCTAAACATTTTTTTTTTTTTTTAAGTAAGAATGTATAACATACACATCAAACACATAGTAGCGGAAGCAATAACATGTAATCATCGATAACCATACTTTGCAAGTTACATTTCTTAAGGATCCCAAGACGTTGAGTTACGTTTAAATTTAATTAATTCTAAGTCTAACAACTATCACATACATATGAAAGAATAATCAAAAAGTCCCATGTCCATAATATACATTTGATCTGAATGCCTCTCGGCAAATTAATTCGGAATGCCCAATCATCCACTGTACAAGTCACAGGGTATGAAAGGCTTAAAAGAATATACATATGTAAAGATCAAGATACAACATCCTCAAATCCATGATACAAAGTACAGTAAAAATATATGAAACTATTCACCATACATGATACATCCATACATCCATAATGATAAAACATCTATCATAAAATCTAACCATCCATCATAATAATCCAAGAACATAGTGAAGGTAAATGCCAATCACGAAAACTCCAACCACGGTGACCACGAAACGGATCTCAATGGTAAGAGTAAAAGCACTACCACCCGACCGCGTGGAACCTAAATGGTCCACTCCCACCACGCTGAGGAGATAGTCTCAAGTCCCAAACAAGGTATCAAAACACAAAACACAAGTACTCTCTAAGTCTGGAAATCCTAAAAGTATACTAACTCAAGGGTTCCAACATAGATAGACATCTAGATCCCAGAGGTACCACAAGACACGTAGGAAACCTAATATGCAAGCGGGAAAGTGTCATCGCAAAAGTCACGTAGAAGTTACCCGAGCAATCCCTTAGGAATCCTGGGTCCCTACTGATCCTGCGGCCACTAGTATCCTCTCGTACTGACGAGGCCTACTATGGAATGTAAGGTCATAACCAAGCGTTCTCTCTACCCCATCCTAGTCTATACTAGCACTCAAGGCATGGGAGAGAACATACAATTATCTTGTTAGGTTCATTTTCTCTCATTTAGTGTAAATGTTTTCACTTATTAAAAATGACTTACAATGGGTTTCTCAAGGCAGCCTCTTAGGGCTCCGACCCCCATTGCAAGCCACTTCCCGACTCTACACATAGATAACCTACCCTAGGCTCATGAAATCATACATCAAAGAATCATAATAAAACCACCTCAGTCCTATACAAGCAACTGAAAAACATCATAAAAGATAATCCACAAAAATTACATCAGTTCTTCATGAGCAACAGATAATATCAAATAGTAATCATATGATCACGACAGTTCTCTATCAGCAACTGAAGGCATCAATGATAAGTCACAAAATCCAATGGTTCTCCAATGAGCAACCAGAAAGTATCCCAATAGTAAATTACCATACTGATCGAAGACTCCAAAATGGTCAAGTCAACACATGACATCATCAAGAACATAACAACCACTTCAGTCCTTTCAAGCGACTGAAAAGAAATCCAAGTATAACTGATCGAGACTCAAAAATGGTTATCAAATATAACTGATCAAGACTCGAAAATGGTCAAGTCAAGTATCTCAAATACGGACATCTCAGCTTCACACAAGGAAACTGGAAAGCAATAACAAACAGTAAACAAAATCATGTCATAGAGCACTTCATCACATTACCATGGTCGGGTTAAGAAAGATCGAGACCAAATCATCATGACATCACATTCACAACCCCGAGCCTCTGGTAACAACCTAAACTGGTCAACGCTAAACCAACCCCAAAACATTCAAAGCACAAAGACAACATCAAAGTCTCAGAGATTGGATCTGAAAGTATATTATTTGAGTTAAGGTAAGGTTTATGTTTCAGTTTAATGTCGAATTCAAGTAACTAGGTTTTCACAACTACCCTTTACGATTAACCCATTTCTATAATAACTTTCATTAAATCAATAATCCGAATCTATAATTTAGTCAAATAATATTCATTATTAATTAACTTAATTAAACTAATTTTAATTAAATTAATCAATAATTGCTTGTTCTACTTACTTATCTTAATCTATTCATTAATTGTTAATTTATTAATTTTATACCAAAATTATTAATAAATTAATATTTACAAACTATGTTTAATGCATTTAATATTTATTTATTAAATATTAATAAAGATAAAACTATTATTAATTTAAAATATATTATAATTTTATTAATTAAAAATTTTAAATAATAATAAAATTTGTTTTAAAAAAATTAAAATTATATATTAAAAAAAAAACGAAATTAACAAAGTTTTTTTTTTTTAACCAATGTTTAAAGCCCGTCGGCTTTGCCACAGGCCTGCGGTCGTAGGGCCTGCGGCGGTAGGTACTCTATACCTGCCGTCGCAGTACCTGCAATGTAGGTATTGTCGGCCCGCCGACAGTGGGGGTGGGTACGGGGTGATTCCCTCCCCCCCACTAAATACATTATATATATATTATTATTTTATTTTATTTTTTCTATTTTAATATATATAAAATAAATTAAGTTTTATTTTAAAATTAGTTTTGTTTAATTTCATTAAAACAATTTCTTCCAAAGGATATATATATATAATATATACATATATTTATTTATTTATTTATTTTTATCTAGAACTTTCAATTTCAAAATCAAAACCCTTACCAAATTAAATCTTAATTTCTAAATCAAGAAAATAAGGGTTCTAATAATTCATCCAGTCTCGATGGATACAGAAATTATAGAGGAGCAATTAATAAATTCACAATATTGAAAAGTTAAAACTTTCATCACAGAGAATTCAGATCTACAAACCCCAAACACGAAGAAGACAAGAAAGGATAATTGTGTATTTAATGGATAATCAAAAACACAAGACCCTACCTGATCCTGATGCTATTATGCAATCTCCAGGAACTGTATGAGAATTCGCTCTTCTCAATAACCTTCCTCTGGAAAACTTTCTTGGTATCAGCTTTCTGAAATTCGCTTCCAAAAATTGTCTCTTCCAAAAATTCCCGTCCAACTTCGTATCTCCCCCAAAATGAACTCCCAAAGTTGTGATAAGCAATTTCTCCTCAATTCGGGGCACTAATTGTGCGTTTACCCGAGAAGACTCTTTGCACAACTCAGTTAACTCTAAATTAACCTTTATTATCTTTTCTTATCTTTTTGCATTCAACTTTCATGCACGTTAAGTTGAATTATTAAATAACTTTATTTAATATTCCACTTGACTTCTATTCTTAATTAATTTATTACTTTAATCTTATGTGCACTTTTAAGAAATTAAAATAACATTATTAATTTCTATAATTTAATCTTTTAATTTAATTCTCATATTTAAACTCATGCTTAGATCATGCGATCTAGAATTCTTAATAATTTAATATCTTTCAACTTTTAATTTATTTTAGAACTTAATTGATAACATATTTAATTAATTTAAATAACAATAATATTTAGCATTTATTTAAAAATGAACTCCAAATATATTATTATTAAATTAAATAAATATTACTCTATTCTAAATTCATCTTTGAACTTTAATCTCCAAATTTAATTCTTTTATTTAATTAATTAATTAATTAAATATAAAGATATCATAATAATTCTCTATTAAATTAAATCATTAATTAATCTTTTTAATTAGACTTAATTAATAGAAAATACAACAAGGACTCATAAAGCAACATACGAAAACCCATCATAGAAAAATACATACCAAATCAAACAAAAGGGTTATAATCACGAAATTACATCATTTGATGCATTCGGAGGGTACTTAACTCAGATACTTGTCCTAATTATCAATTAGGACAATTGGCTAAAGGGTTTAGGATTTGGACTTAAGAGTTTATCTCCCCTCTCTTACCATTGAGACAGTGCGATAGGGTACGCTCATCCTGACAATTTAGGGAAGTCGATACCCAGTACCTGCAACCTGCATAAAATCCACGCATGTACAAACACAATATTCTAAGCTAAACAGACAATGGCAGGAAGTGGTGCATCATGTAGATCCCGACTAGCAGGTGACTACGACTCCTTTCCTTAACCATATCAGAAACACCATACATAAATAAAACAACACGCACACCATACACATGCAGTATGGGGTAAGTATCCATAAGAAGCACATGGAATAATAAACCATCTAACTAATCATCATCGATATCTGAAACCATTGAATAATCATCATACATGCATGAAATATAGAGTACCAAGTAATCTCATCATATAATAAACTGAGTGTAAACATCATCTGATAATCTCTAAAATAATAATACTAGTCATCAAACATAAATTGGCCTAAAAGAGTTTGGCAATGATATCAGAAATGTAGCTCGAAAATGTAAACTAGGGGCAGGAACTACAATGTTATCGATGAGCTAATTGGAAGTGGAGAGAAAATAAGAGGTAATTTTTTCTATCTAGACCTATTTAAAGATGCATGCTTATTTACACAATATGAAAATATTTGGCTTTGGCATAAGAAGTTGTGTCATGCAAATTTTGATAATTTGGTTGAGATTGAAAAGAAAAGAAGAATAAGAGGATTGCCAAGACTGAGTAAACTGGATAAGGTGATGTGCAAACAGTGTCAATTGGGAAAAATGACTTAAGTGTAGTTTCAAGAGCAAAACTTTTTCTTTTGATGATATTTTGGAATTAGTTCATATTGATTTGTGTGGTCCTATTGGAATGCAAAGTTACTGTAGAGATAAGTACTTTATCTTATTTGTTGATGATTTCTCTAGAATGATGACTGTAATATTTCTTAAAGAAAAAACTGATGCATTTTAAATGTTTAAGTGATATTTGGCTAGAGTTGAGAAGGAAACAAATAAGAGTCTCAAGTGCTTGAGATCAAATAGAGGTGGAGATTTCATATATGAAGAGTTTAATATATTCTTCAATGATAGAGGAATCAAAAGGCATATGTCTGCACTTAGGACTCCACCACATAATGGTATAGTTGAAACAAGGAATAAACCCATAATGGATTGCGCAAGGACATTGACGATGGAGAAGAATGTTTCATTAAAATATTAGAGAGAAGTTGTCACCACTACAATCTATACATTGAACTGAGTACAAGTCAAGAAAGGTAAAAATAAAACACCTCTTGAGTTAGGGTATGGATATGCAGCTAATGTAAATTATTTCAAAGTTTTTGGAAGAAAATGTTACATTTTGGAAGATTCAAGGAATGGAAAGCTTGATGCTAAAAGTGATGAAGGTATATTCCTAGGTTATTCTACAAAGAGTAAGGTATACAAATGTTTGAATTTTGAGACTAACTAGGTTGTGGAAAGTACATATGTTAGAGTTGATGAATTTGTAGGGATAAATGAGGTGGAATGCAAGAAAGAACCTGAAGACTATAGAAATTTTGTATATATCTATGAAGGAGAATCTAACACCATTCCTAAGCCTAAGAAACCAACTAAAGAAATACAAAATGTGAACATTCCAGAGTCATAATAGAAATTCCCTACCGAGCAATGATAGCCTACCAAGCATCACACTATAGAAGTCGAGCAACAAGAAAACAATGTTGACCATCAAAATAAACCTGAAGTGATTGAACATGTTGAACTAGGTGAACCTGTAAACCACATCAAGAAAAAAGGAGAAAAGAACCTATCATAGCAAAGTATGCGAGAAGAAATCATGCACTAGACCAAATCATTGGAGACCAATATTCAAGGGTGATGACAAGAAGAAGACTGGGTGATAGATTACTCCTATGTGAGTATGAGCCCATATCATTCAAGGATGCATTTGAAAATAAAGATTAGATTACAATCATAAATGAAGAGATTAAGAAAATTGAAAAGAACAAGATATGGACTCTAGTACTCAGACCAGAGGACAAGAATATTATTGGAACAAAGTGGGTATTTAGGAACAGGCTTGATAGGAAAGTTTAAGTCATAAGGAACAAGGAAAGACTAGTTTGTAAAGGATGTGCACAAGAAGGTATTGACTATGGAGAAATTTTTCTCCACTTTCAAGGTTGGAAGGAGTAAGAAATTTGCTTGCATATGATGCTTACAAAGGATTCAAAGTTTATAAAATAGATGTGAAGTCTGCATTTCTGAATGGTATACTTGAAGAGGAAGTCTATGTTGAGCAACCTGGAGGTTTTTTTGAGCCTAGCAAGAAAAAAAAGGTATGTAAATTGCATAAATATTTGTATGGTTCGAAACAAGCTCCAAGAGCATGGTATGAGAGATTACATGCATACTCGGTGAAAATTGGTTTTGCAAAAACAAATGACAACAACAATTTGTATTTGAAGAATGAACTTGAAAGCAAGATATTGTTAGCTGAAATTTTTGTGGATGATATCATATTTGGAGGAAAATATGAATTGGGTAAATCATTTCATGATGACATGAAAAGAGAATTTGAAATGTCTATGTTTGGAGAGAGATCAAGTTCTTTGTTGGCCTACAAGTATATGAGATGAAGAAAGGTATCTACATTAGACAATTAAAATATATCAAGGAGATACTAAATTTTTTTGATATGGAAGACTTGAGATCAGTTGGAACACCTATGGCTACTAGACATAAACTATCAAAGAATGATGATTCTGAAGAGGTGAACCAAACATTGTACAAGTTAATGATTAGAAAATGACAGTATGTGGTTCATAGAAAACTTGGCATTGCATAGTAGTTGGAATAGTTGCAAGATTCATTGCTAATCCTAAGGAGAATCACATGATGGTTGTGAAAAGAATACTAAGATATATGAAAGGAACAAAGGATTATGGCTTATGGTATAAGAAAAATGATAAATTTGACCTCAAGGTCTATACTGATGCAGATTGGGCTAGAAATGTTGATGACAAAAAAACATTAATGGAGGAACTTTCTCTCTTGGAAGAGACTAATTTATTGGACAAGCAAGAAGCATAATTGCATTTCTCAATCCACAACAGAAGTTGAATATGTTTTTATGAAAGTAAATTGTTCCAACATTGTTTGGATCAAGCAATTGTTGAAGGGTATAAAGGAAAATATTATTGATTATGTAGTAATATATTGTGATAATACAAGTTTAGTAATATATTGTGATGATACAAGTGCTATAAATATTTCAAATAATCCAATGATGAATACCAAGACAAACATATTGAGATCAAGTATCATTACTTGAGAGAGTTGGTTCAAGATAAATAAATAAAAGTTAGACTTGAATATGTGAACACAAAGGAACAAATAGTTGACATATTTACTAAGGCATTACCTAAGGAAGGACATGAGTATTTGAGAGCCAAGTTAGGGGTAACTCCCCTCTCTATTTCTAATTAAGGAGGCATTCAATCAAATGTTATTATCAGAATATCATACACATTGATGCATAAGATCACACTTTAGGATCTACATAAAGGTGTGAAATGATGTGAAGAGATGATCTTGAAGGTGAACCTAATGATAGAGAGAGAAAATCTACAAGAAAGATTGATGATATCTACGTATAGAAGATATATGATAGTGTACCTAAAGTTTCTATGGTGACTGAGATGATATTGTTAATAAAGAAGAAGAGAGGGAGAGACAATAATAGGAAAATACCATAGAAGGAGATGAACATTGATGTTAATGAATACATAAAGAAAGAGGGAGATGATGAATAAAGAGGGAGAGATGATCATGAAGACTATTGTTATCACTAAAGTTGACCTAGATGAGAATCAAAATAAAACTAAGGATATTGCTGATGATCTACCTATTGAAGATAGAGGGAGCAATGCAATGTAGTTGAACACTTAAAGTTGTTGTGTTATTTTTGGATTGCATGGTAACTTGAAGATATTGCATACCCTATGAAGGGTGGAAAGGTGTTTCCACTCAAGGGTGTTTCCATCAACACCAAAGAGGGAGATTGTTGGAGCTATAATTATTGAGAGCTTGATTGGAATAATTTTTATATAATTATTGATGTTAAACCTATCAGTGAGACGAATGTCAAACCTAGTGGAGATACATTCACTGATAGTGTAGAGTGTCATATCTATTGATTGATGAAGAGGATTTGAAAAGAAAAGATCATGAGATGACCTAGTGAAAGGTTAAGTTGAGATGTGTAAGTGAGATGGAATTACAATGGGAATCTGATAAGTTAGTACTTGACAAGTTGTGTTGTTCAAATCAATACATGAAGTTTAGGATATAGTTGGATGGAGTTCAAAGTTGAACAAATCATAAGGATAATCTTGACCGATCGTTGAAGGAGTTAAAGTAGAATATTAAGGAACTTAAGCATTGTCGAGAAGAACAATGTTGGTTGAGTATCAGAGATTGCCAAGTATCAGTGATGACTAAGCAAGAAAATGTAGTAACGACTGAGTGATCTAGTTAAGACTGAGCATAGAGATACAATGATGACCAAGTGACAAAAAAGAAATAGTTTATGAGAAAAACAAGATTTGTAGCTAACATAATGGAAATCTTCGAATAAGAAAAACATGTTGACAATAAGGATTGATGAGTTATATCATTTAATGAAAGGAAAGGATTACTTAAGTGATCAAAGGCTAAGATTTGAGGAGATGTTTCTAGAAGTGTTGAGAAGAGAACAAGAACAAAAAGATGGGCAAATTTATTGAATGTTTTGGATCTGATCGTAAACCCTAAGATCTACGATTGTGATTAAGTAGAAAAATATCAAACCTACCTATTTAAGGAGGTTTATGGTATGTTTTAGAGGGTTATTGGACTATAAACTTGTGAAAACAAGTGGGAGACAAACTTGCAAGGAGTTGTACAAAGTTTGTGAGGTGTAGGATTACTTGAAGAGCTGCTAAGAAAATATAAGATTATGAGAATGAAGGAGTCCAGTTAATGAACTAGGGTCGAGTCAAACTAGATATCTAAATTTGCAAAGTGAGTTATAGTTTACTAGATCAAAGTTTCACTGTTACTTTCTAACCATTGTAGCAGTTGTAAAATCCTTTTGATAAGGTTGACCTAACTGTCATTTGTAAATCCTTTACTCAAGGTGACATTATAATGGAATGTTCTTAATTCCTCTAACAAGACCACTCCTAATAGGGTGATTAAATCCTATAACATGGTCATACATAACAGTGTGTTCCGTAACCTTTAACATGGTTGGCTCCTATTAGAGCTCACTTGAGAAGAGTGAAAAAGTGGTAGTACGTTACTGGTGATTTTTCCAAAGTTGGGTTTCCACGTTAAATCCTAGTGTCAACATTGTGTGGATGTTTGTTGTGTGTTTATGCTACTTACTATTTTTAAAAGTTTAATTTTATTGTTGACTACAATAAGTTTTTGCATTTCAGCACATATAGAACATATAGTTATAATGGAATGAATAAGTTTGATTATTGTGAAAAAACTTGATCAGTGATTTATAGGGATAAGTTTGTTGAAGTTTTAAGTGTTTGATTTATACATTTGGACCTAGGGATAATTGATTCATCCCCCCTCTCAGTTGTTCCAAATATTCTAACAGATAAGCTATACAATTTATGTCCCCTAAAACTAAACTATAGTTAGTTCCAAGCAAGAAAAGGAAAAGGAAAATTATATGAATGGTTCATGAGTGCAAGCAAGATGGCGATAGACATATACACAAGGGTCTCAAGTAGCATTTGTTTCCAGGTTTTCACATTTTGGTAGGTTTTTTTCGAGGACTTTTATATATTTTTTAAGATATTTGAATTTTTTGGTGATACATCAAAGTGCCTATTGCTAGGTTTTTACTAAAATGATCATTTTCTCAAGACATTTTTTGCCTTTTAGGATTTTTTCAGGACCATAAGATATGTGCAAGCACTAAGTAGAAAAATCACCAAACATAGAAGTTCTTCAAGTGCAATATGTTAATAGGCTCAAGAAGTTTTTCTCCCTTAGGTGTAGAGAGCTGATAAGTACTAGATCCAAATGTACCAATGACTATGTAAGGACCCACCCAATTAGGTTCAAACTTTCCCTTTTGTTCTCTATTTTGGTGGTTTTTTGGATTTTCTCTGAGGACAAGATCTTTGACTTGAAACTCTCTAGGATGAACTTTCTTATTATAATTGGTGGACATGCATTTTTGGTAAGCCCTCATATGATCAAAGCTATCTTTGTGACATTCATCTAGACCTCACTCTCATGAATCCTCATAGCTCTATAATCTTCATGGTGATTATCCCTTTCAAGGAGACTTGCAAACAAGGAATCTCAACCTCAAGTGGTAAAACAACCTTAGAACCATAAACTAGAGCAAAAGGAGTAGCCCTAGTAGGTGTGTATATGCTAATCCTATATGCCCCAAAGTATGGTATCAATCCACAGATATCAATCTCTCCCAAATTTATGTACATTTCTATTCAAGATTTTCAGTACTGCCTTATTTGAAGCCTCACCTTGACCATTCCCTTAAGGGTAATAGATAGAAGACTAATGTTGTTTAATCTTGAATTATTTAGATAGTTGTCTAACGTCCTTATTATTGAATTGTCCTCCATTATTAGTGACTATAGAGGAAGGAATGCCATAATGACAGATGATATGACTAAATATGAATAGAGCAACATATTTTCCTGTAGTAGCAGAAAGTGGGATAAACTCAACCCACTTAGTAAAGTACTCTATAACAATTATGACAAACTTATGTTCGCTTGATGAGCTAGGATGAATTTTTCCAACTAGATCAAAAGCCCATTGATGAAAAGGCCAATATGTGATACATGAAATCAATTCACATCTGGGAGCATGAATCGGGTTACCATGTAGCTGACACTTTTTATAGGACTTAGCATAAAAACATCTTCTTGCATAGTAGGCCAATGGTAACCAACCATAAGTAGTTTTTGAGCAAGTGCAAGGCCATTAAAGTGAGACCCACAAATGTTGTTGTGGACTTTAGCTAACACCCATTTAGACTCATCCATCTCTAAGTACATAAGGAGTGTTCTATCTAGACCTTTCCTATACAAGCCACCAAAGACAAGGGTATAATGGAAGGCATTGTGAATGAGTTGGATTTTTTATTATGAGTGAGGTTGTCAGGGAAAACTTGGTCACAAAGATAAAATTAAATGGTAGTATAGTAGGAAGAGTCATGACCAATGATGCTACAAATGACTCAGTTGTCAAAGGAATTGTAGGCAGGGTAATGTAGCTCTTCCACTAGGAATTCAAAACTGAGACTCATGTTCTTGCAACTAGAGAATGAATGCCAAGGTCGCCATAGCATCTACAACCTTATTTTTAGCCCTAGGAATCTATTGAAAAGTGACAAAGGTAAAGTAGTTCCTTAAAGTGTCTATCAACTTCTTATATGGAATCTAATTTATGACAAGTTGGGAGTATCCATAAATATGTATCTCAATTATCCTCCGTTCAATGGCCAACTTGATACCATTCGTGAGAGTCTCATATCCAACAATATTATTGGTGCATGGAAATAATAGCTTATAGGACTTAGGAACAATGTAGCCATGAGGTGTGATGAATAAAATTCCAACACCAACACCATTTTGAGTATAAGATCCATCAAAGAAAATTTTCCAAGTTCTGTCTATGACATACATAATTGATGACTCTGGAACTCTACCTACATAGGGACATTAACATTATCTTGGAGTAGGAAATCAATGAGCTAGTCTGCAATAGCTTGTCCTTTAATGGATTTATGTTTGATTTACTATATGTCAAATTTGGATAGAATCATCATTCATTTAGCAAGCCTACCCGTAAGTGCAACTTTACTTAGAAGGTACTTAAGAGGATAATTTTTTCCAACCAAATGGGTAGTATGAGCAAGCATGTAATGTCACAAATTTTGAGAGGCAAACACAACAACAGTGCAAGCTTTTCCAATGTTATTATATAATTGATCTCATAAGTAACTAATGTTCTACTGATATAGTATGTAGCCAGTTCCTTTCCATTCTCATCACATTATTCTAGTAATGTCCCTTGGGAACTATTTATAACTAAAATGTAAAATATCAAGGGCTTCCCCAGAATAGGAGGCATGAGAATAGGTGGTTTAGCCAAATATTTCTTGATTTGGGCCTCCTCTTATAGCCAAACATTCATGGGGATCTACATCATAAGGGGCCTCCTCCTATGCATAAGGGATCTACAAGTGTAGGAATGATGAATGTTTGGCTATAAATGGTGAGGATTTATTCCTTGAATAGGGATCATAGCTGATGATGAAGGTTTCATGCTATCAAATGGTTTTCCATAAGATTATGGAGAAACTGACAATGCAACAATAGATTCTAAAGTATATTCTCCCATACCAATGCTCATTATTTTTTACTTCTTCTCATAAGAAGCAAGCACAAATCTAACTTTATTAGCATGTATGATGTTCAGAACTAGTGATTCAGCAATAGTGAGCATGTTTATTGACATATAGTTATCTCTAAGAATCACAACCTCATAACCATTAAAGGAGAATGTTATAGATTGATGAAAGGTTCATGGCATTGCTTGCATATCATGTATCCATGGTCTTCCTAGAAAAATGTTATACGCAAGTGGAATGTCAAGAAGTTGGAACACCACATCCTTTTCCACAGGGCCAAATCTAACAGGAAGCACAATAAGACCTTTGGAAGAACGTTTAACCTCATCATAAGCTTTGATTATGATCTTGTGCCTAGAATCAATAGAAAAACCGTATAGCTCCAACTATTGAACAACATTGAAAGAGACAATATTTAACCCCACATTATTGTCTATCACACTCTTTTAACATGTGTGTGATGGATTTGTACTTCAATGTGTAATGCAATATTGTGAGGGTGGCTAAGTGACTTATCATCTTCTTTAGAAAATGTAGGGTAATGCAGAGAGGATATGTGATTTACCATAGCTTGTAACTCATCCAAATCAATATCAGTACGGACACTAGTTGCGCATAAAGCCTTTTCTAGGATCTCCTAACTCTAGTAACTAAAAGATAGATATTTGAGCAGGCGTGTGTTGTGATTGGCTAATGAGGTCATAAGTAGACTTAGTAGCTATAGTATTTTTCTTAGATGAGGTAGCTTGCTTAGGATTATTTGTAACCTTAAGGACAACCTTGGATTGACCCCTAGTGATGTAGTTTAGTCTTTCACCATAGGGAGAAGAGGAGCTTGCAACCCTAAGTGAAACCATAGGTCTATTTTTATCAAAGAATTGGTAGGAATCAAGAGTTCTTAAAATCACTTTAGGCCTTTCATCATCGGTATCATAGTTAGGCTCTTCATCAAATTTGGGCCCCTTCATAGAGACACTCTCCTAAATAGGTTCAAGCATGTTATGACATTGTTGGTGTTGGTGTATGTGCAATTGATCTTAGCATCATTGCCATTTTTGTTTGTTTTTGAAGTTTCTCCTTGTTCATAATATGATATAGGGTCCTTGAAATCTTTGTGATCAATGTTCTTAACCAACCCATTAGTAGAAACCTCCCCTTAATCAATGTGATCCTGTATCACATCCTTGAGGTTAAGATAATTATCCATTTTATGACCCTTATTTCTATGGTAATTACGAAAATGATCATCCCTCCACCAAGGAGGTTTGAGAGTGAGATCATATGGTCTTGAATTATTGGGCAATGTAACAATCTTATTATGGAGAAATCTCTTTTTAAGATCACATCGTATTAATAAGATTTTCATAAGTTTAAGAGTTGGAATCATTCACTCGTGTAGCCTCTTGTTGTTTGGTTTCTAAGATAACATTAGCTAAGTTGAAAGTGGGTTCCCTAGTCTTAAGTGCATGAAGAATGCCATAATTAACAATATACTTATTCCTGTTCCATGGTTTTCCCTTGTCCTTACCATTTCCATTACCATTTGTGTCCTTGTTTAGTAGTATAACCCCCTTCTTGATAGCAACATCTTCAATATGATAGCCACTCTTAATCATGTCATTTAATGTGGTGAACACTTGTTTCCTAAGATCATAGTATAACTTAGGTACAAGGGTGATAATTAAGATGTCAATCTTTTCATTTTCAAGGATTTGGCGAGGATACCTATAGTGTAACCTTCTCCACCTTTACAAGTATGTAACAAAAGGTTTCCCTTATTTTTGCTCAATGTTGCACAAGTCTAACATGGTAACGAGGTGTTGTATGTTATACGAGTAATGTTGAATAAACCTTTGCACAAGCTCATCAAATGTCTTAAGAGGAGGGAAGAATTTAGTTAACCATTCCATGGCTTGTCCATTCAAGCTCCTAGGAAAGAGCCTCATTAGATATGTGTCTTCATGCATAAAATCTATCCTAAGCACATAAAAGTGTCTAACATGATCATGTGGGTCACCATTTCCATCACATTTATCATATTTGGGGAAGTCTATATCCCTTAGGAATGGCATAATGCAAAGAATTTTATCAAAAGAAAGAGTACATATAATCTCAACAAGTGGGGATTTAGGTTTTTCCTTCTCCATTTACATGCGTGCAAGTTGATTTTGTAACTCTTGAACTTATTTCTTTATGAGCTCACTTTTGGTTGGTTCTCTCTTTTGAATAATTTGTTGGATGTCAAAGTCATAGGGTATTCTCCAACCTCTATTTGTCATATACACAAAGTATTGATCCTCATTTTCTTCTAGTGCTTTGAGCATGAATCTTTGTAGACATTTGTCTTGTTGAATCGTAAGGAGGTCTTCACTAGTAACTTCACTCTCATGATGTGAAGGTTGTGATCATCTAGGTAGTGATGCATATCTCTCAACATGTGACCTTGGGGTTCTTGGCAGAGTATTATTATCATTGTTTCCAAAGTGTGCATGATTTGCAAAGGGATTGCTAAAGGTAGCGTTAGCATTTTGATTCTCAAGGTTATACGTGTAAGTGTTCCCAAAGCCTTGAGTGTTGTTGTTATGAGTATCATTTTTGTCATGAGAATGTGTAGCTATTGTAGAGGCTATCCACCTAGCTTGTTTAACTTGAGTGACCCTTTTCTCTCTTTCAATGTCTTCTCTCATAATATGAAATAACACATCCAAGTGGTAGAGTCTTTCCTCTTGATTCGTGGTGAAAGACACACTATTTTCAACTCTAGGAGTATCAAGTTGGATATCAAAAGAACTACCAAAATGAATAATAAGATCTTACCATGTGGTGGACTTGTCTTCCTCAACTTTATAAAACTTAGGTTCACTCTCAAAGTTTTTCTCGCATGTACGCCTAATTAGAGAATCTAATTGTTCAAACAAAAATGAAGGACAACCTCCTTGACCAAATTGTAGCCTGGTTGTAACTAGCATGTAATGGCACATTTTTAGCTTAATAAAGTGACATAAAGCACTTGGAATTAAAACTTATCAAGTCAAGATGTTCACTTGTCAAGAAATGTAGTAATGATAATAGCTTGTCAAAAGTGTCCAAGCAACTTACAACAGTAGTGACTTGAGCCGGAAGCTAGGCAATAAGCCCAATAGCAAATAGCCAAAGAGCTAGAATAAACAGATTTGACAAGAGAACAATCTATGAAATCGAGTTTGCATCCAAGAAGCCAAGGTGATCTTTTCAGCCTACAACATAGCCAAACATGTAAGTTTCAACCTAGGGACACAAAAGGACCAAGTGCAAACACCCCTGTTAAGCTAGAACGTAATCAAAGACCAAGTTTTTGTAAGAAATTGATTTCGGTGATAGAGTTCAGAAGCCAAGGCAATACAATTTCAAAAAAGAATTTCGTACGACAATTGTCAGAATACCAGGGTGATAATTTTTAGTGATGCAATAGTTCTCAAAAGGCCATGTGACAAAATGCCAAGTAATAGTGTGACATAATTTGTATGATAATGCGATACATTTTGCAATCCAGAAGAATCTATGATACTTCTCAAATGAGCAGTGTGATACAAATTCAAGAGAGACCATTTTTATGACTTTGTGCCTATGATGCCTATGTTAAACTCCATTTTTTCACTTGTTTGAGCAACGTAATAGAGTGTTTTTCTAGTTTGTAACAACAATGTAATGTTTTGAAAGTAATTTGTGGCACAAACACACATCTTCAAGCAATTGGACAACGAACAAAGCAACTTTGCTAATACAAATACGTGGGAGGTTTTTAAAGCAAAAATCTTATGAAGACTACTACCATGTGTATGTTCAATAGATTTCCATGGGTATAGCACAAATTGAAAACACACCAAGCAATATCTACCTAAAGGTTGCAGTTCATTACTCAATACCTTAGCTCACAACTTGATGCCTCCTTGCCTCACACAAAGTGGTTGCCCATAATAGTTATTGGCTTTGTCGTGGAAGTGTTATTAACACAACCAAAGGGACATGTATGGTGAGTGTAAATCTTGGGGTGATCCAGGTAGTGCACTAGGATCTATCCTTGCACCAAGCTATTGAGAAGCTAAAAAGGGTGGCTTCTAAATCCTAGAGTGTCTAGTAAGGGTCCTGTTCACAACACCCCCCTTGTTCCTGATGTGAGACTTAATAATAGACCTCACAGCCACAAAGGTACCTTAAACATACCCACCTAGTGATTTCCTCACGGTCTCAATCTGACAAGTACTTTCATTGAGTGAAGTCAAATGTTATGCCAACCAAGGCTTTGGCCATTGTCAAGGGGTTTGTGATTATAGCGAGTTAGGTTAGCTGGGTTTTACTTGTTCCCACTTGGGACATTCCTATTGGTATCTTTCCACCAATAGAAGGCCCTCTAAAAGTATGAATTTCACAGGGAGATTAACAAAATGGATCCACAACAAAGAGGTCAAGATTTATGATTCACCTAAAAGGTGTAGAGCATACTCTCCTACTACCTAATGTTTCCCCCAAACACGCCAATCAAGTTAATTAAAACCACTAAAGAGTGATTATCCCACTCAGTTTCTTGCTTCAATGAAGGGTCAAGGTTTCAGATTCACCTAAAAGGTGAAGAACATACTCTCCTACCAGTAATGAACCCTTACTTGTGAGTTTTATGTGCCTAATAAGAGAAAACAACTAGTATATGCCACACATGAAATGAAATAAAAGACACATGAATTTTATTCTAATTTTTTTGCTTTGTAAGATTTTTGCTTGGGCAGCCCCGCAACAACATTAGTATCCCTTTTTGTAATTTTTAGCAATGTCCTTAGTAAATGAGCAAGCAAGTGCACCTACAAAATAACAAGGGTTAGGACACAAAAGGATTAGTGAAATCTAAAAAGTACCCTGCAAAACCACTTGTTAGGAATTGTTAGGAAAATAGGAAATCCAAAATACAAATTTTAAGACAAAAATTCAAATTGGAACCAAAATTAGCTAAGTGAAATAGACTGGGTGATACTTTTGTCTGCAACAGTATCGTACAATACTTCCCCATATACCCAGGTGACAGTTCTACTTGATGTGATACTCTATATTAAACAGTGCAATAATATGTAGAACAAAAGTGTGGCATAATACACAAACCAATACAATACCAAAATTGGCAATGTATCATATCAATATAGTAGAAAGTATAGTATGATACTGGTAAAGTATCACATGATATTTTTGTCTATATATAAAAAAAAAAACTGAAACATCAAGCTAAATATGTGACGAAAATGCAAGATAAAAGAGTTACACAAGGTTGTCCAACCCCATGGTGGGTGCAAAAAATGTATACCAAAAATTGGCACACTTCTATAAACCCTTATTATTGAGAATACCGATGACGAAGAGTATCCCAAGGGGCAACTTATAGCTCTCTATCTATTAGATGCAAATGAATAAATAATAGTGTTGTGGCTCTCAAATGAACCTGGCTATGCAACCTTTGCAAGGTGCACTATAGAATGAGAGATTCAAATATGAAAGCAAGAGTGCTAGCATCCAAGAATCAATATGAAAATACAATACAATGCAAGTTATACTAACATGAAATTCGCAAGATGCAAGCTAAGCTAGCCAAAATGAAAGTGTTACAAATCCTCTTAGTTAAGCTATGTGATCTAAGCTATAGGCATCAAGGAAATGTAAGCTAGTATGCCATGCAGGTATAATGTAAGGGAATGAAGATGCAAGATGAATGCCAAACGAGTGCTTCAAAATCACTAAGAAAACCCGCAACATAATGTTAGCATAAAAGGCCTAGATTATAAATGAGGAAAGAACCCTCCTTTTAAAGAAAAATGGATGGTTAAGATTAAAAGTCAAGAGAGACATAATCAAGGGTGGAGAATGCATCTTGAGTGATCCATGTGCACAAGCATCCGGCCTAATCAAGATCGATGGTGGAGTTCAAAAAGGTGGGAGATGTGTGGAGGAGAATGAAGATTCCACCCACCTTGAAAAGTGTCCATCTCATGTGAGACAAAAAGCCTTTAAAAAAAAAAAAAAATAGGAATAATGTTTTATGTGTGCACACTTAGGATAAGTGGGAGTTGAGGAATTTTATTTAATTAAAAGGGAGAAAGTTCTTTCAACTAAATAAAAGACTTAGGATATGGTGGTCAAACCATAGGTTATACTTGAATAAATGAATTTTTACAAATTTGATCAAAGACGAGTGATTAATAAATTATGCAAATTGTTGGAAAGGGGGCTCATAGTCTAGATGACCATTTTTGGGTGATTACACCTACTAGCTCTCTTCCACCTTCTCAAGCCTGTTCTTCCTCCTCCACCTCGTCTTTCTCAAAACCTTGGAATGGAGTATGATTTGGTATTGTAATTATGTATTGCCCCCCCTAATATTTCTCTTTGGGAACTTCTTTAAAAATATCCTACATATCACGAAGCCTTCAAAGAAGCTTTAGCTACTTTTCCAACTCCACCTCCTAATCACAATAACATTAATACCTTTTTATAATGCATGAATTATAGTCATCTCCCACCTCAAATTGTCTTTACTCATGATGATCTACCTCCTAAAGAGATTCAAGATTGCTATGATGCTCCTATGGTAATTGTCCTTATAAATGGTAACCTCATTCATAGAACCTTAATTGATAATGGGTTTGGGCTTAATATTTGCAATATGGATATGCTCAAACAAATTAATGTTGATCTTTCACATATCAAACCTGACAATAATCCTATTCACGACTTTGATAATGTTTCTAAGAAAACTTTAGGTGCCATCACTTTACCTATTAAAGTAGGTCCAATTATTTTGAATACTTATATTCATGTTATGCCTGGACCTCTAAATTACAACCTTCTTTGGAGTATACCTTGGTTACATGTTATGTATATTGTTCCTTCAACTCTTCATCAAAGAGTCAAGTTTATATATAATAATGTAGTGTACACTCTTTAGGCAAATACTAAACCAAATAGTTGTCTGCATGTTGAGAAGGACAAGATCAAGAATCTAATGATGATCCTCCTTCTCCAAGTGTTCTTTCAAAAGATGTTGGGGTACATTAGATTTTAATCCCACTTCCATTGGTGAGTATAGAGTTAATGACCTTTCATTCATGAAATCTAGAACAACTTCTCTTTCTAATAACTTTGTTGCTACTTCCCCTCATGTTGAATCTATCAAACCTTGTGATATGTGAACTTATTTTAGTCCTATATTCATTGACGATGGCTTTGGTAAACAACAACACACAAATCATATGCCCTTAGGCGATGAGGAGCATGAATACTCTTTTCATACCATTGTCAATCATAATTTAGGATTTGTGCAACAATGTGTTGAATCTCATTCTTTGTCCACATCCTCTCCTTCATCATCTCCTATTAATCAAGAAATAGTTTTTCCTAAACTTCTTCATGCTAAGGTGATTCATAGGCATAATGTAGAAAGAAACATACTAGATCACTTACCTAGGAGCCTCATGATATTGTATTCTCCTTTTCAAGGATGTCCTTTTTCACTTCTTACATTGTGTTTCATTTCATTATACCCTTCCATAACCTCATAGGAGTTGTGACCCCTTTGGTTTGGACTAAGTGTTATGCATGGATACTATCTTGATGCTAAAGTTGCTTTATCCTTCTTCGTCACTTCCTTAAGATGTTAAAATAAGAAATTATTTTTCCATGATAGGAGTGAGGGATACGTGGTCCCCTTATCTTTTTCACATGTTTTATTTTTCAAACACATCATATAGAGTACATTAGCAAGACACAACTTGCTAGGGCTAGCTACTCTCTCTCTTTATACACGTCATGGATTGGTTGACTAGCACACTATACACACTTGCTAGACCATATCCTATCACATACACAAACTAGTCTCGTGATATATGAGTATTATATCATATGAGCATAAACCCACCACAAGGTGAAATTTTGTGGGATTGACTGTTGGACACACAAACCCACTAGACCATTCAATTCCCCCTTTTACTTTTCTTTGTAGGATTGACTATAAGACACACAAATCTGTTGGACCATTTGATCCTACCCCATTTTGTTTTCATGGGATTGACTATCAAGAACACAAAGCCACTACACTATTCGATCCTATCCCCTTTTGTATAATTCACAATTAGGAACACAAACCTTATTGGGCAAGTTGATCACACCCCTTTCTCTCTCTTTCTTTCTTACCAGTGACATATCTCTTATTGTGATTTTTTGATATGATGAAGACTCATGTCTCTTAGGGTAAAATATAGATTCTAAGTATGGCTTAGAGTACTTTAGCCTTGATAGCCTATAATGATTTCTAGGTTACCCTCAAATCTATGCATTGTTTCTAGCTTGATGATTTATTTGTCTCCTAGATCATGATAAGATCAACTCTTTGCTTTTAATCTACTTTACTATGATTTTGAGGAAACTCGTACTTTTATTAAAGTGAGGGATAAATGTACTATCTTAAAATGGATGCACTTTCCTTTTAAGACCTTTTAGCACCCATTCCATAATGATTTCCTAGACTATGGATGGACCTGTGATTAATGCTCCCTTTTTCTCGTTTCCTTCCACTTTCTTTCCAAGTTCTTCTAACATCTACCTGAGCTTTATGTGGTTCCATTGTCCTCTCCTTAGGGACCTAGTTGACCTAGAGTAGCCTAGGTCAATCTAGGTCAACCCTGACTAGGTCAAGATCAACTAGGTTGACCTTGACCGCAGAGTTTGTGGGGCTCAGAGCCTAAAAATTCCCAAAGGTTTAATAAATTAAATCCCTCTCTCCAGTTGGCATGTATTGTTTTCTTGCCCAAAAACTAGTATAAAATGTGGTTTAGGGGCTTCATTTTTACATCACCTCACATCAAGCATTTACAAAACATCCTTAAGACATCAAGCAAGCAAGACAAGGAGTTCAACTATTCAATGAAGCAAATATGCAAGTTTTTCTTCAAGCATTTAGGGATTATGTGGGCATTTCCTCTTCAAGATCTAGCATATTGTTAACCATCAAGGGAGGAGATCTACATTGAAGAATTCATCATCTTCTCCATTGATGCACATTTACATCCATGGCTCCGTGATGTAGTTATGGTAGATCCATTGCAATTGTGGAGATATCTTACATCCTTAATACCGTATTCAACATCTACAACATATAACATGACAAAATCCTTATTGGAAAGGGTTTTACAAGAAAGGTGAATACTTACATTTATCTTGTTTCCTTTACATACATTTACATTTCAATTTCAAGGTTTATTCCTCAATCTAGGTCTTGACCAAGGCAAACACCCCCCCCCCCCAACAAACCTCAAAATCAAGTTTTTTAATGTGCGCAGGAGCATGATAACATGATTTCACATGCGGATCTGGAAATTACTCCCTGAGAGCTTTCTGGAGAAGTAGGTTAGACTATATTGCATGACCCTGACCCTTGGTACATGTCAACCTTGCGGGAACGTGACCTTCCATGTCAACCTAGAACCTGTTGCTTTTATGGAAAAAAAATGGTTAATGGGTTTTGTCTGTTTCGTCATATTAGACCAGAATCCATAGTCAGATATTCAAAAACAGACTCAGATCCACATTTTTCATAGCTAAAATACATCTTCTACTACATATTTCAAGGTGAGTCTCATATTTTATTTCCTTACATATCTTTGTCTTAGATCTATATTTTAATTGAGTTGATCATGTACACTTAGCATCTAGATCTACATTGTTTAATCAATTAGTTCAATTTTGAATACACTTTATCCTATAAGGAACAAATAGTGTATTTCCTTATATTGCATTCTCCTTTATAATTCAAATTTAGAATTGACACTCTTTATCTTTTGGGCCTTGCTAATCTAAGTTGGATTCAAAAATAGATCATATTTGGGCTTTACATATCCTTTTGAATGTTTTAGTGGTGTAAAGTGGAGGTCTACATCCCATTAAAGCGCTTCCATTTTTCCCTTAAACATACATAAAAAATAACTAAAGAATTAAGAGATAATTTAGGGATTGTGGAGCATTTTGTTAGGAGGTGGGGATGCAAGTGAACATCACAAATACAAAAATATTATTATTTTCTTTGAAGAGGAAGGAAAAAACATTTCCTTCCTTTTTGAAGGCAACCCGTTAGAAATTGCTAAATACAAATACCTAGGGATTAACTTCCATTATAGATTTATCTTGGAGGCTTATAGAGTGAAAATAACACAAAGGGGTGAAGAGCATCATATATACTTCAAAAATAGATGTAGAAAAGTTGAGCTTTGAGACTAGAGACTAAGAAAACTCTTTTTGGTTTGTTGATCACACTGATTGTCCTGTATGGCTACAAAGTCTGGGGAGGCAACATAAAAGAACGTGGATGGAGGCAACTAGAGAAGATTCATAAACACTTAATCACAAGTAGTCTCAAATTCAAGCCTTTGGTGCCATGTAAAAATTATTTTAGCGAAAGTCAGTATTTTCTCGTTAGAGGCAACAATGATAACTTGATGCAACGAGAATCTGAGGGTACCCCTATTAGAGGTAAACCAGATCCTTGCAAATAATCACACAACATAAACACAACAAAAAAGCAACAAAAATGTAAGATCTGATACCAAATCACAACTCTTTATTCATAAAATAATTGATTACATGCAATATGCCCGGTTGTAAGGCCTTCGGGGTTAGGGCCAAATACAACAACAATTACAAAATAGTTCTACAAGATCCCTCGAGATCCAACTCACAATCCTAATCCCAACTAGTCCAGATCCACACTCTGGTAGAAACCTCTAAGGAAATCTTAACTTGTGCTTGCAAGCCCACCAAGCAATTTCCTAGTTTTCAAGTCGTAGCTACAAGCCTTTAAAAGTTTGCATCATCTTCTCCAAGATGGATTATCATATCTAAAGACTCCACAAAATGCCTTACTTATACCCAACTAAGCCACAAGTCAACCCAGTTCATTACAAATTAAATTAAATCCCTTACATTAAATATATGTTGAGCCACAAGTCAGCTACAACACAAATTAAATACCGAAAGTTGGCTACAACACGAATTAAATAGCCAAGGTGAACCAAGACCAAGTTGAATGTCAGAGAAACTAAGTCAAGCATTAGCCAAACCACAAGCACTTCCGAGCTCCCATTGCATGTTGAGCACCCAGTGAATGTCGAGCAACCCATGCAAGTCAAGCAACCAACACCCGCCAAGCATAACAGGTGTTGAACAACCAATGCAAGCCGAGCACCATAGAGAGTGTCGAGTTCTAATGATGACTGAGCACCTTCGCCACAACACATCTAGTAGCGACTGAACACCACTCTTATAAAAAATGCTTGAACCTCAAGGAACCTCAAATGCCCCTACACCAGACTCCTGGGGTACAAAGAAAAGTGTGTCCCACACTTTGATGCCCAATGAAAAATCTGCAACTATCTTCATCTTCACCAGAGGCTTCCACTCTAATAGGGACAAGAAAACCAACATGCAAATCATCCACATCCACATCATTATGTCAAACACCATAATTTCAACCATCCAATAAACATGCTCACTCCTGGGAACAAACTGAACATAATGCTTCATCAACAAAATCTCATTCACATCAACAACTAGTGAATTCACACCAACAACAGTAAACTCCACATCAACAACAATATGTAGATCTCCATCAACACATTTCAAACTTTCAAAACCAGTCATCTCATTGCTCACAACAAGATGCTTTGCAACACATAATTCATCACCAACAACAACCTGATCATCCACAACCAACACAAGTTAAGCACCATAGAGAGTGCCAAGCTCCAATGATGACCAAGCAGCTCAGCTACAACACATCCAGTAGGGACCGAGCACCACTCTTTATATAAAGATACTTGAACCTTCAGGAACCTCAGATGCCCCTACACCATAACTCGACTAATAAGTTATTTAAAGAAACTTGGAAACATGGATAACCAATACTGGTGCAAATTCACAATAAAAGAACGTTTGGACCAACTAATAAAATATTGATGAAACAAAACATAAAGTGGTTGAGTAAGCGAAACATTAAGTTACAAGAATGACCTAGTACTATTGTGGAAATGAAAGTGTTCTCATAGAAATATTTCAAACTGCTATGTGGACTAATAACATGAGTTAGAAAAAGGCTCACTACATCGAAGTGTTTAACCTAATCGAGAACACAGTGATAAAACTTATGGATGAGCAACTAATAAAGGTGGAGCCAAGTTGTTAGTGACATAATTACGGATGAGTTCTTATCATCTCAAATGCAAGACAAGTAGATGGAAAAGCTCCAAAGAGGAGTGGGAAGAAAATACACGTAGGTTCAACAAGATGGATGTGATTGAGATTGAATGACACTTTGTCATGGAGTGCACAATGTATAGTGACATTTGAAATATGGCAACATACATAGTTTATTTGAAGAAGATAAGATCAAACAAACTCCTAATTTGGTTTGTCAAGTCACAACACAAAGTCAAATATAAAAAGAAATATAGAATTGACTTAAAGACTAAAATTGCATGTTACATTAAACTGCTCCATTAAAAATCCTTCAATTCATTTTTTTGATGGAGGATTCAGATCTGCAAGGCAGCCCAATAAAGGCATGAAACTTGCGAGCTACCAACCAGCGAAGGCCACCACATAAACGATTTAGGAACCCAATACGAGCCCACTCGTGCCTGAAACCTCTCTGGCTTAGAGCCAAGGATTGAGGGGCATCCACGATGTCAAAATCTCCCAGGCATGATCCAAGCCAATTTAATTCATATAACACGGTCCTCACTATTTGCTATTGTTGTTTTGATGTTCTCTTGGTTGAATAAATGAATGGGCGATTTAATAACGCACCATATGGGACCCACAAGCATGCCAAAATAAATAAATTAAAAAAGAAACATTAGATCTTTTGGAGTTGTTTCTCTAATCTCTGCCCTTCGATAGTGAATATTGACCAATAAATTTGCTCTCTTGACCAATTGCTTGTTAGCTTTCCAATGAGCATCTTAGCTTTCCATTTGATATTTGCTTGTGTGTATATGCTTTGTCCTCATGGGCTCTTACAATTATTGGATCGAGAAGACCCATTTGCTGCACTCAAAAAAGACATAGCAACCTTTAGCTCTCTAGGGGAAGTAATGATAATAGGGGATTTCAATGCTAGAACAACAAACAACCAAACTCTCAATCTTAAGGAGAGTTACAATGAAAGTAGAGACCCAATTTGGCTTGAAGAAGAAGGGACACAAAAATGGGAAAGATCTTCACAAGATAGCATGGGAAAGATTAATCATTTTGGTGTGGAATTACTATGTTTATGCTGCCTATATAAGATGGTCATATCTAATGGTTTGGAAAAATGGCCTAAATCAGGTGGAATCACATGCAAAAGATACAATGGACAAAGTGTTGTTGACTATGTAATTGTAACGCCCCGCCAAGGGATCCAAAAGAATTAACCTAAAGTTTCACTAAGTTTGCTAAACATTTTTTTTTTTTTTTTAAAGTAAGAAAGTATAACATACACATCAAACACATAGTAGCGGAAGCAATAACATGTAATCATCGACAAACATACATTGCAAGTTACATTTCTTAAAGATCCCAAGACGTTGAGTCACGTTTAAATTTAATTAAATCTAAGTCTAACAACTATCACATACATATGAAAGAATAATCAGAAAGTCCCATGTCCATAATATGCATTTGTTCCGAATGCCTCTCGGCAAATTAATTCGGAATGCTCAATCATCCACTGTACAAGTCACAGGGTATGAAAGGCTTAAAAGAATATACATATGTAAGGATCAAGATACAACATCCTCAAATCCATGATACAAAGTACAGTAAAAATATATGAAACTATTCACCATACATGATACATCCATACATCCATAATGATAAAACATCTATCATAAAATCTAACCATCCATCATAATAATCCAAGAACATAGTGAAGGTAAATGCCAATCACGAAAACTTCAGCCACGGTGACCACGGAACGGATCTCAATGGTAAGAATAAAAGCGCTACCACTCGACCGCGTGGAACCTAAATGGTCCACTCCCACCGCGCTGAGGAGATAGTCTCAAGTCCCAAATAGGATAACAAAACCTATAATCATAAGTACTCTCTAAGTCCAAGAAATCCTATAAGTATGCTAACTCAATGGTTCCTAAAAAGATCGACATCTAAATCCCAGAGGTACCACAAGACACGTAGGAAACCTAATATGCAAGCGGAAAAGTGTCATCGCAAAAGTCACGTAGAAGTTACCCGAGCAATCCCTTAGGAATCTCGGGTCCCTACTGATCCTGTGGCCACTAGTATCCTCTCGTACTGACGAGGCCTACTATGGAATGCAAGGTCGTAACCAAGCGTTCTCTCTACCCCATCCTAGTCTGTACTAGCACTCAAGGCATGGGAGAGAACATACAATTATCTTGTTAGGTTCATTTTCTCTCATTTAGTGTAGATGTTTTCACTTATTAAAAATGACTTACAATGGGTTTCTCAAGGCAGCCTCTTAGGGCTCCGACCCCCATTGCAAGCCACTTCCCGACTCTACACATAGATAACCTACCCTAGGCTCATGAAATCATAAATCAAAGAATCATAATAAAACCACCTCAGTCCTATACAAGCAACTGAAAAACATCATAAAAGATAATCCACAAAAATTACATCAGTTCTTCATGAGCAACAGATACTATCAAATAGTAATCATATGATCACGACAGTTCTCTATCAGCAACTGAAGGCATCAATGATAAGTCACAAAATCCAATGGTTCTCCAATGAGCAACCAGAAAGTAATACAAGTATAACTGATCGAGACTCAGAAATGGTTATCAAATATAACTGATCGAGACTCAAAAATGGTTAAGTTAGGTATCTCAAATACATACACCTCAGCTTCACACAAGGAAACTGGAAAGCAATAACAAACAGTAAACACAATCATGTCATAGAGCACTTCATCACATTACCATGGTCAGGTTAAGAAAGATCGAAACCAAATCATCATGACATCACATTCACAACCCCGAGCCTCTGGTAACAACCTAAACTGGTCAACGTTAAACCAACCTCATAACATTCAAAGCACAAAGAAAACATCAAAGTCTCAGATATTGGATTTGAAAGTGTATTATTGAGTTAAGGTAAGGTTTATGTTTCAGTTTCCAGTGTTTATATTCAAGTAAAAAGTTTTATAGTTCAATTGATTGATAATATACTATTGCGTTAATGTGAGGTTTCCATTTCCAGTTGAACGTAAGTTTTAAACAGATAGAACCTTATCCCATTCCTAACTCCAAATGAAACACCTAATTACCCTTAATTGATTTTAAGTCAAAGTCCTAAAACAATCTAAGGTAATAATTAAATTATTAATAATCCTTGTTGATTATAATAATCTACGCTTCCATTAAAATCGGTGTTATAATATTAAATTTGCTTAAACAAATTTTCAATTTAATTAATCCTAATTAAGTCAAACCTTAATAAGATTAATTAATGATACATAAAGAATCATATGATGTTTATTTAATAATTTATTTATTTATAAAATTATTAATAAACAATATAATTTCAATATAATTTAAAGTTTTATAAATTTTAAATTAACTAACAATAATATTTAATAAAATAATTATAAAAAAATAATTTTTAAAAAAAAGAAATCGTAATATTAAATTACGACGTTTTTAAAGGCCCGCCGACCTGCCGTCCACCTGCGGCCGCAGGTGTTACTGCTGCCGCAGGCAGCAGTACCACCTGCTGCGGCAGTGTGGGGAAAGGTGTGGGGCGTGGGAAGTGGTGGCCCCGCCCCACCCAAAATATATTATATATATATATATTTTTAAATTTTTTTTTTTATATTTAAAACAAATCTGCAATTTCAATTTTAATAAAAGTATAAAATAAATTAATTTTATTTTAATATAGATTTCTTTAATTTTATTAAAACAATAAATATATATATATATATATATATAAAATAAATAATGTTTATTTTATATTTAGTTTTATTTAATTTTCATTAAGACAATATCCTCCAAGGAATATATATATATATATATATATATATATATATATATATATATATATATATATATATATATATATATATATATTTTTTTTTTTTTAAATTTAGAACTTTCAATTTTACACTCAAAACCCTTACCTAATCAAATCTTAATTTCTAAATCAAGAAAACAAGAGTTCTAATAATTCATCTAGTCTCCATGGATACATAAATTATTGACGAACAATTAATAAATTCACAATATTGAAAGCTTAAAACTTTCATTATAGAGAATTCAGATTTACAAACCCCAGACACGAAGAAGATAGGAAAGGATAATTGCGTATTTAATCGATAATCAACAACACAAGACCCTACCTGATCCTGATGCTATTATGAAATCCCCAAGAACTGTAAGAGAATTCGCTCCTCTCAATAACCTTCTTCCCAAAATCTTTCTTTGGTATTCGCCTTCTGAAAATCGCTTCCAAAAGATGTCTCTCCCAAAAATTTCCGTCCAACTTCGTATATCTCAAAAATGAACCCCCAAAGTTGTGATAAGCAATTTCTCCTCAATTCGGGGCACTAATTGTGCGTTTACCCGAGAAAACTCTTTGCACAACTCAGTTAACTCCAAATTAACCTTTATTATCTTTTTTTATCTTTTTGCATTCAACTTTCATGCACATTAAGTTGAATTATTAAATAACTTTATTTAGTATTCCACTTGACTTCTTTTCTTAATTAATTTATTACTTTAATCTTATGTGCACTTTTAAGAAATTAAAATAACATTATTAATTTCTATAATTTAATTCTCATATTTAAACTTATGCTTAGATCATGCGATCTAGAATTCTTAATAATTTAATATCTTTCAACTTTTAATTTATTTTAGAACTTAATTGATAACATATTTAATTAATTTAAATAACAATAATATTTAGCATTTATTTAAAAATGAACTCCAAATATATTATTATTAAATTAAATAAATATTACTCTATTCTAAATTCATCTTTGAATTTTAATCTCTAAATTTAATTCTTTTATTTAATTAATTAAATATAAAGATATCATAATAATTCTATATTAAATTAAATCATTAATTAATCTTTTTAATTAGACTTAATTAATAGAAAACACATCAAGGACTCATATAACAGCATACGAAAACCCTACATAGAAAAGCATATACTAAATCAAAACAAAAAGGTTATAATCACGAAATTACATCATTTGATGCATTCGGAGGGTACTTAACTCAGATACTTGTCCTAATTATCAATTAGGACAATTGGCTAAAGGGTTTAGGATTTGGACTTAAGAGTTTATCTCCCCTCTCTTACCATTGAGACAGTGCGATAGGGTGCGCTCATTCTGACAATTCAGAGAAGTCGATACCCGATACCTGCAACCTGCATAAAATCCACGCATGTAGAAACACAATATTCTAAGCTAAACAAACAATGGCAGGAAGTGGTGCATCGTGTAGATCCCGACTAGCAGGTGACTACGACTCCCTTCCTTAACCATATCAGAAACACCATACATAAATAAAACAACACGCACACCATACACATGCAGTATGGGGTAAGTATCCATAAGAAGCACCTGGAATAATAACCCATCTAACTAATCATCATCGATAACTGAAACCATTGAATAATCATCATACATGCATGAAATATAGAGTACCAAGTAATCTCATCATATAATAAACTGAGTGTAAACATCATCTGATAATCTCTAAAATAATAATACTAATCATCAAACATAAATTGGCCTAAAAGAGTTTGGCAATGATATCAGAAATGTAGCTCGAAAATGTAAACTAGGGCAGACACTACAGTAATATGCTCGCAAGAATATGTCGCAAAGATAATTAGCTTTGAGATAGAGGACTGCCCCATGGAGCTAAAATCTGATCATAACCCCATCTTGATAAGGGTGGCCACTCACTTTAAAGATCAACATATTGTCCCAAAACCTTTACAAAAGAGGAAGATGATTCCAATTGGCAAAGTTTTAATGACACAAGAAAACCATGCTACCTTCCAAAACTCTCTTTTGCGGCTGTCTAGGTTTCCAGAAAACCATCCTGAGTCTGATAAACATCATCTCATGGACAAGGATAATCTTTTTCTTACTATCATTAAAGCACTGGAGGAGTGTAAAAGATCTAGGGCCACAAGAGAAGCCAAGAACACTTTTCTGGCCAATCCGTGGTTTGATGAGGAATGCAAAACAACAAAAAGAAATTGGAAAAAGAACATAAATAAAGAAAGTAGAAAGGAGTATGATCAGCTGATTAAAAAGAAGAAAGGAGAGTATGTAAACAAGAGAAGAATCGAGTTGATTAATCTTGGTAAAAACAATCCCAGAAAGTTTTGGAAAGAACTTCAGCAGAGAAAAACTCAGATAGAGAACAACATAATAGGAATCAAATGGCTGGAATATGCCAAGACTCTTTACGAGTGTGATCTAGGAGAACGTAGAACCATGGAAACAGAGATTACAGGGGAGTTATTCAGTGAAAAGGATATTATTCAAGGCATAAGGAGGTTAGCTGCCGGTAAAGCGCAAGATATAGATGGGCTTCAAGCTGAATACTTAAAATGGGGTGCTGAAACCCTCACACCACACATCACTAAAATTTTCAACAGTATCAATAGAGAAGGCTTCCCTGTAAAATGGACAACAAGTGTGGTGATCCCACTCCACAAAAGTGGAGATATAAATAATCCTTCTAATTACCGAACCATCATGATCAATCCACTATTTAGCAAGTTATTTGGCAGCTTGGTAGAACAAAAAATCAGCAACTGGGCTGAAACAGAAGGCAAACGTGCAATAGGGCAAGCAGGCTTTAGACCAAAACACTCTACTATAGATCATGGCATCACTCTTAGACACTTGATTGAGAAAATTTGGGACACTCCCGGGAACGAGGCTTTTTGTTGTTTCGTGGACTTTAAAAAAGCATTCGACACAGTGCCACGTAATAAATTATGGGATAGAATGGAAGAGTTGGAAGTTCCTAAAGAACTTAGGTCAGTGGTTTACAGATTATATGAGCAGGTCAAAGCTAAAATCAGAACGACAGAAGGGCTATCAAAAAATTTTGACAACAACATCGGGGTTAAGCAAGGGTGTCCGCTATCTCCAACATTGTTTGGGCTCTATATTGACAAGTTAGAAGAGTGGATAAACAAGACCAATGGTGTGGGGGTGCAGCTGGCCCACTTTGTGATAAGATTGCTCTTATATGCAGATGATCTCATAATTCTTGTTAGAATAGCTAAAGGTTTGAAAGAGCACTTGACAACACTAGAAAGTTTTTGTCATGAAGTAGGAATGCAAGGTAACACTAGCAAAACCAAAATTATGATCTTCTCGCTGAAGAAGAATAGGAGCATACAAGACGAGTTTCTATTTGAAAATAGACCACTTGAGATTGTGGAAGAGTACAAATACTTGGGCATTGATTTTCATAACAAAGTCAATTGGGATACTTGCAGATCAAAAAGGATCCAAGGGGGCTGGAAGGCGTTATACTCTTTACAAAACAAGGTTAGGAACGCAGAATTATGAGATTGGATGACCATGAAAACTCTTTTTGGTTTGCTGGTCACTCTAGTTATTCTATACGGATGTGAAGTGTGGGGAGGTAGTATGTCCGAATAGAAATGATGGCAAGTAGAAAGAATTCAAAAATACTTCATCACATGCAATCTTAAAGTCAAGACCACAGTTCCGTATGAGATCTTTTTGGTGGAGGTGGGTTCCTTTCCATTAGAGGCCGTTGCTTTGGTCTAGATGATAAGCTACTTAAAGAAAATCCAAGGGTTGGAAACACATCGTTGGCCCAAGTTGATCATAGAGGAAAAACTTGTGAGGCGGAAAAGCACATGGATGAAGCAAAATGACAAATGGATGCGAAAATGGGATATCAACATCCAAACTTGCCCGGATAACATTATAGAAATAAAAAAGTTTGTCAATGAAAATTTTTGCAATATTCTGTGGACAAGACGCATAGGGCAGAATTTTTTTTATTACATTAAAAAATTTAATCCCACTTCTAGTCATGATGAAAAGGCCTATATAAGAGCATCTATTAACTGGAAAGCAAAAATGTTGATGGCACAACTTCGAACTAGTTCACATCAGTTGCGATGTGAAACTGGTCGGTGGCAAGTTCCAAAGGAAGAGTGGGCAAATAGAACATGTTTATTTTGTAATATGGGAATAGTTGAGACAGAGCAGCACTTCGTCAAAGACTGCCAGGTTTATAATGACATCAGATCTGGCTATACAAAAATATTGCAAAGCAGGGACTTCAACTATTTATTCGAGGAAGATCAAGTGAAGAGAGCAGCGGATTTGATTACCAAACTTCAAAGAAGGAGAGACAAGTTAACCGAAATTTTACAACTGACTAGTTTCGCACCTGATTCGGGAGGGTGATTGATGGGTCCCATAGACTACTTTAGTCTCGTGGACGTTATCATATCATATCATATCATTGTACATATTTTATATGCAAGAAAAAAGGGAAAAAACAAACATTTCATGTTGACGCTTCACAGATATGGATGCTTTAAAACAGACGTCCCCCTAGGCGCGCTAAATGTGAAATACGATATTTCGTGATTAAGACTTGCACTTTATTACTTCTATGGTGCAGATCTAAGAACAGCGCCGCAGAAAAAATGAGTAGTTTAGGTAGGGTTTTAGCAATGCTGTCAAAGGCGCCGACGGGATTCGGACCTACGTACTCACGTCAGTATTCTTTCACCGGCTTTCGATTTTCGTCTTATTGCCTTACATTTTACGGTAATAGTTGATGTCGTCTTTCGTATAGATAATGGCCCGACGCAGCTGTGTTTGTTAGCTGAGTTATACAAGCAAATAAATTCAAGTAGGATTGGCGCCTGCAAACAACGGTGGGGTTCTGCATCGTTATATTGTGGTCGTAGGAGAATATCAGTTTGCGTGCCACTCAACATGGGGAGGCGTGCTTGTAAGATTGCTGATAGAAAGGTATTTAAATTGGATCTAGCTTAGCGCCCATGCGTTTTTGTTTATTGTGGTGTATTTGAATCGTCTTGAACTGAATTCTCATTTGGCTTCATACATAAATGCATTTAAATTGTTTTGACGAAGAATCTATTTATCAATAGAGGGACATTTAAATTTGCCTGAATTGAATTCCCATGTGTATTGGAGAGCTCTCGTGGGGCCTTATCGATATATATGTACTAGAATAGTCACAAAAGTGTCGACAAGGCCGAAAAGCTATAAGGCTCAATAAGTGCCCCAAGGCTGAAACAGAGGAAGTCAATGAAATTGAAAAAATTAACCTAAAAAAGAAGTCCGAGGATCTAAAATCATTTAGCCCAACCAAAAGAACCATATCCCCTTAAATATTAAGAAAACCAGGGGCCTAGTAAGCACCTTCATCTTTAGTCACAACAACTTCCCCAACACCATGACATTCAATTTGGCAACCTTGTGGAGGGATACGGTGACTCAGCCTTATCATGATTTACCGTTTTATTTATCCTTTTTAGAAAGATCTAAATGAAGATGAAATCTTCCACAAGGATGGACTTGGAGAATAAAACAAAATGTTTCCCTGTAATGTCCCCATTTTAGCAGTTGACCAAGTGTGTGTGCGTTAGCCTTGTTCTACATGGTCCCGAGGGCTAACGAAGGGTTTAATGGGATCCTGGAGTGTTTTGGCCTAGTCATTTCCAGTTTGGGCCAAAACGAAGTTGATTTACTCAGTTTCAGATATACTTACTATTTTTAGTAAGTCGGCAAGACACAGTGCAGGTCAATTTTGGTGATTGGATTTGATACTCCTTGGTGAGAGCTTTCCGATGAGCTATCACTCGCATTATTCGGAGTCCGATTGCTAATACATTTTAATGCCTGAAGTTTTATTAAAGTAACGTCTAATTTAATTGTAAAATATTAAAGTGTTACTTTAATATTTATTTTATGGTGATGTGTACCCAAGGGAGACATAAGGGGTATTTTAATATATGTTTTATATATTACACATCTTTTATCCCACATTGCCCATATGAGTTGAGCGGACCCTTGGAAATAGAATAAAATGAAGCATTTGTGGCTTCATTAGGCAGGTTGAATATGAGAAGAAATTGGTGTGTGAGTTGCAGCTCCGTTCTTGGCATTTGAGGACGTCTATCCTCTCTTGTAACATTCTAAACGTCATTCCCTTGGGGTTTGGCCTTTGTAATTCTTTGTTATTGGCTTCATTATCAGGTAGTTTAGTTGCATTTCCGGCTACAGGCAGATTTGGTATTTTGCTCATATCTTCTTCACTACTTGTCCGACGCTTATGCCGCTTTGAGGGAATGGTATTATGAAGGTAGTGGACTGATTGAAGGACAAAGTATTGTAGCAGCAAGTTCGAAAGCATGGGCTGGAGTATTATGTCAATACTGCTGAAGTAATTAGTGAGTTGATAAATCTGCCATGTATTTGGTTTTATGAATTCTGAAAATAATATTTTATTAGCAATAGTTCATTTCCACTTTGCATATCATTGTAGTTTCTTTCTTGCTTATGTTGTATGATACCAATTCCATGCATGAAACACAACAAACAAATAAACATTTGATTTCCGGAGTTATAAGGGGTTTAAAACATTAAACGGAGAAATAAGAAGTTGAATGCAAACTGTTGGACATAATTCCTTTCAGCAATTTGGTTTAGTTTTTGAGACATCCAGGGGTGCCCATTACATTCCCTTCTTTCTCTGATTTATTCTTTGCTTTGTTTTTAAGGCAAGAGTTGTGCACAAGGGAAGTTTCTAAAATAATTTGTAGATGCGTTGAATGTAGACGCTTTAGAAATTGTTTCCTCTTGTACGAAAATTCTATAAGGCATTGTTATGGAGAGTTATTAGACAAAGGGAATTGTTTGAAGAGTGTTGTTATGCTGCTAGAATTATTCTAGATTTAGATATCACAGCTGATTACTCTTGCAGAGTTGTGACTTTGGAGATTGTATTGTAACTTTGTTGTTGATAATGCAATTGGGTTTGGCTTTGGAGTGGTGGGTTTTTTTTCTGAAAGGGTTTCTCATGTATATCTTGTGTTATGTGTTTAATCTATCTATTTTCTATATGTGTTTATTTAGTTTGCAATAAGTCTAAGGATTTGTGAGATAAATTTCAACAGCTCCTCTCATGTTAGATTTAACATTCGGAAGCGTTTCCACACTTTGGCTACCTTTCAATTGGTATTAGAGCTTGACAAGTTTGTTATTATTGTTGGGTAGATGGGTTTTTTTTGTGCTGATCTAATTTCAGTGGGAGTTTTGCAAAGGAGTTTTTTCATAATCTTATTGCAGGTTAGATATGTCAAGCACATCCAACAGAGTAGAGGGGGATAAGTTTAATGGCAACAAATTTGAGTTGTGGAAACCTAAAATGGAGGAAATGCTTGTAGATATAGATTGATGGGTTGCGATTTCTTCAACAAAACCTCAAACTATATTGCAGGAATATTGGGATAAGATGGATCGAAAAGGCAAGGGTCTGATAAGATTTTGTTGGCTGATTCTATACTCCTAAATGTTCATGAAGAGAAGACTACAACTATTTTTTGGAAGAAGCTTGGTGATATTAATCAAGGGAAATCCTTGGGAAATAAGTTAATTCTGAGAAAAAAGTTGTATTATTTGAGAATGGAGGAAGGAGGTTTTGTTGCTGATCACTTGAATGCATTTAATATGCTAATTGCTTAGTTGAATTCTGTTAGTGATAAGATTGATGATCAAGATAAATGCATGCTTTTGTTATGTTCTTTGTTAGACTCATGGGATCACCTTGTTATGGCTATTGGAAGCACAACAACCACTTTCAAATTGGAGGATGTGGTTGGTTCATTGTTATCGATGCGAATAAAATCTTCTAAAATGGCTAAGGAGGTCCTAGATGCTTGTGGTAGAAAAATGGAGAAAAGTAAGAAAAAGGACAAGAAGGGAAAATCCAAGTCTCTTGGTAAAATGTCCAAGGCAAAATGTTGGAACTATGGTAAACCTGGGCATCTTCGAAAAGACTGCAAAGAGGAGAAGAAAATGAAGTTAAAAAGGATTTCTCTAGTTCTGACATTGATAAAACTTCTCAAGACGACGTAGACGCTTTTGTCATAGCCTTCACAACACATGCATAAGAAGATGTGTGGTTGATAGATTCAAGTGTTCTTTCCACATGACATCTCATTGAGATTAGTTTTCAAAGTATGAAGAGTTTGATGGTGGAAAGGTGTATCTAGATGATAACTCTCACCTAAATATTGTTGGGTGTGGTAGAGTCAAAGATCAAATTCCCTGATGGTAGAGTGAAGGGGATTGATGGTGTACTGCATATCCTTGGTTTGGCAAGAAATCTACTTTCAGTCAACAAGCTCGATCACGTGGGTGTGCAGGTTGTTTTCTTAGGTGATGGATGGAAGATGACAAAAGGCTCTATGGTTCTTGCTAAGGGTGTTAGGATGGGCACCTTGTATAAGCTGGATGCATCCATGATTCAATGCAATAGTGCTTTTGTGAAGTCCAAAAAAAGGGCTTTAGATTCTTCATCCTCACCACTAGATCAAGAAAAGAAGAACACCATTGTTTCTACATCTGATGGTCGTGCTTTCTGGGTACTTACGGGTGCTGATACTTTGGAGATGAAGCTCCCCATTGAGAAGACAATGTTATGGCATCAAAGACTTGATCACATTGGTGAGAAGGGCCTTAGAGCCCTAAAAAAAAAGAGCCTTGTTGAAGGCCTTGATGATTGTAATACGGAGTTTGACTTCTGTGAACATTGTATTTATGGTAAACAACACCATGTTTCCTTTTATTCTAGTTCCCATAAGTCTTCTAGGGTTTTGGATTGTATTCATTCAGATGTGTTTGGTCCAGTTAATGTTCCTTTGATATCTTTATCTTTGTATTTTGTCTCATTCATAGACGATTATAATAGGACATTTGTGTATTTCCTTAGAAGTAAATTCAAAGTTTTAAGTCTTTATTAGGAATATAAATCCTTGATTGAAAATCAGACTGGTAGAAACATTGAGTGTTTGAGGACTGATAATGGGGGGGAGTTTTTTTCAACAAAATTTGATAGGTTCTGTAAGGATCATGGAATTGGGAGACATAAGACAACTCCATACACTCCATAGCAAAATGGAGTTGCAGAGAGGATGAATAGAACATTGACGGAGAGGGCTAGGGGTATGTTGAGTGGTGCTGGCCTTAAACAAAAGTTTTGGGTTAAAGTTGTAGCCATTACATGTTATTTAATCAACAAGTCTCCTACTTCAGCACTTGTTGAGAAGACACCCATGGAGGCATGGTTTGGCAAGAAGTCCTCATTGAGACATCTTAGAGTCTTTGGTTGTGAGGCATATGCTCATGTGTCAAGTGAGAAAAGATCGAAGTTGGAGAACAAGGCAGTTAAATATATCTTATGGTGTCGATGTGGAAGGTTACAAGCTTTTGGATCCAGTTGTAGAGAAGGTGCTCTACATTAGAAGTGTGATATTTTGTAAGCTGAAACCTTCCAAAATTGTTTTGCAATCAGAAACGGAAGAGAAGGAGAAAAAGGAAGTAGTTCATATTCCTACTACCTCTAAGGAAGAAGAACTATGAACTCCTGATGGACTTGATAATGAGGAGAGCCTAAGCAGCTCTGAAAGTTCTGAAGAAGAGCAAGAACACGAACCTCAAACTTTGAGGAGGTCTACTTGTGATAGGCAGCGACTTGATAGATTTGGTTATTCCCCTAAGAGGTTTGGATATTCTTTGTTTGATTCCAATTGTATATTTGCTTTGATTGCTTACACTGATGAGCCTAGGACTGTTAGAGAGGCTATGGGTACGAATGATGCAGATTCCTGGATGGAAGCCATGAATGAAGAGATGGCATCTTTGAAGAAAAATGCTACATGGGATTTGGTACCTTTGCCTGGAGGTTGAAAACCTATTGGATGTAAATGGTTGTTCAAGAAGAAAGTGGGTCCAGATGGTAGTGTTGAGAAGTATAAGGCACGGGTGGTCGCAAAGGGGTATTCACCCGTGGAGGGAATTGGGTATGGTGAAATATTATCTCCAGTAGCAAAGTTGGCATTCATTCAATTGTTGTTATCACTTGCAACAGCTTATGATTTTGAAGTTGGGCAAATGGATGTGAAGACAACATTCCTTCGTGGTGATTTGGAGGAGGAAATTTATATGTCATAGCTAGAGCATTTCATTGAGAAAGGTAAAGAAAATCTTGTTTGTAAGTTGAAGAAATCTTTATATGGTTTGAAGCAATCTCCTAGAATGTGGTATCAAAAGTTTGACACCTATGTGTTGTCCTTGGGGTTTTCGGTCACATTCTTATCATAGTCCTATACGTGGATAATATGTTGTTTATTTGGAATGGTAAAAGAATGATTTCAGATTTGAAGTCTCAGTTAGCAGCGCAGTTTGAACTAAAAGGTCTAGGTGCAACTAGATATATTCTTGGGATTTAGATCATTAGAGATAGAGCTAGCAGAACGCTTTGGATGAGCCAAAGGAAGTATGTTAACTATGTGTTGGAGAAATTTAGCATGAAAACTTGCAGTCAATTAGTTGTTCCAATGTTGCATGGAACGAAGCTTTACCAAGAGGATTGCCCAAAATCTACTACTGAGATGGAGGACATGTCTCGGGTACCTTATGCGAGTGTTGTTGGCAACTCGATGTATGCTATGGTTTGTACGAGGCTACACATTGCCTAAGCATTGGGAGTCCTTAGTCGGTATATGGCTAATCTTGGAAGGGTGCATTGGGATGCAGTTAAGAGTTTAGATATTTTAGGAGCACTTTTGAGTATTGCCCTTGTTTTCATGGTAATCCTACTGTATCTCGACATTTTGTTTGTATTCGTGGATATGTGGGTTCAAATTGGGTAGGTGACATTGACAACAGAAGATCCTCTAGTGGATATGTTTTCATGATGTTTGGTAGTGGAATTGGTTGGATCAGCAAATGACAGGCTATAGCTGCTTTGTCCACTACAGAGGCAAAGTACGTAGCAGCTACTCATACTTCTAAAGAGGCCATTTGGTTGAAGAGATTGTGTTCTGATATTGGTTTTGATGCATGACAAATTACTATTTGTTGTGATAGCCAAAGTGTTATTTGTTTAGCAAAGAATGTTACTTTCCATGCCAAAACAAAGCACCTTGATGTACAATATCATTTTGTTCATGATATGGTGGAAGATGGAAAGGTGAAGTTGGAAAAGGTTGCAGATGCATTGACAAAGCCAGTGAGCACTGAGCAGTTCAGATGGTGTGTTGTTTCTATGGGCCTTGGGTCCTATGCTGTGATATAGTAACTCCTGTAAGGTCTTTGTCAAGTGGGAGATTGTTGGGATAAGGTGACTCAACCTTATCATGATTTGCCATTTTATTTGTTCTTTTTAGAAAGATGCTAAATGAAGACGAAATCTTCCACAAGGATGGACTTGGAGAAGAAAACATAATGTTTCCCTTCTTTCTTTGATTGATTCTCTTTGCTTTGTTTTTAAGGCAAGAGTTGTGCATAAATAAAGTTTATAAAATAGTTCGTAGATTTGTTGAATGTAGACGCTTTTGAAACTGTTTCCTCTTGTACAAAAACTCTTTAAGAACAAGGCATTATTAGAGAGAATTATGAGATAGAGAGAATTGTTTAAAGAGCGTTGCTATGCTGATGGAATTATTCTGGATTTAGATATCACAACTAATTACTCTTGCAGAGTTGTGATTCTAGAGATTGTATTGTGGTTTGGCTTTGGAGTGGTGGGTTTTTCCCCAGAAGGGTTTCCCATGTATATCTTGTGTTATGTGTTTAATCTATCTATTTTCTGTATGTGTTTATTTAATTTGCAATAGTCTAATGATTTGTGAGATAAATTTCAGCATCATCTCTCCTATTAGATTTAGCATTTGGAAGCGTTTCTGCACTTTGGCTTCCTTTCACCTTGGAATGTCTTTATTAGCTAGACATCCTTTTCCAATTGCTCTTAATCATTCATATTAAGAATGATAAAAATTGTGATATTGCTATTAGAATTCAATTGTGTAGTTTTTGAGTCCAACTCATTGACCCATGTTACATGAGTAGTGGTTCACCGAAGCTATCTCTCATGAGATTGAATGGAACACTTAGCACTCATTGTATATAGGTGATGCTCATAGAGGTGTCAGGATTTCCCACGAGGTTACGCACCCCAGTACAATGAGTGCTAAGTGTTCCATTCATTCTCATGAGAGATAAATTCAGTGATCACTTCTCATGGAACATGGGTCAACAAGTTTGACTCAAAAACTACATAGTTGAATCTTGATAGCAATATAACAATTTGACTTGCTGTGGAAAATATATCCTACTTCTCATTTGATGAGCTTAAGGAGCTTTCTAATGAATGGTTAATAAGGCACACCGCTTGTTGAAGGTTTTGCAAATGGGGTTGCAAGAAAAGTGGGCTTAACCTTGGAGGAAACCGTAGTAGTACTAGAATGGGTAACCTCCTGGGAAGTGCTGGTGCTTCACCTTTTTGAGCATCACCTAGATGCAATAAGTGCAAAGTGTTCCATTCATTCTCATGAGAGATGGGTTCAGTGAACCACTACTCATGTGATATGGGTCAGTGAATTTGACTATAAAACTACATAATTGGATCCTAATAGCGATTGACTTGCTATGAAAAATATCTTCTACTTATCAGTGGTAAAACTTACCTTTAGATGACATTTGGAAATAGCTCCCTGCGTCGATGATCCTCTTGGAATCATAAACAAAACCAGAAGAGCACCTTAGAAAGCCGGTAGAAAGGCTGCAGTAATGACCAACCAAATCAAGCAATGCCCATTTTGATTTTTCGTTCATGTATGTACTTTGATTGGTTTTAAACAATACATTTATTCCTTCATTCAAAAGAGCACTTGAATTGCTTCAATTGAAACTTGAAAGATTCTACTGTTTCCTAATTCAATCTTTTAAGATTTTGGACTATCTTCAAATGCAAGAGACTGCTTTCTGTAAAACCCTTGCAAATACAACGTTAACTATCTTATTAATTTTATGCAAGAATTATATTTCCAACAAACTTGTATAATGATGATAGTTTCTTTGTCAATGAATGTAATATGATCAGAGTCTATGATGAATTCTGATTAAGTCTTATATTTTCTATAAGAATCTTAGATTATGCAAGATTAAGATTATATCAAAATCAATGTATGGATCCCAGGTATACTTATGTATATGAATGATATCTTTTGAGATATACTGATCCAAACTATGAAGATTGTAGCATAAGAGGGCGATATTCCTGATAACACAGTATGCTTATCCAAATGGTTCCCCTTTGATCAACCCAATTGCTCATCTGTTATTCTTGTGATATGACAACATATTACAGGTTGGTGGATTACTCTAACTGCTCCATCTGTTTTGGCTTTATCAATGTGCAAAGGTGAATTTGTGGAGGTCTGATAAGACCTTCGATCTGTATGATGATTGCCTGGAATGTCTGACTAATGTAGCGATTCTATAAGATCTTTTGATCTGAATGTTTGCTTTTTATGTCTGATGATTACAGCAATTGAAAAATAGCGCTGTTCTGATTTTTAACACTTGTACTTATGTGTCTAAGGCAAAGAGGCTGCTGCTCAACTTGAGCAATCTACAAAGGATATGAAGTAGGAATCAGAAAAGATATTTGACGATCTGATCTCCCAGTCTTATTCCCCTGATGTCTTTTGCAAAGTGTTTGAGATCTTTTATATACAAAAGTCACACATATTTGACCGGTCATGTCTTCTCATTATAACTGCTTCTTTTCATAACAACTATTAGTTTGCACCACTTGAGTTATCATTAGACCTGTTTTGTTATGATGGCAATTTATAATATCATCGTCCCACTTTATTATTGTCAACCTCTTACACATTATTTATATTCATTGTAACACATCATAATTGGCATGTATATGTGTTAATCAGTTCCAACAGTTAGTTCCTTTCGCTAATCCAAACCATAATGATGCAGCTCTTTGTTATGCCTAATTAATATATTATCAGCAATCTATTATCAAATAAACTGGTCACAACTATTAATGTTGTATGAATTGATTCTCCTTAGTTTGATGGATATCAAGGCTTGTCATATTCCTCCATGACTATCAGTTATGAGTGCTGTATCCTTTAATTCTGTGGATTACCATACTCTTGATTATTTGTATTTACTTATTTTTTATTTATATGCCTTTTTCTGATCTGCATGCCACCATTGTGTAATTGAAGGTCATTGATTGGCTATTCATACTTCATAGGAACTGTGGTTCCTTATCAGCACTTGGGAAAATTAATTCCTTTATCAATTCTTGTAACATTCCATGTCAACCTTTCCTTCATAATGATCAGCTCATTAATGGTATCAGTGTGTAATGACTAGTGATTCTCAACTTCTTTGTTGAACTCTTGGTCCATCCCATGAATCGATAGTCCTTGTCGTCTCCTTGTATAGGAAACATTTGTCCGACGCTGGGAAGACTTTAAAGAATTCCTTACCACATGACTTAATAATTTCCATTGCTGTTAACTATGTTGTAACTAATGATAGAGTCGAAGTGTCCCTTTGCTTCTGATGCTCAGATATATTTGTTCTTCTCTATCCCTTGTTGATTTCTTTATGCTTGCTTTATTTATATATTATTATTATTATTTTAAATTTTTTTATAGTTTGTAGTTTTATTATTATCATTTCTTATTATATTATTAATTACTATTTATTTATTATTATGATATTATTGTTTTATTATTGTGATGTTTTTTATAAATTCAATCCCGGAAGAGGGGACATTGCAAAGATTATTTGAAGTTTTATGCAGATAGTTGTTTAAATTTGCTTGAAGTCTTCGTGTTCATTCGTTTTTTGATACTGAAAAGTATCTGAACTGGAATGAGTTAAAAAAATGTGTCAAAACCCTCGCCTGGCTCTGGAAGCATTGTGGAAACATCTTTTAGAATGGCATGTCTGACTTAGAATTGCCTGCGTTATTTCCTTGACAATTCTGACCCCAAAATCCAAACCTTCTTTAATTCGTTAGGCAATTAAGTTCGGAATCTGATTCTGGAATGGATCATACCTGGAAATGCCTGTGTTTCAGCCAATTAGGTGACCTTGTTATGAACTTTTTTATCATCAGAAATCTATTTGAGGTACATTTTAGATAATTGTAAATTTGTCGTCAATGATTTCCTTAATCTCGTTTATCTCCCTAACAGTCATAGCCCATAGTAGTGGGCACTCAACAAATTGTAAATTTTTACAAAGAAATTCTCAGAATATTTTTTTACAATGTTGCAAATCCCTGTTTGGTGCTTATAGTTATGGCTTAAGATTCTTGGATGCTATACAATTAAGATTACCGAATTCAAGCCATCAGGTTTTTATTAATTTCAGCCTATATTATTAGTACTCTGCTACATTTGTTCATGTACTTTGTAGCAGAATATACTAATCATTGTCTTGATAATACGAAACGGCATGATTATATATTAGTAGATTAAGTTATTAAAAGTTGTTTGGCTCTTTAACATCTTTTATAGATATTAATTAAAAATTGATTCTTTAATGTCTCTTATAGATATTTCATGTTAAAAAAATTGTGATAGAAGTACTTGCAAGGGAGATTGGGGCATTGCCAGATTTTCCCATTCATTTATTGACAGATGTTTAATGCATTTGTTTGGATTTATATTATTGATGTTACATATTTTAGTTGGGTTATCTGGTCTTTCTTCCCCATTTACTGCTTTTAATTCATTTGACATAATGTTTTGATGTGTGAGGAACATAATTTCTCGGTATATTTTTTTCCAAGGCATTGAATTTGCATTTGGTGCAGGGGGCCCAAAATTTGAAGAAGTCAAAGCGATATGGAAAGATTAGCAAGGAAGTGATATCAGCGTCTGTAATTCTTTCCTTTCAGCTACTTCAAACCATTTTTTCATTATTAAGAGTTTATTATTATATTGGTTGAAATCTTGCTTTCTGATATAATATTCAAACGTAGTTTTATCATTGAATCTCTTTTTGGCTTTGGATCTAATAATCATATGGAGAACTTTTAAATAATGATTTTGTTTACATTTTTAATGTTATTTTATGCAATCTATGTTGAATGCTTCATTGAGCGAGTAGGGATAATTTGAATAATGATTTAATACTTTTTGTGGTTAAGTTTTCATATTTGCACACTAACTTTTTCCCTATGTACAGATAGTGAACCCGACGTGAATATGAAAAGCTGTAATAGGGAAAAAGTTTATTGGAATATGAAAACCCAACCACGAAAAGAACAAAAGTACATTCAACTAGCCTTTTTTTTTGGATTGGTAATAGGCCAAAGCCTAGATTAGTTATTATTATTTGTTGTAATTAACTATTTTAATGTGTTAAGCTCGAGTAGACTCGAACCCAAGACCTCCGACATAAGAGGCTCACAAGTTACCATTGTGTTGTAGGCTCTTGCCTACATTCAACTATCCTTAATCTTCAATGAAGCATTTTAAATAAAATCTTGCATAAAAAGAAAATAACATAAAATATAGAAATTCAAATTATGTAAAATAGCACTCCATTGTTTTTCTTTCTCCTTGAATTAATGTTGCTCTTTCTTTGTCGATTGCACTAATGACAAAAAAAAAACAAGTACAAAAAATGTAATAAAAATGAGGATGCTAGAACCATGGTTAGCTGGAAATGAAGAAAAAGAAGACCAATTAAATAGAAGACCAAATAAAAAACTGAACAAACTCTAAGAAGAAGTGAACAGTCTCATGGAAAAGAAGAGCTAGAAGACAATAATAAAACTAGATGATAAATTAAATTATCAATTTTCCCTCCAAAAGCTCAAAAGCACTTTAAATAATTTCATCTTTAAATTTAAAATAAAATGTGGAAATGAAAAGCCAATTTGAATATTAAAATATTCAAATCTGAAATAGAAGATCGAAAAAGGATAAATAAATGAAATTTATTTATCCCTAAGAGGGCATAGGGACATTAATTAATTGATTAATTCTCTAGAGACAACATTAGTCATCAGAATAATTGTTAAATTATTTAATTAAACATGCCAAAAATGTGACAGGTTGATGAAAAATCACAATAATTGAAAAGGATCTAAAATGACAAAAAATGGTCAAAATAGACAAAATTGAGCAAAATTGATTGAGGACATAAAAGACAACTAATAAAAGGGACTAGGGTCTTCGACCATTTTTAGGTGTCTATGTTTTGCCCCTCCTTAGACAATACAAAAAAAATCATATTAAACAAGATGACTCCAGCACAAGAAGTCACGAGGGTGCCCCTCGAAAAATTCGACAAAAGACTTGAAAATAAGAGGCCATTTAAAAGAGAAGAAGCTAGGAATACTAGACCCTAACAAGACTGATTGAAGAGAGAAACAGGACAAGTCAATAGGAAAAGGTCCAATATGAAATGGCACGAGCCAAAACAAAAAGGAAAAATAAAGCAAAATCAATTCTTGCTGTTCTTTATTTTGATTGTCTTTTGTAGAGCTTTTTGATATGGCAAATTGGATGCGTCATATTGTGAGATATACAAAGTCAGAGCTATTCTATGATTTTTGTGCACGAGGCCAAACATAATGTAGAGAAGAAATACCCTGATCTGTGTTGAAACAAATGTACATCAAGGATTGAGGTATAAGTGACAACCAGCAAGTGAATGTCACAATATAGATACCTAAGAGTTAAGACATACATGCCCGAAAACTTCATGAAAACATCCCACAAATGGAAACCAAAGCCAAAACAAAGGACAATGAACCATCTTGACCACTCTCACCACTCAGTGATATCCTTGAGTAGCATAGGAACATGACGAAAGATAAAATTGATGACAAATAAGGCAACGCAACTAAAAGACTAGGAACCAACCCAACCACTCTCATCACTTTGTGATATCCTTGAGCAGCTTAGGAACATGGTGCCAAAATGAAATCAATAAAAGATAAGGCTTACTAAGACAAGGAAGCAAACAACCAATCATATCTTTTTGCCAAAGTTGATAGTTTAATAATAATGGTAATAATAATAATGTTCAATGTGCTTGGTTTCAGGAAGGACTCATCTTGTATAAGACACATGATAAATAATGACAATGTCTAGTTTGGGGAAGGACACATCTCGTATAAGAGAAAATGTCGATTGATAAATGACAAAAGACCGAATAATGATGATTGATTGATGATGACAAGTTAGATAAAACTAATTGTTGATTTGATTGGATAGGTTTGTATGTTGATGCATGATTTGCAAAGGGCAGGGTTCTATATCTCTTGATTGTGTGTTGAAATGTCTGCATTGTTGCAAAGAACAACTTATTGAAATTGAAATGACAAATGAAATGAGAGGACATTGGTGTCTAAAAGTGACGCTTTATTGCTTTGGAATTTTAAAAGTTATTTAAGTTATTTTGGATATTAAGATTTTTTTTCTTTTTTTTGGTTCTTTTTTCAGCACTTTTTACAAATTTCAAAGATTTTTTCAAGACTTTTTTTAAATATCTTGGAAGACAAATGCTCGAGCAAGATATATTATGTTGCCCCCAGTGTCTAGCAAGGTAGGGACATTATGAATGGACAAATGGACTAATTGAATGATAATAGATGACGGAAATATGCTGGCAACTTTTATAATGACATTGGGGATGATTAGTCTCCCAAGGACTATTCGATGAGAGGAGAACATGTTCTTATTACAAGTCACAAGACATGACTAGATAAGGTAGTGAAATTGTGTGTTGAATGACAGCATATGTACAAAAATGGACATGTCAAGAGGTTTTGGAAAAAAAGAGTTTTGAATTTACATCTGTATTTTATATCAAGATCAAGGAATGGATTTAGATAGGATAATGATAGGACAACAATAGGATATAAAGGGATTAGCAAGATTAGAATGATGGGTAAATGATATAACTGAAGGGTCGGATTAGGGCCAATTATAAGGACTAAAAAGGAATGTGAATAGGATTTACAATAAGGACCAAAAGAGATATGGGCAAAATGAAGCAGACAAGATACATGATATTTATAAAGATCCTCATCCTTGGCAAGATCAAAGATGGAAAAGGAAATATGGATGCAAAGAAGGGTGATGGATATGAGGGACAAAGGATAATGGAAGATGTGACAGGTGGGATATGATAGGATAACATGGATGGAGCTTTCCTCCATGCATGAAGGACTTGAGGGGTAGGATATGATAGGATAGCAGGAATGAAACTTGCCCCCAAGAATGAAACACAAGATGTTTATAGATGACACATGACGTCTGTGTACCAAGTTTTCATCATGGTACTTACCTAAAGTGTCTGTTTGCTAGGTTTTCACTTCTAGATAAATGTTTTTTAAAATTTTTTTCTTCCTCTTTTTTCTTTTTTTTTGACTTTTTACCTTGTTGACTTTTTTTTGGAAAAATAACGGATGCATGACATGGAATGAACAAAATGGCTTAAGTATCCTACTCTTTGGATGATACTCTTGAGTGATATGGAATATTGGACCATGGATATGAAGGTATGCTCAAAGTTATTGATAGGGTAATGAAATGGATGGTTGGGTAGGATAGTGGATAAAAGGTTAGAAAGTAAGTGTTGGATAATGGAAGGGTTGTAAGAAGGCTTGATTTTGAGAGAATGGAAATGAGGGCAAGAACAACATTGGCATACATCTTGAGGGGTGGTGAAGCGATGGAGGACAAGTAGATTTGGCTTTTGGAGGAATGGGTGTGGATTTTGGTACATAAGGACCCAAAAGGAATTTGAAAAATGAAAGATGTTTAGACATGAACTTGACAAATTGTTAATAACCGAAATGAATAATTGTATTAACAATGCATAAATAAATAGAGTTTTACAAATGCTAAAAATATCATGAACCGAAAAGTAAGTTTAAAGAAAGACAACATCAAAAAATAAGCTAATTTAAGACAACTAGAAAAGAAAGTCTAAATGACCCTTAACTAAGATTCTAGAAAGAGCAACAAATTGCAAGAATCTATGATACTAAAAATATTTAAAATGTTCTGATACCCTCCCTTAATGGTCATTCTATCAAAGACATCAAGTTGCCTCCAAAACCTTAAAATTTTTCGGACTAAGAGACTTGGTGAGGATATCTATAGCGTTGTCCTCAGTGTTTACATACTGCAAGATCATGGATCCATCTTCGACAAGCTGGCAGATGTAGTGACAATAAAGGTCTATAGTTTTTTCCATTTATGGAAGATTGGCTTTTTGGTTATTTTCAAAACTCTACAATTATCATAGAACAAGGGATTAGGTCTTGCGTAAGGCATATAGAAGTCGATAGGTATCAATATAAGCCAAATTGCCTTATAAACTTCCTTAACTGTTCCTCTATATCTAACTTTGGTAGAGGAGAGTGATATTGCCTGCTACTTCTTGTTGGTCCATGTGATTGCAGGTGGCCCAAGTCCAAGAAGTAGACTTTTGATGTCAACAAATCCTCCATGATCTGAGCCTGTATAACTAATGAGCTCAGGATCTCGAGTTCTGTGTTACAAGATGCCTAAATCAAGAGTGCCCTTCACATATTGCAGCACACGCTTCGCAACAACCCAATGTTTGGCCTTAGGGACTGATGCAGGAGCATCTTGGGTTGCCTTGTTATCCTGCTCATTTTGTTCACTCTTCATTAACCTAGTTACCCAGTGTTCGCCAAGTGACTCTTCATTAACCTAGTTACCCAGTGTTCGCCAAGTGACTCTTCATTAACCGAGTTATCCAGTGTTCGCCAAGTGACTCTTCATTAAACTAGTTACCTAGTGTTCGCCAAGTGACTCTTCATTAACCTAGTTACCCAGTGTTCGCCAAGTGACTCTTCATTAACTGAGTTACCCAGTGTTCGCCAAGTGACTCTTCATTAACTGAGTTACCCAGTGTTCGCCAAGCGACTCTTCATTAACCGAGTTACCTAGTGTTCGCCAAGCGACTCTTCATTAACCGAGTTATCCAGTGTTTTCCAAGCGACTCTTCATTAATCGAGTTACTCAGTGTTCGCCAAGCGACTCTTCATTAACCTAGTTACCTAGTGTTCGCCAAGCGACTCTTCATTAACCTAGTTATCCAGTGTTCGCCAAGTGACTCTTCATTAATCGAGTTACCCAGTGTTCGCCAAGTGACTCTTCATTAACCGAGTTACCCAGTGTACGCCAAGTGATTCTTCATTCATCGAGTTACCTAGTGTATGCCAAGTGACTCTTCATTAACCGAGTTACCCAGTGTACGCCAAGCGACTCTTCATTAACTGAGTTACCCAGTGTTCGCCGAGCGTCAGCATTTGGACGTGATTTCTGTGAGCCGACTTGCGGGATTTATTTTGTTCGCGACATTTATGTTAAGATATTTTCTTGGGATGTTTCCAAACCGTTGTTGGGTCGGCCTTCCTCTTATGTAATGTTCTAGAATAATCTGTAAGCCATTTTGGCAAGTATATATAGAGTTTTTAGGCTTAGAGTTAGGCAAGCTTTTGGGAAGAAGATTAGAGAGCAGAACTGAAAGTGCGAATTTGCACTTGGATCTTTGAATGTGAATGTATTTGTAATTGGCCGTAACCCAGAAGGCCTTACAGCTGGGCATGTATAAAGATATTTTGATGAATCAATAAAAGTAATTCACTCTTCCTCCTCCTTTGGTTGCTGTTCTTTGTGTTCATTTTTGTTGTGTTAACTCTTGCAAGGTGGTTTGGATAGCTGGGTGAGCCTTTGGCCCTAGTTATTCACCCTTTGCCTGCGTCAGTTGGTATCAGAGCCTGAGGTTCGTCCTTTTGGAGATTGGATCGTGTAGAACCCTGATTTGGATTTGGTTGTAGGGTGGCAGATCTGTGGATTTGACCTATAACTTGCAGAGGCTTACGATCTTGCAGGAACCTGATTTGTAAAGATGGTTCGTGGTAGAGGAAATAATGTTGATAATGCTATATTGGATTAGTTGAGACAAATTGCAGCTAGATTAGATGCTGTGGAGACAGCCTAGAGGAGAGGAGCACATCTTGATGATGTAAGTGATGATGAAGCAGCAGCATCAAACCATAATCCAGAACTTGAAGAAGATCAAGACGAGGAAAGATTGTTGCAAATATTGTCTAGGGCAAATTCAAAGCCTGTTGTAGAAGTTGTTCCTTATGTTAGAAAATTGGATACCAATGCTGTGTTGGATTGGATCTCTGATATGGAGAAGTTCTTTGAGTATGAAAACACTCCTGATAATAGAAAGGTGAAGATTGTAGTCACTAGGTTGAAAGGTCATGCATTACTATGGTGGGAGCACTTGCAAATTGATAGACAAAGGAGAGGAAAGGAGAAGATCAAAACTTGGCCAAAGATGGTGAACAAGGTAAAGAACAAATTCCTTCCTACTGATTACCAAGTTAGCTTGTTGAGAAAGATGCAAAATTTGAAACAAAAGGACATGACTGTGAAAGAATATACCGAGGAATTCTATAGATTAGACATTAGATCTGGACATGTGGATGATGATGTTGAGAAAATTGTAAGGTACATTAATGGATTGAGATCTGGAATACAAGATGAGATTAGTTTTGTGAAGTTGGAAAGTGTAGAAGAAGCATACTAGTATGCCTTGAAGGCTGAGGAGATCTTGACGAAGAAGCATGAATAAAGACAGAGGTAGAGGTGGTAGATTCCAGAGAGGTAGAGGTAGAGCTTATGGTGAAGGTGGCCGATCTGAAAGTTCTGTGTGGGATAAAGGCAAATCTGAATAGAAGAATGATGACAAAGGCAAGACCGAATGGAAAAGTTGTAATTCTTATTAAGGAGGCACTAGCTCTTATTGAGGAAGAGGTAATTCCTATTCTAGAGGTGGATTTCATGGTAATTGTTTTAGATGTGGTAAAGAGGGACATAGTTCTTTTGAATGTAGATTTTTTGAAAGTAGGCAAGGTAATAGAAATGCTGTGATTCAAGAAGATGATGAGGGTTCACCAAGTGGACCTGAGGCTGGAGAAAATTTGATGGTGAGAAGAACCTTATGTAATAAGGGAGGTGATGAGGAACCTGTTTTAAGGAGAAGTCTTTTCAAGACAAGATGTAAGATGGCTGGAAAATCCTGTAAAGTGATCATTGACAGTGGAAGTTCTACAAATCTGGCATTAGAAGAGCTGGTTACAAAGTTGCAATTGCAGAGGTTGAAACATCCCAAACCTTATCATGTTTCATGGATCAAAGATGAGCATAAGATATTGGTAAGTGAGCAATGCCTTGTGAAGTTCAAAATTGGACATTACTTTGATGAAGTTTTGTGTGATATTATGCCCATGGATTCTTGTCATATTTTGTTGGGTAGACCTTGGCAATATGATAGATATACTGTACATGATGGAAGATTGAATCAATATACTCTTTGGGTAAATGGGAAGAAACAAACATTGTTGCCTTTGATCGAAAGTCCAGAGGAGGTTAATTGTACTGCTGTAAAAATTTGCATGGTTAATGGGAAACAATTTGAAAAGGAAATGAAAAAGAATCAGGTCTGTTTTGCTATAATTCCAAGAAAACCGAGTTTTGTCAATGGAGACCGAGTGCAAGAAAATAGTGTTAACTGAGTGCTAGTCAATGGTGACCGAATGACAGATGGTAGTATTGACCAAGTGCCAGAAGAAATTGCAGAGTTGTTGAATGAGTATAAAGAAATTATTGCTGATGATATTCCTGATGGTTTACCCCCAGTAAGAAGTATAAGTCATTGTATGGATCTGATCCCTGGAGCTAGTTTTCCAAACAAAGCACCATATAAATTGACACCTGTAGAGAATGAAGAACTTAATAGACAAGTGCATGAGTTGTTGCAAAAAGGTTTGATCAGAGAAAGCTTGAGTCCATGTGCTGTACCTGCTGTATTAGCACCTAAAAAGAATAGAGAATGGAGAATGTGTACTGATTCCAGAGCCATTAACAAGATAACAGTGAAATATAGGTTTCCTATGCCAAGGATGGATGACATAATGGATTGTTTGAGTGGAGCAAAGTATTTTACCAAGATTGATTTGAAGAGTGGCTATCATCAGATTAAAATTAGAGAAGGTGATGAATGGAAGACTGCTTTCAAGACAAAAGATGGTTTGTATGAATGGTTGGTTATGCCTTTTGGTTTGACTAATGCACCTAGTACTTTCACGAGGTTGATGAATGAAGTTCTGAAAAGATTCTTAGTTAAATTTGTGATTGTTTATTTAGATGATATTCTAATATTCAGCAAGACTAAGGAAGAACATCTTCAACATATTAGACAAGTATTGCAGAGGTTGAAAGAGGAAAAGTTGCTGATTAATTTGAAAAATTGTTCTTTTATGTAAGAGGAGATTGTGTATTTGGGATTTGTGATTTCAGCTGATGGATTGAGTATGGATCCTGAGAAGGTTAAAGTAATTTTGGAATGGCCTACACCTGGGAATGTGGGCGAGGTAAGATCATTTCATGGTTTGGCTAGTTTTTACAGAAAGCTTATAAAGAATTTCGGTGTTGTTTGTAATGCTATGACTGAAACAATGAGGGGAGATAAAAACAAAATCAAGTGGACACATGGAGCTGATAAGAGTTTTGAGACTTTGAAACAAAAGGTTGCTGAATTACCTGTATTGGCTTTACTTGATTTCAACAAAGTATTTCAAGTTGAATGTGATGCAAGTGGTAATGCAATAGGAGCTGTATTAAGTCAAGAAGGTAAGGCTGTTGCTTTCTTTAGTGAAAAGTTGAATGATGCTAAAAAGAAGTATTCTGTGTATGATCAAGAATTTTATGCCATTGTTCAAGCATTGAAGAAATAGAGACATTATTTGATTCCTAAGGAGTTTGTGTTATATACTGATCATAAAGCTTTACAATACTTGGGAAGTCAACATAAATTGAATCAAAGACATATGAAGTGGGTTGAGTACTTGCAGAGTTTTACATTTGTGATCAAGCATAAGAGTGGAGTTACTAATAGAGTTGCTGATGCATTGAGTAGAAGACGTTCTTTGTTGACTGAAATGAAGGTTGAAGTTCTTGGTTTTGATGAAATGAAAGAATTGTATGATGCTTATCTTGATTTTTCTGAGGTGTGGAGAGAGTGCAGAGCACCAAATCTGATAGACCACATAAGTAAGTACGATGAATATTTCATTCAAGAAGGTATGTTGTTCAAAGGCATTCAGTTGTGTATTCCTAAAAGTCTTATGAGGTTGAATTTGATTAAGGAAAAGCATAGTGGTGGATTAGTTGGACATTTTGGAATTGATAAGACATTGAGTTTGTTGAAAGAGAAGTATTATTGGCCACAAATGTGTAAGGATGTTCAAAAATTTGTAAAGAGTTGTGGAGTTTGTCAAGTTGCAAAGGGAGTGAGTCAAAATACTGGTTTGTATACACCTATTACTATTCCTGAGAAACCTTGGATTGACATTAGTATGGATTTTGTTCTTGGATTGCCTAAAACAGTGAAGGGGTATGATTCTATATTTGTTGTAGTGGACAGATTTTCTAAGATGGCTCATTTCATACCATGTAAGAAGACATCAGATGCTGAGCATGTTGCTGAACTTTTCTTTAAAGAGATTGTTAGATTGCATGGATTACCAAGAAGTATTATTTCAGACAGAGATAGTAAGTTTGTTGGTTATTTTTGGAAGACTTTGTGGAAGAAGATGGGTACTGAGCTGAAGTTCAGTTCTACATTCCATCCACAAACAGATGGACAGATAGAGGTTGTGAATAGAAGCTTGAGAAATTTGTTGAGATGTTTAGTTGGGAATAAGCCAAGTAATTGGGAGATGGTATTGGCACAAGCTGAATTTGCATATAATAATTTTGTGAATAGAAGTTCAGGGAAGACACCTTTTGAGATTGTTACTAGAATGCATCCTAGAGGTATATCAGATTTGAGAGATGTTACTGGTGAAGAAAAGAAAAGTGCTGCAGGAGAAGAATTTGCTGATTTTATTGAGCCTTTGCATAAGGAAGTGAAGTTGAAGTTGGAACAAAGTAATCAAAAGTATCAGGAGAATGCTGATCAATCTAGAAGACACCATGATTTTCAAGTTGGTGATGAGGTGATGGTTCATCTAAAGAAAGGAAGATTCCCAGTTGGAACATACAGTAAGTTGAAGATGAAGAAATTTGGACCTTGTAAGATTTTGAAGAAGTTTGACAGTGGTAATGCTTATGAAGTTGAGTTACCTGATGACATGGATATATCTCCTATATTTAGTATTGCTGATTTGTATAAGTATCATGAGTCAGATGATGAAGTTGTATTAGAAGATTATCCTAAGAAGTAGATTGAAGAAATTGAACAGATATTATATCAGAGAGTTGGCAGGAGCACAAGAGGAAAATATTACTATGAATATTTGGTAAAGTGGAAGAACAGGCCTATTGAAGATGCTTCATGGATTTCGCAATTTGAGTTGGATTCCACTCAGATTGTGACATCTCAATGATTCAGGAGAATCATTCCTTTCAACCTTGGTTGTCTAATGCAGGAGCATCTTGGGTTGCCTTGTTATCCTGCTTATTTTGTTCACTCTTCATTAACCTAGTTACCCAGTGTTCGCCAAGTGACTCTTCATTAACCTAGTTACCTTGTGTTCGCCAAGTGACTCTTCATTAACCTAGTTACCCAGTGTTCGCCAAGTGACTCTTCATTAACCTAGTTACCTAGTGTTCGTCAAGTGACTCTTCATTAACCTAGTTACTCAGTGTTTGCCAAGTGACTCTACATTAACCGAGCTACCCAATGTTCGCCAAGTGACTCTACATTAACCGAGTTACCCAGTGTTCGCCAAGTGACTCTTCATTAACCTAGTTACCAAGTGTTCGCCAAGTGAGTCTTCATTAACTGATTTACCCAGTGTTCGCCAAGTGACTCTTCATTAACCTAGTTACCCAGTGTTCGCCAAGTGACTCTTCATTAATTGAGTTACCCAGTGTTCACCAAGCGACTCTTCATTAACCTAGTTACCCAAGTGACTCTTCATTAACTGAGTTACCCAGTGTTCGCCAAGCGACTCTTCATTAACCTAGTTACCTATGGAGGCTGATCCTCAGGGCTCATAACTAGAGAAGACTGAAATAGACCTCAATCTTCATCACACATTGCATCTCAATTGAAAATGATACGATTATTATCAACCTCAATTAATCGATGAGCCTTATGTGTGCCACTATATCATGCGAACATCATTTTTTGAGTTTTGGAATTAAATTTGGTGCACATGGCATTTGGAATCCAAATATATGTTGAAGAGCCAAAAGCCTTTAGATGACCAATTTTGGGCTTTCGTGCAGACTAAGCTTCCTTTGTAGTCATCTTCTTAGAGACTTGTGTGGGAGATCAATTTCGAAGACAAACAATTGTAAAGATTGCCTTTGCCCAAAATGTCTTTCGAACATTGAAATGCTCAAACATTGATTGAGCCAATTTAGCAACTGTAGGATTCCTGTGCTTAACAACACCATCGTGCTGTGGGGTTTAAGGTGTAGTAAGCTAATGCTTAATCCCATGTGAAACACAAAAGTTGGAGAACTTAGATGAACAAAATTCTCCACCATTATTGAACCTAAGAGTGACAATCTGACAAGAAGACTTTTTCTACTAAGGCCTTGAACTGTTTAAACATGCTCAACACGTTTGATTTATGTTGAAGACAATCCATGCACATTTTCTTGCTGAAATCATCAACAAATAGGAGAAAATGCCTGTATCCTATGATGGATGTAGTGGTCATGGGCCCATAAACATTTGCATGGGCTATTTGCAAGATCTTGGATGCTCTCCAAGCATCACCATATGGAAACGAAGTCTAGTCCTACTTCACAGCTTGACATGCTCTGCGAACTCCATGAGTTTGTGGTTGAATATTAGGTAATCCATTAACTAGACTATCTCATGCCAACTGAGATAGATGATGTTCAAAGGCCCATATCACTGATGCTAAAAATTTGTTGGTGGAAGTACTTTTTGCTGCCATGGCCTGCTTTTGAGAATCACCTGTATCAATAAGTCTATATAGGCCATGATCCTCGAGACCAATTGCAACTGCAGAGTGAGACTCCCTATCAACAATATTACAATTGTGCGAATTGAAGATGACATCCAATTGAGAAGAATGAAGTATAATCTAACTAGCGGTTAGTAGATTGAGCTTCATACCTAGCGCAATGTATACATTGAGAAATGCCAAATCCCTCCTACCAAGTGAAATTTATACATTTCCGTTGTCATCAATTGTATACTCCTTGCCTCCCCCCAAAACCAACTTGAATTAGAGAAAGACGCGAACTTTGTTAACCAATCCCGACGATGTGCAAAATGTCACAAGGCACTAGGGTCTATGTACCGGGCTAATGATGTATCATGATTTGATGGGCATTTGGCCATAAACGCATAGTAAGTAGAGTCCTTTTGATAAAAACGCATAGGAACTTGGGCCTTTTGCCGAGACCCTCCTTGTTAAGATTGTGCTGCTGCCAACCGTTTCTTGCAATCAATCTTCATGTGGTCAAACTTGTGATAGTAATTGTACTAAACACTCTTCATAGCAATTGTATTAAACATTCTTCTTCTTAGAAGAAGCCATAGGTTTACATGATGCAAGAAGAAGAATATTTAGTGCAATTGCTATCATACTAGTTCCTCCTATTAGAACAAAGAAATAGAGTTTTGTAGATGCTAAAAATAACGTGACCAAAAAGCAAGTTGTCTAAAGAAAGACAACATCTAAAAATAGACCAAATTAACACAGCTATAAAAGAAAGGCTAAATGACCATTGACTTAGATCCTAGAACATCTGGCTAAAAATAGCAAGAAACTAGGATGCTAAGATTATTAAAGATATTATAATAAGAGGTATAGCGATTTTGGATGTTAATTCTTTGGGAAGTTGTGCTTGAAGGAGCTGTTTGGGAACCCACATGGATTTTGATTTTTGTTTCTTTTGTGGTTCCTTAGAATGCAATGCTCGTAATAGAGATTTATGAACCCATATAGCTTTTGATTTTTCTTTCTTTTGCTTAGTGGGCCTTAATGGCCTTTTGGGTATTTCTTTTTCTTTTGGATCATACTTTCCTTTATTTTTACATGTCAATTAGATTGGACATGTTGATCCTCAATTGTACGTGGATTGTTGGATTTATGGACTTTATGCTTGGCATCCTGGTTGCTAGGAGATGAATGGATTCATGGATGAATATGGTATGGAGGCATCTTGAATGGATGGGAGCGATATGAAGGTCTTTTGGATGGATAAAAAGCCCTCAAAGATGCATATCTTTGTTGATCTTGACTCACAAAAGTATAAATGTATTGCGAGCTAATCAATGGAGGGATATGTGGACCTGAAATTGATGGAAGTGTTAAAGAGGGTGTATGTTTGAATTTAGATTTTGTACAGATACCAATGTCTTGAGAGTGTTATGTAACTAGCACGAATTTGCTTTGATATGGATGGATTCTAATATGCATTGCTTGTGGAGGCCTAATCCTTTGTCTAGAAAATGCATTCTTTGACAACTATAAACCAAATACCTGTTGCTTTGGAAACATGACATGAATCCATTTTGAGGTGGACGTGGTGCAAAAATCATCATAGGCGTGGGAATTAAGCCAAACCAAATATAAGTAGAGGAACCCTTTTGATTTGTAGCGGGTTCATGAACATCTTGCGGGAAAGTGTTGGAATCATGAAGGGGATTAAGAGGCATGGCATGTTCTTCATGAGGTGGAATAATAGGAATGTTGATATCATTTAGTAAAATAGGGTTTTCTAGTAGACATGGAGGAATAGGACATGGGGTTGAGGGATGTTGAAGAGGATCTGTAATGTCCCCATCTTTTTGGCATATCAGTGGAATTCTTAGCCTTTACATTCTCTGAAGGCTAAGTGGAGAAATAAGGAGAAATTGATTAAATTAATTTCTTATAAAGTCAATTTCAAAAAATACAAAATAAAATAAATAAATGGTGACTTTATATTTAATTAATTTAATTTATTGGATAATGCATTAATTATTGGAAGGGGGAAGCATTTAGTAATTTAATTTTCTAGAAGCTCAATTAATTATTGTATTGCAAGGGAGAAGCTTCTAGCAAGTGCATTAATTATTGGAAGGGGGAAACTTCTAGAGAATGCAATTATTAAATATTTTATTTAATTATTGTATTGCAAGAGAGAAGCTTCTAGCGAGTGCATTAATTATTGGAAAGTGAGAAACTTCTGAAGAATGCAATTATTAAATATTTTATTTCCTTTTGGAAGAGTGAAGGAAAAGTATAAATAGAGGTGAGAGCTTCATTGTTTATCATCGGATTCTGTGAATTGCATTTGATATTAAGTTGGGAGAAGAAACTAAGGTTTCTGATTTCAGTCAACCATTGGAGAACGTCAACTCTTCAGTGTTGCAACCATTTGAGGTGGTGAAATATCCATTGAATTTGGTATTTGGGAAAGATTCAATTCAGGAGTTCTATTTTGTGCTTAAATTGGAGAATAGATTTTGATTGTTACAATACACATGCACGATGCTGCGCTACAGTGTCTTTGTTTGATTCATTTCCACTCTCAGGCATCACTATTATCATTGTACTTCATCATCATATGATTTTGTTGTGATAATTTTAGAATCAAAATTTTGGCAGTACTGTAGTCATTGTTTTGCATCTCGTTTCCATGTATTTGCACTGATAATACCAAAAGAATTGCATTTGCATATTAGTTCCTTGTGAGAGGATACTACATTGGTATCAGAGCTTGCTTGCAAAGTGTTTGACAAAATGTTGAACAACTGAACTAGAGAAGATTTTGGTGTTTGAAGAAGTTATAACCTGTTGGGGTTACTACATTGGTATCAAAGCTATTAACCTGCCAACCTGTTGGGTAGATTGGATATTGAATCAATTAGTTAATCATGTTTACTTCAAGTACCCAGAAGCAGTGGGACAAGGATATGGAGAAGCTTAAACAAGTTTTGAAAAGGTTGGATGAAAATCAGAAAAGGATGAATGAATTCATTTTAGACCCTACAAAACTAGACAAAGTGGCATGACATAGGGTTTCCATTTTTAAGAGGACTACATCACAGAACGAAGAGAAAGAGGAACAAGAGGTCTCTATAGTATCTAGAAGCCTCTATGATGAATTCCCAGCAATTAGGGACCATCATACCTTATGGAGAGCAAAAAACAGAACTTAGAAAACGAATTAGAAAATTCATTTGATAACAATGAATCCCAAGATCATGATGTGGATGGACATGCAGTCACCTTGGAAGTGGAAGTGCTTGAAGATAGTGTTATATCAGCAACTTCTACCTTGCCAGTTGAGCCACCCTATGAGGTGCATAGCAAAAGAACGCTAGATATTGAGGTGTGCATAGATGATAGCATACACGATGCTGCTTATCATATGGTGAGTGACATTGATTCAGCCTCATATCACAATGTGGATGACAAATTGGAAGATTTGGGTGGAAATGTTTCGTCACAAGGGGATCATCATTTAGCAAGCCAATTGAAGGTTAATGATAGGATGGTTGCCACAACCATTGAGCAATTTGATGTTGCTCATCAAATGTTGGCCACCTATGGTTAGAGTACTCCTTTGACAGATGAGCATGGTGATAGTGTTTTTTCCCTTGCAAAGATGCATGCACTCTGAGAAGTGATTGGAATGATGAAATAAAATTACCTACAACTACTTGCAGATAGAGATTTTCTTCTCTAGTGAGGTTGCATTTGTTATGTTGCATTGTAGGGAAAGGAGGAGAAGGTTGATAGGTTCACTCATGAGCTTGAGGTGACTATGGACTCATTGCAGAGTGCCCAGTTGGCCCTTCAAGAGTCACAATTACAGATTGAGAAGCTTACGGAGGAGTTGAGTTTGGCACAGTCTCCACCAGCCGCAGATATAGTACAATTACATACAGAGGCAGTTGATAAGGATCTTATACCCACAGGTTGTAGTGGGGATGTGGTTACATCTATCACAAATATAGGTACAAAAGTTCCAGCTGGAATAAGTACCTTGGTTGTATCGAGTTCTCCCGAGGTTAGCATTGTGACAATTGATACAGGACAATTTACTGGTAGCTCATGTGTCACAATGGTGGATTCACCTGAGAGTTGTGTGGTAGTACATGATGCTACTTCGTCATCCACATAGGGCATGCGCAGAGTGTCATTTGGTTGGGAGTATGGCTCTCATGTTGATTTGTTTCCATCTCCTAGAAGCAAATCTGTCACTTCATTCCATGCAGCTGATTATGGATGCCAACTTGTTGTTTTTCAGAGTCAAAAGGATCATCTACTTGATTCAAGTGTTGTTAGTGATGAGCCATTGATAGAGTTTGACACATTTTACCACAAATATACAGTGAGGAGTGTCCATTTTTCTTTTGACCCATGCACGAAGGACTTGATGATGCATCAGTATGGATTGGTTCTGGAATTATACCATCCTTTGTGGGATGGATATTCACCATCTTCAAAAGATGGGATTGGCGGCTGCAAGCGTCCAACTCAGCTTTTTGTGGGGGATTACTTGCAGGGACAACTGTCAGTTATACATCATGCTGATATGTATCCAACAGGGTTTGCTACTCCTATGTCACAAAGTTTTCTTATGGGTACATGGTTACAGGAATGTTATGGCGTCGGTTGGCATGATGGTTTAGTTAGTTATCACATCCATGGGAGTTTAGCGGGAGTTGTAGAGAGATGTTGTGTTATAGACACTCCCAAATATTTTTATCGCTATATGGCGAATGGATGTGGGGTTCAGTTGTTTTGGGATCCAGGTGGTGGTAGGTTCGACACGATGTATTGGATGGGTCCCATTGGTTTGCTTCACCACTTCTGGCATGGTGAAATTGAGGTTAGAGTAGCGTAGAGGAAGTTAGAGGGCATTGGAGCGATGCTTATGCAGGAGAAGCACCCTATTGCTTATGAGAGCAGGAAATTAAGAGGGCCAGAGCGGAGCTTCAACATATATGATAAGGAGATGTTAGCCATTATGCATACTTTGGCTAAATTCAGGCAATATTTAGTAGGTAGCAAATTTTGTATCAAAATCGACCATAATAGCCTAAAACACTTTTTGGGGCAGCGAGATCTCAATGATAGGCAGCAGAACTGGGTGAGCAAGTTACAGTCCTATGACTTTGATATTACATATTTTAAAGGGACACAGAATGTAGTTGCTAATACTTTATCACGTAGGCCCCATTTGAGCTTATTGACAGATATATCAGAGGATTGGAGATACTTGATCCTTGCAGAGTATGCAAAGGATGCATGGACCACCGGATTCATAGATGGAACTATTCGGGACAGCAAATACAGCCTTGTGAATGAGCTCATCATTTACAAAGGGCGGATATTTTTGGTTCCAGGCTCAACAATGAGGAGGATGGTTCTGAAATCTTTTCATGATTCACCTATGGCAAGACATCCTGGTTTCTACAAGACATACCGGCAGATTAGAGAACGCTTCACATGGAAAGGGCTCAAAGTAGAAGTACTTCAGTATATTAGGGTGTCCCACCTGCCAACAGAATAAGCAGGAACATTCCTTTCCAGGCGGTTTACTTCAGCCACTTCCGATTCCTGATAGAAAGTATGAGTGTTTATCTATGGACTTCATCATAGGACTGCCTAGAGCCCAAGGCAGGGACTGCATATATGTGGTTGTAGATCGCCTTACGAAGTACCTGGGAGAGCAGTTATATAGGTCCTCGCCTGCCTTAATTAAGAGAGAGAGGAGGGGAGTGCTCTCCAACTCATTAACTCGCCTACCCCGCTGCTTTCTTTGCAGCGGGGCTTGACTGGACCTGATGGTACTCTCTCGCCCCTGTAGGGTGGTGCGTGCAGAGCCTTATGAAGTATGTACGCTTCTTTCAAATCGCTGCTACATACATGGCTACACAGGTGACAGAGTTATTCTTCAAGGAGATATTCAGACTACATGGCTTATCTCAAAGCATTGTGAGTGACAGAGACAGCAGGTTTATGAGTCATTTTTGATAGGAGCTATTCAGGTTGTGTGCGACAGAGCTCACTCCGAGTACTAGCTACCACCCTCAAACAGATGGTCATGCAGAGATAGTGAATAAATGGGTGGAGGGATATCTCAGAAATTATATAGCAGGGCAACAAAAAGCGTGGGTAAAGTGGATTTATCTCTGTGAGTATTGCCACAATACCACTTATCACATGTCTATTCAAATGTCACCCTTTATGGCTCTGTATGGGTATGAGGCACTCAATTTTATGGATCTACTTTTGAGTGACAGTAGAGTGCCCAGTGTAGGTGATTTGTTACAGGAGAGTCAAGACATTGTTAAGACTCACAAGGATAATATAACCAAGGCACAAAATCAACAGAAGCAGTATGCATACCAAAAGAGGACAGAGCAGACTTTTGAGGTTGGAGGTATGGTGTATCTTATGTTGTAGCCTTACCGTCAATCCACTCTCAAGAAGAGTGGTGCTGAGAAACTTAAGTCACGATGCTATGGTCCATTCAGGATTATTAGGAAAGTAGGAGAGGTGGCTTATGAGTTAGATTTGCTAGCCAAGAGCAAGGTGCACAACGTTTTTCATGTGTCACGCCTCAAGAAGGCGCTAGGACAACATATTGTTCCTTCTACAGTGCTCCCACCCTTGGATGATGAGGGAAAATTGATATTGGTGCTAGAGGCTATCATTGATTTCAGGGAAAGGAACTTGAGGCGATGCACTATAAGGGAGTATTTGGTGAAATGGAAGGACTTGCCAGTAGAGGATGCGACATGAGAGAATGAGGAGATTTTGCAGCATCCGGACTTAAAGTTGCTTGAGGACAAGCAATTTTAGGGAGGGCGGACTATAATGTCCCCATCTTTTTAGCATATTAGTGGAATTCTTAGCCTTTACATTCTCCGAAGGCTAAGTGGAGAAATAAGGAGAAATTGATTAAATTAATTTCTTATAAAGTCAACAAATTTTTTTAAAAAAAAATGGTGACTTTATATTTAATTAATTTAATTTATTGGAGAATGCATTAATTATTGGAAGGGGGAAGCTTCTAGTAATTTAATTTTCTAGAAGCACAATTAATTATTGTATTGCAAGGGAGAAGCTTCTAACAAGTGCATTAATTATTGAAAGAGGGAAACTTCTAGAGAATGCAATTATTAAATATTTTATTTAATTATTGTATTGCAAGAGAGAAGCTTCTAGCGAGTGCATTAATTAATGGAAAGGGAGAAACTTCTGAAGAATGCAATTATTAAATATTTTATTTCCTTCTGGAAGAGTGAAGGAAAAGTATAAATTGACAGGTGAGAGCTTCATTGTTTATCATCCGATTTTGTGAATTGCATTTGATATCAAGTTGGGAGAAGAAACTAAGGTTACCGATTTCAGTCAACCATTGGAGAACGTCAACTCTTCAGTGTTGCAACCATTTGAGGTGGTGAAATATCCATTGAATTTGGTATTTGGGAGAGCTTCAATTCAAGAGTTCTATTTTGTGCTTAAATTGGAGAATAGATTTTGATTGCTACATTACACATGCACAATGCCGCGCTATAGTGTCTTTGTTTGATTCATTTCCACTCTTGGGCATCACTATTATCATTGTACTTCATCAACATATGATTTTGCTGTGATAATTTCAGAATCAAAATTTTGGCATTGCTGTAATCATTGTTTTGCATCTTGTTTCCATGTATTTGCACTGATAATACCAAAAGAATTGCATTTGCATATTAGTTCCTTGTGAGAGAATACTACAGGATCTGAAGGGATGGTGCAATCTTTTGGGGGATCCAAAGGGATGATAGGATCTTGCAGAAGACATGGCGATAAAGGAATGTTTTGACCTTGACTTGAAAGGGGATCATCAATCTCCATATTAAGTGTATTATGCTCTTGTTCTTGGAAGGAATCATTTGGAAGAATGTACAGGATGTCATGATCTTGCTTAGGAATTGGAAGGTTGACAAGATTTGAAAGGGCACTTTGTTCTTGGGATAGATAGGAATCATCTTTGAGAATGGACCAAGGTGGGAGTGTAAGAATTTGGTATAGCTCTGATACCATGTAAGAATTTGCCTAAGGCAATAATTTCAATGCCAAGATCAAGAAGCTCAATATATAGCACAAGAGAGAATAATGATGATCAAATGATAATGGATATCCGATGATTGGGTATGAGATGATTTGATATGAGATAAATACACACTAGAAGTGCTTGTATATAAAGGCAACTAGAATGACTAGGAGTCAGCAAAGAGATAAGGATTACAACTCAACACATGTTCACCAAAGGTAGATTATCCTCCATTGAGCACAAGAGTTTGTGCGATGATGAGAGGATAAGTGTACATAGGTGTATCTCATAAAGAGATGTTGTAGACAGCATGTGCTCTAATAAGTTGCTAACTCCTATGTTGTCAACAAGACAACTCATATGTCTATGCATATTCCTAAGTGTCTACATGACAACTAATATAAAAATGCATTATCCCAAGTAAACTTAAGTAAAGTGTAATAATAATTAATTATTTACACTAACACCCCCCCCTTAAGTGCAACTTAGGGGAATGCACTTAACCTCACAAAGCCTAATGCAAGATGCAATGTGGGTCCCAGCTACTAGGTCATGTTAGGTACCCATGTACAAATCAATGCTCTACATACAATGCTATGCAACCTCTCTAAAAACGGAGAAAGAGGGAAAACATCATGGGAAAAACCTCCTCCAAAAAGAGAGATGAAGAAATACAAGATGCATTCAAGAATGGAGTAATCAAGACACCCCATACATCATGCATGTACAATCATATATCCCCCATAAGAAAAAATACATGATGGTATCCCCCCCATATTGAATAATCTCCTGCAAGGATGTCATGAAGACAAAAAAAATTCAATGCCTACAAACGACATTTCTCCCTTTAGGAAGAAGATACACCAAGTATAGGTGCAAGTATACTTATCATTGCGGATAGGAAGATGGATGAGGAATCCATATGTAGTATGCTATGGATATTGCCTCTGAAGTCTACTCATGTGTTGACAAGTCCTTGATGAATGTAGATGCCACAAGCCAATCTGGTGGATGCCCAAAAGAAGGTGGCAAACAAGGTAACATGTCCACGTTTGAAAGTGAATCAAACTCCAAAGACAAGGAATCATCTTTATAGGAAGATATGGGAAGAGAAGCAATGTAGCCTCCCCTCAATGATGAATGCACACCCATAAAAAAAGATCCTTGATGACTGAAGAAGCTGCACCATGAAAACTGAATGATGTTTCTCCTTGTAGGAAGAAGTGGTGCCATAGGTGTAGTAGAGAATGCTCCCCAACTAGCAGGAAGAATTCTCAAAAGATATGATGTCTGAGGAAATTGAAATATAACCTCCAAAGATTGATATGTCTCCTTTGAAGTAAAAGAGTCCTCCTCCAATTGCTGAAAAGAAGTGTCCATAATCATGTCAGTTTGAAAAGAAAGATCAAGTGGTTGAGGGTCAGAGTGTTCCCTGCTTCCCAAAGACACATCCAAACGTCATGAGGACTACTTGCCTTACTAAGAGGAGCAAAAGATTCCTTACTCATACTACTATACATAAAGAGAAGAAGAAGAGAAAGATGTCCCCAATTAGTATTAGGTGGAAATATCTTCGAATATAGAGAAGGAAACACTTATGTTCTCTTAGATGATCAATCATCAAAGCACTCTATTTTTGATAGTTCCTTTTTTTCAATTTGAATCTTAAACCAAAGTGACACTTTTGACATGACTCCATAAGATCAAATAATGTATGCACCCCCAAAATGAAAAAAATAAAATAAAATCAAAGAAACCCCCCCTAATGCATGATTTGGCACTTTATATTTAGTGCGATTACAATGGCCACTTGCCAATTTAGGGTGTACGTGGACTTCTGATTTTGATGGTTACAACAACAAATATGAAGCTATATCGGACTCAACAAGATAAGACACAAGACCTCTCAAGGATCTAATTAATTACAAGTGCCAATAGGCCAAAATGTGACCAAAATTTGAAAGTACTATGTTTACTCAGAATTACTCGAAACTGATACCAGATCTGGAAAGTAGGCAAAAATCATGCACTTTCAAAAAAAATAGCACCTAAATATGTGTCCAGAGGAACCCGAACTAAGCCTTTGAAGTCGCAAAAATTAGGATTTGCAATTTGCAAAAAAATTCAAGAACAAAGATCTCAAACATCCTGCACCAATGTGTAGATCACAAAATTCTACCCCAAAGCAAAAAAATTGCTCAAAAAAAGGAGTCCGTATGAGGGAGATATCGCTGTTTGAAAATCACCTCTGTAATTATTTTTCCTGAATTGTCACCGTCGCACCTTCAAAAATCAAATGACTCTAGATTTGACCTCAGATGTCCGATTTTGATGAAACAAAAATTGATTTGGGGGTTTTTTGACCTTTTGAATAATAGAATATGATGCCATATTTGATTTGCACCAGCAAACTCCAATCTTGACCTGCAAAAAAAAATCTCTCCAACGGCTATGTAATGAAACTCCTATGGCTTTGATACCATGTAAGAATCTGGTATAGCTCTGATACCATGTAAGAATTTGCCTAAGGCAATAATTTCAATGCCAAGATCAAGAAGCTCAATAGATAGCACAAGAGAGACTAATGATGATCAAATGATAATGGATATCCGATGATTAGATATGAGATGATTTATATGAGATAAATATACATAGAAGTGCCTGTATATAAAGGCAACTAGAATGACTAGGAGTCAACAAAGAGATAAGGATTACAACTCAGCACATGTCCACCAAAGGTGGATTATCCTCCATTGAGCACAGGAGTTTGTGCGACGATGAGAGGATAAGTTTACATAGGTGTATCTCATAAAGAGATGTTGTAGAGACCATGTGCTTTAATAAGTTGCTAACTCTTGTGTTGTCAACAAGACAACTCATATGTCTATGCATATTCCTAAGTGTCTACATGACAACTAATATAAAAATGCATTATCCTAAGTAAACTTAAGTAAAGTGTAATAATAATTAATTATTTACACTAATAGGGAGTACCATCATTAGATTAAGGAAAATAAGACCTTGGTCCAACAATTGTTTGGGATTGGTCATTCTTGGGATCTTGATCTTGATTTATTTTAGGACTCGTTTTTTCATGATGTGAATCATCCTCTTGATACATGGTATGATTTGGACTATGTGTGAGAGATTGAGGGAAGGAATCAATGTCTTGACATGAGGAAGATGGAGTTTGGATAGGACTCTTTGAAATGGATTTTTTTGGGAATGGAACATATGGTGGCATTCGATTTAGAATTGTTGAGGGCTTGTACCACGGAATGGATTAGTTTGAATTTGCATTATTGATAGCCCTTGAGGGGTTTAATCAATGGTATGCCATTTGATAGGGATAGCATAGATTGTTCTTGTGAAATATTAGGGATTGGAGGAATGGTGGGAGATATGGAGGCTAATAGAGGAATTTTTTTAGATGGGATATGGATATGACATTGGTGTGATTGTCATGGAATAAGCCATTGCCAACACAGGTAAATGATTGCGATCATGCTTAGAGACAATTTCTTGTGTATGACCATTTTTTTGAGGTAAATCTTTGAGAGTTTGGGTTTATAATTTTCGCTTTTAAAATGGTTTTATTTGTTTACAAAGTAGTAATTGAGCCTCATTCCACCTAGATTTAAGATTAGAAAACGTAATGGTTAGTTGGAAATGAAGAAGAAGAAAGCTAATTAAATAGAAAACCAAATAAAAAACTGAATAGGCACTAAGAAGAAATGAACAATTAGAAGGAAATTAAGAGCCAAAAGACAATAATAAATCTAGATAATAAATCAAATTAACAATTTTCCTTCCAATATCCTAAAATACACTTAAATAAATTCATATTTAAATGCAAAATAAAATGAGGAAATGAAAAGCAAATTCAAATATTAGAATATTCAAATGCGAGATAAAAGACCAAAAAGAGATAGACAAATGAAATTTATTTATTCCTAAGGGGACATAGGGGCATTAATTAATAGATTAATTCCCTAGAAACAACATTAGGCATTAATTAAAAAATTGTTGAATTAGTTGATTAAACATGCCAAAAATGCAGTAGGAAGACAAAAAAATCACAAAAAATCAAAATATTTGAAAATGACTTGAAATAACAAAAAAAGATCAAAATGTTCAAATTTAACTGAGGGCATAAAAGACGATAAAAAATGAGAAATTAGGGTTTCAGCCATTTTTAGGTGTCTACATTTTGCCTCTATTTGAGTCAATGCGATTGTGAGCGTTGTTTCTAAGAAAAAATGAATTTAGAAGGACAACTAAAACATAGAAGCCGCAAGGGTGCCCCCTCGTAAAATTGGGTGAAAAACTTGAAAAGGAGAGGCCAAATTTGTTGAAAATAAAACCAAAAACACAAGACCTAACTAAAGAGAGAAACAAGACAAGCCAACAGAAAAACAAATGCAAAATGAAGGGATGCGAGCAAAAAAAAAACAAAAAACAAAAGCAAAATCAATCCCTGCTTTTCTATAGTAGTGCACTGTATGAATTTTGTAGAGCTTTGATATAGCAAATAGGATTTTTTGCATCTTGAAATATATATAAGTCATAGGGTTCGCCGATTTTTCGGCTTGAAATTCAAAATTTGACGAACCCTAAAAAAATTGAAAATAAATCATAAAGTTCGCCTCAAGTTCGTACGACTAATACTCTGTTGTCGTTTTGCAGAAATATTATTTTATTGTGGGTCGTTTTAGGGTTTTCGACTTTAAAATGTTATAAATAATGCTTTTGGTCATTGTAAATACATTGCGGGTGTTTTTGATGTTGGCTTTGGAGGTTTCTGAGGCTTCTAAGGCAATCATTCCCGAGGTTGCAACTATTGGTCATCCGCTGTGGAGGGCAACCATTGGAGGCTTCTATTGGAAACATCTTTGGAAGCTGGAGGAAGATCGTTTGTAATCACTGGAGGTTGGAGGAAGATCGTTGGGAGTTGGAGACTGGAGCGACTGCTGAAAGGATTTACAGACGGAGGCTTCCAATCTTTAGATGGAGGCATTACAATTCACGTGGATGGAGGCATTATAGACGGAGTTTAGCTCACGCAAGCGATAAAGGTAGGCTTAAATTTTGAAAAGTTTTAAAGGTTTTATAAATGTTATCATTGTTATGTATTGTTTTTAGGTTAAATTTATTTTATTATTATAGCATAAGGTTTTAAAATTTGTTTATTATTAAAAGTTTTAAAAATATTATAATACATAAACTATAAATATTAAAAGTAAAACAATAATAGATTATTTGAATATAAAATATTAAGATTTTAAACATCGAATAATATTAGATTTATATTTTAATATAAATATAATAATGTTAATCATAAAACAATAAACAATAGGATTTTATATATGTTAAATTTTTTTTTTTTTGATTGGTAAACGGCCGAAGCCTTTTAATATATTTTATTATAAAATAATTTTTACATGTCCACCGTTCAAATGGGCACTGGTAGGAAAGAACAGGGAAGAAATCCTCCAGTCTTGCCTGAGACAGATGTCCTAAAATACAAAATATCAAAGGGGCATACCCCTGACACGAGATCCAACTACTTTATGGATATTACAATCGAGAGTTTACAATAATTTACAAAATGCATAATGATGATATATGTTAAATTATTATATAAATATTTAAATTAAAATATTATATTTATTTTTGTAAGCTTTTAATATTTCCTTTGTGTAATTATTTAATTTTTTATGTATTATTTATTTTTAAAGCAAAGTGCAAAACAATTTGACTTAATATCATTATTTATTACTAATATTATTAATTTATTTATACTATGTAATTTATTATTTATTATTTATTATTTGTATATAAAATAAAAAACTAATGTATATTAAAACATAGAAAAAGTATTATGTATTTACTTTATAATTTAAAACAAATAGATTACTCAAGTGGTTTTATTTTGTTAGATTTAGATTTTACTTAGTTGCTAAAAGTTCAATATTTTTTAATTTAAGAATATTTTTATTTTTTAATAAAAGGGTTATTTTTAGTATCTAGTTAATTAAAATAGAGTTTGGTTTTTATTCATGTTTCATTATAGAGTTTGAAATAATTATTTCTTATATTTCCTTTTAGCGTCTTCAAGAAAAAATTGAATGCTTTTTAATACTAATTTTCTTTTGCATCATGCAGGCTGTAATTGAATGGCTCCCAAAAAATCAAAGTGTAAAGTATGGAAATATGTGACAAAAGATGGTGCTAAACTCTATTGTACTAATTGTACGAAAGATTTTACAAAAAGTCTAACAAGGGCAAGAGACCACTTACTTGGTATTAGTGGGTGTATAGGAGGCGGTGTTAGAGCATGTTTAAATGTGACTGATGCAATGGTAGCTGATATAGAGAGAGAACTAATCCTTTTGAGTGAAGCTGATCAGAAAAAGATACAGAAAAAACAAAGAATTCAAGAGGATGTATCTAGGTTCACATTTGTGTCATCCTCTAGTTTGCTCAAGTCTATAGGCACAGGTGCAATAAAACAAAGTGGAACATTAAACAGCTTTTGGAAACCAATAGAGAGACAAGAGGTGGATGATGCATGGGCTGATAATTTTTTAACAAGTGCTGTTCCATTCAATTTGGCAAGGAATCCCCATTTCCATAATGCAGTTTGAAAACAATAGAGTTTGGTAAAGGTTACACACCTCCACCTTCAGAAGCTTTTAGAACAACTCTTTTAGAGATGTCCAAAGGTAGAGCGACAAGAAAGTTAGATGTGATCAAAGACTCTTGGAAGGCAATAGGTTGCACTATATGTAGTGATGGGTGGTCAGATATATGTCAGAGGCCTTTGATTAATATTTTAGTGGCTTCCCTTGAAGGAGTTGTGTTCTTGAAAGTGATTGACATGATCAATCAAAAGAAAACTTCAGCATATAATTTCCAAATATTAGAAGAAGCTATTATTGAAGTGGGGGTAGAAAATGTGGTTTAGGTGGTTACTGATAGTGTAGTGAATTGTGTGGGAGCTGGGAAGCTGATTGTAGAGAAGTACCCACAGATTTATTGTAGCCCATGTGCAACCCATTGTTTGGATTTGTTGCTTCATGACTTGGCCAAGTTCCCATGGATACATGAAGCAATTTATAGAGGGAGATCAGTTGCAAATTTCAGTAGAAACCATCGTCTCACCTTGAGTCTTTACAGGAAACATGCATCGAGAGAGTTGTTAAGGCCTTATGACACAAGGTTTGCTTCATCCTACATCACATTGGGGAGAGTAATTGAAGAAAAAGCAGCTTTGAGATATGTGATTTGTTCTAATGAGTGGGAAAGTTCAGCAACACTTTCTAAAAGTGCTAAAGGGAAGAACATAGAGCAAATCATTGTAAAAAGCAATTTTTGGGAAAGTGGATCAAAGGTTTTGAACATATGTGGTCCAATTGTAGAAGTTCTTTGTATAGTGGATGGTGACACTCCTTGCCTTGGCATGCTTTATGAAAGCATGGACTGTCGTAAAGAATCCATTCACCGAGCATTGAAGAATGTGGAAGCAGAGTAGATGGAAATATGGGTTCAGGTGAAAAATGATGCACACACCTTTACATGCAACAGCTTGCTATTTGGAGCCCAAGTTATTTCGTATTGATAGACAAAGTGATAGTGAAATTATGGCAGGGCTTTATGATGCCATTAGCAAGTATGAGTGGGATCAAGACATTGTAGCTCTGATCAGGGACCAATGTTGGAGATACAAGAAAGCGGAAGGGATGTTTGGAATGGAAGTAGCACAATATGACATGGCACAAGCTGAGATAACTGGGTATAGATGGTGGATGAGCTATGGGGTGCAAACTCCTGAACTATATCGCTTTTCCATTAGAGTATTGAGTCAGGGAGCAAGTTCATCAGCATGTGAGAGGAATCTGGAGTTGTTTTGACCACATTCATTCTAAAAAGAGGAACAAGCTGCTGTTCGGAAAGTTGAGAGATCTTGTCTATGTTCGCAGCAATTTGAAATTGCTCATGAACAGATCAGCAAAGGACTCCACATCTTCTTCACAAAAGGGAATTTCAGAAGACATGTCAACTGGACCTCTGGAGGAACCAAACTTCTTGGATGATGAGCTAAGTAGTGACATTGATGATGATTCTACAACAGATCAGCCAAGTGCTCTCGATGGCTTGGAGCTTTTTTAAAGTTTTAGAGTATTGACTTTTGACTATAATATTTTGACAAAAACTATCTTCGTACTTTTGATAATTTTGAGCTATTTGAAGTTCTAAACTTTAAAGTATAAAACACTGATCTATCTTTTGGATAGTAAAAGAATTTTGTAATCATGATTTCACATGTGCATTGTTTCTTATGACTTATATCTTATAAATGCGATATCTTTTGTTGTAATGATTTCAAATCTATTTTGTAATCTCAAACTATTTTGATTATATAATTGATATATTGTTGGACATTGAGAGATGTTTTCTATTGCAGTTTTGAATTGAAATGTTCTTTGCATGAAACTCAAATGTATAAGAATAAATAACCTTTTTTTTTGAGAATTACATGAGGCGAATTTAATGTCAATTTTTTTTTTTGAGTTTTTTGACTTGGTCGAATTTCATCTGAACTTCATCCTTGTTGAACTCGAACTCGAACTCGAATCTTGTGACTTAGACATACATGAAGTCAGAGCGGTCTTATAATCCTTTTTGCATGAGGCCAGACGTAATGTAGACAAGAAACACCCCAATTTGCCTTGAAGCAAATGTACATAAGGATTGAAGCATATGCGGCATTCAACAAGTGAATGTTCCAACATAGACATTGAAGACATACATGCCCCAAAACTTCATGAAAATATTTCACAAATAGAAGACAAAGCTTTAAGAAAATATCATGAACCATCTTGGCCACTCTCACCACTCGATGGTATCCTTGAATAGCATAGGGACATGGTGGAAGATAAAATTGATGACAAATAAGGCAAAACAAATAAAAGATCATGAACCATCTAGACCACTCTCATCACTTTGGGATATCCTTGTGTAGCATAGGAACGTGGTGTCAAAATGAAATCATTAAAAGTTAAAAGTCTTACTAAATCAAGCAGGCCAACAACCAATCAAATCTAATTGCCTAAGTTGACAGTTTAATAATGATGATCAAGTTGTCTGGTTTTAGGAAGGACTCATCTTGTATAAGATACATGATAAATAATGACAATGTCCTGTTTTGGGAAGGATACGTCCCGTATAAGACAAAATGTTGATTGTAAATGAGAAAAGACTGGATAATGATGACTGACTAATTGATGATGACATGTTTGATCAAACTAATTGCTGATCTGATTGGATAGATTTGCATGCTGATGCATGATTTGCAAAGCACAACGCAAGGGCCATGTTTGAGGCCCTCTATTGTCTCGGGGATACTAGCCATCCCCAATAGCAAGGGACATTTCCTACTGTTTTCAGCCAATTTTCTGCTCATCAGGGATGGGAGGAGGATGTCCCCTTTCCGTCCTGCCATCCCAAACAACACCATGGGGACGGGGACAAGGGGTTTTGGGATGGGGAAGGCATCCTTGTGTAGCCTTGTTCATCAGTCACGTTCTCCACTTTAGCCCAAGCCTCCAAGAGTCTTCCTTTTTAAGTGGCCTTTTCACTTAAGCATGTGTAAGAGCCATCACTTGTTTGTCTTCAATTGTATTACATAATTATTTGCGTCAATGATCCCTCAGAATGTTTTCTTAAGACACTTTTTGTCATTGTCATGATCTTTGACCCCGCACTATTGACAAAGGATTCCGATACGTTCTTTGATTTGTGGATAATCACTTGTTAAATTTCTTCACTAATTGCACTTTTTGCATTGCATAGTAGGCTGATATCTAGAGTGATATTGTAGCTGACTATTGCCTATGCTCATGTTTTGTTGTTTATTAGTATTATATCTTGGACAAAACACATCCACTAGGTGGCGTCTAGACTAGAGAGTTAGCTTGTGTGGGGGCAGAGATTTAAGTACACATGTGATCATAGCCCAAGATGTCATTTTGCTGTTGTTTATCAACACAACAAAGCAGGTCCTGTGTAGCGAAATAGGGAGCACACAACAGATTCAGTTGATGACTTGCAGCCTTGTAATGATGATAACGATGATACTTGCAAAATGGAAGATTCATAAGTTTTTGGCTATGTTTCTTTTTACATTTAGGTCTAGTAATCACCTTAGCATGGAGAAGTTTAGGCAAAACAAAATCTTGATTTGTAGAAGAGAATAAAGGAGAGGACATGGACAAAGAATGAGATTCAACACTTTGTTGCACACATTTTAATATATGATGGACAATGGTGTGGAAAGAATGCTTATGGTTCCCATTGCTTGAGGGCACATGATTTTCTTGTTGTTGTTTAGGAAATCCATTGTCAGGGAATCCATGACAAGAAGCCATAACATCAGGTTTAACAGAGTCACGATGAGTAGAAATAGCAACAAAGTTATTAAAAAGAAGAGTTGGTCAAGGTTTCATGAATAGTCATTCATTGAATATTCTCCAATAAAAGTTGGATTAAGTCTAATGTACCCTAATCATCTTCGAATAGAGAGGATGAAGAAGGTTCTTTGGTCTTTTTAGGTACATCTTGAGTCTCAGGTTCCCTTACTGCCCGTGTAGGAGGGGAAACCCGAGCATATTCTGCATTTAAACAAGGATTAGGTGCATCATCATCATGAAGAGTATACATAATATTGTTATAAACAAACTTGACATTGCGATGAAGAGTAGAAGGAACAACATGAACAACATGCATAGAATGCAACCAAGGCTGTCTTAAGAGAAGGATATATATAATTGAGGGGTCCAAACATAACATTTATAGGAGTATCCAATATCACCAAACCCACTTTAACAGGTAGTGTTATAATACCCAAAGTTCTCTTAGCAATGTTATCAAATCCTTGAATAGGAATGTTATTAGCTTGAATAGATGTGATAACAACATTTATAGATCTTAACATATCCATACTACAAATATTCAAACCCGATCCATTATCAATCAAAGTCCTACGTATAGTATTTTAATAAATAGACACAACTACCATAAGAGCATCATAACTCTCTTGAATCTCTTTAGGAGGCAAATCATCACATGTAACTAGAATTGGAGGTGCAATAGGGGTAGCATTCATGCATTGTAAAAGGAATTGATGTTATCTTGATTAGGAGGTGAAATTGATAGAGTGGCTAAAGCTTTTTTCAAGGCTTCATGATATATAGGAGATGTTTGAAGAAGTTCCCAAAGAGAAATCTTGGCGGGGCTATTACGTAATTGTGATGCCAAATCATACTCCATTGCAAGTATTTGAGAAAGACGAGGTGGAGGAGGAAGAATGGGTTGAGAAGGTGGGAGAGAAGTAGGAGGTTGAGGATTATTCCTTGTACGATAGGTGTGAGACATCATATGATAATCGTAAGGATCACTAGATTTCCCCTTAATAGTTATTTGAGGACAACCTTTAAGGGCGAGGATAGGTTTATTAAGAGGTTGATGGATATTGACCACGCTAACTTGATGAAGCTCTTGATTGTTTATAGGATTATTGCTAGAAGAGAGTATTAAGGACATTGGTATTATCATTTGTTTTCAAGGAATCCCTAAAATAAGGATTGTGATAGTCCATTAATGCTTCATCTTTTCTGGGAGCAAAAATGTCCCTAAAAGGAAGGTATGTTATAGGAGGAGAAAAGTCATGTTGAAAGGAGAAGGCATGAACCATGCCATCTTTTTCATGAGGAAGAGAGCAATCAACATGATCAACTAGAGGTTCATCCCAAATAGTGACATTATCAAGTCTAGGAACATCATGAATCGCTAAAGATTGATCAAGGTCATTTTTAAAAAGATGAGCCTCAATGAAAGAACACACTAAAGCATCATCATATGCATTAAATGAAATGTTTGAAAGATCATGAAGAAAATTGGAAAATAAAGATAACAACCCCATTGAAAGGAAATGCAATGACTAGATGCAATTGTTTTGTATTTTCACAATGCAAATATATGAAATGCAATCTATGTGTAAGAGCAAAAGGATATCTAAATATCACAAATGCAAATAATAGCATACAAAGTAGATCTAGATACACCAAGATGCAGTCTAACTCCAACATCAAACAAAGGAGGGAAAGTATGTCGGGTTCAAATCAATGTGTAGAGAAGGTGAACACACAATAGAGTGCAAGGATGGATCTAACACTAGAAAAGAAAGAGTTGACGCAGTCAGGTTCACCAAAATGTGTAAAGAAGGTGAACACACAACAGAACACAAGAAGGAATCTAACACCACAAAAGAAAGAGTTGTGATGCAGGAGCATCCTGGGGTAGTCAATAATCCTGTATGCAGGGGTTTTGTGCTTGGATTTGTTAGAGTTATAGTTTGTACAGTTGGGGGTCTGTTCAAAGGCATATTGGGCAACCTTGACCTAAGTGCACATTAAGTATTGAGCAATCATCTTGGAGTTAGAGCCGTTCTGGTGGTTGTTGGTAATGTGTTCTTGATTTATTGACAGACCTTGGAAATTGTTTTTGCGAGCTTCGATCTGAGAGAGTTGGCATTTGCGCTCTTGGATTTGGATTGCTGGGTGGCACATGGACCTATGCCTAAGGGCGTGTACTTTCATGTTATTATAGGAGTAAGTTATGCTTTGTAAACTTGGGGCTTGTCCTAAGTATTTAGTAATTTCATGTATTTAATGTTTATTGCTAAGCCGACTTATGGCTTGAGGGTTTATTTAATATGAGTGTTTATTTAATGTAACTTGCTAGGCCAACCTATGGCTTGGTTTAGTATAAGCAGAGGGTCTTGTGAAGTCTAGAGGATCATTCAGTTTAATATGGAATTCAGCATGGAGTAGTTTAGAGGAGCAAAGTAGTAGAGCTAGTAGCTAAGTGTGGGCTTGGGAACAACAAGGTTCTTGGTGGCTTGCGAGCACAAGTTTATATTCTTCTTGGAGTTTTCTACTAGAGTGTGGATTTGGGCTAGCTGGTGTTTGGATCTTGCGAGGTCTTGCAAAGTTTGATATTGTAATTGCTGATATATTTGGCCGTAACTTGGAAGACCTTACAACTGGGCATGTTGGATGTAAATCTTATGATTCTATTATGAGAATTAGTGTTGTTTGGATCTAAATCTCTGTGTTATTGCTTACCTTCTACTATGTGGTTAATTGTTGGGGGCTAGGACATCTCCTTTGGGGATTCTCCTGCCTTGTGCTGCGTCAAGTTGACACAATTAGGTTCAGCAAAATGTGTAATGAAGGTGAACACACAATAGAACACAAAGAGGAATCTAACACTACAAAAGAAAGTTGACATAGTCAAGTTCACCAAAATGCATAGGGGAAAATGAATTCACTACCCTAAGCATAGATGAAGGGTGAAAACCAAGATTAACCTCCTAATGTAGGTCCGATTAACACAAGATAAAGTGTCAATTTGTAACCTAATGCAACTTGGACTTACTTCTCGATTACCTTCACAAAGAGATGGTTTTTATCAAGGTAGATATGCAATATAAAAGCTAAATGGAAATGTGTATTAAAATCGAGAAGGAAAGAAAACTCACCTTGCAAAATACAAACCTCTAAATAGGCCATCGGATGATCTTCGAAACTGCCGAAACTCGATGTCTGCACTTGAAATTGCGAGATCTACAAAACCCAAAAATCGTTCAACTTCAGGTGAGGGTTGAAATGGAGGAGCAAGTAGGGTCGAAATGGAGGAGCAAAGTCAATCTAAATGTGCATGGTTGACTTGGAGAAGCATGGTTGTTTGGTAGGGTTGCATCGTGTCCTTGCTTTGCAATATCCAAATGTGAAATAGTTTTCGAATATTTGAAGTTTTGCGAAAGGGCATCTAAATTTGCGCTCTATTTTTCCTTTTGAAATCTGCAACTTGCAAGAAAAATGGTTTTACTTTGTTGATAAGGGGTTTGCCTTGGTCTGACTGTAGTTTAAGAAATAACCTTGAAATTGAAATAATTGAAATGCTAGAAGTGTAAGTAAATACATGAATTCACTTTACAATAGTAGGATTTCTCAAATCAGATGTAGTATGCTCACTTTACCAATTGAATGAATCAAGAATATGTGAATGTAGAAGAAGTATGAATGTAGAAGAATGATGAATATAGAAGCCCTTCCTTGATGGCAAGCTCCACTATCACCTATGAAGGAAGCTAGATCTTGAAAGGTTGTGACATCAACTTGGAAGATATGATGAAGCCCCCAAATGAACTCCTTGAAGCTCCTTGAAAGCACCTTGAATGCAAGAGATCTCTCCAATGGCTTGCAAAAGGATTTCCTTGAATGTACTTGAAGATGACTTGAATGCTTGAACACTTTAATGCTCAAATACTTGAGTGCTTGTGCATGCAAGTAATTGAATGATTGGTGGTTTGGATGGATGCAAAATGAGGCAAATGGATGTGCTTATAAAGGGCTCGAAATCGTACACGAAATTAGTGCCTCAGGTCAACCCTGACACAGAGACCGAGAAGGGGACCCAAAAATGGGTCCCAAGCTAGGATGCATTGCATCATCAATGTTGAATTGCAGCATGGATGACGCATTGCAGCATCAATACCACACTATGTCCCTGACAACAAGGACCAAAAAGCCCTAAGATTTTGTTGGGGTCCCAAAATAGGTCTCAGATCTTGAGAAAACCCAATTTTGCTGTAGAAAAGAGATTTTGAGTGATTGGCGGAAAGGAAAAGGAGGATCCAAGTGGATAAGTCCTACCTTGAGCTTTACGCCATAAAATAGGAATACCAAGGAGGATCTATTAGGTCCTACCCCAATTTTGTCCAAGAGGTATAAAGAGAGATAAGAAGAAAGGGTAGAATACGAATTAAATGCAAGTCTAGCATTAAATCTCACTGAATAGGTGCTAAATCATCATTAAATTGAAGTGCTTCCAATATAAGATGGTACAACATAAGCACTAAAAGACTTCACCCATTTCTTTAAAATGGCTTGAGTGTCTTCAATCTCTGCTTCATCAACTGGGTGAACATTTGAAGCAGCTAAGCCAGCAAGTATTTCTGGTCCATCACTCCACTATTGTACTTTAATCACAATGCAATCATTTGACACCTCTATTGAGTCTTCAGACTATAGCTCCAATGTAAGCGGCTTGTGCTTGAAGTGTTGAATCATTTAAAATATTTGTTGATTCACAATTATAATAGTCAAGTTGTCATAAAACTCCACTCACCAACAAAGGTCTACGAAAGCATGTGACAACTTTTTAAGACTTCAATGCTAGCAGAATTCCTCGTTGAGCACACCATCATCTCATATAACTTATATTTTCAACGCAAAGGTGGGGGTTGTTTGTTGAATAGTTTTCCATGAAAGCAAAATGTTAGGTTTTAAAGTGCCAAAACTTCAAGATTTTTCCCCTGTATATTCAAATTAGATTACGATTGATATTTTAGCATCTCTTCAAAGACTACTTTGGTTTTGCTCTATTTCCAGCAAAGGAAGAATGCCTGGTTTTGGCAGTTCTATTCTATTAGTTGTTTTGATTATGTTTGCTTTAATGTTTCTTTATTTCTTCCTTTTAAGTGGCATTTGAGAATGATGTTTAAAATTTTACATTTTGGCACATTATTTATAATTCTAAATTTTATAAAGACATTGTATGCAACTCGCATGTAAGTGTGTTGAGCACATAAACTTAGAGAGAGATGATGGTTGACACTATGCTTGTGGTGGTTAAGCTATTGTTGATCACGTGTTTGCCATTTCATAAATTAAATGGAGTGTGTCAAGCTTTGTCTTGATGTTATTTTATTCATTTGGATTGCAACTTTTGTGCAGATTAGTTGTTTGGTTTTTTTGGAATTGTGTGTTGTTATAGTGATGCAGGAGCATCTTGCATGGGAAAATTTAAAAATAAATAAATAAATAAATTTAAAAAAAAAAAAAAAAAAAATTGTGGAGGAGAGAGAAAGTGACAAAAATAGAAAGAAAATAATAAAAAATAGAAAATAGAAAAAGAAAAAAGAAGAGGAATTTCTATTTTCAAGGTGCATAGTGGCGTAAATAGAAAAAATAAGAAAATGGTTGTCATTCCATTTATCGAAGTGTGTAGGTGGCATCTTAGAAGCTTGTGGAAAGTTCCTTAAATCATGCATTTAATATTTGTTGTGATCCATAAAGGAAATGTAATTTTCTAATTGGGCCACATGGTGGTGCTTAGTTGTATTTAGGTGGAATTCTAGAGAGTTGTGGATATTGTAGAAGGTTGTGGATATTGTGTAGGAGGAATTCTAGAAGGTTGTAGATAAATCATGCATTGGGTGGTAAGTGCTTATTTAAACAAGGCATATGAGCACTTCTAATCAAGCTTTGGAAGGTGTGAAAGCTTTGGAAGGAAAAGCTTCAAAGTGTGAAGGCTTTAAGGTGTGATCTCTTCTTAGTAGAAGCTTGGGGAGAAGGAGGAAGTGAGGAGTGAGTTTTCCTGAGTTTGTGGACAGAGTGCCGAATGTGAGGCAGTTTATAGCAGGATTGTGTTGGAGTTGTGAGTGTGTAGACAGAGTACCAAATGTGAGGCAGTTTACACTTGAATTTTGGATAAAGTTGGAGAAGAGCTAGTGGCTGCGGTTTAGAAACAAGGAGTTTGCTTGGTGGCTTGCGAGCACAAGTTGAGATCTTGGAGGTTTCTACTAGAGCGTGGATCTGGACTAGCTTGGGTTTGGATTGGATCTTGAGAGATCTTGCAGAAATGTTATTGTAATTGCTATTGGATTTTCAAAAAATAATAAAATTTCTTGGGAAGCATTTTATCTCTCTTTGTCTCCATATTGTTGCATTCTTGGTTATGTGTTGGTAGGGTGGTGTGGCCCTTCATCAAGTGGTATCAGAGTGGGAGTTCCTGAGTGTACAAGCAGATCGTCGAAGTGTGAGGCAGTTTGTATCAGGACCTTGGTTGGGTGAAGTTTATCAGAGTGGAAGTTCCTGAGCGTGTAGACAGATCGCCGAAGTTGAAGCAGTTTGCACTAGGACCTTGGGAGGGCTTGCAAATGGATCAATGGATGCGAAGATGGAAGACTGAACTTGTTGAGGCATGATCGTAGAGAGTTTGTGGATTACAGATCCGTGGTCCTAGACTTGTGTGATGTGGTTCCTAATTGTTCGTGCAAGGTGGCAAGTTTCGATCTGACTTGCAAACAATTCGAGGTTGTCACAAGGAGTGTAGGAAGGATTTGTTGCAGAGGATTTACGAAGACTTTGGAAGATGGCTCCAAGAGGATTGGACCCTGAGATGATTGCAAAACTCCATGATATAGTGGAGAGGAATTTTTCAAAGATGTCTACGTGACTTGAAGCTAGCTTGGCTGATCGAATTAAGGATGTTCAAGAGAGAAGATGGCATCCCAAGGTTGAGGTGGAAGAAGTTGGTTTTGTTGATCAGTTTGTGGAGCTTGGTATAGAACCTGTAGAGCAAATAGAGGTTGTTGCTGAGAATATTCCTAACTTTGTTGATGTTGGGATGGAGATTGGTTTTCATGATCAGTTGGTTGAGTTTGACATGGATATTGTGGAGCACTCGGTTGTGGATGATCCAATTGTTGTTGGTGGTGACTTGTGTGTTGCAAAGCATCTTGTTGTGAGCAAAGAGATTGCTGGTGTTGGGAGTTTGGCTCGTGTTGATGGAAATCTACATGTTGCTACTGATGTAGAGTTTGTTGTTGTTGATGTGGAGTTTGTTGTTGCTAGTATGGATTCACTAGTTGTTGATGTGCATGAGGGTTTGTTGATGAAGCATTGTGTTCAGTTTGTTCTTGGGAGTGAGCATGTTGATTGGATGATTGATATTCTGGTGTTTGATAGAGTGATGCATATGTGAATGATTTGCACAATGGTTTTCTTGTCCTTGTTAAGGTGGAAACCTTTGGTGAAGATGAAGATGGTTGTAGATCTTCCTTTTTGGCGTCAAAGTGTGGGACACACTTTTCTATCTATCGGGGGAGTCTGATGCAGGAGCATCTTGCATGGAAAAATTTAAAAAAATAAAAATAAAAATAAATTAAAAAAATAAAAAATAAAAATAAAAATAAAATAAAATAATAATAATAATAATATTGTGGAGGAGAGAGAAAGTGGCAAAAATAGAAAGAAAATAATAAAAAATAGAAAATAGAAAAAGAAAAAAAGAAGAGGAATTTCTATTTTCAAGGTGCATAGGTGGCGTAAATAGAAAAAATAAGAAAATGGTTGTCATTCCATTTATTGAAGTGTGTAGGTGGCATCTTAGAAGCTTGTGGAAAGTTTCTTAAATCATGCATTTAATATTTGTTGTGATCCATAAAGGAAATGTAATTTTCAAATTGGGCCACATGGTGGTGCTTAGTTGTATTTAGGTGGAATTCTAGAAAGTTGTGGATATTGTAGAAGGTTGTGGATAAATCATGCATTGGGTGGTAAGTGCCTATTTAAGCAAGGCATATGAGCATTTCTAATCAAGCTTTGGGAGGTGAAAGCTAGAAGGTGTGAAAGCTTTGGAAGGAAAAGCTTTAAGGTGTGAAGGCTTTAAGGTGTGATCTCTTCTTAGTAGAAGCTTGGGGAGAAGGAGGAAGTGAGGAGTGAGTTTTCCTAAGTCTGTGGACAGAGTGCCGAATGTGAGGCAGTTTACAGCAGGATTGTGTTGGAGTTGTGAGTGTGTAGACAGAGCACCGAATGTGAGGCAGTTTACACTTGGATCTTGGATAAAGTTGGAGAAGAGCTAGTGGCTGCGGTTTAGAAACAAGGAGGTTGCTTGGTGGCTTGCGAGCACAAGTTGAGATCTTGGAGGTTTCTACTAGAGAGTGGATCTGAACTAGCTTGGATTTGGATTGGATCTTGAGAGATCTTACAGAAATGTTATTGTAATTGCTATTGGATTTTCAAAAAATAATAAAATTTCTTGGGAAGCATTTTATCTCTCTTTGTCTCCATATTGTTGCATTATTGGTTATGCGTTGGTAGGGTGGTGTGGCCCTTCATCATATAGTTTTTCTTTTTAAAATATCATTTGCATTGAATATCCATTCTTTGTTTCAGCAAGCCAAAAGGTATTTATTCATGTTTTGACTAGCATTGTTTTCCATTCAAATATTTGAAATTCTTATGTTCAAGGCACGACTGTGAATTGTTTGAAACTTTGGTGCATGTATTTCCAAAGCAAAATATTAGTGTAACACGGGGACTCGTCCCAAGCAACCCCCCACCCACATGCACATAGTAGGGGATGTCCCCGCGTACCACCTTTGTGCTACCATCTTGCCGCTGGGAGTTTCTGCAAGAAAAAGTTGCAGCTGCAGCACTTGTGATAGAAAGGACGTTTATTGGCTATTCATTTTGATATCATACTACTCATTGTAATCATATTTATGATATTTTTGATATTCATGTTGCAATTTTTCTATGTTCAAGTATTTGGTCTTATAATTTGTTAGTTCTTATACTATTATACATTATTTCATAACTAGCATTTCAAGTACTATATGTATAGCATATTACAGCAACCCCACCCCCCATCTCCTCCCTTCTTCCACGTCCCGAAGTCCCCCATTGTAGGTAGTCTTTTATCTTATGCAATTTCCCTAGAGAATGTTATAAAATATGCACATCTATGTATCCTGTGAGTAGTTTGGTGTGTAGGTTTAGTTTAGCTTGGGCTTTTGGTTTATTTTAGATCCTAGGGAGGTTCCCCTCCAAATTTGAAGAAAGATTTGATCGCACATGCTATTCTTTTTGTGTTGTCTACCTATGAAATATTAAACCAATAACATGTGAAAAGGAGCACAGTGCTTGAAAGTAGCTGCAAATATGGAGCATGTATTAAAATATATAATTTTAAGATGATTTTCTCTTTATTACAACATCAATATAAAGGCCTGACTAGAAGGGACTTATGAGTTGCAACCATAGTTACGGGACTCTGTGAGTCCGAGGTAGAGTCGACCTTTTTGAGGCAAATGGCCTCTAGACTCGTGGACTCGATCGAGTGCAGAGACTCGCTAGGCTCGTCGAGTCCTGAGCTCATGACTCTTGCCGGAAGGTGCAGCAAAAAAGAGCAAAAAACAATAAAAAATAAAAGAGCAAGACCCCCGAAATCATGGGAAGGGGCAAAAAGTGATTTTTGTTTATCACACATTGTCAATGTGAGTGAAAAAGCTCTTAGAAAATGCTATAAAAGAGATGGAAATGCCCTCTTTTAGCATGCTTGGTTATGCTTGGAGATTGAATGAAATTGTGAAACTTTGGAGAATATGTCTCTTGGGTTTGGAGGATGCAAACCCTCTATGCTGTCGATCTTGATGCCATTGAAACACATGGTCTTGGATCTAGTTCAGAGCTACAAGGTAAAATCTGTGTTTGTGTTAATTGATATAAGTTGTCCAGGGTTCAATTTTCAGAATATAAGGAGTCATGAGGCATCGGCAAATAGAAGTCTTGAGCTTTCTATCAGTCTTCATTGGAGCCATATTTACAAGTATGTGGTGTTTTTATGTTGGCCGAGTATTACTTGCTGACTGGCACTAAGAATGAGAGACAACTAAGCTGGGACTTACCCAATGCTGTCATATGAAGTTGCAGTTTTCTCAAAAAACACAAACATTTGCATTTCAGGGTATTGTACTTGTAGAAGAACAACTAAGTGAATCTATATAGTGACCAAACAAGCATTGTGGCCATCTGGTGTTGGATGTGAATCTAGAAAGAAGCTACAAACAACAATAAATATCTGGGTATGCAAATTGAAATGTGGAAACAATGATATATTTTCTCCTAATTGGGACCCATAGCTTAGGCCTGGAACTTTTGATACCTTGGATTTCGTAATCCATGAATATTGTAGACATTTGACACTGCAGTGACACTATGTTTATTACTTTATATTGTGTTATTTAGCTTTTTTCCTTCAAAAATTCGCTTTTATACTTATGTGATCTATGCAAAATTGTGTGTGTGTATTAAGTAGCTTCTATTTATCTCAATTATTGTGTATTTGATGGTAATTGACTAAAAGATGCATGAAAAAATCTTAAAATCCTTAAAAATCTTTGAATTTCATGGGTTTTTCAATTTTCCGAGTCCTTGCTGAGTTCGAGTCCGAGTCAGATTTTGACTTTCCGTGTCATAGGCGAGTCCGAATTCTATAACACTGGTTGCAATCAAAGTGGGATAAATCTGCCCACTTAATCTAGATGATGTAATATAATTGAACTATAGCTATTAATTTAAATTTTCTTACAATGCTCAGGATGGTTAAAGGTAATGATCCAAGTGTTATAATTGAAAACTATTAGATTGCTTTCAATCTCGTATTCTATTCCAAAACCAAGAATGTGGAGTTGCCTCATATCTTTAGCAAAACTTTGGTAGAGGCCACATATTACAAAATTTTCCTACGCTTGAGGGAAGTTGTCATTAAGGAGGGATACTTACGTAATGTCACTTAAATTTTTTTTTTACGCCTGAAGTGATTTGAGATTGAGTATTATAGTGTCATGGGTGGTTATCTTGATTTGTTTATGCCTCGATGCCTATATTGGCTGACATGTGGTATGAAAATAGATATGGATTTTCTTTTTAATTACTTGTACAGGAGATCCTGTAGGTTGGAATATAAAAACAATTAAACAATTGTACAATAGTTTTTGGAGCTTAGGTGCCCTGTTGTTGAGCCTGTTTGTGCTCATTTAGTGGTGCTTAGGATATCCATAATATTCAGCTATGTAGCTAAAGTCAACAACCTATGTTTGACTATTCAAAATTTCAGCTCTATTGAGAGCTTCTGTCTTATTTTTTCATAGATAGGACAGTTTAGCCTCACATGCCTCACTCATTTTTTATTTGCTTAAAAAACGAGTATAGACATTCTTGCTTGTTTTTTACATCTGCCTGTTTTTAACTTCTAGATGATGAGAGCTTATCATGAATTGACTAATAAATGCCTTCTGTGCATGGAAACTTTCTCTTGGAGCTAATTATTTTCTGTGAAGGTGAACATTGATTTCATCTTACATTGATAAAGTTTCATTTGCTCACCAAGGTCTCACTAGGGCTTCTCTGTTACCTTCTTTCCTGCCTATTTCTGAATGCAGTGAGTAGTTAATGGATCTTCAGGCAAATCTAGCTCTTCAGTCTCATTTGCGAGTGAGATCCTATTTGACCCATCATTAGTCTGTATGTGCTTTTCATTCCATTTGTGTTTTGTGGGTTATGGACTTCTGTCTGCACTCAAACATGATATTCTCTGACTATCGAACAGATGGTTTTTCCATCATCTTGAATTGTTGGACATTGTACAATATTTTGGCTGATGTGGGCTGTGACATTGTGGTCATGAATGATTTGATAATGAAATGTGCAGGAACTAAGTTGCACTCTAATTTTTGGTGAGGCTCATGATCAATGATACTTTCTAGGGTAGCTTTGAAATTTTAAACTACTATCAATGGGTCTTGAAATATTTTAGAAATCTTCTTTTTTAATGTTGAGCTATTTTTACGTCATTTCTTTTATTTCAAAAATGATTTGATTTGTACAGGTTGTGTCTGGAAACTGCAGTGTTAAAAGAGGTGGAGCAAATCCAACATCAAATTCATTACTGGCAGCTGTAATTCAGAAAGCAAAAGATCTTGATGTGCCAAAAGATATTGTTGAACGCAACATTAAGAAAGCATCAGATAAAGGGCAGGAAGCTTTTATTGAGAAGTTTTATGAGGTACTTGCATGCCTGAATAAGTGGATTAACATATAAAATATTAAGATGCAGCAGCTTCTGGATTAGATTGTGTGTTAAGATGTATTAAATATTTCTGGTTTTGCAAAGGGAAGTATCTCTTCATGTGTTTAATCATTTTAGACACAGTTGTGATGAAATGCTTCATGATCAGCACTGAGTTACCGCTGAACGGTTGATAAAATGTTTTCAAGCTAAAAAACCAGCTTTTTCTTCAGAAATTATTTGCTTTTATGATAAAGCACTGTATCAAGAATTGATTTTGTCTTTCAGATTTTTAGATTTCCTTCTGTCTTTTCAGGTGCATGGGTTTGGCGGAGTTGGCATGATAGCTGAAGTTCTAACAGACAATTTAAATCGTTCTTCAGCTTTTGTGAAGGATATAGTAAAAAAAAATGGAGGAAAGATGGCAGATCCAGGATCTGTATTATTCAAGTTCAGGCGAGCTAGAGTAATCAATGTGAAAGTTGATCAGGTTGATAAAGACAAACTTTTGAGTGTAGCCTTGGATGCTGGTGCAGATGACATCATTGAACCTCCAGTGTATGAAGATGATACAGAAAATGAGCAATCCACAAGGTGCTAGTCAATTCAGTCTTTTCTGCATTTGTTGCGGTATGCAAACTACATGAAGTACACAAAATTTTAATTTTTTTTGCAATTGAATCTTTGTTAAATGTGATTTTTCTCAGGCCAAAAATTCTAAAAACATTATTTATTCATATTGTTGATAATTTGAAAATTTATTTGAAACATTGAGACAAATTGTAGAAACCCCAGAAAATAGTGCGGGTAGCCATTGTGAATTTATGCTGGATGTTATGATAAGTAAATCATCGTATATAATTATGTTAATATAGTTTTGAAAATTTTCTTGTCCTATAGCAAGGGTAGCCTAGAAGTACTTATCATATATGTAAATAACATTTGAGTTTAGATTGTGTTGATGTCAGTTCTGCTGTAACACTACATAACATATAGCGATTGAATACTTGATTTGGAATATCAAACACTCAACCCCTCTCTTGAAAAGTAAATACTCATGGAGACATGAGAAAAACTCCAATGTTGCTTACACCCGTGGATACTAACTCAGTTATATTAATGTGATTTGTTGGTTAATCATGTAGGTGGCCTTACATTTTTCATTCAAGGACTGTCGAACTCTTGTTGTGATGGTGATAGTGTCTGGTCTTGTAATGTATACGAGCGCCAAATAATGTTGATGGTGATGGTGATGGGGGGTGTGTCTGCCAATGGTGCTCTAATTTTCTAATTTTCTAAGAATGAACTCCAACCACCACACTACTTGCTACTTTACCTCTACTCCTATGAATGGAAAAATTAGCAAATGGACGGGGATTGAATCTGATGAAAGCTTACCAACGGCTCTACCTCCATAGATGCAATGATTCAAGGGAAAAAGACTAGTTTACCACGCAAGGCTTCCTAACCAGCCGCTAGGATGCTAGTGCCCTAGTTTATAGATCCCTATCAAACATCCACTAATATCACCATGCAACTATCCATCTACTCTAACTCTTACAACTTTTTGAAATAAAATCTACTTTAACAACTTCAAAGGAATCTAACTTTAATTATTGGAAGTAGAAACCATGCAATAACACCAAATGTTCCTTAATCACCATGCAAGTCACAACAATGATAAAGAGAGGCAATTTTGGTATTATCTCAAGCAAATATTTTCTTCAACTTTTTACAAATGAGAGCAAATGACCTTATATAGGGGTCAAAATTACAACCAACAGTAGAGATTAAGAGGCAAAATCAATGATCCACATTAGATCCCAAAAACCTTAATTAGGGTTGCCACCCCATCAGCCAATGAGAAGATGCCACCTCATCAATGGACCGATGAACAAAAAGAAAAAGTGGCAACCAATGAGAAGGCACCAAAATGGTAGCCAATTAGAATCAGACATCTATCCTACCCAAAAGAAAAGAGAAATTGCCGCTTGAGCTTACATCAAATGATCTTCTAATATAATTCTACCTTTTTCTTTCATCTTTTTAGCCAAGGCAATGAACTTGGCTAGCCTGTCGTTGACTTCCTTCATAGGAGGGCAAAGCATGTGCTTCATCTTGAGCTCAGCTGAATTCATCATGTTGCTTGCTGCTTGCAGTGTCTTCTCACGATCCTTCTCATATTCCATGTCATTTGTGATTCTTCCCAAGTTATGCTCTACTATCTCATACTTCTAGGCTACAATCTCATCCACTGCCTTGCTAGCCTTTGGTATAGCAATCTGAACTTTTCAGTGACCCTCATCATCGCTCCTGATTACTTTTGCCACTGTTTTTGCAATTTGTTTTTGTTTCTCACTATCATCCTTTTCCACTAACCCTTGAATATCTTCAATTGTTCAGACAATCACCACCTTGCCTCTTAGCATAAGCATTTGCCTTAACCATAGTGGTGTAGTGCATCTCCCCAAATTTGGATTTAGTTCGACTAGCAAAGCGTCACCAACAACCTCGGGCGCCTGGCTTACTTCCTCAATATCAATCGACCTATCCTCTACTTCACTAGTGACTGTCATATCATCTCCATGTTGGTTCTCTGAGAGAGGAGAATACTCGGTACTATCGCTGTAACCACTTGATTGTGAATCAGAGCTCACCTCTACTACGACCTCTTGTCCACTTGTATTATCCTTATTGTCTTTATGGCAAAGGCATCATAAAACATCTTATAATCTTTGGTGTTGTGCAAATGAAGTTGTGGATAGCACTCATGCACCAAACATTGCCCCGGCCCATTGCCAATCACTCCTAAGGCCTTAAGGATTTTCATGTAGTCTCGCAATCATATAGAAAAGATAGGATCATGTAGAATTGCTTTTGATTTTGCATTGTCCTAAGTTGCAACTCTAAATTTTCACTTATAATTCTAGCCCAATCAAATTTTCTCTTTCCATTTCCAATTTCATTAATAAAATAATACATCTAGTTCTTGAATTGCATACCTTGAGCCACGCCCATGATTCAGCTGAGAAGCACAATTAGATCATCGTACTTTGGTTTGAAATCTGACTTGGTGAGCTTTGACGACTTGGTAATTCCTTTTTTGCCTTTGTGTAACCAATTTTGCTTTAGATGAATGAAGTAAGCCTCCTGATTATCCTGAAATAAATTGGCCGCTTGATCCATCATTACCACTGTTATGCCTTTATATTGGGGAATATTAAATACTTCTTCGACCACTCATCTACTGATGTTGGCTAACACTCTCTTCTCTTTATCAAAAATGATTGCCTTAGTAACAATATCAAATCGAGATGCACATTCCATTACCAATTTCGAACAAGGCAAGGTAGGAGGGAAAGCTGCTGCATGTACAATTCTGCTCTTGTAGATCTTCTTTGCCATGGGGGATTGTCCTTCCTCAATCTGTTCTTCAACTATATCATGTTCACTGTACCGATATTGGTATCACTTATTCGCTTCACTTTTGAGAAGAAGGTGGTCTTAGGCATCATGTCTTTCTTGTCTTTTTTGGTATTTGTTCGCTTTGGGTTGTTGCTTGCACTAACATCTACCATCCTAAAGACTTATTTTTGCCATTTCATTTTAAATGATATGAACTACACTTATCAATCTCCAACCCTCTTTCTATTGATGGAATCTAGTTTATTTTTGCCTCTCCAAGTCCTATCTCTACACTTATTAATCTCCAAACTTCAATCCTAGAGGTGGGACTACTACTTATTTCTACCTCTTCATTACCTTAGGATGGACTACACTTATATCTCCCAATTTCAATCCTAGGGTAGTTTAGCTTATTTTTGCCTCTCCAAATGTCTTATCATGAAATCTACACTTATGTCTCCCAACTTCAGCCTATCGATGGAATGATGAAGTGGTGGATGATGAGTGCAAGAAGAAAATAAGGGAAACGAACCAAGCGAGAACAAGGAATAGAATCCCCCTTTAAAACCAATCTTCACTTCTAAAAATGAATAGAATTTTACCTTAAATCTGTCTTTACCAATAATCGGGCCCTCTTCAAGTTCGGATCAAATTTTAAAAAATCCAACCCTGCTTGCAAATAATGATGCCCTAGCAAAAATCAGAATTTTGACTTACTTGAAATTGCCCACATTTGCCAAAAATCAGACTTTGAATCATATAGCCTCTTCACCAAATAAAATTGCCAAATTCTGGAAGACAAATTGCAGCCAAAGATGGAGAAATCAGACTTAAAAAAAATGGCCCAAGCTGGAAAAAATCAGATCTGCTCCAAAGTTGCCCTAGGGAGAAGTTCGCTCAAGCAAGAAGGAGAAAAATGCTGCCAAGAAAATGGAGAAAATCTGCCACAAAAAAAAAATCGTCCAAGCAAGAAGTTCGCCTCTAGATGAAAATCGCACATCCAAGGAGGAGGAAAAATGAATGTGAAAATAAGAGGAGGGGAGGCCCCTCTTATACCAGACTTTTTGCCTCTCCAAGTGGGCTGACTTGCCTGGAGGGAAAACAAAATTAAATTGGTCCTTTAATTAATGGCCCAAATTTAAATGCAACATTAAAATTACTTAGCCCTAAATTAGCGCATTTAATTGCTAATTTTGATCAAAAATTGCAAAGTAAAAACAAGGTAAGCTTAGGAGATGTCAAAAGTTTCATTTAATAACGCTTTGGTAATTAAAATATCATTAAAATAAAAAATCTAGCAAGCCAAAATCAATTTTCAATTCCAAATTACCAATTTCTTTTAACATTTCTAAAATCTTCTAGACTAAATTTCAACCAAATTAATGAGATTTTGCAATTTAATCCAATTTCAATTTTGCAATAAAATTTCAATTTTTTTTAACAAAATAAATCCTTTTCCTAGCAATCAAAATTCAAACTCCAATTTCAATTTCACTATCAAAAATTTTCTTTTTCACCAAAAAATTCAAGATTTTCCAAAATGATTAAATCTAACAAATTCATTTTGAAAATGCTCAAGCTTGTACAATTATATCAAATTCTCAAAATCCGTCTAAGTCCAAAAATTTGCAATTCTATCCTGCCAGATATCGTTTTAGCCATAAAAAAAATGTTGTTTTTGGATTCTGTTTAGCCTAAGGATAAAATTACATGTTCCAGAAAATCAAGTCTTGCACCGGGTGAAAAATAAACCAAATCAAATCCTCTCTGGCTCCAAGGCATCCAAGGTGTAAAATTTTCAATTTGAAACCTCTGGACCACTCTGAAAAATTTGTTAAGGCAACCGAAAAAAATTTCAAAAAAAATCCGCGAAAATTGCCAAGGCTTGGCTGAAAAAGGGGGTCCCCAAAGTTTTGGGGTGATGGTGTGAAAACCTCACAACAGATTGCACATTCATTTTTATTATATGTGATTTTGTCATGTAAGCTAGATATTTATCACTGTCAAAATTTTAGTATTTGTCCAAAATTCTAAGTTATCTTTAGACAACTATTTCCTCTTCCAAAAGCATCCCAGCTTTTCTACATCCCAGCCAATATTTATCAACCACTTCACTCTTAAATTGAATCACTGATTGAATTTAGGGGAAGTCTCTAAGGGGAGGCACAACAGAAATCAAATCGTATTGCCTTAGAGATATATCATTGCTTCTTGTTTGATGATATCCTTTTCTCGTGAAACTGTAAAAGTATATTAGCTTTCATGATCTGTCTTAATCTTAAAATATGGACATATCAAATAGCAATGTCATTATTTAACTGCATATAGCATGGCCAACATTTCCTTTGGAAGAGGTTACGTAAGATGCTGCCCTTGATTTGTGGACTCATGAATCCTATAGTTCACCCTCATTGGAATTAAAATTGCCTGAAGGATAGTAATCCGTGTAAATTTTTATGTAGAGTACAAAGTTGCCAAAACTGGTGTATTTCACATTGCTTTTTCAGTTTCGTTAAGGCTTGAGAGGCTTATTCACTTCAAGGTAAGACATCTTTCTTTAATAGCACAGTGGGCGGGGCTGCAATTCTCCCATAGCTGTTGACAAGTAATCTATAGTATTGTCAAATCCTACTTTAAATATTATGTAATACTAGAATATTCTCTGCATGTGAGAATTTATTGTCTATGTTAATGATGTAATCATACTGCATTAGTTTTCTGGAAATGGTAACTTACAAAATCAAAGTTACAAATACCATCGTAACTTTCTATAATATCCCTATTGGATATTATACCAATTTTTCTCATAAATAGATTTCAGCCCATAATAGATGACTCGTGCAAACCAAACCAGAAATATAAACCAGTAAATAAACCGATAAATGCTCATTAAAATACCCCAAATATGTTATTGCATTATACATCAGCTATACAATAACCAGATATGAAAATCCAATCTTAAATACAACTACACAATGAGATTGGAGAATGCACCTGTAAGCTCAGATGTGAATTCTGATGTGAATCCACCATAGATGATGAATAGGGCCTACGTCCAATCCACCCAAGAAGAACTCGAGGGTTTGCGTCCTCGGATCTTTAATAGAAGTTGAAGCTTCCTTACGTTTTTGAAAGAGAATCTAGAAAATCAATCTCAAATCCAAAATATAGCTGAAAAGAACTCCTCATCCTTCTTTTAAGGACCCAACATGTGACTCTTGAGATTCCCATTCCGTCTTTCGTCTTATTTCCCCTTTGTCACCTCTTCCCCTTTTAATTAAAAGAGACTTTTAAAATAGTTTCAATTTAACTCCAAAGTCACTTTTTATTATTTTATAAGTTGGTCTTGTAATTTTCTGAAGTCCCCAAAAAGGGACGTTATAGTCCAACCTGCTTGAGATTGCTTCTCCTCAAGTAATCAGTACCATGATCCCATATAAATTTGCAAGTAGTCGTATAGCCCAATCTGAAAATACATTTTAATCCCTGGATCCCATGTCAATCTGTGAAGTAGTGCTATGTCTATAGACTGGCCGACTTTGATCATAACTGCATCAAATCTCAAACCGTGTAGTACTACAACAAAATGCCATGCATACATTTAGTCAACACCTTGATCCCAAACCATCCTATCAATACGATCCTAGGAGGAGTAATGGATGTCTAACAACCTATCATCCTAGATCAACCAACTGAACAAATAGATCACCCAACTAATTACGAAGTAACTGGAAAATATTTGCTTGTTATTAACAATGATCAAGAAATCAATTTATACAAGAGATTGAACAATGTTTCCTTAGGAAACAATCGTAAATAATAGAAACATTCATTTCTAGAAACATAAAACTAAATATTAGAAACATTTTAATAGTTACAGAAGATTGCAATACATAACCATTAGATACTAATCAGAGATAATAGAAACTATCTATTATTGTAATACTCTCCCTTAATGGTTAGTCTATCTAGAGCACAAAGCTGTCAAAAAGTGTAAAAGACAGATTTTGTTTGTTCAAGGGATTCCATACTGTTTGTTGTGGGTTGCGAACCAGATTGCTTAGATAGGGCAGTTAAGCGCTTCTGACATCCTTCATGTGATCAAACTTGTGGCAATAGTTGCATTGAATGTTCTTCTTCCAGGAGCCTTTTGAATCTAGAGTAGAGGATGTCTGTTGAGAAGACTGTTGATGGTACTTTGGATAACGCTCCAAAACAAACTGCAAAAAGCCATGATTTTTGAGGTGAAACATCAATCAAAACCCAACATGATTTTTGTTGTGAAAAATCAATCAAAACCTAACATGATTGTTGAGGTGAAAAAAACAATCAAAACCCAACATGATTTTTGAGGTGAAAAATCAATCAAAACCCAACATGATTTTTGAGACGAAAAATCAATCAAAACCCAACATGATTTTTGTGGTGAAAAAACAATAAAATCTTGACTATGCAAAGCTTCATTTTTTATAAGAAAAACGGTAAAACCCAACAGATAATTTTTGAGGAAAAAATTACAAACCCAACAGAGGAATCCCACACAACTTTGTGAATTACAAAATCAGAAATTTGTAAGGGAAAATTTTAGAAACCCATAAGAATTCTTTTTTACAAAAACCCACCTGAATTTTTAATGGAGGCAAAACACGAGACTTTGCATGGTAAAGAAACACATACAAACATGCAACCCTCAAAAAGTAGAGACCCAAAAAATTTGAAGGGTGACTCAGAAGAGAGCTCAAAAAACCTAGAAAGAATATTTTGTCAGTTTCTGGATCGGTTGACTTGAAAATCAAGACACTTTGAAAAACAGACAATGACGTAGTTGATATCTCAAAAAACACATCAAGAATCTGTAAATTTTTCTTGGACCCGGTACAAAAAATTAAGGTTTTGATAAGAAACAGCCCTGCTGCAAAAAAAACCACAAACAATGGCAGAAATGTGCAGAAAATAGATGGATCTGGACAAAAATGGGTTGTAGAACCGAACCAGAAGTTGGCGGATTCAAATCTCTCAAAATGGAAACCCTAGTCGGATTATAGAGAGAGTTGGAAGCAAATATGCATGTAAATAATTTCAAAAATAAAAGTCAGATAATTTCAACCAAGAAATTATAATTATTTTCAATTTTTTTTTGGAGTATTGGCTCTGATACCATATTATGAAGTAATTGGAAAATATTTGCTTGTTATTAACAGTGATCAAGAGATCAATTTATATAAGAGACTGAACGATGTTTCCTTAAGAAACAATCGTAAAGAATAGAAACATTCTATTCTCGAAACAAAAAACTAAATATTAGAAACATTCTAATATTTACAGAAGATTATAATAGATAACCAATAGATACTAAACAGAGATAATAGAAACTATCTATTTTTGTAATAACCAAAACCACGGAAATGCAAGAAGTTCGTCTCGTAAGTCCACCCTGTATCGCTGTCATAAACTGGAGCAGTAATACATAACATTATGTTGTTGTCATTATGGTCCTAACCATCTCATCAGGTGCGTGTCTTAAGATGAGGAATCTCCACGAATCAATCTACAATTGGCTAACCTCAAGAGGCTAGACCAAATCTGGAAAAATAATAGTGGACCCAACTTAACAACCACTGATAGCTGGAGTATGCATAAAGATAAAATCACCAGCTAGCAAGTAAATAGCTGCCATCTCATGAAGACTAGATGGTATGTCTCTGGATAAGTGGTAGAAACTATCAACATCACCATACGTACCAACACACAAATCAACATCTCCATCAATGAAATGGTCACCATGACGTGAAATCTCTAAATTATTTACATTTGATTTATATCTATCCGCATGAAATTCCAAAGATATACCATTGCTGTCAAAAAAATTAGAGTTCCCATGATTTACCTTTTGCTGGTCCTTAAAGTCTTCATCATTATAATTAACCTCATATTGATAAGGTAAAGAGTATATATTATGCTCCCCTTCATTCTCACCAAGGCTATGAATTCCTTCAATTATTTGTATGATCTCCTTAGTCTTAGGTTCTTGATTATTATCTTGGTGAGTGGTTGTCCTAGAAATCTGATTCTCAGTCTGATGCAATGAGTAGTGTGTCAAACTTAATTGGAGACATAACTCATCTACCTCCTCCTCTTTGTCTTCTACATGTTTGATGCTATATCTCTGTCTTTGAGCAATTTCAAGTAGTCTGATTTCATTCTTTCCAATGCCTCCTTAAGATCGTGGAGGCTTGCACTAATGGTTCCATTCATTATTCCCTTCTCCTTTTCAACAGCTTTAACTCTCCACATGATTTCTTCAATGTTTTTATGGGTTTTGTCAAAATGCACTAAGGCTGCAACGACCATATCATTTGATACTTTCAACTTATCCTTCAAATTATATGCTCCAAAATCATCAACCTGAAATGAAATTTTTTATTGTTCCTTCAAATCAGCCCCTGTAGTAACATCTTCTTGTTCTAGATTTTGAATACTAGATTCATTTTCAGCTGCACCATTTTCAGAATTTCCCTCTATCTTAATTTGTATTGTATCATCAACTATTAAGCCATTGTTTTCAAATAGTCCATCCTCATGAAGGGGTAAATTTTCATTTTTAGTCTTTAGACATATCATGTAGATGGACATTCTCATGAAAATGCTTGTCAATGACCACTTCTAATTCACCAAATAAGATGCCAGAACAATCCGTACCATCATCGATAGTGTGATCCCTCTCATAATCTTTGTCATGTTCAAGTTGGGCTAACGAGTCCTCAACTTCCGCGACGCTGATCTGTAGTTCTCGAGCCGACTCTCCTTCCTTATTTTCCTCACAAGTATGATCAAGTGACTAGGTATGCTTGCAAGTAAAACAAATCTGCTCTTTCCTCATTTGGTTCTTGCTCATTTTCTGAGATCCTACAACCTGTAATTCTGTTGCCTTCAGTTCATCTTTATCCCATTGTTGTTTGTACTTCTCAATTTTTGGCTCACATTGTTTGAGCACTGTGTTGACCAAGTTACAAGCAACTTTTTAAGCCTTTTGTTCAGATTCATTTTCAGGTGCACCATTTTCAGAATTTCCCTCTCTCTTAATTTGTATTGTCTCATAAACTATTAAGCCATTGTTTTCAAATAGTCCATCCTCATGGAGGGGTAAATTTTCATTTTTAGACATAACGTAGATAGACGTTCTCATGAAAATGCTTGTCAATAACCACTTCTAATTCTCCAAATAAGATGCCAGAACAATGCTTACCACCATCCATAGCAGGATCCCTCTCATAATCTTTGTCATGTTCAAGTTGGGCTAACGAGTCCTCAACTTCCTTGATGCTGATCTGTACTTCTCGAGCTGACTCTCCTTCCTTGTTTTCCTCACAAGTATGATCAAGTGACTAGATATACTTGCAAGTAAAACAAATCTGCTCTTTCCTCATTTGGTTCTTGCTCATTTTCTGAGATCCTACAACCTGTAATTCTGTTGCCTTCAGTTCATCTTTACCCCATTGTTATTTGTACTTCTCAATTTTTTGCTCACATTGTTTCAGCACCGTGTTGACCAAGTTACAAGCAACTTTTTAAGCCTTTTGTTCTCTGTTTGAAACAATTAACAACATTTGTATAAGTGGCTGGAAATGAGCATCGCTCTCATTAATTGTCATAACCATAATGTTTTCTATGGCTGCAATAACATCTACATTGTGTTCTTTCCTCATTGTGTCTAATAGATTGTGAAACATGATATGTACTACTTCATACAATCCCAAGTCAAGTAGTAGGTTGGACAATCTGATATCTGCAAATAATATTAGTATAAAAGCCCTTCTAGGGAAATGACCCCTACTGCTCTCCCCAAGGTTTTGAAAACTATCAGCAATAAGTTGTACTACCTCCTTCATGATGTCTTCTTCATAAGGTTCTTGTGGTGCTAAAATTCTTATGACCCCCATCAAATAAGAAGCAGCCAACAGTTTAACCTCACCATTTGAATGTTTCAGCCACATGTGTTGATTCAATGTTGTTATTATAGGAACAAGAGCAGTCTGCAACAAGTCATGGGGTAATTACTCTACAATGGTCAAGCATCCTTTTAATTGAACTAAGGTGACAAGAGTCTTTTCCTTTTTCAATGGTTTCAACTTAGTTTGCTACTTATTGTATAAAGCACTTTAGCCAATTCTAATATGTTCTTTGACGCCATTTAGAAATGAGAATTTTGATCTGCCCAACAAGCTGTAGTAAGCTTCTCAGTTTGCCGCTTGGTTTCTTTTGTACAATTCTGTTTTAATAGCTACTACAGATGCTAAGAAAGAAATACTTTATTTTGTAATTCATTATTGAAATACAAGGCTGTTTTAGACTTGGATTAATTTCTCGTGCCTCTTTACTACTATAAGGAAGTTTAGCAGGCTGTCCCAAATAATCTCTTGTTGAATCATCAAATAACTTCAGAAAATTTCAATATGTGAAGAGCTGTACCAGTGATCAACAATTTTGCAATAGTTTGATGATTGCTAAAATGGAAGCTTTCGCCAAGAGAACCCTTCAACCAATAAATTTTCTGTTTTCAATCAGTTTGTAATCTTCCTACCAAACTAAGGCACTGACTGAATCCTAGCTCATTTTCCAAAATCACAGCGCAACTTATAAATAAGATATTTTTCCTCTGCTAGTAGTCTAGCCTTTGTTTTCCTTGTACATCCAAGATTTCACAATTTTTGCCTTTCAAATTTCTCAGTAAGCCTTGTCCAATCACTCACAACAAATTTTTCTGTATTGAATTAATAAATCCCTCATGATTTTTCTATATTTACAGCTGAGGGGTATGGTCAAAGATACATATTTGTATCATTGGGTTGAGACTCGTGTTTCCGAGAGCACTCAAGAAACTGAATAGAGTTCTTCTCCGACAGCCCAGGAGACTCTTGACCATACACCTAAACTAGCGAATACTTGACTTGGCATGGACAGGCGCAATTTTGGGAATTACATCATTCAAAACTGCAGAGATGTGCCAAACCTTAGGATGCTGGCATGTTATTCTCAGAGTAATGAAGTTCCTGTGAATAATAGCAAATCACATAAATTCTAACCCTGTCAATTGCTTTCCTTTCTGTTAGTATCAACTAACATTAACACAGAGCATTTAATTACTGCACAGTCCCATGAGCTTTTACCAAATAAGATACTATTTGTCTCTCTTTTCAAATGTTAATCAACCCGCCAATTTTCCCTAGTGTCAATCTTCAAATGTGTCGTGCCTCTAAGACTCCTGCAGCTTATTAAGTGCTAAGCCAACTCAGTGAAAACCGTCTTTGTCAGATAATTCCAATCACAGTATGCCAGGTTAAATAATTGCTCCAGAGAATGATTCAATTTTGGTCCTTAAATTTTTTAGCAAAGCTTCCAACTTGGTAAATGTGGGAGTTGTTCCCTTTAGCAATATCCCCGGTAGGCAGTCACCTTTGACTTTAAGCTTTGACGTTATGATTTCCCCCTGCTTGACACATCTTTTTAGACTCCTCATGGCATCATAACTGAACATGGTGAAGAATTCAGGCCCTGAGTTCGAATGCCTGACTTACGAGGCTCCTTCTCAAGATGCATCCCACAACCTGTAGAAGTGACAATTTGCATTCTAGACTTCACAAAGAATATTCTCATGAAAGAGTAACAACTAAGGCATTATCTCCTTCCTGTCGAGTAGCTGCAATACTCTAGAGAATCTTGGTGCATGACATCATGACAACCTAATGATGATGAAAATAACGCTCCTTACCAGAATATTTCATACCACACAGCTTCAGAAATTATGAACAGTCCCAGACAATTGTTTACAACTGTGAATCCTCAAATTGAATGACTTGTTTTCTATTCCTGAATGGTTTGTATTATGTCAGAAATAAGACCTTTGCAGACTACCAACCGGCATTAGTGTCTTGTCTTGCGTCAATTACAAAGGTTGTCGTTCCTATACTCGCAGAAGAAGCTACAATTGCATAATATCACCATTTATACTTGCTCTAGTCCAAACCAATGAAGCCCATGCAAAATTGTATTTGGCCCGATAAATTATTTGCCTAAAACATTCACAACAATGAGCATATATTATTATTAAATCAGGAAAGGGCCCTGCAATAGATATTTGCCCAAATATTTGCTTGCACTATACTCTTTCATAATATCAAAGGATATAATATTTCTTTGTGCTGTTATGCACTGTTTAATATTTGAGACTCGAACATTAACCAAGGGATACTATCTCAACTTTAGTTTCTATTCCACAATATGTCTACTCCAGAAACTTACTACAATCAATAGTGAAACATTTTCATCGTTCAGTATACAATAGCTGCGTGATTATACCCAAGGCTTTATTCTCTATAATGTTCAGCAGCGACAGAAATTAAAATATTTTTCAAGCCTATACAAGGCCTCGATGGTTATCAATTTCATTCCAAACTCCCGTCAAGACCTTTACCAGTAAAATTAATTTATATATGAGCTGCAGGTATCCATACTATAGTCACTCACGTTTTAATTTTCTCACACCACATACTGGCGCGCCCAACAAAATTTGTATATAAAACACCCCATCAAATATTAGCCATCAATTTCTTTCCATAAGTGCCTCCCGGTGGTAGCAATTAAATTCCAAATATTATTTTGGAGGGTCGACCCATCTAAATATACACAATGTTTGCAGATATTATATTTGCATGAGTTGCTGACTGAATAATGCTCAACTGTGTGGACTTACAACAATGATATGGAGCAATAATTGTCTGAATAAATCTATTGCTTCCAATAATTTGTGTGACCTTTCCAATGTTATAATCATCTGATAAAATCTGTAAATTTGACTCTGATATAACTAGTCTAAATTTTTATTTTTGCACAAATTCCATAGGATGGCAAGATTGACGCTTTGATACCACTGTAATATCCCTATTGGATATTATATTAATTTTTCTCATAAATAGATTTCAGCACATAATAGATGACTCATGCAAACGAAACCAGTAATATAAACCAGTAAATAAACTGATAAATGCTCATTAAAATACCTCATACATTATTGCGGTATACATCAGCAATACAATAACCAAATATCAAAATCCAATGTTAAATACAGCTACATAGTCAGATTGGAGAGAATCTATAAAATGCACCTCTAATCTCATATGTGAATTCTGATGTGAATCCACCACATATGTTGAATTGGGCTAGGCCCAATCCACCCAAGAAGAATCTAAGAGTTTGCGTCCTCAGATCCTGAATAGAAGCTGAAGCTTCCTGAGGTTCTTCAAAGAGAAATCAAAAAATCAATCTCAAATCCAAAATATAGCTGAAATGAACTCCTCATCCTTCTTATAAGGACCCAACATGTGACTCTTGAGATTCCCATTCCGTCTTTTGTCTTAATTCCCCTTGGTCACCTCTTCCCCTATTTAGTTAAAAGAGGCTTTTAAAATAGTTTTTCCAAAGTCACTTTTAATAATTTTATAAGTTGGTCTAGTAATTTTCTAATGTCCCCAAAAAGGGACATTACACTTTCTGGTGCAACAAAAAGTACAAGCATACATGCATTAGTTACCGTGTTGGCAATTGCTTTGCTGCTTATTTTGGATGACAAAGTGAAAGAAAGTTGTGTTCTTATGTGTGCCTTAATACCTTTATCTTTGGCTCTTTTATGCTAAAATATGTCTTCTTTGTGTTGAAGGGGAGAGAATTACTATATGTGCTTTTGCCCCTCTCCTCGTCATATCATTGTGGTCTCTTTCCTGAACTTGTCTTCGCAACTCTTCTAACTAATGAGACATGTTCTTCCTATTCTAAAATATGTTAATTAATTCATGCTTATTTGAAATCACTTTCTTGAACTTTAGCCAATCCATATTTTTGGTGGCTTTGTAGATGGCATGACCTAGTATTTTGTGTGCATTGTCCCACAAGTCAGTTAATATGGTAGGTTTCCATGAACCACATGCTTTTAAATACATGTTGGCTCTTGTGCCATTGAAATTGTTGGTTGAATACTCTCAGTAACTGGCCAGTAGTCAGAGAGTGATGTTTTGCATGATACCGAAAGCCACAGGGCTGACTGAATCCATTGCTGTGATTGCATACTTACTATAAGGTTTTTCTGCTATGTGACGCTTTCCTATTGTCTTCTTGGTACAAGTGTAGGAGTTATCACCAAAATTAGAGTCTCTCATACCTGTGTGGTTGAAAGGAGATCTATTTGACTGTTGTACTTCTTTTGTTGAACCTGGTTACTGCAATTTGTCTTCTCCATGGGCTGCCAGATTTTGCCTTCCTTGATAACCTGACCTGTTTGTTTCCTGTAATAAGGTCAAGTCATTTTTTTCTCTGAAATTTATATGTAAGAGGAGTTGATTGTTGGAGGCACTTATCCCCCTTGTTTTCCAAGATAGTACTTGTGTAAGTCCAGATCTCTAATATCCAGATTCCTGTTCTTTGCATTTTCCTATTTAAACTGAATGCATTTTAACCTCATCAAGATAATTGCTTATATTAATTCCATCTCCTACTTCGTTTGGTATATCCATACACTGGCTAGAACAATGATAAAGTCAAGGATGCAAAGGACTAACCTTGTGCACAATTTATTGTTCTTAGATTTTATATGAATACTACGTTCTTTTAGTTAAGACTTTGACAAATACTTAAAGAACTTACAATGATTGGTGACGCAATTTAAATTAAGAAATATAATAAATGATTTGCAGAGAAACGTCAAACTCAGTTTCTGGTCCGTTGCAGATACTTCTGTAATTCTGCTATCTCGTATTTTCTTTAGCGAATATAAGACTAAGCTAATACACAGCTAAGAAATATTGTGGTAAAATAATGAATGTGTTATTAAATAAAGATCATGAATGATCTATATATACAAGATACTAGAGAATTTTTCTATAACGAGCAAGAGAGAGGAAATAGAAACATTCTTGAAGAGTGAAAAATAAAGTTTCCATAACGAACAAAAGAAGTTTATGGAAATATTACAAAAAGAGTGACCACTAGAAAAATACGGAAGTGAGAGAACAGAAACTGTCTAATATTGTAATAAAAAAAGGATCCACATGACCAATCCTTATTTTTCTTCTTTATATGGTTGACATCTGTCTTTCAGCTTGAGGCTTTGCCAAACAACTTTCTTTTTTGAATAATATCTCAAATGAATGATAAACATATAATTAACCAAGGTCATGTAGAATGATATTAAAAGAAAAACTCTCTCTAGTTTTTTGTACAGTAACAAATAACTATAAAAAATTTAATCCTATAAGTATGCCGGAAATATTATTGGAGGATGAGAAACCTACGAGCTTGGACAAATTTTCCCAAATGAAAAATGATATATAATAAGAAATCAAAATATTAAAATTAGCACACCCTACTCAATCCTTCTAGTTCTTGAGACATGTTCACTCACATTGAAATGTTTTTATGTAATGTCGCCTCTTTCGGATTGCTCTAAATCCTGCCTTGAAATCATGAATTGCATTCAAATAAAAATGTAAGATAGATAGAGGTATAGCTTTACCATTTAAACTTGCCTTTTTACAAGAGAAACCTTTATTTAAATCTTCAAACCACATGGAACAAAATGGGATATAATTAGTGTAAGAATTTTCCTTAGGGCAAAATTCACCCAAGATCAAGGAACTCAAGCACAAGCACAATAGTAGACCAGAAAGATTACGATCAGAATAACAATATATATTCAATTTAATATAAGAGTACACTAGGAGTGCTTGTATATAAAGGCCTTTGGAATGCTTCTAGAATGCATAGGAATCAGCAACATGATAAGTCATACAACCAGGCACATGTCCACCAGGTGTGGGTTATCCTCCATTAGGCACAGGAGTAAGTGCGATGATGAAAGGATAAGCTTACAAATGTGTAGCACACAAATTTATGTTGTAGACACCATGTGCTAAAATAGGAGTGCGAATAATTGTGTTGTCTACATGACAACTCAGTTAATTATGCGAACTCTAGTGTTGTAGACACCATGTGCTGAATTAAAGTTGCTTACTTCTGTGTTGCCAACATGACAACTCATAAAAGTTCGCAAACTCTTAAGTGTCTCACCAAAGAAATAATAAAATAATGCATTAACCTAAGTAAACTTAAGTAAAGTGTAAATAATAAATACGTATTTACACCAATACCCCCCCTTAAGTGCAACTTAAGGGAATGCACTTAAGTTTACGAAAGCTAGGATGAAATGCATAATGGGTCTCGACTACTAGGCCATGTTAGGTACCCATGTACATAATGAAGTGCAATCTCTCATAAAGTAGAGAAAGAGGGAAAACCTCATGGGAAAAACCCTCCCCCAAAAAAAGAGATCAAAAGACAAGATACATGGATGGATGGAGTAATCAAGACCCCCCCATTACAACATACATCAAGTATATACAAAAGAGAAATATGAGGACAAAACCCCATAAGAGGTAAAAGTCCCCCCCATAAGAGAGAAGAAGAGAGACAAGGTAGTCCCCCCCCCCTAATGTAGAGTGCCGATTAGTGATAGCTGCTCCAAGGTAGAAGCTGGTCCATGAGTGCTGAATAATGTTCCTCCCCTTTGGAAGAAACAATATCATAGGTACATATGAGATGCTTCCCTTGTGTGTAGAAAGAATCCCTATGATCAATGATGCCTCGGAAACCTGCTCAACTGTCCCTGTGTTGATATTGACTGTCGCCCCTTCCAAGACTGCTAAAAAGAACGAGTGCAGATCTAGCAAGGATGGATGTAGAACCTATCCCAAAGAATCTACTGTCTCCTCAAATGATAAAGAGACCTCCTGCAATTGCTGTACATAAGGATCCACAATCACATCAACCTGTGAAGATTGATCATGTAGAGAATGGACATGAGGGTCAGAGTGAGCCCTTGCAACAACTGAATAAAGGATCGTCGTCATCAAAGAGAAGATGTATATCATCAATGATGTCTCCCAAGTCTACTATGTATGACTCCACAAACAAACTTGAAGTATCTGTCAAGAAGTCATCCACTGATGCTGGAGCTGAAAGACAAGGTGTACCCTGCTGTGCTGGACCTATCACTGTGGCAATATATGTATGTGGAATGTGCTAATGATGTGACCTCTCTTGGCGTCTGTCAATAGGATTCCACAAATTTGAGTCTGTTGAATCACTATCGTTGGTGTCACTATCAGTTTCCACAGTGTATGAAGTGCGGAGAGGATTAGAGGATCCTCAAAGTGAACATCCTTCTCTACAAAGATCTCATGAGTCTTAGGATCCATAAATCTGTATGCTTTGACACCGTCTTCATATCCGATGAAAGTACAAGGCCTTGGTGGTGGTGCCTTGCATCCCCTGGAAGATATGTTTGCCCATGTTGGACAATCGAAGACTCTGAAGTGTTTCACAACTGGTTTTTTGCCGCACCATGTCTCAAAAGGAGTCTTACCATCTAAGGTATTATGAGGAGACCTATTAAGTATGTGATTGACACTGCTTATAGCTTCGACTTCAAGTGTAGGATCAAGAGACTTGGCTTGTATCATGCGACTTGCCATGGACTTAAGAGTTCATATCCTCAGTGTTGCAACATCTGTCTTGTGTGGACTGAATGCTGGTGGATTCTGAAGATCAATACCCTCAAGTTTGCAAAACTCTTTAAGTATTGTGGTCACATATCTGCTTTCATTGTCCATCTTAAGAACTTTGATGGCTTTCCTTGATTGCTGTTCAACATGACTCTTGAAGGCTTGAAGCTTGTGAACTACTTCATTCTTGTGATGGAGAAAGCAGACCCATGTGTAGTGTGAAAAGTCATCAATGAAAGTGAGTATGTAGCGGCCTTGGCTGACTGATGTCACTGCAAAAGGACCTGCTAAAACAATGTGAACCAATTGAAGAACAATTGGTGCTCTTGAAGACTTACCTTTATCAAACTCGTCTAGATGCATATCCACTGAACATGTTGAACATTCACCTTGAAAAAAGTTGATTATAGGTAGACCTTTGACCATGTTTTTTGAGCAAAGTTGTTGAAGATAGCGAAAGGCAAGATGACCATACCGCTTAGGCCATAATTTGGTTTGTGGATGAGATTGAGTTAACAAGGCTTGTGAAGGAGAGTTAGGCACAAACTGGGAGAAGGAATAAAGCCTCTTGTCATGATTGACTTTCCCCACTGCAACCAATGAATCATCGTTTAGACTTTGCACCATTATTGAATCTGGAAGGAACTCAACTTTGTTGCCATCTCCAAGGTGAGTGATTTGGTAAATTGAGAGGAGATTAGAGTGAAGGTTTGGAACATAGAGAATGTTTTTCATCTCCACATGTCCTTTCCCTTCAACTTCCATTTTTGTATCATCTTCCACAAAGATGTGCGGTACCTGTGATGGCTTCAATGAAGAAAAGTCTTCTTTTGAAGAACCCATATGATATGAGGATTTGAGTTAAGAATCCATTCCGATGAAGAACTTGAACCAGCCATAAGTGCTTGCCCTTTTCCCTTTGAAGTGGTTGGAGTTGAATCCTTGGAAGCATTTGACACTTGAATTTTGTTCTTCTTGAGTAGGTTTTCCAACTCATCGATTCTCTTAGTCTTGCAATGATGCTCATCATGATTTGGTTTCTTGCAATATGCACAAAAAAGTTTTTCGTTCTTTTCATTACTTCCCTTCTTGTTGGAAGAAGAATTGCCTTGCTGTCAGGGGTATTGTTGTGTCTTAGATTGTGATTTTTGCTTCCACTACTTTTTCTTCTTGTTGTTAGAACTTCTTCCACTTTGACTTGATTGGTTTTCATCACTTGCCACCAATGCTTTGGTCTTTGATGACGTGAGAAATCCCATATCTATCAACTTGGATTGTTCCATCATCAACATTTCTGCAAATCCATCAAATATAAGCATTTGGAAAGCACTTCCCATGGTCAACCTATGAGTGTTATAACTCGAAACAAGGGAAGCATACTCTGAAGGTAACCTCTTCAGGATGTGATGAATCAACCGATCATCCTTCATGGGATTACTACAACCTTTAAGTAGTGCTCTAAACTCATTGGCTTTGTTGATATAATCTTGAATTGTGTCAAAATTCTTTGGATCCAATAGAAGTAGGTCATCTTCAACTTGGTGTCCCTTTTCCTCATCCACCTTACCATACAATGATTCAAGTTTGTCCCAAGCAGGTTTGGCTTCCTTGAAACTGGAAATGTGGAAGAAGAGATCTCTATGTACACAACTCTTGATAATTCCTAAAGCCTGTTGGTCTTTAATTTGTCAATCAGAGAGTGCTATAGCATCAGTGGGTTTGGGAATTGTAGCATCACATAAAAATTTAAACCTTCTGCCATTAATCTACTCTATACAATATCTTTCCATGTAAAATAATTGTGTGAAGTTAGAAGTGGACCTTTAGGTGAACCCATGATGCATAAAAAGTAAAAGAGCACAAAAGAGAGACACAATACACAAGAGACACCCCCCCTTTTCACTTGATCAAAGAACCCCCCCAAAAAAGATGCTTTTGGCACTTTATATGTAGTGCGTGTACAATAGGCCACTTGTCAAAATGTACAAAGTGGACTTCTGATTTTACTATATACAACTGTCTTTTGAGGCTCAACTCTGTCACTAAGCACTGTAGCTTAGATGTACAACAATTTTGAAAAGTAATCAAAACATTAAAATGCAGAAAAGCCCCTAAGTCTGAAAGTGAGATTTTTGTCCACACAAGTCTATAATCTAATTGTAGATCTGGAAAGTAGACAAAAAATTAAGCATTTTCAAAAAAAAATGGAACCTATTTTCGAGTCTAGATGAGCTCGTATGGAGCGTTTCAAGTTGCAAAATGCAGGATTGGATAGGTACAATCGCCAAAAGATGCAATTTTTGACAAATCCATGCACCAAAACTAGAAAAGAACACCATCACTGAAAAGTTTAGGAAATTCTACCCAAAATTAAAAAAATTGCACTTGATTTGGAGTTTGGATGATTGAATTATGGTCTTCCAAAGTTGGACTGTCAAACCAAAATTGCATTTGGAGAGGGGTCTAGGTAGAAAACTACGAGGTTAAATTTGACGGTCAAACAACCGTCGCAGCAGTTCAAAAAGCCAAGAAATGACGATCAGACAACTGTCAAATTTAGGCTTGTGCCTGGCTGACATTAGCGAAAAAAGGCCACCTGGGTGATGTGTCAGATGATGTCAGCGTACAACTTGCTGATTGGGCAGGTCCGTACTGTATGGAACGTACGATTTGCTTACGTGTCGTTGCGGATGTGTTGTACAACAGGGTTTGCATGTCCGCTGAGTCACCCTGTGACGTGGAGGGACACGTGTCCGAGTTGACTGGTCGTCGTTGAGTTGGTGGCAGTCCAGGTGGAAATGTTTAAGTGGGCCGCGTGTACGCCGCATGGATGGCGGAGCAGAGTGCGGTCGGACTTCTCCGTGGTGACATGGGACAACGATCGATGGTCTGAATGGCTTCCAATGGTTGGAAAAAAATTTTTGTCGAGAGTTGCAGAACTGGTGAATAGAGTGAGAGTGGCTCGTGAACGAAGTTTAAAAACCACAGTTGGAAAAGCTTTTGTAGCTGCGGGAGCACGAGAAGGTTGCCTACGCTGGAAGATTTCTTGGGAGCTGGAGTTTACAGATGATCGGTGTGGGAAGGCCAAAACAAGCAACGCTGGCGGTGGACCTTGTTTTTAGTCCCACATTGGTGGGATTGTAAAAACAGTTCAATGCATAAAAGCAAGGGTGCGCGAATGACAAGTAAATGCCGTCGAGTATTGGTGGGACGGTTGGCTGTTGAAGGCTTGGACGCCGGATTTGAGCCCGATGTCGGAAATTAGTGGCCGATTCTTGCTGTCGCTTAGATGTTAAAGCTCGCCAATTATAAAATGGAATATGCTATCCAATACAGAATATTCCTTGTAGGGCTGGGGTGTTACTGTTCGGTGCCTGTACAATTTTTTTTTCTTTGTAGGCTCGAAGGGCAAAAAAATTTCCCAAAATTTCCACAAAAAAGATGGAAAATGCAGAGAAAAATAAATTCAATTTGAAAATAAAATTGCAGATGTAAATAACATCATACCACACTTGCAAATCGGACCTTCGGGTGCTGGTTTGCAAATTTTTTTGGCCTCAAAATCGACTTTGGCCTGGGTAGGCGAATTTATAGTCGATTTTCACCGAATCAACGTTCCGGATGCAATGGCGAGGTCTGTTCTGGCTCTAGACGCTCCCAATGATTGCGATACTCCAGATCTGGGTCAAGGTGTTGAAGCAACAAAATGATCTTGAACAACTATGTGAAGAGAAATTCTCCAAGCTCTGATACCATGTCAGAATTTGCCTTAGGGGTAAAATTCACCCAAGATCAAGGAACTCAAGCACAAGCACAACAATAGACTAGAAAGAGTATGATCAGAATAACAATATGTATTCAATTCAATGTGAGAGTACACTAGGAGTGCCTGTATATAAAGGCCTCTAGAATGCTTCTAGAATGCATAGGAATCAGCAACATGATAAGTCATACAACTAGGCACATGTCCACCAAGTATGGGTTATCCTCCATTAAGCACAGGAGTAAGTGTGATGATGAGAGGATAAGCTTACAAAGGTGTAGCACGCAAATTTATGTTGTAGAGACCATGCGCTAAAATAAGATTGCAAATAACTGTGTTATCTACATGACAACTCAGTTAATTATGCAAACTCCAGTGTTGTAGACAGCATGTGCTGAATTAGAGTTGCTTTCTTCTATGTTGTCAACATTACAACTCATAAAAGTACGCAAACTCCTAAGTGTCTCACCAAAGAAATAATAAAATAATGCATTAACCTAAGTAAACTTAAGTAAAGTGTAAATAGTAAATACGTATTTACTCCAACAATTAGCATAATTCATTTGATAGATCCAATAATAAATCTTAATTAGCTTCATTAGGGTTACAATTCACACATTCATATAATTATTATATGTCATTAGATATGTCCAATTACAATAGAATTTGAATGAAGGAGCATGATAGATCGGGCCAAAGCAATCTCAACACTAACCCCTAGAGTGAATATACCATCCCTCTTGGCCCAAAGTGGAATGCACCTTGGACTTCCAACATGGGGTGGTCTACTTGGTGGGATGCTTGTACTTGCACCCTTTATCCATGTTTCCTTATTCATTGTCTTTGAGAGCATGATGGGTTTCAATCAACTTTCCCTACCAACCAATTGACGCTATGAAATTCCTTAGAGAATCATATAAGATGCTAGGAGCCCATCCTTTCCAATCAAGCCAATGAGCAAAAAATGAGCACCTAGTCACTTGACCTCGTGGCTCCACCATGGGGTTAGCATACTTGATGGGGGTGTCAGCACTACCACCACCTTATCATGTAGTTCAACCTTTACCCCATAATGACATGGTTGGTTGGACCAAAGTATTTTAGGGATCTTATAATTAATTATGAATGCATTAGAACATGATAGCGCGAATGAAAACATATAATAACAGCAATAGATACATACATATATACATACATCGATACACACATACACACAAACACACACATATGTACATACACATATATACATATATATTAGTCATTGTTTCCAAGTATTTCTAATGTGTATTACTATTAGCAAATACACTGGCTTCCTTTTATTAATTCTGAAAATAGTTTAGAAGTTCGATGTGTAGACACCTAAAAATGGCCTCATAACTAAATAAGTATTTTGTTACTTAATCAAAATTCCTTTATTGATTAAATAGATATTTTTTATTTCTTTAATTAGGTAAATAGCATTTTCTATCCTATGATTAAATAAATATTTACTCATTTGACTATCTAATTTTCTGCTTTCTCCTTTTTAATATTAATTAAATAAATACTTTTATTTATTTAATAATTCATGATCCTTGTTTTCTAATCTCAAACAATAATCTTCACTCACATGGATCAACTCTCAAATTTGTTGGCATGTGACAAATCACTCGTCTCTTCATTTGACTTTTCCACTTGTCACATCTCCATCATGGCCAGATTCAATTCACCTTGCGATGTTTTATGAAAAGTCAATAACCTCTCCCTAGCACTCAATAGCGTCTTTCCATTTCCATTAACTTCTTGATCTCCTTTATTCGCAATTTCTCCTACATTATTCTTACCTACGCTCTAATCCTAACCATTCGTTCTACTGCCTCTTAATCTCTACCTTTGACATTTGCAAGGACTTGTATAAAACAACATTCTCTCTTTTCATCTCAATCCCAATGCCTTGCTAATGAGCTTTTTGCATACTTGCGTTCTTGTGATCTTGAGAGCCTTTGCTATCACCATTATCCTCTTCATGTCTTCATTATCGTACATCAATCAACCACACTCCATTCCTTTATATGCCGTCTTGTACATTTGCTCAAACAAATCTGAGGGAAATCCACGTCAACAAAAGATTTTAAAGGAAAGGTGGACAATGCAATCAAGGTTTGCTTGATTGCATATGGTTATATCTTTGTTTACTTTTCATTGTTATGTGTTCATGAAGAAGTGTTCCTATGATATGGTGTTGGTTAGTATTTAGATCTAGGGCTTGTGGTTGGGCTTGATTAGGTTTGCAAGAGGTTTTTAGTTTCCACCATCAAAATGATGCTTCCTTGAAGGGATTGATTGTTGTCCCATTTATCAGTATAGATTGTATTTGTTGGTACTGAGGTTCTCAGAGATGGTGTAGCGTGTTGATATACGCAAGGGGTGTTGCTGTCAGTGAGGTGGTCAACATTTCAGTCCTTACCATTGCAGGAATGGTTTGGTGTGACCTATTTCAGATTGTTTTAGGCTGACCTGGTTGTTGGAATGGAGTAGTATAAGATAGCGATGATTCCATTTATTGGAGTGTGCTTATGCAAGCAATATGTGAATTGGATGTGTATCTGATAAGGAAAGATCTGTGTGTTGATGTACATGCAAGTTGGTGCAATTGGTAGCAGACTGTAATATCATTTCTGTATTGCAGACTGTGGTTTTATGGTGGATTCAATTCTCATTTCTTATATTCTCGCTGTAAGTCTAATTGTATTGGCAGTGAGTCTATTTGTATTGACAATTAGCCCTTTCATATTTCAGGGTAGTTAGCTCAACTGACAGTTCACCCTTGTACAAAATCACTTTAGTTAGTGTCATTTTAACCAATGTTTACTTTCTGAGAATTGATTTCTCTGTGGTTTTTCCCAATTTGGGTTTCCATGTAAATGATAGTGTTCACAGTGTTGATGCTTTGTGTTTTTCATGTTTTTATCTGTTATAAGTTTGTGCATGTTTAAGTGTTTACCAGTAGGACCAAGTTAATGATATGGTTGGAGAGCATAATTGATTCACCCCCCTTCTCAGTTTTTCAGCCTGTTCAACGTCCTTAGCATCAATTAAGAAGTATGCAATAAATTCTTCCAACTTGAAAAATGTTGAATCAAAGATGCTTAGACTTGTTTAAACATTGGGACATTATTATGTTCTTTAAATTAACAATATCAAGAAGATAGTGCGACATTGAAGGGGACATAGTTCATATGTTAAAGTGAGATCTTTGGAATGGTATTGGAATAAGAAAAGAGGTTATCATAAAAGATCATCAGTCCTTAACTAAAAACTTAATATTACCTGTAAATTTCGGCCTGCAAAAGGAAAATAAATATTATTTTTATGAACTCCATTTTGAGACCACAAAATGGACGACGCCTCGAACACTCGATGGGGATTGCACTTGCAGACTATTCCACTGTAATAACATGGAAGATGGAAACACATTCCAGGATTGTGTAGCCTTTTTAAATATCCTGTGAACTCTTTGAGATCTGTGCAATTTTGAATACTTATACTGTTTTACTTTTGAATATCAAAGACACTTTGGAAACCTGATTCCCAGTCCCTCTGATAATGAGAATATTTTGAGAAAAAAGTTCAATTAATCTTTTGATGGGTTCTATTAATGACGTGTGGATTTGGTAGGTGATATCAGTCTTATAACGAAGCAATTGTAATGTACTTTTAAAAAAACATGTATATCTCATCCCTAAATCCTTTAAATATGAGTGTCAATACAATTTGTGCACATGAGAAGAAAGAAGATTTTCCTCTTTTTGTACTTGAAGAGCATTATTTTCATATCATGAGTGGTCTCCTTTCCTTTTTGAGTTTACATTGGGCAAGTCTTTGATTTTAAATTGGCCTTTGTAAAAGCATTAACTAACCGTACTCAGGCTAGATTGTGGTACAGATGAATATTTAGGTTGTAAGCAAGGTGTAACCTACCCCTATTTTAGTATTTATATTAGATAGGGAAATACAATATCTGGGAGGGTGTTGTGTTCCATAACACAATTTTCTTTTTTAATTCAAAATCATCAACATTTGCTTAAATACTTGTGATTTTTCAAAAAAAATTGGGAAAATGATAAGAACCCACAGAATCTACACTTGGTATAATCGCTAATATATAAAGTTAAAAACATTTGGTAATGCTATTATTATTGTATATAGGAAAATGGAGTATTTAAACCCCTAAGCTTGCTCGCTGTGTCACACTGAATGGCTCCAACATCTAAATTATCACATAGTAGAATCTAATGTCTCATTTATGAGAATGATTAACTTCACTTGGGTTTGGATTGATTTGAGAATTCTATTCTTTTGCCTCAAAAAAACTGTAGACCATGTGATTAATGTTAGTGAATGTTGGGGAAGATTCAAAAGTTAGGTGGAGAGCTTATAAAAGTCGAATAAAATAATTTGAAATTATTTCTTGGTCTATGATATTTTGAGGGAAAAAATCATTTGTTCATGAATCTATCATTCTTCATTCTTTCAGAAGCTATAAGCAATAGATATTAATATGTCTTAGGAGCTTCAATGGTAACATATTAGTCTCATAAATAATAAATAAATTGAGATTTATCAATATCAGATATTAACATGTCTTAGGAGCTTCGATGGTAACATATTAGTCTCATAAATAATAAATAAATTGAGATTTATCAATATGTTGTATTTGTCTGATCAAGTCACTTGTACTTCAAAATGCATTTTTGTGTAATTTAATTTTGTTTACTGCATAATGTGAACTTTTTTGTATTCAGATTGAGTGTATTAATGGTTAATAGCTCATCTAATGACAGGTATTTCAAGGTCCTTACTACAACAGAAAATTATAATGAAACAATGTCAAAGTTTCGTGAAGAAGGCATTCCTTTTGAACCAGATAATGGGTTTGAATTATTGCCTGTATCAACTATTGAGGTACTTGTCTATAATCCTTGTCCACTTGACAACTAATTTTCTTTAGAGTATGTCTTTTCAAAGTTTATAATTCAAATTTCAAAACCAGTTAGTCTCTACTCTTTTTACTCCCAAGACAAATTAATGTTTTTTGCTATGTTACTGGTTTGTTGGCCTGGAGCGTCATATCTAGGTCGAGTTTACACCCAGTTTGGGATCCATGTCAATCCGGCCATGCAATGGTATAAGGAAGTTGTAACATCCTGTTTTCCCGGGGTCTTAATTAACAACTAACATACTCAAAGGAATACAGTTACTACTTTAATTTCATGGGATGACAGTTATGTTAGTCATGTAAAGGGATGGACGGTAGGAAAAAAAAACAGTTAAACAGAATTTCTTAACTAAGAACTTAAAACATCATCAATGAATTTAATATAGAAAATAATATCCTCGTACCTTGGAATATGAATCGATAAATCATTGTAGGGATGCTTCTGCAACCACCCAGGTTAGTCCACAAATACCACTATAACAATACCAAATAACGAAATTACTTCCAATACTGCTATATCAAAATCTAATGATGATTATCATTAATTGCCACTATATAAAATTAGGGCATCATAAACCACTGTAGCAATTAAGGTATTGATTACCATTGGATCATTTAGGGCTTCAGTTACCACTGTATCAATTAGGGCTTCTAATACCACTGATTCAATTAGGGCTTCCGATACCACTAATTCAATTAGGGCTTTCGATACCACTGTATCATTTAGGGTTCTAGTTACCACTGAATCAATTAAGGATTCAGATACCACTGTATCAATCCTTTCCTTCTGATTACTTATTTGTGGCAATAACTCTAGATTAGAAATATGCTCATATTCGATATTCATACAATTGATAAACAATCCATAAATCTATGTCTCGCATTTAGGTGTAAAATAACTGTAACCATGAAATAATTCAATTAATCTTACCTTCTTGCATATACATCATAAAAGTAACAATACTTGGTTCCAACAACAATTGAATGTATAGCTTATCTTTTTCTATTGTACGTCTGACAACTTGGGGAGAGGAGAAACATTGTCAAGGGCTTTACCACCCAATCATGGACCGCAACTTTATCCCTAGACGATCTCTAACGAGAAAGGCCCTACCTATTCGGAATAGACAGCGACCATCTTGTCATTAGCTAAGCAACCTAGTATCTAACCATACCTCTCAACTTGATAGCAGGAGATTACATTATACGGAATTATGCATGAGCTATTAATCAATTATTATTCCAATCTGATTTCATTATTGTATCTGCAGATTTATTTCCACTTCTTCACCATTCATTGGCTTCTCTGCCGGGTGAATTCCTCAGTGTCCGCATGATTCTGATTTTAGTTTTACACCTCTTCACCATTTCTATGGCTTCTTAGCCAGGTGAATTCCTCGGTGTCAAAATCTTTTGAATATGCATGGATATTTTATTAAAGCATGTGTAATGATATGGTTTCATGTAATCAATCAAGTTTATTACAACTTCCAAAGGATTTCATAAATGATGTAAGCTCAGAAAAACTTGGTGACTGATTTCATATACACCTCAGATTATAAACAGCTAGTACTATGGATTGATCTCTTCTTAACAGGCTTAGCTGGTTGTGGTTGGATATCAAATCAGAAAGAGAAAGAAAAGATTTGAAAATCATATGCAAATTATTCTCTATCTAATCTTTTTATGTATCAGCTGAGTTAGACATTGAGTTCAGCAAGAATGATTTACATTTTGCATTGCTTCTATGGTAATCAAGCTTGCAATTAGAATATTCATTCCAATCGGTTTATCATGGAATACAAAAACAAGAAAACATTATCAGAATTTATGACCTGAGACTTGATTGTTTCTTTTGCTTAAGCCAGCCTCTTGTCCTCCCGCAAATCTGAGACTAAGATCCAGACTTCCAATTGTCAACAATGATATCTTGGAATATCAGCAGGGATCAGTATGTTGGGAGAACAGCAGGGATTCGGGTGAGAGAAAAGAAGGTAAACGGTTGAGAGTTCAACACAGATGTATGGATTTTGGTGAGAACAAGAGATGGAAGGAGTATCTCTACCTAATTCGATCATGGCTCATTAATAACTTAGCTGAGGCTCGTCGGTTTCCATCCGTTCTCAAGATGACTATTCGGATGCAATAAGAATTTTGATTATGAAAATAATTAAAGCTGGAAAGAAATGAGGAGGAAATGAAGAGTTTTAATCTTTTATTTTATTATTATATGCTCATTCGAATTCTAAGTATTAAATCGATAGGAAAAAGAGAGGGAAAAGAAAAGAAAAGGTTGGAAGAGAAGTTGGAAAGATTATAAGACCATTCAAATTGCCGGATATTAAATTGACTTATCTTGCGAAGTGTTATCGTTTAAAAGCAAAGAATATTAAATTGGAAAGAAGAGAGTTGGAAGATTATAATTTGAATATTATAATTATTCGAATGTTATTATTATAATCTTATATTTATATATGTACATGTAAATATTAATGAGGTGACATCACTTATTAAATTATTATAATATAATGATGCCATCTCATTTTAAAAAAAAAATCTATATGTACGTATATAGATATATCTATTATAATAATAAGGTGAAAGATCATATTAAATCCTTAGAGGTACATTTTGTATTTTAACCCAATTATTTTTTCAATTTATTTATTTAAATAGCTCATGCGGGTCCCATAGATGTATCCTGTTTCAAGTCACCAGGTCCTCAACCCATTTGCCCAGTGATGGTGATGTTCCTGCCTAATTCTTTTCTGACAATGCTTTCACCCCTTCGACGTGTTTCCTGCAAGGAAATTCTCCGTAATTAAATTATAAACATTTTAATCATAAATAATCATAACAGTTAACCTTCATCTCAATTCCATGAATTTGCGATTAACGATCAACTAGCATGTTATCTTCACTTGAAATCATAACGACTAACTATCTTACCATTTCGCCAGATTATAACAAATTAAATTGCCAACTGACTTCATATGAACTCAATGGCTATATTTTCAAAACTTGGGATGTAACAGAAGTGGCCAAATCAAACGTAAAATGTATCCAAAGACAATCACAATGAGCCAGAAATAAAGCTGCACAGTTTTGGCTGGCATTTAATTTTCTATTCAGCTTTTATAATCCTATTTAGCATTTGAAAATCATTAACTCTATAAGCCATCATCCCTGTTTTCCTGTTCTGTGTTGTTCATCTTTTTTTCAATATTTGTGTGGATGGGTGGAATTAATTTCAAATTTATATTAGGCTTCCAAAACCCTCCACATATAAACTTTAGATGGTGGTAAATAATCAACAATAGAAAACAATATCATTCACCAAATAAATACTACTAACTAAATGTTCACTTCTGCCATTAACTTGGGACAATATACGTGTGCCCCAAGCTCTCGGGAATGCATCTACACCTTATTGTATTAGGTTATTTGAGCTCTTAGGTTAACTCCCTTTTCCTTTGTTTTACCAATGTACCAGTAACGTTCTCATACCCATGAAAGTAAATGAATGGATGCCATTGCAATCTCAGCCCTTTCTATAAGGGTTTTCTCCTTCAAATACAATGACAATGGAAAGTCGATAATAATCTTTATATTATGTTTCAACATATATTTTAATATGAGGCCATAATAAAAGTTTCTAAAGTTTTAAAATTAAGTTTATAGGAATTTAATAAAGGTTTAATTCTATGACCTTAATTAAATCGAGGATAAGGATTAATTGATTAACTAATTAATAATTTCAAATATATTAATTAAGAAAATGTTTCTAATGATTTACTAGTTAAATATAAATGCTTAAAGGATATAATGGAAAATTGAAATTTGAATCTAATCATCCACATGTATATATAGATATGATTTTATATGAACAAATCCAGCCCTCTAATTATATATTTTCCAAATCAGCGAACAACCTGTCAACTCAATTGAATATGATCGCCAAGGAATGGGCGACCCTTCAATTTGATACTATAAAATATCATCTTCTTCGAATTTTTCAATGAATTAAAAATCGTAGTACTTTTCCATCTCTACAATCCAATCCATGAGCTTTTCGACAGTCAAACTCCCATTGTAGCATGAATCTCCATTCTTGGTCAATTCCTAATTAGTGACATTCCTTACAAATGACTCATTATATACTCTCCTTTGCCAGTTATTTTTCTTCTTGCTGCTCACTTACATTCTTAATAGGTAGACTTTTCCTTGTGTTGTTTCCAATGCTTCTAACTTTGCTGCCACTGCCTTCGACAACTCTGCCATTTCAACATTCCCATGAGCTATCTCTTCTCTTCAGCCCTCTGCAATAATAGAACCCACAACTTGCAATGAAAACCCTTCAATGTCTGCATATTTGTTAGCAACCCCTGTTAATGCAATCTACTTTATATTAGATTTCTATGAATGCAGATGACTTTTAACTCAGATCTCTGTTATTACTCATTTCTGTCTTATGGTTTGCAGAATATAAACAGTATATATATTGGTCTTGATACGATTAAATGTATGTGAATTTGATCCAGTATTAATAAATACTGAATTCTGAAGATGATCACACAAGTCTAGATGGAGCAGAGCATTTGTTGATTTCTATGCCCTTTGAATTCACTAGGTATTGGTATAAATATAAATGAAGAGGGGCAAGTGTTGGTTGGGTGTGTCTCCTCAGAGAGGAGACATGTCCAACTAATAGATGCCTTTTTCATAAAGCAACAATCTGCACAGATTACCAATCGGTGTTTGTGTTTAGTTTATTTAACACATCTCTAAACAAGTCGCTGATCTTGCAAGGTAATTTTCAGACTTAAGTCTGTCCATAGTTGATCATCATCATGACTCAATGATATTAAGTTTGACATGAAAACAAGAAGCAATCTGCTACAGCAGATTGCATATATACTTGAAACAGATATAGAGGATGCACATAAACTGATCTGCAATATCTATCTATCTATCTATCTATATATATATATTTGTATATGTGTATGAATGTTATTTGCAGATCGAGTTTTACCATCCAGTTCATCTGAATGCAGCTATTTATCAACAACCCCAATCTCTCTCTCTCTCTCTCTCTCTCTCTCTCTCTATATATATATATATATATATATATATATATATATATATATATATATATATATATATATATATATATATATATATTTGTATATGTGTATGAATGTTATTTGCAGATCGAGTTTTATCATCCAGTTTATCTGAACGCAGCTATTTATCAAGAACCCCAATGAGCTTTAGTAGCTTTGATACCACTTGATGTAGTTAGTACCCATCTATCTAATGAAAGACAGCCAAGGCCTGTAGCAAACCCAACAAGGAACAGCACATACACAAGTATTATAACATTTTCTTGCTCAAGAGAAATTGTACAATCCTTTGCAAGTCAGAAAATAACAAGACTTATAGGTTGCATACAACTTCTAACACATAGGCATGTAAAGTAGACGTGCAACTAAACAATGTTATAATAGGAAACGGGGTACTAGTCTTGTTTAACTAGGTTAGTACAAAGTTTAATTTGACCATGTCAATATTTGTGTTATAATATGGACAGTTTCTCTGTGTTTCAAGGATGACAAATTTAATTAAAGATTTAGGAGACAGTGCAGGTATGGATATTATAATCAAATATGAAATAATAATTTAAAAAAAAAAAAAAAGAATAAACAATAAAAGAACTTGACATTTATCTGTATGTTAACAATTTGAGTAAAAGAAGTTGAGATGTATACAATCTTTCCAGATTTATCACGTTCAATCAAAACCCAACATATCTCAAATCTTTATGTTGCAACTTTTCACCTATTTTGAGTGGAAGCTGCATCAATGAGTAAAATTGCTCTTATAGATGTATCATCCTTTACATTGTTTGATTTTTCAATATGAGCCATGTTGTAAACAAATTTGAACAAATTATAGCACTGATTCTGCAATTGCTATTTTTCAAATACAAAACTTGTTGCCTTTCATCTTTCAGAAAATGATTACAGTCCAACATTATTCATTGAAGAAATGAGAAGAAGTGAAAATAGATGCTCCAATGCTAATCAAATTTGGAATGGGTCATTTTGTAATATCAATCAGGCACTTGATTGTGTTTCCAAATTCACTAGAGAGAACTCGAAAAATAGATTTGTAACAACTTGCAATGCCAATATACATGTGTTAAAATTCATGCAGCTTCACTAAGATCATTATAACTACTTTACAGGTCATTTGATTGCAATCACTTGGAATTGAGATTGACTCGGCAAACCAAAAATGTAAAATGGAATTCAGTCAGTCAGTATTTAAGCAATAGTATAAAATACCAAACTATTCATATAAATAGGGAGAGAAATGTTGTTTTTTCTTCCCCACAATTCCCAAAACATTTTTTTCCATTTTTAAACCAAAAGAAGGGTTCTTTGGGTGATAGCTACCAAAAGAGTTAAGGTGTAATGTCCCTCTTAGAGTCTACCGATGTTGTGTTTGCATGTTCATCATTGCAATACAAGTTGGAATCAAAGCTTTATGGTTTGCATCGTGATTAGGCCTTTTGAGACCTTACAGACCTTAAATATGCCATTTTTTCTCTTTGTGTTATTGCCTTCAACCGATTTCTAATTTTTCGATTGTTAAATATCTCTAATGATTCCTAGGGAGAGTGCAAACAATTGACACATTGCCCACAACATGTCGACTATTAATGACAGACATAGAGGATGTTTCCTTCCTACATTGTCGTACCTAGAATGCTCCTGTTAAATGTAATAACTGAAAGCCATGAGAATGCATCCTTGGATTTGTGCTATATGTACATTTTGATATGCAATTATTCACTCAAGCTTGTATAATCTTGAGCACTATTATATACTATCTATTTACCCAAAGTAAAGTTGTAAATGCAAATAAAATTATAAGAATTTGCCTTTATATTGGTGCAAAGGTGGCCTTTGTTATTAAACAACAGCTCATGATTCACCGGTAAGGATGAGAGTTATAATGTTATGGCTGGATCATGGATACGATAATTCCTTTGTCCATAGTAAATGAATTAGAATGCTCCTGGATCATGGATACGATAATTCCTTTGTCCTTTGTAAATGAATTAGAATGCTCCTAGTTGGATTGTTTAATTGTAGTCGTATAACATTCCAAATGATATGGTGTGTTATACAAATGGCTAAATTTTTCATTGCGCCCTATCAAATGATTAGGATCAGAGACATTAGGTCAAAGTCGTGTTTTTGTCTAGATCTTCTTGTACCATATGATATATATTCACTTTTATCCGTATATCTTTCTTGGTTTTAGATAGAGATCAGTTTCCTTTGTTGTTTTGTGTAAGAATAACTATTTCCTGATCTTGGTTTGTAAATTAATTGTAAAATTATACATTATTTTCCTTGAACTTTGTTTTTGGCTTAGTCATGATATTTATTTTTATTTTTTTAAGGGTAGTCATGGTATTATTGTTTATTTAGTTTGTTTACAACACTACGTCATGAGGTTTAGTTTTTTCTATTGTTTAAACAGCCAGATGATGAAGCTATGGAGTTGAATAGAGACCTAATGGAAAAGTTACTTGAACTTGATGATGTAGATGCTGTTTACACAGATCAAAAGTGATGTTACAGTCTTACCTGAATTCCCCATAGACAGAAATAGTATACTGCGCTTCTGTAATGCCATATTTATTGATGTTAATGAAGGTCATAGTGAAATATAAGTGATTGGAGGCCCACATAATAGCATTGATCATTGGAGTTAGTCTTGGCATTTCTTACAAATTTTGTAGTTCAAAAGATCATATGCGAAGTTAAAGGCATAAATAATTTCCCATAGACATAAACAGAATTTTCTTTGTTTCCTCTATAATAGTAGTATTAATTGATTTTAATGAAGCTTATAGGGAAACTATATGACTGGAGGTCATCTAACACCATTGATCAATGGAGTTGACGTCTTGGAATTTCTTAAAAATTCTGTAGTTAAAGACATTGTGGATTCATAACCCCTGCAATATGTCACCGAGGGACTTCATGATTTATATAAAGCCATTTAAAAAAAAGTCTTGAGGTTCTAGTTTGTATACCAAATAATGGATTGATAGGGTTTTGATATTATTTAAGATGTATTTCATTTTGTTCTCACTTCAGTTAGGTAAAGAGTAATTAGTTGCTTGACGAGCTTCTTAACGTATTATGATTGAATGGTTAGCTGAGAGTGACATCATTTATTCTAAGTTATTTTGCAATGGGGTGCATGGATTGAATATGGACCATTGGACTTGAATTTTATTCACGGTTTTTTTAGAGTTTCCTAAAGTTGGTTGGCTTATATATACAAGGTGTCGAATGAAGATTACATTATGTTTTATACATGGTCATGGTGCCAAAGTTCTACATTTACAATGTAGATTTATTGAAGCATGCAAGCTACTATTGTACTAAAAAATTGACTGTGGATTAACATACCAAATTTCATACTTAGGAGGTTGAACTGATTCTGATAGTTTTTCTTAGGGTGTATTTGGTGTCACTTTCCATTGTGATTATTCATTTTTCTCTTATATTCTCATTTTCTTAGTGTTCTTAACGTGTTGACTTTTTTTATTTATTGGTAAAAGGTTTTTATTAAAATGATTATTTAAAAAGACACACCACATGTTGGTGGCTTGACTACAAATGTTCTAGAAAACCTTATAATGTCTTGTTATAAAAAATAGGCCTATCTTTAGATATACATCAATAACCAACTTCTTATAAAAAAGAGATGAGGATTCAGTCCTTTTGACATGTAGATTATGCAATCTATAGTAACAACCTAAAATTAACGACTTGTTAATGGGCTGAAATGGATGAATCCATCAACCATTAGGGTAGATAGCATGAGATAATGGTTGGATTAAATCAACTTTGGCAACACATCAAAGGGAACTTAGTTCATCAGGAGCAGGTTGTGTTTACTAAGATTTGAAGGGGAACATTTTGGCTTGGTATATGTTGAGGTTTGATATAGGCACAAATCATGATGCACAAGCAAAGGTAGCTCTCCTAGAAATGAAATCGCCAAAGAGATTGTTGGTTCTATCGGTTCATTTGGAGGGAGATTTGCAAATCATAACAAATATGCTAATTGAAGAGGAATAGAGAATTGTAAGCTACATAAACTATTGAAGAGCACACACAATTGTTGGCAACATTAATTTTTTTACAAATTGTTGCGTATAAAGTGAGGGAAACATGAAGGTGGACATATATTACAAGTTGGTGGTCGAGTTGATGCAAGAGGATTATCATGAGGTATGGGAAGATCTATGAGATGGGAGAGGTGACTACTTGTGAGGATGGTTCAACAGGACTAAATGAAGAGAATTAACTACCTAACATTGATTCACTTTTTGACAATAAGGTGGAGTGTATGAAGTAAATTGAATTTAATCTCTTTAAGTGGCTTTTCGTGCTTTAAATTGCAAGCACATTACAATATTGTTACGCAACTCTTGCATTTCAAATGCTTACTAGGAGCTCGAGAAGCAAAGAAAATGCAAGCTGATTTCTCCCTACAAATCTTGAAACCCATTTTTGCCTTTTAGGGAAATACCTAAAAAGAAGGGCATAAGAATGTTTTTTTAAATTTGAATTAGCCGACTACATTCACAAGGTGTTTATTGTGTTGGGGGATGAATTTATGAAGACAATACAAATATTAGACAAATGCAGATATTGCATTTTTGGTGAATGTTGAATTATGGACTAGAGCCTTTAAGAGGAATGCTATTGGGGTATAACATCATTGCCATTGCAAGGTTGAGGGAGGGTTTTGTGAACTTGAGCTTACATTTGTTCTTCATCTGCAGTGCCTTGAGAAATCAAAAACAAATGTATGGCTACACAAACTAGTTTGAATGGGATAAAATATCTTCTTTAAGCACAAGAGGCTAGAGAGAGATGATAAGAACCAGGATGGAGAGGGTGGTTGGAAGGAAGATGATTTGATTTATGAATGTGATCAACTTGCATGGTCGAAAGTCCCAAGAATCGAAGGGAAGAGGTTGGGCCCACCATGTCATCCAACTGTGAAAAATAGATAGGTGGGTGGAACCTTTTTGGTTCTCTCTATATTTTGCTCTTGTATCAATGTAAGTATGCACATAGGCGTTGGGTTGGTTAGAAATAAATAAATAAATATAGATGGTGGTTAGGGTTGTAGTAGACATGGAAAGTGTTTTGGTTCTCGTATTTGACAATGGAAAATAGTTTGGGTCTAGTTTGTGATGGTTCTCAACATATGACAATGTATTGTAAATTTGTTATTATTAATAAACTATACAAACTTCACCAACTAAAAACAACCTAAAATTTACAGCTATGCATTTAGCTTTTAACTTTAGACATAATATACCAAAATTTGCTACATAAGTTTTTTTTCCCCTTATGTTGTTTTTGCTCTCAATGATCAGTATGTTTAACTTTAGAAGAAATATATAAAAGCATGCTAAGTTTGTTTTTTCTGTTCTCCCTATTGTTGTTACTCTCAATGATCTTTAGAGAACTTCCACTTTTTCTTGCTGAAGATTTCCTCATCAGAGGCTTGCTTATCACTCTTCCTTCCTTTCAATTACATATTCCATTATGAACTCCCAACCTTAGTTTACATAAACCCTTATGTACTCTTTTATCTTCAAAAATGCCTGAGATGAAAAATGGATGAGGGTTAAGGGGGTGGGGTGTGAGTGTATTCTACCACATATAACTACATCCCACCATGAGCTTAAAACCTTTTGCCGGATCGTTGCTACTATAAAAGCATTAATGTTCAAGTACTGCTCCATAAACAACTCCATAGTTCTCCTCCTTGCTCGGCCAACTCAAGTGACTAGGCCAAAAACATTGAGGCCATACCTATATTGGTCAATATTTTAACTCAACATTCATCTTGATCACTTGGAAAGGCACATTCATCATCAAGCATCATCTTGATCACTTGGAAAGACATGGGACCATCAATTTGGAAATTCTTCTTCATTCATTCATTTGAGATTTGCCCCCAAAAGTTGATTGTTGGTTTCATTGTCTTTGAGCTAAAATTTGCTTTCATGTTGTCTCTGTAAGAGTTATATGGCTTGAGAAATAGGAAACAAAACCTTTTTGCTAAAAAGTTATGCATTCTCTTGTGCTCCAAATTGAAACATGAATTAAAATTATCTAATTTAATGATGTCATCTATATCAGAATAAACATTTTCATAATGGCAAGAGATGCATAAAATCTTGTTGTGTTCCTTCTACCATTAATGTAACTGTAGGATACCTTGATATTCCCAATGAATTGGTCATCATTATTTTGTAATGTGTGGCCCAAGATGCCACCTTGGTCATCATTATTTTGTAATGAATTGGTCCTACAAGAGTCTTTAATGTTTTATAAGTTTGTGAAGTTTTGTCATTCAATTTTAATGACTTTATCCAATTTTCAATATTTAGGTTAATTTAGAGGTTGTTGCATTTAAAATGATTTAGGAATCGCCTTCTAGATGAATTCCACCATTCAATTTTTGATGGGTCAGGGTTTCCTTTTGATGTTGCATTGAAATTAAACTTTATCTATCCTTATGGCTTCCTCCATACCATATTCAATCTTAGTTGAGAAGAAGGATTAATCCTTAGATTAACATGCAAAGCCATCAAAAGTGGTCGATGAGATTGCATCCGTTGATCCTCCTTACAAAAAGAAACTTTATTTGGGTGTTTCTAATGATTGCTGAATTAACTAGTCTAGGTATGCCATTTTCAATATAGATAAGGAGATGTTCCAATTATTCTTTCTTCTCGTTAAATATCCTTTTGTTCCTCCTCCTTGAAGTCTCCCAAATGATCATATAGGGGTACAACTGCCATATTAGGGAAGAATGAGATTTTCTTTCTACTACGCCATTCTTCGAACAATTCTTTTAAGACTGCTAGGAGAGGAAGATGCCATCCTAGTTTTGTGAGGCAAGCTCTCAGGAATGTGATAGAGACAATGTAGTAATAAAGGGTTGACGTTTTCTTGTTTTGATTTCCACATTATACATTGTTTTGGGCCCAAAATTCCTAAACTTTTCAATCTTTCCTTCATTAGGATTCTACCTTTGATTGTAAATTAAGAAAAATAACCCACTTTAGGGTGACACTACTAATTCCAACAAGGTTTGCCTGCCTATTTTGTGTCATCTTATTCATCTTTTAGCAACTCGTGTCTTGTTTTGATAGAGTACATTCCTTTCTTAGAACTACACTTAACAAGTTCATCTCTATCCCCAATTAGACTATATTTTGGCACGATATCTCTTGAATAATTTCTATAAATCTAGAGAGATCTAATTCTTCAATAGACTTCCAAACCAAACTTTCTTACTATTTTCTAATTTTTTTCACAACATAATTTTCCATCTTAGAATCCTTTGTCTCCTTATCCATCTTCTCAAACCCTCAAACTCTTTTATTAATGTTTAGGTTATCATGACCTTCCTAGGACTTACCCCCAAATTGGCCAATTGACTATTTCCCAATTGCCAAGTTCAATGATTAGTGATCATTGATCTACGTGAAATGATGTTCTTGATTGATGATCCCATGGGAGGATTTTGGATTATAAGAATTCTTTATCTTGATGGATCATTAAGATATTTTTACTTCAGTATTTAAACTTAGTTTTGATTTGGTTTATTATACACTGTACATGCCAACTTAGCACCCATCGCCTCATTCACCAGGCTTTGTTTTCTTAGTGCAACCCCTTTTGTACCTTTTAGCTTGCAAATATCATTACAAGACAACAATAAGTTTATGATATCTTCATAATTCCATTTCAAAAAAATTCTCGTCTTTTGTTTTAATAGATATAGCACTTTTGAAGGAATGTGAATATATATCTCTAAGAAAATGACAACTGTTGAATGTATTATTTTCGATATTAGAATCCTCCTTGCATAAGGCAACTATTTGCATTTCCATCCTTCTCCCCAAACAACTATTAATTAGGTTGTTCCAAAGGCTAGTTCTATAAGTGCCTAAAAAAGGAGGAATGCTAAAAAAAATTACCAAAGTTTTCTAGGTTTGATACATCGGATGTGACCAATTTAGCTTTGTTTTTAAAAGTGTGGCAAAGAAATAGATTTCAGATTTATCCCAATTTACTATTAGACTTGAAATCTTAGAATATTTCTTCAAAACATATTTTGATGTAACAAAATTCTCTTGTTGTGGATTCTCCCAAAATTAAGTATCATTAAGAAATTGCAAATATGAGTGTCCTCTAAACCTGAAGTTATTTTGAGTCCCTTCCAATGACAAAGATCTCTTTGTTTAGTAATAAGTCTTCCCAAAACCTCTGCAAGGATGATGGATTAAAAAAGGGATAAAGGGTCTTCTTGCCTTAACTCTCTTGAGGATTACTATTTAAGAGAATTAAAACGCTGAGAGTACTAATATAAAATTTGACCCAATCTAACCAGTATTTGGTAAAGCCTAAAGCTTCTTATACTTTCAAGAAGGGAGAACCCTCTTGATCATAAGTTTTTCTAATATGTAGTTTGACAAACATCTGATATGTCTTCACCTTCCTTAAGGAATTAAAGGCTTCATGTCCTACTATAGTACCTTCCACACATCTCTCTGTAGAACAAAGCCACTTTATTTGTCTAAGATGTTTAACAAATATTTGAGTCCATTTTCCATAACTTTGGAAATGACTTCATTGAATGCACTACATAGTGAAATGGATTTGAAGTCTTTAAAGGAGGAAACAACTTTACTAGGAACAAGTGCAATGGATAATTGTTCAAGTATGGAAATTTAACTCTTGAATCTTCAACCACCTCCCATAAATAATTGTGAATCATCTCCCAAATATTTTGGAAGAAGCATCTTGGGAAACTGTCTAGACTTGGGACTTGCACCTTCCATGAAAACACAATAGTCCCAACTTCTTCCAAGATGAGAAGCTTCATGGACATCTTGTTTTGTTAGTCTAAAACGATGAGGGGAGTCTTGCACATCTCATTGGTACATGGCTCCAGAACTTGATTAGAATTTAAGAGAGTTTGGAAGTAATTCACAACATCCTTATTGATATCCTCTATTTTAATGTGATCCTTGTAGAGTTTTAAATCTTTGTTATTTTGTTCTTATGTTTTCTAGAAGAAGAATGGAAGAATTTTGTATTTCTATTGCCATCATGGAGCCAATTTTCTCCTAATTTTTGGAAATAATAAATTTATTCTCTAGTTGGGATCTCTCCATAGTGTTGATTCAAAGATTTTTCTTTTTCAAAATATGCTAAACCCACCCCAAAGTTTATTACAATACTATGATTATTTTTCAAATCATCATCTATTTTGGATTTTCCTGAAAAATAATATTAAACTTGTCATCTCTCCACTCTTTTAGTGTTGGCATAACTAATGCAAATGTGTTCAAGAGTTGATAGGAGACTTTGATGATGTCTTGAAGCACATGTTTGATAATGATTGGATAAGTTATTGTATTGTCATTTATGCGAACTTGATTGTTGATGATGATTTTTTTATCAGGAAGTTAAGCTTTTATTGCACAAGTGACAAATTATGTGTGTGGTTGATTTGTATGATGAGTGATACAAGAGCATCTTGCGTGTAAGGGCAATCTTGCATCACCTAAAAATATTTCTATTTTGTCTTTTGAATAAGGGCTATTTCAATGTAGAGTTGCTATTTTTGGAAGCTTATTGTTTTTAGTAAGTCGGTCATTTGAGCTCATAATGTTCTAATTTCATCCATAGAAAATCATATTAGATATATCAACCTACTAGGAAAGTCTTGTTAGTTTGTGGTGGCTGATCAGGGAAGTACTGTACATACTTCATAAATTCTTTGGGGTTCAGGGCATCACTCGATTTTTTTTTTGGCTATTTCTCGCCTAATTATGACCGATTATTTGCCAATTTATGGCTGACATGTTGTAACTAATTTTAACCCTAAAGTGACAAAAATAATTGTATAAAAGGGCTTAGGGTTTGGGGATGTTTAATAATGTGTGATGCGAAAATTGCTTCTTGCGGTAGTATTGAGCTGTAAGGGATTACAGATTGTCATCATTGGATCATAATAATATTGGACTTGCTGTTTGGTGGACGTAGCCCAGGGATTGGGTGAACCATGTTAAATCTTGGTGTCTTGTGTTCCTTTTTGTACGATCTATTATTTTTCAATATTGTTTATATTTGCATGCAATTGTTATTTCTGTCTATGGTTTTATCCTAACAAGTCTCATTGAAATACCAATTGTATTTGTGAAGTTAATGATAATTTTTGGTACAAAAGCTTTGAAATCAGTTTTAAAGGCCTTAAAGACTCAAAAAGGGGTCAAGCCTCGGCTAACTAGAGCTTGCGTTGGTCAAGTTTTGTAGGTCAGGTGGTGTTATTTTTGAAAAGGGGTAATCATAGTCAATTAGAACAACAATTGATGAGTTATGGTGTTCGAAAGTTATGCTACTTGAAATTATAGAAAATGAAATTATTTGGGCAGACTCTAATATAATAAAATATGAATAGTAATAATAATTTAGTGTTGGTCGACCTTAGGGTCTTGGGCTAAAATTCTAGGACTTTCTAAGGTAGTGGAAAATTGATTATATAAAGAAGGGCTGTAGGGTTGTCTAGGACAATTCTGGGTTGTTGGTGGTAGCTTTGGCATACAAAACATTGTAAAGAAAAATTCCTACGTGGCTTTGCACGTTTGTGTTGTTAAGGGAAGTACCCTTCATCAATGAGATGGAGTGTGCAATTGATATGAGAGACTCAAAGACGTTTCTAGTTTCCATGTTTGTAATTTCATATACTGTACATTAGTATTGAATGAGTTATGATTGATTAAAGTGAGACAATTTTATTGGGTTGGTCTGTTTATGTTAATTAGTGAATGATTTAATTGGCTTATCAAATCTATGATATTTCAAGCGATGAAATTTGGGATTTACGATGTATACCAAGTTGTTGGATCAATGTTAGAGTTATGTTTGATTTGGTTTACAAGAAGACATGTTTTGGATCGATTGAACAAATTTCAATAAGAAAAATGAACAAGTTGAATGTTTAATTTTGATCTTGAAATCATAACATGTAGGTTGTTTCTGGGAGATCTTTTGAGTTGACGAGTTGGTTGATGATGTAGCAAGGATGTGGAATCAAAGATATTGATGGATGAGTTATACATTGAAGATTGTGATGGAAATTTTTGGGATTGTGAATGTTCATTAGAAAAAGTGAAACGGGCAAATGTTTAATGTTAGATTGATGCACCATTGAAGTGGTTGATTGTGTGGTACCAACTAATGATGAATTAGGGCTTGGTAATATATTTTGGTCAAATGTAGATGGATCTCATGAGGTAACACATTTAGGGTTAGGGTTACCTAATAATGAATAGTATATGTATATGGCAGTGATATTTTAAGAGAGAGAGAAGAGATTAGTGGTTGTGATTGACAAGGGTTGTGTGATCAAGATGGTAGTTGAATGTCTTCTAGGAGATGCATATGGTGAACTAAAAAGGATATGTTCAAGCAATTGTGAAGTGTTAATCTTAATAGTTGACAAGTTAAAAAGCCTTTAACAAGGTCACTTTTAACGGGGTGAGTGAGATCTGAAGTTAACTTTTTTTAACTGGGTGAGCGAGATCTAAAGTTAACATTTTTAAACCAGGTGACTCATTAATTATAGTTAGAAAATCCTTTCACAAGGTTACTCCTAATAGGGTAAAGCTCCTAAGAGGACTAGAGGTAAACCACTTAATCGAGTGACTCCTAATAGGGTATGTTATTAACCAAACATTATTGTAAGCTCATAATAGGGCTAGGTCTTCAACATGACACATTTCATAAGAGTGCAAAGTATTTGTCAGTATCAATTGGTGCTGTGGTTTTTCCCCTTGACCAAGGATTTCAATATAAAAACCTCTGTGTTATTATGTTACTTGTGTGGATGCTTTTATGACTTATTTTAGGGTTAAGTTTCAAAAATTAACAAAATGGATGGATGAATGAAAAAATGTTAAATTTGGTATTGGTTAACCAGTTTGATAAGTTGTGATTAGTGTTTGAAGTTGGTGGATTATTGATTCACCACTCCCTCCTCGCCAATTAATCTAGGACCTTGAATATATTAGCATTTAAATTGTTCTTTATATGTGGAAGTTTCTTGAAAAATATAAAGGCCTTTTGCCCTGTGCCTCTGGGAAATTCTTCCACCATTCATCAATTAAAATCACATTGTTCCTATCTCTCAACTACATAACTTCAAACTTAAAGGGACATGAGATAAAAAATAGCATTGTGTTGAATTAAGAGGGACTTAGATAATGATCTAATCTTGTCAAAGCCAAAATGGTGGATTCTAAGACCCAAGGGAAGCTATGACCACTTTACAAATAAGAAGAAACCGTCCAACTTCTTAGTTGTATTGGAGAAACCCTACTTGTTGTTTGTCCATGTGAATTTATCATAATTGAAAGTAATATATTGGGGTCCATTTTCTATCACAAAGTTCAAGAAGTCTTTTTGAACTACTCCCAGATTTCCAAAACCTCTATTTTCTCTAATAGGCTATGAGTTGCATTGGGTTCCGCTCTAATGATATGTTCCCCAAACCTTCTTGTGTTTTAGAAATTAGAAACCAAAGGCTTTTTTTGTCCAATCTCAGTAAACTAATAAATATCAATGTGAAAAAATTATCTGTGTAGAAATTTTGTTTTAAAGAACATTATTTGCTACTTTGAGTTACCTCTTATTTATTATCCTAAATTTATCTAAATTGTCTACAAAACTCCCATGCCAATGGGGTCATTTCTTGAGAACTAGTTGTACTTCTTTCCTAAGTTTTATTTTTTGTAATAAAATAACATATGGCTCCACTTGATTAGTACTCTTTTTGTTCAAACATCTCTTGTCAGAAGCAATGATGCCCTCAACATTCTAAGATAAGATTTTCATTGCTCCTCAGGGGAGGGAGAGTCTCTTGATTTTAGTTTACTTTGTTGATTGATACTACTTGCAAGGTCCAATTTGAATTTTTTTGTTTTCCTAATTCCTTATTGTTTCTCCCCAACTTCAATTTTTTTAGATCTATAGAGGAATTGACTTATTGTCCTCAGCCAAAATATCTTCCTCATCGTTCAAGTCTAGATTGTCATTATTTTCAAAGAATTCAATGCTCTTCACTCCTAGTTTGAATGTGATTTTTTTAAAACTCAAGAGTGAGAGTCATCCTATTTTTCTTTATGGGGTTTGGGATCCATGAGCTATCCATTTCTAGAATTAGGTTTTTGTTGATTCCAACCTAATTATTCTCTAACAAAAGATCTCGGTTTTCCCATGGGATTGCAAGGCTTGTGTTCAAGATACAATTTGTATAATTTTCACCCTCTATTTTGAGCTTGTACTTCTTAGCTACCTCCTCCAAAGTGGAGACCTTAGGGGTTAATTATTTTTCATTTTGCATACAAGATTTCATATTTTCTTCTACAAATGTGAAAATCTTACAAGTGTTGAGTTTGTTCCTTCCCTTTCTAGTCACTTAAGGATTCTTTAGTTGCATGTTAAAAAATATCCTCAACCTATCTATTGTCTCCAAACACCCCATTAGATTAGATTTCTATCTCCCTAGAGAGTGGTGGGTAGGGTTTTTGATTCATACAAAAGCGTGGATACTTTATAAAGTCCTTCTTCTCCACTACCTCATCAACTTTAATGAAACCATCTATCTTCTTACTAATAAAGTACCAAGTCTCTAAATCCAAATACTCCAAGGGGGGATTATATAAATGAAGCCAAGAAGGAAATTCCTTGATAGAAGTTGTAGACACCTAAATTTGATTAATCTAATTTAGTTCTCTTCTACGATAATATTAATTAAATATTAAATATTAGATTAATTTTTGTCATCCCATAAGTTAATTAATTTAATTAATTAATAATAGTTCAATTAATTATCTAAATGACAACCCATAGTTAGATTTATTAAATCCCCTTTCCACTATTAATTTAAACAAATACATATTCCCATTTAAATTAATTCACAAATTCCTCTTTTGATTAAATAATTCTCTTTTAATCAATTAGAGCACATGAGCATTAACCTTAACCATAACCTAACCCATAACCTAACCTATGACCCTTGGTTCAAACTCAACCCAACCTACTCACACATACTAACCTCTCTTAATTAGTTGATGGCCTTGATTAACTAACCCACCCATCCACTCACTCTTTCTCCTCTCATTAGATCTCCACAAACCTTTACTTGCCAACCAGTCAACCCTTAATCCTAGCCTAATCAAGCACTAAACATTTGCACAACCTTAATAATGAGGATTTAGAAATCCTAAGCCAACCTTGGTCAACCCTCATGTCACATCCTCCAACTCTCCAACCAAGTGCGTTGAAGATATTCCTTAAATGCACTTGCACATTCCTAATATCTCTTACACCTTTGTCCCCTCACACACTCCCCAAAATGACCACATTTCCCAAAATTTCTAAGCTTCTCTCCTTGTAACACTTGTCACAATGAGATGCATTTGAGAAAGATAAATCCATGTGCTCTCTCAAATGCATCTTAATCACTCCTTAATTTTGCATCTTACCTATCCAATTAACATTTACTTTGAGTATGAGTTGAACCACCATCCTCTTGATTTCCTTCAACCTTCAATAAATTTTTTATAATGCCATTTTTTCTCCAAGTCCGCCTCTTCAAGTATAATTATAATGTCATTCAAAGGAGTCAAAAACATCAATGCTAGCCTTATAATGCCAAAATAATACCTCATCCATTAAATCTTGAAAAAGAATCATTGAGAACACTTTTAGGATCAAGAAACAATGAGAGGGGGGTGAATCAATGCTGCAAATTTTTTAATCAAATTAAAACCTTTTACCACAATGACATACAATAGATGGAATGGAAAAACATGGAAGTAAAGCATACACAACAAGAGAACTCATAACAACATTATTTGTTCTAGAGGAAGCCCTACCAAGGGAAAACCTCGATGGGGATTAAACCCACAAGATGATGCACTAATATAAAAAAATTCCTTGTTAGGAGACCTAACTGTGTTAGGAGTCATTATATTACATTTAATACATAAGTCCTTGTTAGGAGACAAGACCCTAGGTGTTGAGAGAACGAAAAATGAGCTCACCACCCAAGGATAAAGGCTATAGCCACCTTGAAGGATTTATTGTTGAATATAATAAATTATTACAAGAAAAGCTTGAACTATACATAGCATCTCAATGCTTGATTAGTTCCAATGAAGTTCTCATATGCTCTATTTTATCATTTCACCCCATAGTGCATATGCAATTATTTATGTTGTCTCAAGATCTGTAGGACTGAAAAAAGCATATGATTTCTATGTAGTCTCCAACAACTCAAGTTCTTTTTGCATTACCTTTAACTTGGGAGTGAGAAGACTCCTTAACTCTTTAAATCTTTTTAATATTCTACTATTCTCAATCTAAAGTATATTGATCGTGTTCATTTATTTAAATACTTCGTTAACAAAATCTAAGATCATTTGGTTTGATGATTCATAGGTCCTTGCTAATTTCTCGAAGTCATCTTCATCTTCTCTAGTGAGCTTCTTTATGTATGCTACATACTTATCTAATCTTATACAATGGATGTATACTTTATTTTCATCTAAAACACAAGCCTTAACATCTTTGATATGCTCATCAACTAACTTAGTATCACTAGCTATACTTTTGCATACCCCAGAGAATCCCTTAGCCTTGTATTCTCTACTTACCTTAATGTTTGTTGCATGCTTAATTGATTTGAAGTTAGCATTAAGGTCATCCATTACTTTATCTAAGTTCTTAATAGAATCTTCTCCTTCTCTAATCTTTTCTTATCCTTCGTAAAGGTTGGCTTTATGTCCTTATTGATTACATGTATAACATTAACATGCAAAGATCCCTTTTAATGATATGCTACTGGATCGAGTTCCATATTCTTTAGCTTGAAGTCCAAACTTGTTTCAATTATATCATGTCCATTAAATGGTGTACCTCTTGGAGCATTAACCAATCTACTTCTACTAACATTTGATGTATGACTAGGTTTTTCACAGTTGTAACAAGTGTGTTTAGTGGGTTTCTTAACTTGTGTACTGATAGTCTCTTTTGGATTTTGTAGTAGATTCTCTACTACCTCTTTTGACGATTTCTCAATTTCAAACTTGATGTCACCAATATATCCTAGACTAGTTCTATCTCTTGGTCTTCTTAGATTTTTCAATTGTTCATCCACCTTTTGCATGCTTAGGTCAAACCTTGTGAGTCTTTCATTGAATTCTTTCTCAACTTTCAAATTGTTCTTCAAATTTTCAGTTTCCTTTCTCAGATTTCATTCTCCCTAAGATGTTTTCCTCATTTGTACCATTTAGGAATTTATTCAATGTGTTATTGTCTTGTTGCAACTTCTAAATAATAGTATCATTATCTTTAATAGTATTCTCAAGCTTTCCTTTGTCTTCTTCAAGACTTTCTTTGGAATCTTTAGCTAATCTTGTTTTCCTAAGTACTTTAGTCATTCTTAGGTCTTGATTCTAAAGTTCCTTTTGATTCTTAGTTAGTTCTTCCTCTAGGGCAATTTTTTTTCCATTAGTTCCTCAACCGTTGCGTCAATTTCTTCTGAATTTGTATTGTTTTATGCTAGTTCAATGTTGTCCAGACTTGTTGACTTTTTTTTTGAAAGGTCATTCCTTTGGAAATTGAGGCTCTCAACTTCTTTTACAGACTGTCTATTTGACCCCAAGCTTCATTCAAAGCATCTTCAAGATATTTTTCTCTCCTATATCTCTCCATAATCCCAAATCTACTCTGAAGTTGTTAAAATTTCCCTTGGTGAAATAATCTTTGATAGTGGTTGTTGATTGGAAAGGTTATGTACTTGAGGTGGAGGGGGTGATAAACTTCTACCAATTAAATTTTTATCACCATAAACATGTAACCACATTTGTTATTAACCAATGGTATTCATTCCTTCCATTTTAGTGATATGTTGTAACTTGAAAATAAAAAGTAAATAACAGAAAAACATAATACAAATTCACCCAACCATAATGCAATGATTTTTGGTCTTGCAAAAAACCCTTAGTTAGAGGGAAAAAATGTGGTGGGAATGGCATCTACAACTCTTCACCATTGCAAGAAAATATGTCAGTTTAAGAGCTATAAAATATCACTTTCTAGATGACTTGACCAATTAAGAGTAACTAATACATTGTTAAGTGTATCTAATAGTTCTTTAAGAACTATTTGGTTAAGAAATTCTATATTCCGACCAATACCGTGTTCACCTAGTTAAAGGATTTACAATGTTTCATTCATTGAACTTATCAATCTGACTAGAGACTGCCTAGTCAAGGGATTTTGCAATACCTTGTAAAAAATGTTAGGATTCTTTACAAGATAGTAAATGACTTGTATGCGCTTTCCTTCCAAATATTGTTAGATTCATTTTTCTCTCTGTCTACTCTCTAAACTCAAATCTCTGTTATGTTTGCTCCTTTCTCCATCTCCTCGGTTCACTTCTTTGATTGCACAATCCTCATAACCTATTTCTTGATCCACTCAGTATTTTATCCTTGATCTTGATTCTTACAATATTGACCGTTGCTCTTATGGTTCATCAAAACCTTAATCTCAAATTTTCCTTAGATCATTTTCCTTTTCTTTCTCATGTTGACTGCTATGTGATTTTCCCTTTGAGTGATAACTGTCGATTGCTGATAGCTTCATTCTTTTGATAGATGTCTTGAATTCTAATTATATGAAAAATCTTCTTGATGTTGATAGTATACTCTATATGGTGATAAGATAAGATTGTTTGCTTGTAAGCTTCTTCACCATCATCTTGTAGAGCTCTTTGACATCAATGACAAAACTTGTCATGATCATAATCATATGCCAACTATTACTAACAATTTCATTTAGGATCTATGTATTATGGAATTTTCTATATCCCTTTTCACATTGTTGATGTTATTTCTACTTTGTTTCCATATTCACACAACGTCATATATTGCTAAAGTGGAGGCTAGATGTATCATCACAAATTGTAAGCACTTGTGTGCTCTATAACTTAATGATTATTTATCTCACTCCTTAGTGTATTACATTATACAATTTCATTATAATATTTTTAAATTATATTTAGTTCACATGTAATTCAATTTCATTCAATTTACCTCTCTCATTGATGTAAAAGTCAAGGTAGGATTTAATCTTTATGCATCCTTTTGTACCTTTCACTCTCGAACTTTTTCCAAAATTGAGGTAGGATATAATTTCTATGTATCTTATATTTTTCTTTCAATCACAAAATTAATTTCCCTCTTGGGTCCTCTCTTTTATATTTAAATGTTTGGATGTATTTATGATCAATTTTCCTACTTGTCTTTTTATTTTTTCCCCAAAGCTCTAAATACTTCTCAGATCCCACAATTTTCACCTTAAAATTTAACCCTTTTATCTTTAGGTTGAACTACCCTCATTGTTGGTAGACTTGGGGGCCATCGCAAAGTATTTTCATTTTTCCCACCTGGTGAAGTTGGTATTCATGAATTTAGAGCCCAAAATCACCATAAAAGCAAATCATTTGCTTTATTTTGGCATAAGCATTATGCTCAAGAATGGTGGAGATCCCAATTTGACAAAAATAAAGTGAAAGAAGGAATCTTAATTTAATGATTATCCATCGAAACATGAGTTGATCATTGAATATTTCAATCAAGCGTCTACAATTTGAATCAAGCATTCAAGATATCCTTCCTTACATTATGGAGTTGCAAATGGATTATGGAGATGGCTACCTATACTTTTTCCCTTTGGCCCTTGGTTTTATTTCCTTTTATTTCATGTTGATCTCTCTAAGTTTTGTTGTCTATTAGTGTCAAACACTTAGTCATATACAAAGCAGAGTTGGTCATCACTGCAACTGAGTCACTCAATATAGGCCGAGTCATGTATTTGTAAAGACTTGTAAATAATCATTTATATGCTGAGTTCTATAGGAGTCAAGTAAGTCTTTGGTTGCTAAGTATTCCTCTATAAGTCGAGTTCAATAAATGCCAAGTAAAAAAACCACATAGATGTTGAGTCATACATAAGGAGTCGAGTTAGTTGAGGCCGAGTATCAACAAGAAGAATAGTTATGACCGAGCATCAGAGACAATATGTGTTGAATTAGACAATGTGACAAAAATGTCTGAAATGGTACAAACTTTGAGGTAAACCATTTTTGAGTTGACATGTAAATAACAGTTAATGATCATAGAGTTTGATATAGTGGTTGTTACGTGTTTTGATGTGGATCATTGATCCCTATGATGGAGAGACAACCAATCAGATGAAGAGGCTAAATGGAGACATCCAAATCATTGATCTTATTCTAGAAGACTCTATAGATGTCTTTATAAGGGTAGATCCAAACACTATTTTAATGTATGGAGAATATGTGTAAAAAGAGAAAGGAAGTGAAGTATTATGCAAAGGAGTTAGGTTTTGGAGACTGCAAGCTAAAGTTGGGAAGTAACAAAGTTTAGCGACCTAGTGAAGTAGTGAAGGACAAGGTAAAGATATATTAGGTAGGAGATCAAGTTAGAGATTGGAAAGAGGATATCTGTAATCAACATTGTAAGTACAAACAAAAGGATCAAATATTGAATCATTTTGACAAAGTAAATTAGGGTAAATCTCTTAGCAAAGTGGTCCTAACAGGCCTATGTAAATCTCCTAATAGAGTTCTTACTTCATTGTAAGTGTCCTTTAATCAAGGTAGACCTAGCAGTCTTTGTAACAATAGGGTTGATCATCATAAGTGATCAAATTTGTATTCCTAATAGGCTAACTTTGTTACTGTTGTGGTGAAGACTTGTGGGTGTCATCCCCACTACCCCAATTTTACCTTCACAGTGGAGGGTTTTTAGGGTAACCAAAATCTTTGTCTTATGTGTTCACATTTTCATTATGATGGATGTGATACATAGTTAGATCTATTACAAAATTTGAAGTTATATGTTATGCTATGCATAATCTAGATATGAGATGGTTCATGTGGTGAATGTAGTTAGATTGTTCTGAAGGGTAAAAGTTTTAGTGATCATGATTTACCCCCACTCCTCAGTAGCTTAGTTTACCAATAAACTTCCAACAATTTTAGATATATGCTTTGTTAATTCATATCTAACATATCACTTTTAGATGTATTCAAAGTATATTGATTATATTTGCATGTTTGGGTTTCACTATTTAGGGTTAAATATTAGAAATTACTTTACTAGATCCTTTATATTCTAGACATACAATCTAGATACACGAGAACTTCACACTTTCTAAATTTCCTAAAAGTTATCCAAAGAGGTGGAAATCACCAAATAGGGGGTTGAAAAAGGAAAATCCCTATACAACCACACACACACACACACATTTCTAGACTTGTAGGTTTCATAATGCATATTTAGGTACAAATCTAGGAACCCAAGTGGAAGACTTTCCTAGATCCACTTTTTTGTTTCCAATTGTAATAGTATTAGGTATAGGTATGTAACATCCCCATCCTTTTAATTTTCATGATTTCCTAGTATAATTTTATATTGACCAATTACAAGAATAGACACATTACATATGGTCTTGAAAGATTGTGCTAGTCTACCTATATAAGTGAGATTTCACACCTCTTCATCATATTTAGAGAAATTTATGACCCTTTTTAATTGACCTTTTATCAAAAAAAGTCACAACTCTTTATAATCACAACCATTTAAAAAAGTTACAACATTTCATAGTCAAAATTATTTTGAAAAGTCACAACTCTTAATAGTTACAATCCTTTCAAAAAGTTGCAACCCTTGATAATCATAATCCTTTCAAAAAATAACACCTTATAATTACAATATTTTTTGAAGAGTCACAACCATTCATAATTACGACCCCTTCAAAGAGTCACATTCTTTCAATATTATTGATACCCTTTTTTTATGAAGGTCCTCCATGAAAATTCATAGTTACTTGATATGGGAACACAAGCCTCACCCCTCCCCAATGATGGAGCCACACACTCATCGAGACTTGATCCCTGGTGGGCTCTTTAAGAACCTTCAACTTTACTGATAGACCAAGGGCCCATTGAATTATTGATACCTTTTGAAATAGTTACTTTCTTATTTTCTTCACATTACTTTCTTCTTCCATCATTCCTTCTTTTTGCTCCTAACATTTCCTCTTCTTCCTTCCTCTTCAAATGGAATCACCTCTTTTTTATATCTTATTTAGGAGTCACATATTTTATTAAATATTTCTTGACGTTTCATTGGATTTAGTTACTTTATATTATTTTATACTATATAATGTATTTACTTATTTTAAGTTTTTTTACGATTTATCATTAAATGCTATTTAGAAATGTAAAATATTTTTTTACAATATTATTTCTTGTAATAAATTTTATTTATTTATTCATTCATGACAATTTTTATTATTTAAATGTTATTTTATTGATGATAAATTAGATCATATTATGTATATCATTATAATAATATCTATTTTATGTTTTGTTTGTTTAATATTAGTTTTATGATTATAATATTATTTCAAATATAATAATATTTAGAATATATTATTATATTTATATATTAAATTATTATTTTAAGATTGGATTACCTCATTTTCTCTTATTATTATTATTCACTAAGATTCTATTCCAAACCCACAAATTTTGCTTGTCCTCAAGAAAAGATTGGGTCTCATCCACAATCTATCTTTTGTTGCACCATAATTTGTAAACTCATGTTTATTTAAAGTGTTATTTATAAGACCATATTTAATGTCATCATATAAATAACTTATAATATTAAATGAATTGATATGTTGTATTTGACTTTTAGTTATTATATTGTTCTTAGATAAACCAAAGCTATAGAATAAGGCATGAAGCGTATATTAGAAAATTTAAAGTATACATGAAGACACAAAGCATACACACAATAGGCAAATAAATTCATAAATACATGAAGCATACACAATGTAGACACATGAATGCAAATAGACACAAAGCATACACAACATGGACACATGTTCTTTATTAAACCCTACAATTTATAATTTTCAATGAGTCAAGGCTAGGGAAATGATTTACAAAGTTTACTTCTTCATTATTGTTTTGATTATGAACTCTACAACCTTAAAATGATCATAAGTACATACATGTACACAAGTTTCAAAAAATTGAGTCATGCTAAATAATTACAAGCCAATCCCAAGCGTGAAAATTTTCCCCCCTTATCCTTGATGACCGGTGTTAGGTATCTACATGAGGCAGTCTACTAAGGAGGATGCTTTTTTTCCTTTCATATTTATGACTCATCCAAATCTAAGTCTAAGAGAACAACTTTGACTCAATAATTTTCTTTAGGACTTGGTATAAAGGAAATGTCTTTTCCTTGTGGAAGAGTGTGGATTGTATGATCAATAAGATCACTTTTGTGTAGCGAACTTAAATGTGAATATCTTTTGATCAGAGAGGAGATTGATGAGGAGTGATGTGTTGTGAGATCTAAAGGAACTGTATTGGTAAACGAGTTGTTATTTAGTTAGTCTAGAATATGCTTATCCAGAAGATTGTCTAGTGAAGACTGTTTCTTTGGTTATTTAGATAGTGTGTTTAGTTGTCCTCCTTTCAACTGCTAACATGATTGACACAAATCCTAACAAGGTTAGAATCTCTTAATTGGGAATCTTGAAAAGTGTAAAATCATAATATAATGTGTATTGTAATATCTTAATATTTTCATGTATTATTATTGTAAATTAGGAAAGCCTCAAGGCCGACTCAATAATTTATTTTAGGACTTGTTATAAAGAAAAGGTCATTTCCTTGTGGAAGAGTGAGGATTATATGATCACTGAGATCACTTTTGTGTAGCGAACTTAAATGTGAATATCTTTTGATGAGAGCATAGACTAATGATGAGTGATGTGTTGTGAGATTTAAAGGAACTATATTGGAAAAGGAATTTTTGTTTAGTTAGTTAAAAAATCTTGGATATTCTTATCTGGAAGATTGTCTAGTGAATACTATTTTTGAGGCTATTTGGATAGTGAGTTCAGTTGTCCTCCTTTCAACTCTTAACAGGGTTGGTACAACTCCTAACAAGGTTGGAATCTCCTAATAGGGATTCAAAGTCCCTTGACAAGGACTCATATGTACTGGTTGTATTTCATTGAATCCTAAATGGGTCTATCCTTTCACAAGGAACTTTTCTATTAGTACATCATCTTGTGAGCATCATTCCCTCTAGGGTTTTCCCTCTGATCAATGGTTTCCCTAGTTAACATATCTGGTGATATTGTGCATGGTTATCTTTCAATGGTTATTGCATCTATTATTTACATGTTTCAGAATTAATAAAGATATTGAGAGTAATTTAAAATGCATAACTGATTCACCCCACCCCTGCTCATTTATCTTGGAGGACTTTACTTTTTAATAATTGGTATCAAATCATCATGTCCTTGAAAGAAAAGTTTAGCAACTTGAGGAGACCCATGACACATTTCAGAAAAGAAAGTCCAAAGTTTGATGGAGTTAACTATGATAGTTGGAAAGAAAAGATAAAGACTCGGCTTCTATGCATGAGGTTAGAATTTTGGTTGGTTACAATAAATAAGAAGAGTGTGATTAAAGAAGATAAGCTTGAAAAGGTAAAGAAGCTCATAAAGATCTATTCATGGAGAATATATATGATTGCTAGAGAAGCACTAGTGACATCTCTTCCTAAAGTAGAATATGGACAAGTAAAAATTTTAAGACTTGCTAATGAGATGTGGCTTGCTTTACAAAGAATATTTGAAGGTGATGCACATGCTAAGAAGGATAGATTACAAAGTTGGATACGTTTATATCAAGATGCTAAGATTTTTAAGATGGAACTATAAGAGGTTATTTTGCTAGAATATCATAGATTGTTACAAGAATTAAGAGTTGTTGAGGTACATAGGTAGAAGATGAAGTTGTGTGGAAAATCTTGAAGACTTTAATACTTTCTTATCATTAGAGAGAACAAATTATTGAACAAGTTATTCCTTGCACACCTGATTTTACAAGAGAGACTCTTCTTGCGAGATTACAAACATCTAAAATGTGGATGAAACATAATGGAGCATTGCCTAGAGTAGAGGCTACTTCCAATGTACAAAGAGATAGACCTACATTGACAAGAAGTGCAAGTATAAGTGGAGATTATGCCAGTAGTAGCTGAGAAAAAGACAAGAAGCCAAGAAGATTGGGGAAGGCCTTGCTTTGCTTATGAAGAGAAAACCTAAAGGTAACAAAATTATTTTTTGTTGGACATGTAAAGAAATTGGTCAATATTCTTCTTAATTTCCTAAGAAGGTAAAGAAGTTTAAGCCTAGAAAGCCTTACAAATAAAAAGTATCTAAGGATTGTTTCTATGTTGATGAGGTTGGTGAAGTTGATTTAAGATGATAAATTTCTTAGAAGATAGTAATGATGAGGATGATGAGATTGGATTTGTTTCTATTAAGGAAGAAAGCCCTAAAAAAGAAGAAATAAGAGAAGAAAAAATACTAGTATCATAGATTGAAAAGAAAAAGTTTGATTGGAATATAGATAGTGGTTGTTCCCATCATGACTCAAGAAATGAATACATTTGTTGAACTCAATAGTTATAATGGAGGAATAGTTATAGTTGGAAATAATGCAACATGCCACATAAAATGAAAAGGATCTATTACACTTGATGGAAAGACTAACACTAAAAATGTTTACTTTGTGGATGGTTTGAAACATAATCTTTTGAGTGTTAGACAACTTGTTGACAAGGGATATTAGTTGCAACTCACAGAAAAGACTTATACTATGAAGGATAAAGATGGTAAATTGACTGGTGTTGGTACAAGGACAAGAGGTAACGTATTTTAGTTGAACCCTTCTGAAATGACATATTTAGTTGCTAAAGTGGATGACAATTGGTTATGGCATAAGAGATTTTGTCATAAAAACTTTGATAACATTGTGAAGGTCAATACTACATTTGCAGTTAGAGATTTGCCTAAGATTGTAAAATGTACTAACATGATGTGCAAAGAATGTATATTGGCAAAGAAAAAGAAAAATTCATTTCCAAGAAAGATATTTACTACTTCAACGAAAGTGGAGGTTGTGCACACAGATCTGAGTGGTCCTACAAGAACAAGGTGAAAGGTATTTCATGCTTCTTATTGATGCTTTTTCTAGAATGATGGGGGTTGCATTTCTTAGAGATAAATATGAAGATTTTGAGAAAATCAAGATATTCAAGAGTAGAGTTGAGAATGAATTTGGTTGGAAAATTGAATGCTTGAGATTTGATACAAGAGGAGAATTTATTTAATGAGTTTAACATTTTTTGTAAGGATAATGGCATAAAGAGACAACTTTCAACCCCTAAGACAACACAACAAAATGGAGTAGTAGAACGAAGGAATGGATCAGTAATATAGGCATCAAGAGAAATGATATTTGAGAACAATGTATCACATGTATTTTAGAGAGAAGAAGTGAACACAACAATAGACACTATGAATAGAGTGCATATTAGACAAGAAACTAATAAGACACCTTATGAACTTTGGTTTGGACATGCACCTTCTGTGAAGTACTTTAGAATCTTTGGAACTAAATGCTATATTAAAGAGATGATGATATTAGAAAGTTTGATTCAAGAACTGATGACAAAATATTTCTTGGTAATTCATTGAAAGAAAAATGTACAAATGTTTTAGTAAAAGATCAAAGACTATCGTTGAAAGTGTTGATGAAAGATTTGATGAAAATTTTAGAATGTAGGAAATGATACTTGATTATAATTCTGATGAAGAGACTAATCAAAAAAATGCTGAGTAGGAATTGTTTTATGAAATTGATACTAATTTTCAAATTGAATTAAAAGGACATATACAAGGAGAATAATCCATATTTGTTCCTAGAGAAGAAATCATAATTGAAGATGTGACACCTGATAGAAATTTGGAAAAGAATCACCCTACTAAATAGATAATTGGAAGCGTGAACAAAGAAGTTGTTGGCTTTTGATTTAATAGTTTTTGAAAAATCCAATAATAAGAATGAATATTTCTAGGGTGTAGGTAATTCCCATATTCAACACACCTATTTAGACATCAGGGTCAACTATAAGGCTGAACTCCTTCTTCTTCTTTAGGCTCTACTATACCTAGGTAGGTAGACCTTAGATTCTATTATGTGACTAGTGCAAAAACCATAAATTTGAATCTATACACAACAGATGAAAAACCCAAATCCTTCTATGCTCATGCAAATGAGAAAGGAATGAAATGACTAATAACATGACCAATAAAATTTAAAAGCTAAGTGTGGGTTATCCTTTTCAGCTCTACAACATGAAAGGGAAATGGAGTCTGATTAATTGATTGATATCAGGAAAGCCTAGATATGAAATAAAAATATACTTGCAAATCCAAAGAATGATCAATGCCCTAACCATTGGGTATTCCACAAATCACAACATACATTAGGTATTAGTGATCTATCTATTTACTTTTTAAATTAGACATCTATGTTCAATTTGAACCTCATACTCATCAAATATCCTTCTCATGAAATTCACAACCCTATCAAGAAGTATCAAGCATTTACATGGTTCTTAAAATGAAAGACATAACACATCAAACCATACAACCCAAAATGAATTACAACTAGATCTATAATCTTTGATCATAAAACACAAAAGGTTACAAACATTAGAGATAGGAGACACGACTCAGACTCAAACTAAGTAACTTTATTTTCTTTGTATTCTTTCCTTTGAAACAAGTACATTCAAGATGCATGAAAGACTCATAAAACACCAAATAGACCAAAACTATACACTTTACTTCATTATTGTTGTTCATACATGAGAGAAATGCTGAGAAAGGGTGGAATCACAACTAGAGCTATACTCAATAGAATGGAATCATCCCACCCTATACAATGAGAGAAAAGAGAGAGATATAGGAGACAGAACAATCCCAGATCTAATTAGAAAGTGCCAAATGTCCACTTGAAACTCTTCCAGTTGTTATTTGCAAAACATCTCTCCTCTTCCATCTTCCAATTGAAAATAAAATCTGATCATTGCCCCAACAAACTGATCAAAACATCTCATCAAAATGATACATAATCCCTCTTAATAAAATATCTAATATGCTACCAAAATTTTTCCAAAAGCTCCATAAAATGCATTATAAGGAAAAATAACACTGCTACCTGGACCCTCTCCAAGTTTGGTGGATACCCAATTCACCATTTTGTCACAAACTACAACTGAAAATGCCATACCAGAATATAGTTAAAAATTGAGTGCCTCAGAAAAATCTAATCATAACTACTTCCCACTACTGCCTATGAAAATTGACGAAAAATTTGGAAAGTAGACATTGAGACCTTTACAAAACTAATTTACAAACCCTTTTATTTTACCAAAAAAAAAAACTTAATAATATAAATCATTTGACAAGTAGGAGATCATTTCCATAGCAAGTCAAATTGTGATATTGCTATAAGGATCATACAGTTAAATATCACAATATAAATCATGTTTTATTTAAAAGACTTGTAGGGGAAATGCATTATAAATATTTTTTTAGAACTCATCTATTTTCCCTCCATTTTGAATTTGGGTCAAACTTGGTTCACCAACCCTATGACACATGGCACTTGCTAATTGGTTTGCTTTGTCTAGTCACATATCCTGTCAACATCCTTCTCAACATCTTGCCACATATGCACCATGTCTCACCATCTAATTGGGTACTAGATCCCTGTCATTTGCTATATCACTGCAAGTGGGACCCACATGCCACTTGTCACCATTTTGTGGCTTCGCAACCTTCTGCCTTAACTCACCAATAACCATAGAGAAATCATGACTAATAACTAATGCCTAGTTACAATTTTGTAGTGGTTAGTTATAGTTTTGCAACCACCAACTGCTAACCGCCTCTTAGCCTTGCCATCACGTGCCCATCCATCTCCACCTTTAACCTTAACTGTTCCACTTTTAACCTTAACCATTTGCAAACTATAGAGATGGTTAGTGACGATATCTCTGTCACTAACCACTAACCTCCAAATTGACTCAGACCTAATTGGTCCAACTAGTCGCCTAGTCATCACCATTTTATCTTATGTGTCTTATCAAAACTATACTACATATTTTCCCTACTACACATGGGACCCCACAAATCATGTTGTTGTGTCAAGAGGACCTGCCTTTTAAGACACTAGCTAATGAAGAGTTGGCATACAATAAAAACTAAAAGATCAAATCCCTTACCAATGTGGGATGTATCCAAATGGCTATTCAACAACCAACAACAAAACTCAATGCCTCTGTGCACATATAAATGCACAGATCACACTTTGGAAATTTTCAAATCCAACTAGTGTCTTCTCTACTTGTACGCCCAATATTGAGCTGCATGCATACTCAAAATTAGCTTATTTTCCAAGCGCTTGACCAATCTTTGTCAAAAAATCCTTCCCCAAAACTAGTATGCATTCATGAGAAATATCATGAAGATTGATTAAAAGGTACACTAACAATGGAAACAAAATCTAATAAGCCATCAACATCCTAGTCCATATAGCTCCTTGTCAATTTGAACTTTCAATTTAGTCTAGACATCCCTATCTGCACATCGTTGCACCTTCATTGATGCTTTGCTATGGACTATGATTCAATGCCATTAGATACATTGTCCCAATCTAATAATATATGTGATTTTTGAATTTTTTCTAGGATATGTTCAATTTCATGTACATGAATAGACTTGTTGGACTTTGACACTTCGATGTTTCTAGGTTTATCGGGAAAAGTCTCTTGATCCAAGTTGACTGATGGAACAACAACCTCTTATACCTGCCATCTCAACTCCACATTCTGCATGCGACACTATGGTTATTTGGCACATCGAATCATCTTCTTGGTGCAGGGAGAGATGAAATAACTAGGGCCAAAAGCACACCCTATTGGCAATATGACCAATCAATTAGATAACGTAAGTTACATGGTTGTCATTTATGGAAACATATTTGTTTTGTAGATTAGTCATGATTATTCATGAAGGAAAATTGACTAAGTATTAGACAGTGTTACAACAACATGATAGATTTGATGATAGAGGAATATTCTCTTGCACAGTTAACTAGAGATGCTTGATGTCATCCCAATGTTGCATACTAATGCGCATGTCTGTACGGTCAATCAAGTTCAAGTTATGAAGAAATTAGTGATGCAGTGATGTTACAATGCATAACAGAGCATGTCAGCAAAATGAGTTAAACGACTTGAATAATTGTTTTAATTATTAATTCTTGATGAGTTGACTCTAAGGATGATATGTGAGCCAACTAAGGAAGAATTATTGATATGCTTGGTATAAATAAAGAACTTCTTTTGCAAAGTTAGTGTGTAATACGAATGATGAAAATACCATGCAAAGTAATGATATGTGATTTGAGATATGATGCAATTTGATATATGCCTAGTTACCCTTTGTGTGAAGAACTAACAATTAGAAGAATTGTGAAGTATAGAAAGTAATCCAGTTATGCACAGTCATTGACATTCAGAAGATTTGTGAAGTACAACAAGTGATCTAGTTTTGTATGTATATATATTCTCTTGAAGAACTTATTTGTATAGTTGCATGTTAGGGCAGTGGGCTCTTCTTGCACACATTTGTATATGTTCTACCAACTCCTAGTAGGGTTAAAGCAAATCCTAATAGGGTTGAGGCTTCTAACAAGGCCTAGTCTCCTAACAGGGACTCGAGACACTATACATTCTTCATAGACTCCTAACAGGGTCAATATCCTTAATTGGATTCTTTATATAGTGAATAATCTTGTGGGTTCCACCCCCACCAAGGTTTTCCCTTGACCAGGGTTTCCCTAGTTAACAAAATATGGTGTTATGAGTTCTCTTCTTGTATGGTTGTTTATTCTATTTAGCACTATTGGTTCTCTTTCTTATGCATATAGAAAGGTAATTAATAAAATTAAGTTGTGGGTAAAAAGATTGAAAATACTGATTCACCCCCCCTCTCAGTATTATTTATTTCTAACAATTGGTATTAGAGCTTACTTATTTAGAATATGCTTAACAACTTGAATAAGATCCCTATGGATATGAAACACTTGAAGAAGAATCTTGAAGAAGCTCTTGAATAGATTGATCTCCTTACTAATGAAAGAGATAGCCTTAAAGACAGATACAAAGATGCAAAAGCTTACATTGGTGAACTAAAGGACAAGATAGATTATCTAAGGCAAAAAGGACATTGTGAGAAAACTGGTGATGATGATATTGAAGATCTAAAGAAGGAAAATGAGATCTTAAAACATGAGTTAAAGATAGTTGAACTCAAGTTAAGTCTTAAGAAAAATAGAGGAAAGAATGACTCTAAAAATAAAAGTTGAAAATGAAGATCTAAGATCTCAGTTAAGCAAGGTAACATCTGAATTGGAATCTATAAAGTTAGAACATGCAGAATTAGGAAAGTACAACACTATTGTGAAAGGTGAGTTGGTGCAAACCAAACAAAAACTTTAGAAATTATATACTAGTAGTGAAAATATTGAAGAACAAATACCTGTACAGAGACCCAGTTATGACAAGACTAGACCTGGATTCTTTCTTGGACAATCCACCACGAAATCTATTAAGAGAAAAGAACTTGATACCCTCAAAATCAAGAAGGATCTAAGAAAAATAGATGATACATCTAAAGACAAAGAGAATGCTACTCACTCTGAGAAATCTAAAGAATCTGATTAAGATAAGGATATCAGAAGAAAAGAATCTCATGCCTGGTGTGATGAACCTGAACATACTAAATATGTTTGCAAAGGTAAGTCTTTTAAACCTATTTCAAAGTTTTATTGTCATAATTATCATGGATATGGAAATTATGTAGTAGATTGTACGAAACCTAAAATTGATGGTGATAATGCAAATAGTAGAATATCTAGGAATACTAACCATGTAGGCAATAGAAGAAGATCTCACAGCAATGAGAGTGGAGAAAGAAGACAAAATATTTGTTACAAATGCAACAATCTTTGACACATTGCAAGGAATTGTAGAGCACTTGACGACCAATAGAATGAACAAACATGAAATGTACCTATATGTCAGTTATGTAATAAATTTGGACAGATAACAAAGTTCTACAGAATGGATAGGAGAAACCTAAACAATAATCAAAATTATAGAAGGGAAAACAAAAGAAATGATGACAGTCTAAAGGAAGAAATGAAAGAGCTAACATAAGAACTTAAGGAAATATTTGTACAAGCAAGAGAAGCTGGAAGCTCTCAGACAGTTCAGGAAGAGGCTCATCGTAATGTACTTGACAAGACAGTAAAATAACTTATTGTTTGTGACTCCTCCTACCAGAATTAAACATTCTTAGTGAAACAGAGCATCAGTTATTGATAACTAATGCTAGAAAGAATATCATAGGTTGCAAAGTTAACAATATGTACTAGACATTGAGAAAAGTCTATAGTTCAGTGCACATTGCTTAATATGATCAGGATAAGGATATATAAGAAGAATAAACTCTTTATTATACAGAGACAATATACAAAACTAGTGGCAGATATGCATTTAATGCGAAGTTTAGATTGCAAAAGATTTAAAGGACACGATTTGGTTTGCAAACATCATTTATTTTTGTGAAATCTTGAATGCGAGATTGAAGCAAGATTTGAAGTGTTAAAGAGGTCTACAGATACACAAACTTGCCAAAAACCCTAATACATGAAGTTAAGGTATTTTTTGAATTTGTTGAGCATAATTTTTTAGAAATGGCAAGACAAGAAGTTTTTAATGTGAGCAATAGACCTAGATACAATTTCAAGAAACATCCATTTGTTTCTTTTCTTGATGACCCTATTGGAGCATTTTCTCAAGTTCCAAAAAATGTTCTTCATGTCAAGGATATAAGAGGTTATATTCATTGCAAAATTGAAAGCATAGATGATACAAAAATTCATAAGGAATTGGAGAAAATGTGCAAAAATGATTTTTCATTAAAACCATAACATAGATACCTAGAACAACTTAACCTATTTAAGCATATGTTTTACATAGACTTCAACAATCATGAATGGACAAGGATAATTTTGAGCAGAGTACATGGTGATCTTCTATGACTAGGAGATTTTATCATATGTATTGATAATGACCTAATTCACAAAGTCACAAGTTTAAACAATGTAGGATGCAATCCAATGAACATTAAGAATGTGTGGAAGATAGTTGAGACAAATCTCAACACATGTTTTGATGGTAGAGGTCAATAACATTCAGGATGATGGAGTAAGACTGACTTGCAAAATTTTGGGATACAAATTCAATCATGGATCTAGGATAGATTCAGTACCTGCAAGATTTCTTCATGCAACTTACTTGGTAGTAAAAGGTGAAGATAATATATCAAGAATCAAAAAGTCTTAGAGCACAGTCTTTAGGTTTGAATCCCTATTGACTCACATATTCTTCTACGCAACTAAGAAGTTTCTTGGTATCATAAATTGGATGGAAGTGAGTGTACAATGCAAACAATCACTCGTGCATTCATAACCAAACCTAAAATAGTTAGAGATAGTGATATTGGCAGTATAATGAAATCTTTCGCAACTAAAATGAAGTAAAGATATAGGATACCTCTTTTGCTAGTGGAAAAGTATAAGGATGAACTGTGCTTCATGGTTGAAACATATTTCCTAGATGGGGGACATATATTGAAAAGATGAGGGATGTTAAGACTAGTTAGATAATAAAGGACTCCAAGAAGAAGGTGGAAAAAGTGATTGATTCTATTTTGAAGGAATCAGGAATGACAAGAAAGGAATTTGATGAGGTGGAAGGGATAGCCATGGAAATGAAGGCTAGTGGTGAATCTGAGCTATTGACCCCTACACCCATTGTAGTAGTTGGACCTACTAAAGAGGTCAAAGTTGCTCAATTAAGTGCGCAAGCAAATACTGTGCCATAAGTAGCAGTTGTGCAGAAGCAACCTCCAAGGAATCTAGCAAAGACTGAGGAAGCACCGGAACCAAGGAAGTCTACAAGGCTTGAAAAGACCAAAACCCCTCCTAAGAAGAGAGTCAAGTAGACTACTAGTGGTCCAAGCAAAAAGAGAAGAACCTTGCAGATTAGTTCTTCTGAATCTGAAGAAGAAACTAGTGATATACCAGTAGAGCTAGTTGATCAGGAAGCAAAGATCTCAACTGGATGAAAGGCATGGAAACCCAAGGTAGAGAATCTCAACATGCAAATTATTAATGACAACAATTTTGTGCAATTAATCAAATACTATGATTTGTACAATAATATGGATATAAGACAACTAGAGAATGTTGTAGTTAGGAATATGATTCTTAAAGATAAAAGGTTTGATAGTATAAGAGGTCAGATACCAAAAGATTTGTACAATAGACTTTTAAATAGAAAAAGTAGAGTTATTGAGGAAGATAAGAAAATAAGGATTAATATGGTGAAAAAGTTATGCATTGTAAATAATGAGAAAGAGTTAATAGAAATTCTGAAAGGAATAACACCATTGTTAAGAAATAAAAAGGGATCCATTCTCCTCATGGGAGGAAATTATGAAGAAGTAAATAAAGAAACTCAAAAGGCTATAGTCACATACATGTCTAGTATACCAAAGAAGAGTGTGTAGCCAGAAAAGGAAAGCCCTATGTCATAAAAGAGTGTGCAGCCAGAGAAGGCAAGCCCTATAAAGTTCGAGGAGTGTGCGTAGACAGAGGAAACAAGTCCTACTATAGGCAATCCACCTTATAGTTTTGAGCAACCAAATGGAACACTAATTTCCAGTGATTCACCACATATCACCATTGTGTTAGAATTATTTAGAATAACTGAGAGGGGAGGTGAATCAGTTATCCAAGGTCCAATGATGTCCAATTAAACTTTTTCTACAAATCCTTAATGGCACATAACTGAAATGATCATGTATGCAATTGAACATTAAACAACCATGAAAAGTAAACATGCATCACACCATAACACTAAGGATTTGATAACCCAGAAACCCTCCAAGAATAAGAAGGTAAAATTGGAGTGGGGATGATACCCACAAAATAACTGCACAATTGATTTCAACCACTTTTGATGGTCTACCCTGTTAAAGGCCTGCCCTGTTAAAGGCTACAACACATTGTTAAATGTGACCTTGTTAAAAGATTAAAGAACATTCAACTTGGAATGTCACCTTGTTAAAGGATTTACATAGAGATGTTAGGCTCACCCAAGTCCATGGGATTTTCAGTCACCTTCTCAAAAGAATCTTTCATCCCTCTCTAAGGATCTCCTATCCTCCTCCTAAGGATCTCTTATCCTTCTCCTAAGGATCTCTTATTCTTTTCTTGAGGCTTATCCACCTAGCTATTAAGCTAACCTAGCAATGTAGGGTTTCAATATCTAATACAATGGTAAGAAAGTATTAGAAGGGTTTTGACCTGATACAAATTTGCAACCCTCGTTGTGCAGATTTTAGATCACTTCTTCGGTTCTCTTCTTTGCTTGGCTTTCCTCCTTTGCAGTGCTGACAGCTTGTTCACCCTTCAAGATCTGTCTCCTTGAGTTCTTCCACTTGTTATGCCAATGCAATCTCTTTGGTCACTTGATCAACTTAGAGTCTTGATGCTCTGTTCTTACTCCTCTTTGCTTCTTCGCATGATTACACTTATGACCAATTCCCTCTCTTGCATGCGCACTTGAAATCTAACCTGTAACTCCTTATAAAGAAGTTCTATTCTTCATTTCCTGCTCAAATGTTAATTTTCTCTTGAGAAAACGGTATTGTTTTCCCTCCAAATTTTTTCTTGTGGAAACTTCATGATAAATCCATTTGCATTTGCCAAATTTTTTTTACATAGTGTTCTGTGCCACCAGCTCATCATTCTTATCTTCTATTTGGTTCAAAATTTTTTAAATAACTACCATGTCGGCTTAGATCTGGCGAATCTTCAATTTTCAAAATAATGCAGAAACTCGACATTATTGGTTTACTGATGCTCGACACCTTCTATATTACTCAGCTCCTTAATGCTATCTTTACTGGTGCTCAACATCTTAATGTTATTTATTGGCGCTCGACACCTGAAGACTTACTTGACATTCATTATCTTTTGCGACTACTCGGCACCTGAAGGATTCAGTGTTATTTGACATCTGAGTAATCACTCAGCTTATACTGAAATTGAACTTGCTCAGCTTCAACTAAGAATCTGTTAAGCTCTAACTAGCTTACTCAGTTCTTTCTAATGAACTTAGGTAATCCTTACATATTTGATGTATCACGGTGTGTCCATCCTCTTAGAGTATGTCATCAATGGCTTAGCTGATCCTTATACTTCATTACATCATCATAACTTCAACCTTTCTCTAGGTACTCTAGTTACATCTTATTGATTGCCACCTCCTTGTCAATCAACCAATTAATAGTACTTGGATCACTAAAGCAATTTCCATTCCTACAAGTAGCAAGTTTGATATCAATGACAAAACAATGATTGAAAACATTCTTTACCAGTTCCATTATCCTTCATTCATGATCTTTTCAATCATTTCCAAAAATCTCCCTCTTTGGCATTGATGGCAAACCAAACTAATCAAATGATTAAGCTGATCAACTTAGTTACCACCAAAATCTGAATCCTTTGTTTTGCTTCTCCCTCTGTACTGTTGCATCCTTACTCTATATTCTTAATCCTTCATAGTTGCTTTCTGAATCTTACTTCTTCTGAATCTCCCTCTTTCTTATACATCTTTCATATATATCTCCCTCTTACTTATATTGATCAGTTTCTCATATTTCTCCCTCTTTGACATAAATGCCAAAGATGTAGCATCTTCAACATGCTAAATATAAGCTTTGCATTGTCATATTTTTCTCCTTCTGTCACCATGCTTGTGACTGATCTAGAATTTCTGTTCTTGTTGTCATCCTCTGCCTGACTCTTCTGATATTTCAATGATCTACTCTTGTTGATGCAGGGCAACTTCTATGTTGCTTTAGACTACTTGAGTTAGGGGCATTACCCCCAACTTGCCTCTAAGATATTCATATGCATCCTTGGACAATGGTTTGGTGAAGATATCTACAGTTTGTTCCTTTATGTGAATGTACTCCATCTTTACTTGTTTGTCTTCCACCAATTCTCTAACATAGTGATACTTGATTGCAATGTGCTTGGTTTTTGCATGCATCACTGGATTCTTGGATATGTTTATAGCACTTGTATTATCACAATACAGTGTCACAGGTTTAGTTACCTCTTCTTTCATTCCTTTCAATAGATGTTTAAGCCACACAATATTTGTGCAATTGACTGCTACTGCCACATATTCTGCTTCTGCAGTGGACTGAGATGTGCATGTTTGTTTCTTACTAGTCCAAGTAACTAGCCTTTTTTCTAAAATTAATGCTCCTCCACTTGTGCTTTTTTTGTCATCAATGTTTCCTCCCCAATCTGCGTCTGTATATGCATTGAGCTCAAACTTCTTAATCTTTTTGTAATTTAGGCAAAAATCATCGGTTCCTTTGAGATACCTCATTATCCTTTTTATTTCCATGAGATGATTTTCCCTAGGATTGGTAGAGAATCTAGCCACTATTCCAACTGCTAGTGCTATGTCTGGTTTGCTATGTACAACATATTGTAGTTTTCCAATCATGGATCTGTACATTGTTTGATTGACTTCAACAGATTCATCATTTTTAGATAGCTTGTGTCCTATTGCCATTGGTGTGCTGACTAGTTTGGAGTCTTCCAATCCAAACTTTTTGAGTATCTCCTTGATGTATTTTGATTGTGTCACAAATATACCATGTTTTAGTTGATGTACTTGCAGTCCTACAAAGAATTTGATTTCTCCAAACATAGACATTTCAAACTCATGTTTCATTTTGTTAGCAAAACTTTTGTAAAGCACTTCCTTTCCTCCAAATACTATATCATCCAAAAATATTTCAGATACAAGAATATCCTTACCTTCTTCTGATTTGATGTACATGTTGCTGTTATCATCAGCTCTTTCAAATCCTATTTGCACTAGATACTTGTGAAGTCTCTCATACTAAGCTCTAGGGGCTTGCTTTAATCCATATAGAGCCTTATGTAGTTTACATACCTTATTTTTGTTCTTTTCATCAACAAAACCTTCTGGTTGCTCTATGTAGACTTCCTCTTCAAGTATACCATTCAAAAATGCGGACTTTACATCCATTTGATAGACTTTAAATCCTTTGAAGGTTGCATATGCCAGTAAAATCCTTACACCTTCCATTCTAGCAATTGGAGCAAAAGTTTTTCCATAATCTAGTCCTTCTTCTTGTGCATACCCTTTACAAACTAGTCTTGCCTTGTTCCTTGTGATTTCGCCATTTTCATCTAACTTGTTTCTAAACACCCACTTGGTTCCAATCACATTCTTGTCAGCTAGTCTTGAGACTAAGGTCCATGTCTTGTTCTTCTCAATTTGTTCTATTTCTTCTTTCATAGCATTATACCAGTCATCATCTATTATGGCTTCACTTACTATTTTTGGTTCCATTTTGCTGAGCAAACATGTTTCATTTCTGAGTCTATTCCTTGTCATTGGTCCTGCCTCTTTATTTCCAATAATTTGATCTGCATGATGATGTCTTTTCACATAATTTGCCAATACAGGTTCTTTCCTTGTTTGCATGTTGTCTCTTTCAGAATCTGTATCCTCATGCATATTTTCATTAGGTATTTGTTCATTTTCATCTTGTTGGCTGTTCTCAAAGTCTGAATGAACATTTTTTGTATTTTGCAGCTCGGCTTTTGAATGTGTCTTCTGTTCGACATTCACTGTCTGTGACTCATCAGATACTAGATTTTGTTGCTGATGGTCATTTTGAGTTGCAACTTCACCATTATTAGGCATACCTTCATAAAAGTATACAAAGGTCTTGTATTCCTCTGCTTTCTTGGTGTTTTCAATACTTTGAACTTCTGCAAGCTCATCAAATTTTACATTCGTGCTTTCTACTACTTTCTTAGTGTTAACATTCAAGCATTTATAAGCTTTGATTCTAGTAGAATAACTAAGAAATGTGCCTTCCTCACTCTTTGCATCAAACTTTCCATTTCTAGACTCTTTATATATATAGCATTTGCATCCAAATATTTTGAAATGTTTTACATTAGGAGAATGCCCATACCATAATTCAAAAGGTGTTGTATTTGTACCTTTCTTGACTTGAACTCTATTGAGTGTGTAGATTGTAGTACTTACAGCTTCTCTCCAGTATTTGAGTGCAACATTTTTCTCCATCATTAAGGTTCGGGCACAGTCAATAACTGATCTATTCCTTCTCTCTGCTATACCATTCTGAGGTGGAGTCCTAGGTGCTGATGTCTGCCTTTTGATTCCTCTTTCATTGCAGAACTCTTCAAATTCTCTTGAATTGAATTCACCTCCTCTGTCAGATCTGAGACATTTTAGGCTCTTTCCAGTCTCTTTTTCTACTCTAGCCAAGTACCATTTGAACATTTGGAATGCATCTGATTTTTGTTTTAGGAACATGACTGTCATCATCCTTGAATAGCCATCTACAAATAGCATTATGTATCTATCACTTTTGTAGCTTTGTACTTCAATGGGACCACACAGATCAGTATGAACTAGCTCTAATACTTCATTAGAAGTATAAGTCTTGCTTTTGAAAGTTGACTTGGTCATCTTCCCTAGTTGGCATTGTTTGCACATGATGTTATCAGGTTTCTTCAAATTTGGTAGTCCTCTGACTTTCTTCATCTTGCTGATGCTTATTAGATTGTCAAAATTTACATGACATAGCCTCTTGTGCCATAACCATACATCATCAGTTTGAACAATAAGGCAAGAAGCATCTTCCATGTCAAGGTAAAACAGTTTATTCCTAGTCTGATCACCTTTTCCTATTAGACTTCCTTGAGAATTATAAATCTTAGCAATTCCTTTTTCAAATTCAACCTTACATCCTATGTTGCCTAACTGTGAGACATTTAACAAGTTATAATTCAAGCCTTCAACATAGTATGCATTATCACATGATATGTTTTTAGTAAGCTTGATACTACCTTTCCCTTTGATCTGACATGGTGCATTGTTACCAAATCTAACACTATTTTCTTCATATTGAGTAAAGGAAATGAACTTACCTTTATCTCCAGTTATGTGATGAGAGCATCCACTGTCTATGATCCATCTATCATTCTTGTTCATGCAGGTTACTAGGGTAGTTGCTTCTTCTTCATCTGATTCATCCTTCATAGCCACATAGACTAGTTCATCATCATTCTCGTCAGAGTCTTCTTCAACAATGTAGCATCTTTTGCCTTTACCTTTGTAGTCCTTGTTTTCCTCTTTCTTGTTCTTGAAGTTGCCTCCATCCTTGTAATTTTTCTTTTGTGTGCATCTGGCTGCAATGTGACCAACTTTGTTACAATTGAAACAAATGATTGGTAGCTTACCTTTGAATTTGCCTCTTCCTCTGTGAAATCTTCTTGCTAGTAATGCCTCCAATTGGTCTACATCATCTTCATCAGTGCTGCTATCACTAGATGCATACTTTTCATTTCCATTCTTCCTCTTTGTTTGCACCTCATCATTGTCTTTTATCGTCATCTTAGCTTTGAATGTAGATTCAAAGTTTTCTGGCTTGTAGTTGTCAAAGTTGGATAACTCAAAGGCAGTGAGTCTTTTAATTATTCCTTCAAATGTCATTGTGTTGCCTGGTACACACCTTAGCTCTTGGATGGATGATACTCTTATAGTGTAGATGGAAAGCAAAGTTCTCAAGTATTTGTTGCATACTGTTTCTTCTGCTAACTGTCCTCCTAGGCTTCTTATGGCACTGACTACTTCCTTCATCCTTGCACCGTATTGAGCAACATTCTCTCCTTCTTCCATTTTCATATCATCAAATTTTCCTTTTAGGCTTTCTCTTTTGGCTCTCTTGACATTGTCATCTCCTCCATAGATTCTTGATAATGTATTCCACATCTGATGTGAAGTATCACATCCTTTGATGTCATCATACTCGGCATAGCTTAGTGCTGAAGCAATATCTAACATTGCTTGATTGTGTTCCTTCTTCTTGCTCATGTCATCTGCAGTGAGGGGTCCTGCAGGGTCTACATGATCAACTGTGATTAAGGTCTGTGCATAATCGCCTATTGATTTGAGGTGTAGCTTCATCAAACTTTGCCATGCAATAAAGTTGTCTTTGTTTAGCTTGAGAACTTCTCTCTTGGACATCTTGATCTTTCTGCTGCTAGTACCTTGAAACAAATCAACAGTTTGCTCTGATACCAATTGTTAGAATTATTTAGAATAACTAAGAGGGGGGGTGAATCAGTTATCCAAGGTCCAATGATGTCCAATTAAACTTTTTCTACAAATCCTTAATGGCACATAACTGAAATTATCATATATGCAATTGAACATTAAACAACCATGAAAAGTAAACATGCATCACACCATAACACTAAGGATTTGATAACCCAGAAACCCTCCAAGAATAAGAAGGTAAAATTGGAGTGGGGATGATACCCACAAAATAATTGTGCAATTGATTTCAACCAGTTCTGATGGTCTGCCTTGTTAAAGGCCTGCCCTGTTAAAGGCTACAACATATTGTTAAATGTGACCTTGTTAAAGGATTAAAGAACATTCAACTTGGAATGTCACCCTTTTAAAGGATTTACATAGAGCTATTAGGCTCTACCAAGTCCATGGGATTTTCAGTCACCTTCTCAAAAGAATCTTTCATCCCTCTCTAAGGATCTCCTATCCTCCTCCTAAGGATCTCTTATCCTTTTCCTAAGGATCTCTTATTCTTTTCCTGAGGCTTATCCACCTAGCTGTTAAGCTAACCTAGCAATGTAGGGTTTCAATATCTAATACAATGGTAAGAAAGTATTAGAAGGGTTTTGACCTGATACAGATTTGCAACCCTCAATGTGCAGATTTCAGATCACTTCTTCAGTTCTCTTCTTTGCTTGGCTTTCCTTCTTTGCAGTGCAGACAGCTTGTTCACCCTTCAAGATCTGTCTTCTTGAGTTCTTCCACTCATTATGCCAATGCAATCTCTCTAGTCACTTGATCAACTCAAAGTCTTGATGCTCTGTTCTTACTCCTCTTTGCTTCTTCGCATGATTACACTTATGACCAATTCCCTCTCTTGCATGTGCACTTGATCTCTGACCTATAACTCCTTATAAAGAAGTTTTGTTCTTCATTTCCCACTCAAATCTTAATCTTCTCTTGAGAAAATGGTATTGTTTTCCCTCCAAATTGTTTCTTCTGAAAACTTCATGATAAATCCATTTGCATTCACCAAAAACTTTTTACATAGTGTTCTATGCCACTAGCTCATCATTCTTATCTTCTATCTGGTTCACAAAATTCTAGATAACTACCATGTCGGCTTAGATCTGGCAAATCTTCAATTTTCAAAATAATGCAGCAACTTGGCATTATTAGTTTACTGATGCTCGACACCTTTTGTGTTACTCAACTTCTTAATGTTATCTTTACTGGCGCTCGACATCTTAATGTTATTTACTGACACTCGACACCTGAAGACTTACTCGGCATTCATTATCTTTTTCTACTACTTGGCACCTGAAGGATTCAGTGTTACTCGATATCTGAGTAATCACTTGGCTTATACTGAAGTTGAACTTGCTCGGCTTCAAGTGAGAATCTATTTGGCTCTAACTAGCTTACTCGGTTCTTTCTAATGAAATTAGTTAATCCTTACATCTTTGATGTATCACAGTGTGTCCATCCTCTTAGAGTATGTCATCAATACATTATTTCGTCAATGGCTTAGCTGATCCTTATACTTTATTACATCATCATAACTTCAACCTTTCTCTATGTACTCTAGTTACATCTTATTGATTGCCACCTCCTTGTCAATCAATCAATTAATAGTACTTGGATCACTAAAGCAATTGCTATTCCTGCAAGTAGCAAGTTTGACATCAATGACAAAACAATGATTGAAAACATTCTTTACCAGTTCCATTATCCTTCATTCATGATCTTTTCAATCATTTCCAACACATTGGTAGTGAATCTATGCAAGTGGATAACACCAATGTGACAGTTGATAGAACTGAGGACCCATTTAAGGATTTTGGTTCCAACATTGTTGGCAATATTGTGGATTATAGTAGATCATTTGATGAAGAAGAAGATCAGGAGCCAAAGGAAGAAGATGCACCTTCTGCAAAGAAAATTGAATCTAGCATTGAAGTAGCTACTTCAAATGTGCCCTTAGTAACTGTAGCAACAACACTCTCTACACCACCTACTCAAGCAACAGTGGTCACAATAGCAATAGTTCAGTCAAATGAAGAAGATGAAGCACAAAATCTCATATCTTCTTTGAGTAAATTTCTTGAGAAGAAGAAATCAATCAAGTCCATTGAAAAGACTTTGACTTCAGTTCTGGATAGAATGGAAAATACTATAAGCCTTGTTGACACACCTATAGATATTCAACAACACACATTAATTTTGTGTAAAGCTTTTGATAATAAGTTTACAACACTTACTAATGTGGCTACAATTCAAGTGCAAATGGAGCATAATGGTAAACTCCTTAATACCATGTGTACAAATATAAGGAATGATATAGAAACTTTGGATGTATGCATAAAGGCATTAAGATAGAGTGTAGAAGAAGGAAAATAGGCTTATGCTAAGTGCAACTTGGTATACATCCATCTTTAAAGTTTTGATGATCAAATCAAAGAAAAGGTGATTGAGCTTTAGACACTCATTGACAACTTTTTGAAATAGAATCAAAAGTTAGATTCCATTGAGCATACAATGTAGACACCTCATGACAGCATAAGGGAAACTCAAGAAGAGAAAGAGAAAGTTATGAAGAGGTTCACTCTTTTGAGAGATCACTTATCCCCATAGGTAACATTGCTAGAAAATCAGTTGGAGGACAAGTTGGAAGCAAAGTCATCATATGAAAAATTCATAGCTACAAATTTGAATGTAGCAGAGTTAGCTACATATGCCTTATGTGCACTAATCAGTGTATCTAATGCACTGAAAGATAGTTGGAAGAAACACCTTGCACAATTGAGGAATGATTTTAGTGATTGTTTCTCCAAATTTTGATGTAGTTACCAGTTTTTGACATTTCTTTCTCTTTTTCTTTTATTGGCACCTTTGTCATTGATGTCAAAGGGGGAGAAATATGGAAAATTGTAATTGTAAGGGGGAGAAATAAGGAAGTGTGATTGATAGTTATATTTTGAAGTATGGTATTAAGTTTTACTTCAAGCAAACTTTGTAATCAGAGTTATAAGGGACATAATCCTTTCAAAACATGAATACAATGCTTTTACTATGTTATGGTTATTTATTTTGATTGGTATGACAACATGTTTGGGACTTAGCCAATTTTTTCAAAATGTTGCCATCAATGCCAAAGGAGGAGATTGTTGGCAATATGACCAATCAATCAGATAAGGTAAGTTACATGGTTGTCATTTATGGAAACATATTTGTTTTGTAGATTAGTCATGATTATTCGTGAAGAAAAATTGTCTAAGTATTAGAAAGTGTTACAACAACATGACAAATTTGATGATAGAAAAATATTCCCTTAGAATATTCTCTTGTGCAATTATCAGAGATGTGTGACATTATCCTGATGTTGCATACCAGTGTGCATGTCCGTACGGTTAATCGAGTTCAAGCTATGAAGAAATTAGTAATGCAGTGATGTTACAATGCAGAACAGAGCATGTCAGCAGGATGAGTTAAATGACTTGAATAATTGTTTTAATTATTAATTCTTGATGAGCTGACTCTAAGGATGATATGTGAGCCAACTAAGGAAGAATTATTGATATGCTTGGTATAAATAAAGAAATTCATTTGCGAAGTTAGTGTGTAATATGAATGATGAAAATACCATGCGAAGTAATGATATGTGATGCGAGATATGATGTAATTTGATATATGCACAGTTGCCCGTTATGTGAAGAACTGACAATCAAAAGAATTGAAAAGTATAGCAAGTAATCCAGTTATGCGTAGTCACTGACATTCAGAAGATTTGTGAAGTACAAAAAGTGATTTAGTTTTGTATGTATATATATTCTCTTGAAGAACTTATTTGTATAGTTGCATGTTAGAGTAGTGGGATCTTCTTGCACACATTTGTATATGTTCTACCAACTCCTAATAGGGTTGAAGCAACTCCTAATAGGGTTGAGGCTTCTAACAAGTCCTAGTCTCCTAACAGGGTCAATATCCTTAACTAGATTCTTTATATAGTGAATAATCTTTTTGGTTACATCCCCACCGAGGTTTTCCCTTGGCTAGGGTTTCCCTAGTTAACAAAATATGGTGTTATGAGTTCTCTTCTTGTATGGTTATTTATTCTATTTAGCACTATTGGTTCTCTTTCTTATGCATATGCAAAAGTAATTAATAAAATTCAATTGTGGGTAAAAAGATTGAAAATAATGATTCACCATGCCCCCCCCCCCTAGTATTATCTCTTTCTAACGCACCCAACTATCCTACTATTTACATAGAGTCAACATAGTGGAAATAAAAACAAAACAAACAAGTCAAGAGATAGAGGAAGTAAAATCTTTCATTCATATATGCATTCAAACATCTATTACATGCCCAACTATAAGGCCTTCTAGGTTATGACCATATATAATTTAATTATAATCTTTGACGATCCAACTTTGCATTCTGCTTCTTACTCACTCTAAGTTATCTCCCAAAGACTCTAACCAAGATCTCTTAAATACATGCACAACCAAAAGTTAACCTATTGCAAATACAACTAAATAAACTCTTATGTTAAATTCAAGGCTAAGCCACAAATCAGCTTGCAATAGATATTAAACACTAAATTAAATGCAAAGGTCGGTCCCAATAGGAAGCCACACATAGACAACTTGACAAATGAAGGCTCCATGAAATACTAGCACTTGACCTCCTAATGAACTCAACAACCACACAAACTTGTCAATCAAATATCACTCGACAACCAAATGAAGTTGACAACCAAAGGATGACTTGGCAACCAAAGATCAGTCGACAACTACATGAACTCGTCAACCAAAGGATGACTCGGTAACCAAATGTTGGAATTACAATAGGAAAAGTAAACTTCTAAGGGGGGTAAATTGAAATAACATGTAAAATACATACATCTAAATCATGAAAACATGTAAGTATTCACACACACAACACCATATATAATTACCTAGAAACCCTCCAAGTGAGAAGGTAAAACTGGGGTGGGGATGACACCCACAAATCTTCATTACTGCAGTAATAAAGTGTATCCAATGAAGATTACAATGTTTTGACCATGAAACACGATTTACCTTGTGAAAGGTCTACCATGTTAAAAGCTTGAATTAGTGTTCTAAAATGCTTCTCACTCTGAGCTAGATTTGTTGGTAGTCTTGCACTAGTGCAGATATTTTGCTTTCTAGACTTAGAATGTGACTTCTGGTCTCTTGAGTGAAGAGTATTGGATTGCATAGTTTTGTGTACAATGAGAATATGTTCTCAAGTACTTCTTCACATCCTCAACCTTTGTTTCAAATGTAGCTTGTTGTAGATCTATCTCACTAGATATTTTCTCATTTACCTTGCTTTGAATATTCTTTTCTGACCATTCTAATAGTTTGGCATTTGTATCAATGTCTTCATTACTGACCTTATCCACTATATTTGTCAATTGTTCCATTAGTGGCTTGGTCTCTTTAGCAGTTGGTAGACTAAATGCATCTAGAAAGATGTCCTTAATATCTTGTAATGCTCGTTTCTACCTATGTTCTCTCCTAAGCATTTCTTGATGCTTTTTCCTTTCTAAGGTTTGTTGTAAAATGCCTATTTGTTCTAGCATCATAGTATCATAATCATATTTTGGTATAATAATTTCTTCATCAAGGCTTATATCTCCATAGCGAATTACCTTTTCAACCTTTGATGAGCTTGGGCTTGGCACTGAGATTTGTAATGGAATAGCTTCTGTTCTCAACTTCTAAAGAGTTTGTGTAGAAGAAGCACACCAAATTTTGGTAAAGCTACCAGTGCTTGAATGGTCACTTGTTCCTTCACCTTAGGTGTTAGCTCACTCTCTTCAGGTTTTCTCGGATCTACTACTATGACTTGACTTGTATCTTGTCCTTGTGTTGTAGGTATAGGTAAGTCTATCTGACCTATTTCTTTCTATCCTGCAGTGATGTGTTTCTCTTTCGTAGTCTTCTTCTCAATTGTATCAACCTTGGTAGATGTAACTTCAGGCATTTGGACCAAAGGTTGTATATTAGTAACTGAAGGGATGATGGAAGGTAGTTCTTGTGGATTCACCTTTTCCCTTGTAACATTAGCTACTGCCTTTTGTAGTTCATCTACACTTACCAAAATAGGATTACCACAAAGTTTGGCTTGCAATGTAGATTGATTTGAGATTATTTTCAAGTCTTCTACAATAAGAGGATTGATGGTTTGAGCTAATGGATCAAAGAAATCGTTGACTATTATAGTTTTAGTAGTCTTGGTTGTGTCATGGGGAGGACTGACACTCAACAATTGTGTGTCGTGCACACTCTGTTCTTCTTGCTGCTCATACTCAGCTATTGCCTTGTCATCTTCTTTCATTTTTGTTTCTCCTCCAATTGTGTTATCTTTATCATCTTCTTTATCATCATCTTTAACCTCTAAGGGTTCAACTTCTCCTTGCTTGAATATGGTTAATCCATACATGAGTTTCCATATCAGTGTTGATTTCTTTACAACATCTTCAATATTATTTTGTAGAATGTTAAAGGCTCTATATTTAGGTGTGAACCTAACTGCATATTTCTTTACTACCTTAGTAATTTGTCCCTTAGTCAATTCAGGTATCACTTGGGCTAGTGTGGTCTCCCTAATTTGTCTTTCAAGATTTAGACAATAATGCCATTTTTGCTCAACAATGTCATATAGACTTTTAGGTACTGAGTTGGCAAATTCTAGTAGTGTTGTTTTAAATTTTGACATCATGGCATATAGGGTCTCTTCCACTTGGTTTTTCTCCTCCTTACCCAATTTATCAAAATCAACATGACTAAAACCTGATATATCTTCATTGTTCTTAACATTTTCACATAAATTTTCAAGATCTAAGAGAGGATTGTGACTCACCACCTTAAATTGGCTATTGTCATCTAATTCTATTTTGTCTTCATCAGAATTTGGTTGTGCCACATACTTCCTTCTCTGTCTTTTCTGCTCTTGACTTCCTTATTCTATTTGCTTTGTCTTTTCCTTTGCCTTTTGTGTTGTGGCATGTGTGTTGGCTCTTGTTGTAGGTGCAGTGGGCTTTGGCTGACTTGGTTTGACAAGTTTCTTTGTCCTTTCCACTAGCTGTGCCTTTGCCTTCCTTTTCTTTTCCTCTATAGGTGTTGGTACTTGCTTGGCTTCTTCTCCCTCAGCACCTTTAGTCTCCTCTTCTTTATCTTCTCCCAATCCCTGTGTCAATACTAGAGGTTCTTGTCCTTGAGTTTCTTCTTCCTCTTCATCTTCCTCCTCGACACCTTCTCCAAATTTTTCTTTCAACTTCTTTACTATCTTTTCCTTCTTCTTAATAACTGATACAATTTTTAGTTCCATGGTAATCTTGGACTTTTCCATCTCATAGTTTCCAAAAACTTTTGCAGTCTTGTCTACTTCTTCTGCTAGTAGAACTATTATAGTTGCCGAGGCTTCATCTACATTTACCTCATACCCTAAGGGTCTCAACCATCTTACCCTTGGTGTGGTAGCTTGTACAAAAGTATAATCAACATCCACAAGAACACATACATCATTATAATGTTTCTCAACTAAAGATACTGGTACTTTGAGTCTCTACTTCATTGACTTTTTGAAATCTTCAAAGTAACTAGTCATTAAGGATTCAAAATTCTCTCCTAGTTGCTCAATGTACTCACCAACGTGTACTACAACTGATCTATTGGTCTTCCATCCTACTATTCCAAATGAGGGGAATGTGTTTTGCACATAAAAGAATATACAAATCAATATAGAACCAAACTTGTATTGTGCACTCTTGGTTTTCCTAATTGCTCCAAGGTTCTCCATTAGTTGTTGCAATTATAGTGTTTCTAGGTCATATGTATGATTGTTCTTAACAATCTTGTCACCAACATCCACAACTATGTAGGGTACATTATTCAATCTACTAAATTGATAGATCTTGTGTGATATTACCCTTACAACAAACCTAATAAGAGGATCTATGATTGTATCTATAGTCATACCTCTTTTTCTCTAGACTACTACAATATTCTTTTCAATCATTTCTTTGGAATCACTTCTTAGTGTCTTGGGCTGATCTAGGGTTGGGTAGCCAGCAACCCTATGAATTATTCTCTTAGTGATTTTGTTAGGTCCACTTTCTAGCCACAAGGAACCATCATAAATTCAGCTAAGCACAATTCATATCCACTCTGTCTTAAATACATTTGAAAAATCTAGCGCTCATGTTAAACCCTTTTTCTCAACAATCTTGAATTCTTCTTTCAAAACACCATTTTCACATAACTGTTGTATGCACCTCTGATTTCTATGTCATCAATGCTACCAATCTTGTAGTTAGCATTTCCTCACATCTTGTACCATTATTACATTTGGTGGGATCATAGACAATGCACTAGAAGAGTCTTGTTTATATGCAAGGTTAGGAATCGCTTTAAAAATGGGCTGCTTAACTTCATTACTCACTAGTTGAATGTTTATTTTTTTAACTCGATGCCATTGTGTCAAACTAGGGTTTAAGAAAATTTCAAACTGCGTAGCTTGGCTCTTGATAAATACCTTAGAAAATTTAACAAATTGGCGTGAGATCTTTGCTAAAATCTCTTGCAACTACTTTGAATGGATTTCTAAATCACCTTTTTCTCTGATCGCTCTTCTTCAAATTTGAAATCTTGAAGAATGAGTTAAAATTGATCATATAACCTTTGAAAACCTTGCATTTAATGCTAAGTGCTTACACAGTAGCAAGCTTAACATCAACCAATTTTGGGTTGACTTGGCATCCATTGACATTTCTACCACTCGAAAACCACTAAGAGTTTGACATCAACTACCTAGTCTATTAGCTTGACATCTTCTGACATTTAACTTGGCACATTTAGGAAACTTTTCATGCTCGACAACATGAAAAACTTAAAGATTTATCATGAATTTTAATAACATCTTGCATCTTTATTTATGCTAATGTAGTCTTTTTAGTACTATCTCCTTTTGGAACTGATGTATGATATAGCCTTTAAATATCAGTCCCACATACCTCTTGTTTTCTTAGTTTGATGTGGTGTGATCACCTAACCCATTGGATGAAGTGATCCCTTCTCCATTTGATGTGCTACAAACATCTTTCTTTTTTCATGTCTTGTTCATCTCATCTCTGATGTGTTCAACATCTTCCTTTCCTTTACCTTTATCAAATTCACAACTTGGTGTCTTTGATCTAGTTAGACACTACCTACTAATGTGACTAGTTTTCAAATAGCTAAAACATGTAGTTTGACTTAACCATCTTTGGTAGTTACCTCTGAAATGTGTCCTAATACAATTCTTAGGAAAATGTCCATATTCTTGACAATAATGATTGCTATATCTTGTATTATAATCCCAGTTATAAGAGTTTCCATTTTTTTAACCTTTGTTTTCCTATTTGATGACCACATGGGTTTGGATCTGCATTCAAAAGCTCTATGTCCATACTTTTGATAGTTGTAGCAATATCCATCAAATATTTGTGTATGCATGGTCTTGGTTCTACATTCATGTGCCTGATGACCTTGCTTGTTACACTTATGACAATGAATCATACTCTTAGGCTTGATATTCTGATTTGTACTCATGCTCCTGCAAACATTAGTAGTATGTCCTTTCTTACCACAATTATGACAAGTAGGTTTGGAGTTCTTACTTTTGGTTGTCCTTTCTTTTGCACTTTTGGATGACTCTCCTTCTTCAATGCTTTTATATTTTGGTCCTGATGTATCATTCTTGGATTTAGGGGATCTCAATAATTGTTCAAAGTATTTGATTGTTTCATTTGGTTTGTTGAAACCTTCAACAAATTCCTTTTCTCTCTTTAGGTCATTCCATAGTTGTTCATTCTACAACTTCAATGTTGTTATCTCAATGTCTTTGACATTCAATTTATAGTTGGCATTCATCATTTGACATAGAGTATCCAATTGCATGTTGGAAATCTTGGTTAGCTCTGATGACTTCTCTTCCAGTTTGTTGGCCAAAATTATTTTGTCTTCTTCAATCATGGCTTTGTCTTCCATAGCTTTCTTCTTTTGTTTAATTAAATCACATAGCAGTATAGCTTGTGATTCTTGCTCTAACTTGATATTTCTGATTTTCTCACCTTGGACTCTATTCTTTCCATTAGATTTGTAACTGCTGCATCAAATTCATTGGAGTTTCCATCTGCACATAGCTTAGTAGTGTCTATCTCTCTGTATTGTGTGTCAGTTTCTGCAATAGAAATTTATTTCTTTCTCTTCAAGAATTTCTTTAGTTCTTCTCTTACTTCATTCAGTTGATGTAGTATAAGATGTATTTCAATCTCCTAGTTCTCAATGGTCTTTCCTAACTTGTAGAATTCCATTTCAAGATCTTTCTTCAAAGCTACAAAGCTTCTCTTTTAGAGAACAAAGCTTTAATACCAATTGTTGGAATTACAATAGGAAAGGTAAACTTCTGGGGGGGGTGGGGGGTGAATTAGTAGTTTAAACTTTAACTCATAAAACTTTCACCACACATCCATCACATTCATTCAATGAGTAAATTGAAATAACATGTAAAGTACATACATCTAAATCATGAAAACATGTAAGCATTCACATACATAACACTGAATATGATTACCTAGAAACCTTCCAAGTGAGAAGGTAAAATTGGGGTGGGGATAACACCCACAAATCTTCACTACTATAGTAATAAAGTGTATCCAATGAAGGTTACAATTTTTTGACCATGAAACATGATCTACCCTATGAAAGGTCTACCCTATTAAAGGCTTACAAAGACTATTAGGTCTCACCTTGTTAGAGGACTTTAACTTACAACTAAGTAAGCACCCTGTTAAAGGATTTCATATAGCTTATTAGGACTACTCTATTAAGAGATTTGATTGAAATCACCTGTTAAAATGTGTCAGCATAGATCTTGTGGTTGGCACTTGCTTTCCTGATTACAGATCACCTCTATACAATGTCTTCTTGTTCCTTATTGATCAGATGTCTCAATGTTGTATCCTTTTCTCTATCCTCTATTATGCTCTAACTGATTCTGCAATTCAATTTTTCTTCATAACTTCTAAGTCACCTTGAATGCTATACATGCAAAACATCTTCCTCACTCCTTCAATTCCTTACACACTCATAATGAAGAGTTTAGGGTTTCATTCCCCTTAAGAAGACTTTGGTGACTTAGGGATAGGTATGAATCTACAGTTGAGATTCATCCATTTTGTTGCTTAATCCTTTCCATTTTTTGATTGGTTGCATGTAATTGCATAGGAATCCAATTAGAGATTTTTCCTTACCTCCAAATTATTGAAATACAATCTTAAGTTGGCTCAAAAATGGTTTGCATATTTGCTTGTGTCATTACAAACAAATATGTCAAAACCACGTCACTTGGCATATGAAGTCTCTAATATTCAGTATGCACTGATCTTTATACTATGACTTAACACCTGCATTTCTTGGCATCCACTATTTACTTAGCTCTTAAATCACTTGGCATAGTCTATCAGCTCAACACTTGAGGGACTCAGTACATGACTGGCTCGACAGTCACTATAACTCAACATGATCTAATATTTACATGTTGTGCTTGACATGTATTACTAGTTTGACATTAACTAAGTAAATAGCTTAAGTGTGTTGACACTCACTTGTCAAAATCAATCTAAGATCAACACCAAAGGATGACTTGGTAACCAAAGATCACTCGATAGCAACCGAACTCGATAATCAAAGGATAACTCGGCAACCAAAGATCACTCAAAAATAATTATGAACTTAGTATGAACCAGAAAGCTCAACATCGTCTAACGTATGACACCCATTGAGAACTCAAAAATTACAAGACATTGCAACTTGGTAGAACTAGGAAAACTAAAAACATGTAGGATAGCAATGCAGTCTAGAATGCTCCTACATCAAACAACTAGGGTAGAAAGAAATGATTCTCCTGAATCATGCAAGTGTCACCACTTGAGATGAATCCAACTCAAATTGAGAAATCCTTCTAGCATCTTCACTAGGTTTGTTTTTTCATTTTACCAAATACTCATAGTAGTCCTTTTCTCTCTTGTTCTTACCAACTCTCTGCTCCAGTATTTGTTCAACTTCTTCAATCTTCTTCTTTGGATAATCATCTGATACAAAAACCTCATCATCTGACTCATGATACTCTGATGCAGGAGCATCTAGAGGTATAAGGACAATCCTGTGTCACCCAAAAAAAATGTACCTAGACATAGTTTATGTTTCATGTGTTTTCATTTTTGGATACCCATTTGGGTCAAATAAAAGTTTCAACTCTCACAATTCCACTATCAGTGTTCTGGGTTAGAGTATTTAAGCACCTTGGGATACATGTAAATGCCAAAAAAGTAGGACTATGTAATTGAGCCATAATTATGGTGAATCAGAAGGTGTAAATTGGAGGGAGGATTAAAATTGTAATTTAGAACATTCCAGAAAAAGAATCAGGTCAAAAGGCTGCATGGTTTGAAAGTTATCACAGTTTTTTAGTTTTTGGAGACCTCCTAAGAATGCTTCAAAGTCAGATTGGATGCATTAAATGACCTCTTACAGGGCCAAAAAATGGGGGATGAGCAAAGCTGGTCCATAGGGCTATAGAGCACTCTAAGAGCTTTCTGGAAATGTAAATGGTTCGTCGATCAAAGCTACGGTTCAAAAGTTATGCCTCTCGAAAGTTCGACTACCATTTCTGGATACGTCTAATTTTGTACCGACTTCTAAAGTGACTTCTGGAGCCTTCCATTTTGGCAGTGGATGCCAACTAGCACTTTCTAGAATGTATTCCTAATCCTTAACCCTTTGGGGTCTATTTAAGGACATTTCTAGCATTGTAAAAGGCAGTTCGGAGTGGAGTTTGAGAGAAGGTACTGGGAGGAGAAATTATCTCTAGATTTATGCTATTGTAAGCCCATAAGGCATGTTTTGGAGTCTGTTTCTCTGCACTAAGTGTACTAGCATATTTTCATAGTTAATAAAAATTTTCCTTTCCTGTTGTGTCCATTCTGTGCTTGGGTTGTGTCTCCATCATACTCATATAAATCAACATTGAAAATAGAAGATATACCCATGTCATCAAGTAACTCAACTTTATATGCATTACCACTATTAGACTTCTTTAGGATCTTACAAGGTACAAAATTCTTCATCTTCAACTTACTATATGTTCCATTAGGAAATCTTCCTTTCTTTAAATGAAGCATCACCTCATCACCAACTCCAAAATCATGATGTCTTCTCTACTTATAAGCATTCTCCTTATCCTTCTGATTACTTTGTTCCAACCTCAACTTCACTTCCTTATGCAAAGACTCCATAAAATCAACAAATTCTTCCCCTGCATCACTTCTCTTCTCTTCACCAACAATATCTCTCAAATCTGATATACCTCTAGACTGCATTCCAATAACAATCTCAAAAGGTGTTTTCCCTATACTCCTATTCACAAAATTATTATATGCAAACTTAGCTTGTGCCAACACTATTTCCCAATTACTTTTCTTATCTCCTACCAAACATCTCAGCAAATTATCCAGGCTTCTATTCACAACCTTTGTCTATGCATCTATTTGTGGATGGAATGTAGAACTAAAATTTAACTCAGTACCCATCTTCTTCCAAAAATTCTTCCAAAGATAACCAACAAACTTACTATCTTTGTCTGAAATAGTGCTTCTTGGTAATCCATGCAATCTCACAATCTCTTTAAAAAAAATTTCAGCAACATGCTTAGCATCTGATGTCTTCTTACATGGTATGAAATGAGCCATCTTAGAAAATCTATCCACAACAACAAATATAAAATCGTACCCCTTCACTATGTTAGGAAATCCTAGAACAAAATCCATACTAATGTCACATCAAGGTTTCTTAGGAATAGTAATAGGGGTATACAAACTAGTATTTTGACTTACTCCTTTTGGAACTTGACAAACTTCATAGCTCTTCACAAATTTCCAAACATCCTTATACATTTGTAGCCAGTAATACTTATCCTTCAAAAATTCAATGTTTTATCCATTTCAAAATGTCCAACCAATCCTCCACTATGCTTTTCCTTGATCAAATTAATTCTCATGAAACTTCTAGGGATACACAACTGAATTCCTTTGAAAAACATACCTTGAATGAAATATTCATCATAATTACTTATGTGGTCTATTAGATTTGGTGCTCAGCACTCTCTCCATGCCTTAAAAAAATCAAGGTCAGTATCATACAACTCTTTCATGTCATCAAAACTAAGAACTTCAACCTTCATTTCAGTCAACAAAGAATATATTCTACTCAATGCATCAACAACTCTATTAGTAACTCCACTCTTATGCTTGATAAAAAAGGTGAAACTTTGCATATTCTCAACCTACTTCATATGTCTCTGATTCAATTTATGTTGACTTCCTAAGTACTATAAAGCTTTATGATCAGTATACAACAAAAACTCTTTAGGAATCAAATAATATCTCCACTTCTTTAAGGCTTGAATAATAGCATAAAACTCTTGATCATACACATAATACTTCCTTTTAGCATCATTCAACTTCTCACTAAAGAAAACAATAGGTTTACCTTCTTGACTCAATACAACTCTTATTTCAATACCACTAGCATCACATGCAACTTGAAATACCTTACTGAAATCAAGTAAAGTCAATACACGTAACTAAACAACCTTTTGTTTCAAAGTCTCAAAACTGTTATTAGCTCCATGTGTCCACTTGAATTCCATTTTATCTCCTCTCATTGTCTTAGTCATAGGATTACAAATAACACTGAAATTCCTTATGAACTTCTAGTACAAATTGGCCAAACCATGAAATGATCTTACCTCACCCACATTCTCAGGTGTAGGCCACTCCAAAATTGCTTTTACCTTCTCAGGATCCATCTTCAAACCATCCACTGAAATCACAAATCTGAAGTACACAATTTGCTCTTGCATAAAAGAACACTTCTTCAGATTAATCATCAACTTCTCCTCTTTCAATCTCTGCAATACTTGGCTAACATGCTCAAGATGTTCTTCCTTAGTCTTACTAAATATCAGAATGTCATCCAAATAAACAATTACAAACTTACCCAAAAATATTTTCAAAATTTGATTCATCTACCTCATGAAACTACTAGGTGCATTAGTCAAACCAAAAGACATAACCAACCATTCATATAAACCATCTTTTATCTTGAAAGCAGTCTTCCACTCATCACCTTCTCTGATTCTAATACGATGATAGCCACTTTTCAAATCAATCTTTGTAAAACACTTTTTTCCATTCAATCAATCCATTATGTCATCCATCCTTGGCATAGGAAACCTATATTTTACTGTGATCTTGTTGATAGCTCTAGAATCATTACACATTCACATTCTCCATTCTTTTTAGGTGCTAATACGATAGGTACAACACATGGACTCAAAATTTCTCTAATCAAACCTTTATACAACAACTCATGCACTTGTTTATTAAATTCTTCATTCTCTGTAGTTGTCAATCTATATGGTACTTTGTTTGGAAAACTAGCTCCAGGAATCAGATCCATATAATGACTTATACTCCTTACTGGTGGTAAACCATCAGGAATGTCTTTCGCAAAAATATTCTTGTATTCATTCAACAAATTTTCAATTTTTGTTGGTACTCAACTTCTACTAGCTTCTACTATCACTTAATCATTACTGCCAAAACTCAGTCCTCTAGGAATTATATAAAAATAAATTTGGTTCCTTTTCATTTCTTTTTCAATTATTTTCTCATTGGCCATGCAATTTTTCATACCTCATCCGAATTTTCAGTCAAAGGCAACAATATTTGCTTTTTCCCATTCACCTAGAGAGTATATTGATTCAATCTTCCATAATGTATATCATATATATCATATTGCCAAGGTCTACCTACTAAAATATGACAACATTCCATAGGCATAATATCACATAGAACTTCATCAAAGTAATGTCCAATCTTGAACTTCACGATACATTTTTCACTTACCAATATCTTATGCTCATATTTGATCCATTAAACATGGTAGGGTTTAGGATGCTTTAGCCTCTGCAATTGTAACTTTGTAACCAACTCTTCTGATGCCAAATTTGTAGAACTTCCATTGTCAATGATCACTTTGCAACATTTTCCAGCCATCTTACATCTTGTCTTGAAAAGACTTCTCCTTAAAATAGGTTCCTCATCACTTCCCTTATTACATAAGGTTCTTCTCACGATTAGATTTTCTCTAGGCTTAGGTCCACTTGGTGAATTCTCATCATCTCCTTGAATCATAGCATTTCTATTACCTTGCCCACTTTCAAAGGATCTATATTCAAAACCACATCTAAAACAATTACCATGAAAACCACCTCTAGAATAGGAGTTACCTCTTTCTCAGTAAGAATTAATATCTCCTTGGTAAGAATTACCACATTTCCATTCAATCTTGTCTTTGTCATCTTTCTTCCATTCAGATTTTCCCTTATCTTGTATAGAATTATTAGATCTGCCACCTTCATCATAAGATCTACCTCTACCTCTCTGGAATCTACCACCTCTACCTCTTTGTCTTTGTTCATGCTTCTTTGTCAAGATCTCATCAACTTTCAAGGCATATTGGTATGCTTCTTCCACACTTTCCAATTTCACAAAACTTATTCCATCTTCAATTTCATATTTCAATCCATTTATATACCTTACAATTTTCTCAACATCATCATCCACCTGTCTAGATTTGATGTCCAATCTATTAAATTCCTCAGTATCCTCTTTCACAGTCATGTCTCTTTGTCTTAAATTTTGCATCTTTCTCAACAAGCTAACTTGGTAATCAATAGGAAGGAATTTGTTCTTTACCTTTTTCACCATCTTCACCTAAGTTCTAATCTTTTCCTTTCCTCTTCTTTGTCTATCAGTTTGCAAATGCTCCCACCATAGTGAGGCATTACCCTTTAACCTTGTAGCAACAATTTTCACCATCCTATTATTAGAAGTGTTTTCATACTCAAAGAATTTTTCCATTTCAGAGATCTAATCTAACATAGAATTGGTATCCAATTTTCCATCGTAAGGAACAACTTCTACATTAGGATTTGAATTTGCCCAAAAAAACACTCTCAACAACCTTGCTTCATCTTGGTCTTCTTCAAGTTCTAGATTAGGGTTTGGAGCTACTATTTATCATCACTTACATCATCAAGATGCACTCCTCTTCTTTGGGCTATCTCTACAACATCTAATCAAGCTGAAATTTGTCTCAATGTATCTAATATTGCATTATCAACATTTTCTCTACCTCAAACCATCTTTACAAATCAGGGTCCTATAAGATTGTAACCCTCTGCAAGTTGTAGGTCAAATCCTCTGATCTGCTACCCCACAACCAAATTCACTTAGGTTTCTACACAATCCAATCTCCACAAGGATGAACCTTGAGATCTAATACTACCTGGTGTAGGGAGAGATCAAATAACTAGGGCCAAAGGCACACCTAGCTATCCTACTGCCTACATGGAGTCAACACAATGGAAATAACAATAAAACAAACAACTTGAGATATATAGGAAGTAAAATCTTTCATTCATTTATGCATTCAAAGATCTATTACATGCCCAGCCATAAGGGCTTCTTAGTTATAGCTAGATATAATTTTATTACAATCTTCGATGATCCAACTTTGCATTCTACTTCTTACTCACTCTAAGTTATCTCCTAAAGACTCTAACCAAGATCTCTTAAATACATGCATGACCACAAGTCAACTTGTTGCAAATACAACTAAATAAACTCTTATATTAAATGCAAGGCTAAGCTAGAAGTTAGCTTGCAACAAATATCAAACACTAAATTAAATGCAAAGGTCAGCCCTAATAGGAAGCCACACATAGAAAAATCAACAAATGAAGGCTCCATGAAATATTGGCACTCAACCTCCAAACAAACTTGGAAACCACACAAACTCAGCAACCAAAGATCACTTAGCAACCACATGAACTCAGCAACCAAAGGATGACTTGGCAACCAGAGATCACTTGGAAACCACACAAGCTCGACAACCAAAGATCACTCGACAGTAATTATACTCGACAATCAAAGGATGACTCGACAACAACTATGAACTCGGTATCAACCAAAAATCTCAGCATCCTCTAACACTTGACACCCAATGAGAACTCAAAAATGCAAGACATTGCAACTTGGAAGAACTAGGAAAATTGAAAACATGTAGGATAGCAGTGCAACCTAGTATGCCCCTACATCACTTCTTCCTTTGAAAATCCTCGTGGAGTGTTGTCCCACAATGCCTTTCTAATTTCAAATGGAAATTAACCACCACACAATGTTCTCCTCTTATTTTTACTAGCATTGGTCAAGCTCTAGTCAAATGATAGCAAGAAAAATCCATTCTAGACAATAACAATGCTCTTGTTAGACTTATGATTTGGCTTCTTACGTAATGAATCAATCCTATCATCAAAGTGAATGATGTATCTACATTTGTATGATACACGTGAAACTAAGAGAATCCACCTCATGTTGGAAACAAGATCTACTTGTACTCACCTTTGACCCATGGCTTATCATGTCTTGCATATCAAGCCTTGTAAATGGTCATGTAGGATGATAGAAAGATTGGACTGGGCTGTAGTGGGATGCCATAGTAGATGGTAGCTAAGACAATGTTTGATCTCAATCACTTGGAGTATTGCTTAAAAAATTGGTATTTTCCTTCATCTTAGTCTTTTTCAATTTATTATTTATGTAAATCCTTCAAGTCTCACATGAGATATCCTTTTGTAGAGATCCTCCATTAACTTAAGGCACATGAATCAATGAGCAATCCATATTTAGTTTATCATAAAGATCAGATTACCTCCTATATATTTAAATTCTTTATGATTCACGTGTGTATACCCCACACACCTACCTTTGATCTCAAAATATGACATGTATGCATTGATACACTATAATCATTTGAATCATTATAATCACCTTTGTCAAACATTTCAATTCCCCACTATTATTGGTTTGATGCATTTAGTGATCCATTCAAATCATCATACTAATTAAAATCAAAATCAACCACTTCTTGATTATTGAAAGCTCATTTTTTACTGTTTTGACAACTCCCCATTTCTTGTCAAGAGGCTCTAGAAATGGCCTTAAAAACTGACAAGATCATTTGACTAGGCCCTAAAATTTTGCATTCATATTCTATGGTCCACAAAATCCTATTCTATTAGATTTCATCCTTTGATGACATTCAGATCACAAGATATTAATCATTAAAGTTGCCTACTTCAAACTACTTGCAAACATGTCAGAAAATAACAAAATACATCCAAATTTGACTTTAAAAATTGGTCAAACGACCACTTGGGGAAACAAAATTTGGGGCATTGGCAGATTGTCATATAGAGAATATAAGTCTGTGATTCAGGCTCATGACCAATAAATGATAATATTTGGCATGCTTTCAAAGTTGGGTACTTGGAATTCCAATACTGAACAAATTGTCAAAATAGAGATTTTTGCAAATGAAAAGGACTTGTGAAAGTATGCAAATAGATTTGTCAAAGCTTGAAAACTAGAAAACATGGAGTATTTTTAGTCTATAATATAGTAGTTCAATTAATTTTGTCCCATCTATCATTGTTTAAAAGTTATAACATCTTGAATAGGACTACCGATCAATCTACATATTCAGCTACTAGTAAGACTTTAGAAACTACATTTGGAATCGCATTTGAAAACTAGTCAAATGGACTCGTCATAAGCTCAAATCTAAAAAATAGTAAGTCTTTGAACCCTAGAATGTAACTAAAAAATAAAATTCTCAATAAGGTCAATTGGGTCAAAGTTATAAGTGGTCAAACAAGGCATCTTGGAATTTTGAACAAATATGCATCAACATGACAATAGTAAACAACCAGCTTTGAGGGATTCAAAACCTAGACAAAACATATCAAAATGATTCAAAATATGAAATATTGATTCTCTGATATGCATACTAAATAGTCCCAAATTGGCGAGTCATGAAAATTAACAGGGTGCAAGATATTCAATTACAAACTAGACACTTGGCAAAAATGTTGAGTTGAGAAATGCTCAAAATGACACTTCACAAAATCATTTGGAACGACAACTTATCAGCATAGAATGCATGTACGTACTAAATGAAAGGTTTTGAACACATGAAATGCATCATAGGTCTCAAAATTATGGTCGGGTACTGTTGACCATTCCCCCCCTTATTTTCCAAATATTGCCAATCTCATGGAAACTAGGGTGCTAGCCTTGATCACGTCCTTTGGACTATTCATTTATTGTCATGCAAGCCTAATAGGAATACAATTTTTTTTTGACCTTTTCTTTATATCCCTAGGTCTTGATATTTTCTTATTATATGGCTTTGCCTTGTGAATGGTTCAAGTCACAACCATGTGATAGCCTTTCACCGCTTGGTCGTAGGCAGTTGGCACTTAACCATTAGGGAAGCTATGAATGGGCGACACGAGTTATCCTAGTAGTCATCACAACTTTGTAGGATAAAAGATTAAAATTTAGATGTAGGTTGTGAGGTTGTGAAATGCATGGTGGTTGCATCATTGTGGGAGGTTTAGGGTAACCATGGTTCATGCTATGAAGTAGTGAAATGCTCAGGTCACGTGTTCACGGGGTTAAATGTTGAACTCAAAGTTTAAGTTGTGAGCTTGTGACAAATGGATATGTGTAAGGGTGGGCCCAATTCTTGTGAGTTCCTTTGGTTGCAGCATTGCAAGGGTTAGTTTCAAAGGAGTTGTACATCGAATGGAAGTAGATAAGATTGGATTGATGCATTCCATTGATAGAGCTTCAAACATTAAGTTGTGACCATGTGAAGATTAACTCTAGTAGTCTAATTTACATGTTCTCGCAAGGTCACAGAGGGTCAAGTCTAATCTAGAGTTAGGTTGGCAATGTTGTGATTGCCTTGATTGCTCATTCAAAGGGTTAACTTCTAGGTTAACAACTTAAGTGGCAACATTGTGATCTTCCCTTTTTTCACATAGTCACAAGAGGTTAGGCTTAACTTAGAGTCAACGCAATGAAGTGGTGATCCTCTTATTCACAACCTCACAAGGATTTGTATGCAAACCTGGGTTAAGGTCATAACTGGGTGATGTTGATCAAGTCTGATGGCTTCGTAGTTTTGTAGGTAAAACAAATGTTAAGGTCCTAATCAAAATGATATTGCGAAGGGTCAATTTCATGATGATCGTACAGTCTAGTCATTCCTCTTAACTACAACATCTTATGCTGTGACCTAGTGAAGAAGCCTTTTTTTTTTTTACTCATTGAGTCGTGGTAGTTAAGTGCCCATATGCTTTTTGTATTGCAATTGGGTGAAGCTATCAACATGGCCTTAGTCGTATAGTCACCTAAGTGGAAATGATGCTTCAAAGTGTTGTGTTTGCATGGTGGGGGCCTTAAAGACTAAAGGGTTTGAGATAGCCACGACTAGGAAAAAGTGATCAGGAACACCTAAGGAGTTGCTTGTTTGCCTGGTCATTGGTTTTAAATAGTAAGGCATAGGTCGATTGTGAAGCAAGGATCATAGCAGTCAATGGTTTGTTGTGGTTAGGGGAATAAAGTAAAAGCAAGTTATGAAGTAGCGACTAGGCATAGATAGGGGTAGTCGCATTTTCGTAGGGCCATGTGGTTAAAGTGGATTTCAAGCTATGAAACCATGAACAAGTAGAGGTAGTCAAAAGGTCAATAAAAGATAGAATGTTGGGTAGGGTGAAAAAATTCTTAGAGGATATTGGTCCACATGGTGAGTATGATGCTTGACTCTATTTGACTTGATGATATATCTAATTTGGTGTGTTGAGAATGAAGGAAAGAAGCTCGTTAATGGAAAATTGATCCTTTTGATCGACTACAACCACTCTTTGATGTTCTCCATGCTTATTCAATGTAGTTTTCTTCTGCCTATCACTTGCTTATCCATCTACCTAGTTAGAATGATGATGGCTATCACTTTTGTTTGCTCAAAGCCAGATTTGCACATAAAAGGTTAGATTTTCTATATGGGAAGGTGCATCTAATTATGATTTTCTTTGATTAGCATTTATTGATTTCCTCTACAATTTAAACTCTACCTGGTTAGAGTTTGAACTCAATGTAATATCAGAGTTATGCCTAAACTCTATAAAAGACAGTTGTAAATATTTGTAAAGGGTTCTTCCTTATTTGTATTTTGTAGTAGCATTATACTCTATAATATTGCCTTCCATTAATGAAATATTTTATGTTCTTACCTCTTCTTGACATTCATTAATCTATGTATGTTATTGCCTTATTTTGAATGTTTCTTTTCACCTTCTCAAATCTATGTGTTTTGTTAAGTCTTCTACTGGTTGTTGTATAGTGAAACTCCTTTCCTTTCAATCTAGGTGCATCACTCCCTTTAGATTATGCTAGGTAGTTTTCTTTCCTGCATCTCCTTCTCCCTTTTCCTTCAAAGTGTAGTTAGGTGCATCCTGATTGTAAGGAAGTTGACCTTCTCTAGAGATTCAATCTTAGACTGCAAGTCCCACACTTGGAGGTTGTTTCCATGTTACATGAGGTCACTTGAGGGTCATATCTCAAGAAAGGGTGTAAATTTTTGTGTCAACAATTTTTGGCATGCCCAATAGGACTTACATTTTCAGCGAAACAAGTTTGCTAGAAGCCAATCTAATCCTATGCATTGAGAATTTGGGTGTTATTCTTAGTTCCATTAGCCTTTGGAAGCATTCCATCAAACATCATGGCAGCTCTAGTGCACATCTACTATTTTCAAACAAAAATAGTGCTGGTATGTAAAGATCATTATTGATCTTTTTATGGTTTTCAAGTTTTCTATGAAATTGCAATTTTTATGAAGCTCTAACCATGGACCCATTTCATAGAAACAACTATTGCGCCCCCTCCCCCCCAATATCATGACAATGCTTTTCGTCAACCCTCATATGGCCAATTTTAATTTCAGCCTCAAGTTGGTTATAGCCAGTATGCTTAAAAATATTACTCACCCCCTACCCCTATTCCTTCAGTCCCAACATCCCCATATAAAGAGCTTAAGGATATGATGTTGGAGTTCAAAAGGTGAATTGACTACAGGCTTCAGCAAAGGAGAAGGAAAATAGATGAAAGTAATGAGCAATTGCTAGAACTTAGGAGGCAGATTGATGAGGTTTCTAGGTAGCAAGAGATGGAGAGACATCAAGAGGAGATGGCATATCAGTCCTCTCTCCAACAAGAAGAAGAGGAGAGGGAGAGACAGAGACATTTTGAGGAGAACCTTGCAAAGCAAGTTGTTGCAGCAAGAGAGGAGGAAATGAGGTTCCAGTTGGCTCATTTTCAGACCAAGGAAGTAGAGGCAACCCCTTCTCCAAACTATGTCATCCCAAGCTTCAAGAAGCCCCTCCATTGCAAGAGCCTATTGTTGTAACCCCTCTATTCCCTATGTGAGAAAACTGGCTAGGTCATGAGCCTCTTGGACCTATCACCACTTCACTCTTTAAGGGTGGACCAATCGTATGGACCCTTGATGGTCCAAATAAGAAGTTTTGGGAGAGTGAAACCAGGCCAATGAGGTGTCCATGGGAGGAGTTGCAACCTACTAAGGAGAAAAAGGAGGTAGCTATTGAGAAAATGGAAGAGGATCTAATCCTCTCATTTAAATATCTCCCCTCCTTTATTGAGGAGGAAAAAGAAGAAAAGGTTGTTCCTTCTCTTGAGGAACAAGTCATGACTTTTGAGCCTTTAGAAGAAAATAAGGTTCTTCTACAAACTAAGGAAGAAGATCATTCATTGCAACAAACAGTCCTCCATGATGTGGAGGATGGAAAAGAGAGCCTCAAGGATAGCTCTATCCTTGAGGAGGAACATGTTGATATGGATGAAATTGTCCCTCAGCCTATGCATATTACTATAGCAGGGAAAGATGATTTTGATAAGGAGACTTTTTGGGATGAGCTGGAGATATTTTGTTCATCCTTGGACATGAAAAAGTCCACTCCTTCATCAAATGATCATGAGTTGTAGTAGCAATGAGTGGAGGGCCACACCATACTAGTAGCTCCCAAGGAGATGGATCATGAATATAATGAAGACAAGGTGAGGATTTTTTCTTTACAGGAAGAGAAGCCACTTACAAACCAACAAGATACCACCATTACAGAGCACAACACAGTCAAGGTAGATTTCCCTGACCCTACATCAAGAGGATGCCCCATCAGGCATCTAACTCTATAACAAATCAACAAGTTGCCCCCAGTCATGCTTACCCTTGAGCATGAGGGTGAAGGTCACAAGGAAGAGCAAGAAAATCTTGCTTAGCAAGGTAACATCCCAGTTTTGGAAATATTCATTGTGTTTAGCACTAGGAAAAGGATGCTCCATGCAGTAGTATGCTTGTCATGTTTGTTACTATTTTTAGCTGCCCATGTGCATGGAAGAAGAAATCAGTTGGTGAGAAATGGTAGCTACTTCAACAAACCAGTCAATGGATTTGTTTGATATTTGGTCTACAAATTTATGTACATAGGAGATTAGGTTTTTTTTCTATTTTCCAAGAAGTGCATGAGCACAAGTTGTTTCTTTGTGAGATAGCAAAGTTTTTTTTTTCTAGTTGCAGAGGTTGCAACATTTCTAGTTGTTTGTAGAATAGGGTTCCATTTTTGTGACTCTATAGCCCAATGGAATGCTTAAGGTCACTAGTCGATGCCTAGTAGGCAAGAATCCCCTCTAAGTTGCTAGAAATGTTGACCATTTTTTTTCCTCCCCACCTTGTTTTCCAAATATTACCAATCTCATGAAAACTAGGGTGGTAGCCTTGATTACGTCCTTTGGACTATTCATTTATTGCCATGCAAGCCTAATATGGATACAAATTTTTTTTTGACCTTTTCCTTATATCCCTAGGTCTTAATATTTTCTTATTATATGGCTTTGCCTTGTGAATGGTTCAAGTTACGACCATGTGACTACCTTTCATCACTTGGTCGCAAGCAGTTGGCACTTAACCATCAAAGAAGTTGTGAATGTGTGACAAAGTTATCTGAACAATTAGTGCAACTTTTCAGGATAAAATATTAACATTCAAATGCATGTTGTGAGGTTGAAAAATGCATGGTGGTTGCATTGTCATAGGGGGTTTAGAGTAACCATGGTTTAAGCTGCGAAACAGTGAAATGCTCAGGTCACGTGTTCGCAGGGTTAAATGTTGGACTCAAAGTTTAAGTTGTGAGCTCACAACAAATGGATAGGTTTCTGAGTGGGTCCAATTCTTTTGAGTTCCTTCGATCGTAGTGTCAAAAGGGTTAGTTTTGAAGGATTTTCCCATCAAATGAAATTGAATAAGAATGGATTGATGCATTCCATCGATAGAGCTTCAAAAGTTGAGTTGTGACCATGTGAAGATTAACTCCAGTAGTCTAATTTACATGTTCTTGCAAGGTTGTAGAAGGTCAACTCTAATCTGGAGTTAACTTGGTGATGTTGTCATTTCCTTGATCACTCATTTGCAAGGTTAACTTTCGAATTAACAACTTAAGTGGTGACATTGTGATCTTCCCTTTTTTTCACACATTTGTAGGAGGTTAGGCTTAACTCAGAGTTAGGGCAACAAAGTAGTGATCCTCTTGTTCACAACATCACAGGGAGTTGAATGCAAACTTGGGTTAAGGTCATGACTGGGTGATGGTGGTCAAGTCTGATTGCTTCATAGTTTCATAGGTAAAATAAATGTTAGGGCCCTAACCACAATGATATTACAAAGGGTCAATTTCATGCTGATCATATGATTGATTCATTCCTTTTAACTCCAAAATCTTATGTTGTGACCCAATGAAGAGTATATTTTTTCTTTTGTTCGCTGAGTTATGGTAGCTAAGTGCTTAGATGCTTTTTGTATTATGACTGGGTGAAGCTGTCAACATGGCCTTAGTCGTATAGTTGCCTAAGTAGATTGGATGCTTCAAAGTGTTGTGTTTGCATGGTTGGGGACTTAAAGACTAAAGGGTTTGAGATAGCTGTGACTAGGCGAAATTGATTAGGAACACCTAAGTCAATGCTTGTTTACTTGGTTGTTGGTTTAAAATGCTAAGGCATAGATCAAATGTGAAGTGATGATCATAGCAGTCGTTGGGTCATTGCAATTAGGGGAATAAAGTAAAAGCAAGCTGCAAAGCAGTGACCAAGCATAGACATGGGTAGTCATAGTTTTACAACGTCATGTAGCTAAAGAGGATTTCAAGTTCCAAAATAATGAACAAGCAGAGGCAGTCAACAGGTCAACAAAAGATAGAATGTTGGGCAAGATGGCAAAATACTTAGAGGACATTTGTCCACATTGTGAATCTAATGGTTGACTCTATTTGACTTGATGATATAATTGATTTGGCATGTTGAGAATGAAGGAAAGAAGCTCATATATGGAAAATCAATCCTTTTGATTGACTACAACTACTCTTTGATGTTCTCCCTACTTATTCAATGCAGTTTTCTTCTTCCTCTTGCTTGCTTATCCATCTACCCAGTCAGAATGATGATTGTCGCCACTTCTATCTGCTCAAACCCAGATTTGCACATAAAAGGTTTAGATTTTCTATATGGTAAGGTGCATCTAATCATCATTTTCTTTGGTTGATAGTTATTGCTTTCCTTTGCAATTTCAACTCTACCTAGTTAGAGTTTGAACTCTATAAAAGGTAGTTGTAAATATTTGTAAAGGGTTCTTCCTTGTCTATATTTTGCAATAGCATTATGCTCTGCAATATTGCCTTCAATTAATGATATATTTATGTTCTTACCTCTTCTTTCCATTCATTAATATATGCATATTATTGCCTTGTTTTGAATGTTTCTTTTTATCTTCTCGGATCTATGTGTTGTGTCAAGTCTGCTAGCAATTGTTGTTTAGTGAAACTCCTTCCCTTTTAGCACTTCAACCACTTCTAAACCTGCATATGGTTTCTTAGAAAGTAAAATAGAGTCAAGACTAGCATATTTGGGCTTTTCATTGATATTTCATGTAGTTGTAGACAGAGTTGCAACCATTCAATCTAGGTGCATCACCCCCTTTAGATTAGGCTAGGTAGTTTTCTTTCTTGCATCTCCTTCTCCCTTTTCCTTCAAAGTGTAGTTAGGTACATCCCGATTGTAAGGAAGTTTACCTTCTCTAAAGATTCAACCTTAGAGTGCAACTCCCACACTAGGAAGTTGTTTTCATATTACACAAGGTTGCTTGAGGGTCATGCATCAAGCAAGGGTGTAGAATTTTGTGTCAATAGGTACATATGCATGAAAAGCTCTTAGAGGGGCTCATTTAGTCTCAATTTCCAACATGATACTCAAAGTTAGTGCTTCAATGTTGAGTCCCAATAGGAGTTATGCCAAGGAACAAGGTAAGTGAAGAATTGTGTTTCATTTCTCAAGTTGAGCCTAAGAATGTTGATGAAGCTTATAAAGATGATTATTGGATTAAAGCTATGAAAGAATAACTAGATCATATTGAAAAGAACAAGACTTGGGACTCAGTTCCTAGACATAAATATAATAATTTTGTTAGAACTAAAAGGGTATTTAGAAAAAAAGTGAATGGACAAGGTAAAGTTGTGAGAAACAAAGCAAGATTGCTATGTAAAGGTTATTCACAGCAAGGAGGAGTTGACTTTTAAGAAACCATTGCACCTGTTGCTAGATTAGAAGCAGTAATATTGTTTTTGGCATATGCAATTAACAAGAAATATACAACTTATCAAATGGATGTCAAGTCAGCTTTTCTAAATGAAGAACTTGAAGATCAGGCATACATTGAATAAACTAATGGTCTTCTTTTAACAGTTAAAGAAGATCTAGTTTGTAGATTGAAAAAGGCATGATATGGACTAAAACAAGCACCTAGAGCATGGTATGCAGTATTGGGAAAATGTTTGACAATTTTACAATTTGTGAAATGTAATGTTGATAGTAATTTATATTTGAGAAAGAATGATAATGGCTTACTAATTATTGAAGTATTTGTGGATGATATTATTTTTGGAGGTAACGATGAAACAATTAAGAAAAAAATGAAGAAGGAATTTGAGATGAGTATGATTGGAGAAATGAAATAATTCTTCAGATTGCAAATTGTATAGAACAAAGATAAAATTCTCATCTCAAAAGCTAAGTATCTTAAAGATTTTTTGAAAATATTTGGATTAGAAAGTTGTAAACCTATTGGAACTAGTATTAAACTATCTAGCAAAGATGAATCCTCTAGTGTTGAATAGAAAAAAGTACAGATATATGATTGGTGGATTGCAATATTTGACACATAATAGACCTTATATAACTAGTACAATTGGAACTGTGGCAAGATTCTAGGCATATCCTAAAGAGACACATCATGTAACAAAAAAATAGATTTTTAGATATTTGAAAAGTACACTTGGTTATGGTTTATGGTATGAAAGATCACATGATGTTACATTATGTGCTTCCACTAATGTTGATTGGGTAGGAAGTGTAGATTACAGAAAGAGTACCAATGGTGAAGCATTCTTCTTAGGAGGAAGATTGATTTCTTGGCTAAGCAAGAAACATGATTGCATTTCTCAAAGCACAACAAAAGCATAATAAGTAGCAAAAAATAATTTTAATTAGATTATTTGGATAAAATAGATGCTTAAGTATATTGGAATAGATTTTACTGAGCCTATTATCACACATTGTGATAACACACGTACAATGAGTATGTCAAAGAATCTAGTTTTACACTCAAAGACAAATCAAATACCTTTAAATTATCACTTTTTGAGAGAGAAAGTTGGAAAGAAAAAGACTAGATTGGAATATGTTAAGATAAAGGAGTAGATAGAAGATGTATTTACAAACCTTTGGCTAAGGACACATTTGAGTACTTGAGAGGTATGCTTGGCGTTACACCCTAACCTACTTCATAGTAGTTGAAGTAGAGATTGCATTATTCTAGTTGGTAGTAGAGCACTATTATGTTATCTATACTGGATGCTTGATGCTTCTCCTATGGAAGAGTATCTATGCTTGAGTTGAGTCATTGAGGACTCTTGGTATTGGAATTTAACAATGTCTTTGGACACTTGATATTGAACATATTTTTTTGGAAATGATTGAATTTAGAGAATTGACATAATGATACCCTTATCATTGATGTCAATAGTAGACATATGTGTACATGAAAACAACCTTTGGGGGAGAGTGTTGATTGGTGTTTATGAGGAAGACAATTTGGAGATGCTTATGTATGGGGGAGATTAACAACTTCTTTGTGGATATTGGTTATTGATATTGATTTTTGATTTACATTCATGGGCATCATGAATGGGTGAGAAAAAGTAGACGAATAAGAGATATATTTAGTATTCATGGAACTTAGATGTTTTTAATCTATGTTTCCATCAATGCCAAAGGGGGAGATTTTTAGCATGAATGCTGGTGATATTATTATGAGGAAGTATATTATCATTATTGGAGACATGATTTAGTGGCTATGTGTTGCATGCATGATAGTGTTTTTCATTGATGTCAACATACTTGTTATTCTGTGAAGAATGTCAGAGTTATAGAGGAAGAAGTGTTTAGCGTGGTTCAAGGATTAAAGATCAGCTTACATGCACTTTTAGATATGTTCATCAGTATATCTAGATGCTACAACTATGAGTGCATACAAATATGTGAAGATTGGTTCGAGTTATGAGGATTTTAGTGAAGGATTTCAAACAACATTTCTTGAGAGTAGGTACTATTGTTTTGATTCTATCTCCTCACAAGGATGGAATTGGCTCAAGCGTACTGAGACAAAGGTTTAAGACATGAAAAATGTGCCTTGGTTAAGAGGGCATAATGAGAAGATCATCATGTAAAAAGTTATGAAGACTGGGAGCCAACAATTTGTTGGTAATCCTGAAAAGTGTAAAATCATAATATAATGTATATTGGAATATCTTAAGATTTTTATGTATTATTATTATAAATTAGGAAAGCCTCAAGGGTGACTCAATAATTTATTTTAGGACTTTTTATAAAGGAAAGGTCATTTCCTTGTGAAAGAGTGAGGATTGTATGATTACTGAGATCACTTTTGTGTAGCGAACTTAAATGTGAATGTCTTTTGATCAGAGCATAGATTGATGATGAGTAATGTGTTGTGAGCTTTAAAGGAATTATATTCGCAAAGGGATTTTTTTTTAGTCAATTCAAAAATCTTGGATATTCTTATCTAGATGATTGTCTAATGAATACTATTTCTGAGGCTATTTGGACAATGGGTTCAATTGTCCTCCTTTCAACTCTTAATAGGGTTGGCACAAATCCTAACAAGGTTGGAATATCCTAATAGGAATTCAAAGTATCCTAAAAAGGACTCATATATACTAATTACATTTCATTGAATCCTAACATGATCTATCATTTCGCAAGGAACTTTTATATTAGTACAACACCTTCTAGGCATCATTCCCACTGGGGGTTTTCCTCTTATCAATGGTTTCCCCACTCAACATATCTGGTATTATTGTGCGTGGTTATATTTCTATGTTTGTTTCATCTACTATTTACATGTTTTAGAATTAATAAAGGTATTGAGAGTAATTTTAAATGCATAACTGATTCTCACCACCCCACCCCCATCTTAGTTATCTAGGAGGACTTTACTTTCTAACAACCTCATGGGATGGTGTATCTAGTAGGCCTCACCATTCATCCTAAGTTATATCACTTCTCTCCAAGGATGATTATACCCAAGACAGTGTCTTTTTATGATGCAACCTTAAGCTCATTACACCACGAGCCTTACCAAGTACCTTTGTACAATGTAGCTCATGTCCATTCCATCAGAGGATTTACCCAATGCCTTTGTATGATGTAGCTCATGCTTATTTCACTATGGGTCTTACCTAGTTCTTTTGTATGATGTAGCTCATGTCCATTCCACAATAGACCTTACCTAGTGCCTTTGTATGATGTAGCACAATTCATTCCACTATACGCTTTACCTTATCTTGTAAGGAAATTATCTTAATGTAGTATAAATACATAATATTTTTCCACATATCAAAATAAAAATAATGCATTATCAATATGTACTAGAAATATTCTCGGTGAATATAATTTATTATTTATCATTTCTTATGATTCTTTTCTAGTATCTCTCATTTCTTCTATTTGACCAAGTATATTCTTTTGATCAATACAAACATGTTAATAAAGTTGCTTTCATTATAAGATATCCTCTTCTAGAAGACTTTAGTATTGGCTTCCTCTTTGTAACAACACAAATCTTCTACCTCAAAGAAAAAGGTAAAGCACTCCACCATAAGGATGTCCCCTTAGGTTGGCAGGAACATGCTCAGATACTGCTTGCTATGTCCCCATCCTATTACTTTTCATGGTTTCCAAATATAACCATATATTAGATGATTCCAAGAATAGATACATTGCATATGGTCTAAATGGATTGTTCTAGTCTACCTATATAAGTGAAAGGTCACACCTCCATCATATTTCAAGGAATTTCTGACCCTTTGTAATTGACCTTTTTATAAAAAAAAGTTACAACACTTAATAATCACAATCCTTTCAAAAAGTTACAACCTTTCATAATCATAATCATTTTGAAAAGTCACAACCCATCATAATTACAATAATTTCAAAAAGTTGCAACCCTTCATAATCATAATCTTTTCAAAAAGTAATACTTTATAATTATAAGATTTTTTGAAGAGTTACAACCATTCGTAATTAGGACCCTTTTAAAGACTCACATTCTTTCAATACTATTGATACTTTTTGAAAAAGTCACTTACTTATTTCTTCACATTACTTTCCTCTTCCATTATTCCTTCTTTTTTCTCCTAACTTTTCATCTTCTTCCCCCCTGTTTCAAATGGAGTCTCCTCCCATTTATATCTTATTTAGGAGTTAAGCCTTTTTTATTAAATATCTCTCAACCTTTCATTAGATTTAGTTAGTTTATATTATATAATTTATTTACTCATTTAAAATTTATTATCATTTATCATTAAATGCTATTTAGAGAGGAACAACACTTTTTTTACAATATTTTTTCATGTGGTTTTTTATTATTCATTTTTAAATTTTATTTTATTGATTATAGATTATATCATATTATGTATATGTGTGTGTGTGTGTGTATTGGTAATGGGTTGAAGCCTAAATTTATTATTATTATTTGTTGAAGTTAACTATTATTATATGTTAAGTTTGAGTAGAATCAAACTCAAGACCTCCCACATTAGAGACTCACGAGTTACCACTGCGGTGTAGGCTCTTGCCTATATCATATTATGTATATTATTATGATAATATTTATTGTTTATTTTTTCGTATTAATCTTATCATTATAATATTATTTCAAATATAATAATGTTTAAAAATATGATTATATTTATACATTACATTATTTTAACAATATATTACCTTATTTTATTATTATTATTATTCACTAATATGTTATTTTAAAATGAGGACATCATACATCCAAACTTTTGACCTATACCCAAGTGTTTAGAGTGTAGATCTAGTTGCAGACCTAAAAAGACATTCAAGAGAAACACCTAGATCCATCTTCCTATTTTTGACTTTACTAGTTTTAGGTATAGGTCAATTTTTTGAACTATACCAATATAGGTCGACTCATTTTCAACATGTTCCTAGAGCAAAATAGAGAGTTGTAGATCTTAGGTTTATAGTTTGTAGGTTGCTCAGTCTAGAAATTTGATCATATTTGGACTTTGATAGACATAAAAATAGCCTTCAAGTACCTTTTACTCTCTCATTTTATAGTGCACACATCCATATCTCTCTTTTCTTGCATCTATTTTCATAGATCATATTTGTACATATATCCATTTTACATCTCAATTTTGAATCAACACACATAAATCCAAACCTATAAGCTCTAGGTCACATGCTTGAACCCTATCTCACTTGGCTACACTTTCCAAACCTACCCTAATAGGAACGGGTTTCTCTTTTATTCCAAATATATAGTAGGGTATCCCATCATAAGGATATTCCAAAATAAATTATTGTGAGTAATGTACATCTTTCTATTTCTCACCTTTTTCTACTATACACAAATATAAGCCAATAATGATTTGGTAACAAGAAGTCAATGGGTCACCTCAAAAGTGGTATATGACCACACACAACATGTGAAGGAAAATGAGAGGCTAAATGATTATTTTTCTACATTATAAGACAAATTTATTGATAAAACTATCACTAATCCCAGATACAAGGGGGAAGTGGTGAAAATACATTAGAAAGACTACCAGGGAAAGGGAAGAGTGTTGAAAATGTCACACATTGTCAATTTTAAAGATTGGATTAGAGCACAACCAAAAGGCAAAAAAGGGTCTATACTGATAAGGATTATTAAAATAAGTTGAACTTTTACCTCATGCCAAAAACAATCTTAGAGTTCTTAAAGGTATCATAAAAGCTAAATGTTTTTTGTCTATCATAAAGGAAAGTTCAATTTATGATGTACAACCCGTGTCATTGCAAATTTTTGGCATTGGTAGAATTCATAAAAAATTATTTCTAATACATTAGATTATTTTTCCAAGAATTTAAAGTATTATCATTTACATATAATTGATAAATTTTATTTATAATAAAATTTTAGGTGATTCTAAGAAGTAGTTCTAACCTCCAATATCAAGAATCTCAAGAGAAAACTTATGCATCTAGAACATAAAGTGCTATTGAATATTTCCAATCCCTCCTAAATAGGATGCATTTTTTGGCTTAAACAATATGCAAATATTTTCTTTATTTATTTTAGCAAGCTTTGGTGCAAATTGCAAAAGTTAAATTCTATGGAAAGAAATTGTTTGTAGTTTTTTTGGGATGAAAATGATTTGATTTAAAATAGTTCTTGAAATGTTATATATATTTCAATATTATTTTAATGATACATAAGAATATCTTATTTAAGAATCTTAAATAGTTTTAACAAAATGAAACATAATAAGATTAATCCTAAGTATTTCCCTGTATAAATTAAACAAAAAATGTATTGTTTTTAAAATTAAGTAGAAACAATGGGCCTTGATCTTACAAAGGAAACTAAAAGCCTAGGAAAATCAAGTTTATAAGAAACACTAAAGAAACTACAAGACCAAGAAGTTTCTAAGTATGACTACAATCGAAAGATAAATTGAGCTTCTAAGGTCCCACAGAGACAATATCAAAATGATGGATTGATTATTAATGTAATATGCCCAAATGAACTTTTTAATGTCTTTATTTTTTATTGTATTGTGTGATATTGACACATTTTAACTTCATTTTCTAGAAAAGTTTCCACTTGTTGATGTGTGAAAACTTCATAGACTTGTGATAAGCATCTATTGAATTTGATGTTAATTTCTTATAACTCATATATAGATTAATTGCACAATAAATTCATTGAAATAAGCTTTATCTGATTTATAATAATTAATACTATGGTTTAATTAAGTGAAACTAAATAGAAAAATCAAAATAACAGAAGCCAAATGCACAATAATACAAATATACCTAAAAAAACCCCTATTTGTGAAAAAATTTGCAACTGTTGGATCTTCTATTTAGCCTAACAACCAACTTTCTCTTCTAGAATACAATAGAGTTTTCTACAAAAACTTTATATATAGAGAGCCCAACTACTTTTCTTAGCTTGCAAGAAAAGAAACTTCCCTTTCTTTCTTTGACTTAAAAATCACATAAAACCACTCTTGATTTATGCAACCTCACAAACTCATAATATCATATTTAATGAATAAAAACTAAAGTTATTGCTAAACATCCAACTCAAGTTTCTTTAAAGAAACTCTACCTTCCAAGCTACAAAAAAACAAAAATCAACACTCCCTCTTAGCAAGGAAGGTGTTATGTACAACACACACCCAAATTATGCCTAAAGAATACAAACTTATTCTTCACCAAAGCCTTTGTCAAGATGTCTACCATCTGTTCTTCTATAGGAATGTATCATAGTTTCACTATCCCCTTCTCCACACAATCTCTAATGAAGTGGTAATTGATCTCAACATGCTTGGACTTGTCATGAAACATTAGATTCTCATAAATTTTTATGCAACTTTGATTATCCCAATAAATTACTATATGATCTAGCTTTTGATCAAAGATCCCATCTAGAATTTTATGAAGCCAAATAACCTCACATGTAGCCATTTTGGCTGCCATATACTCAACCTATGTAGATCTCTATGCAATTTCCTTCTATTTCGTGTTGTAACAAGAGACAACTCATGATCCCAATCTTAAACTACACCCTGAAGTGCTCTTCTTGTCAATTGTATTGTCTGCCCAATTCACATTAGTAAACCCCTCAAGATTCACTCCATCTTTTGGAACATATTTCATCCCATAATTAATTATGCCTTGAAGATATCTCAAAACATGCTTTACAACTATCCAATGCACATTTTTAGGTTCCACCATAAACTAACTGAAAGAGTACACTACAAAACAAATGTATGGACTAGTGTTGACTAGATACATAAGAGAGCCTATCAACTATATATATAAAATATGGTCTACTATCTTTTATTTGGAAGCAACAATCTTCTTCCAATTGGTCATGAGCGGTGTCAACATGGGCTTCCATTTCTCCATATTAAAGCACTTCAAGACATCAATTAAGTATTTACCATGTCCAAGGATGATCTCTCACACTTTATGCCACAACTCTAATCCCATAAAATAGTATTGCATCAACCCCAAATCATTCATCTCAAACCCTCCTACACGATCTCACTTGCAATGTGTTATGAGATCCTTTGTCCTTGTGAGAAATAAGTTATCAACATATAACAAGAGTATGAGAAGTTCACTCTTCACTTGAACATAGTACAAGTTCAAATGTGCCTTACTCTTGATGAAACCCACACTCTACAAGTAACTATCAATATCTGAATACCATGCCCTAGAGCTTTCAAAGTCCATGTAGTGCTCTTTTAAACCTAAAAATGTGAGAATCCCTCCCATGTGCTTCAAATCCTTCAAGTTGCACAATATAAATTTCTTTCTCAATCACTCCATTGAGAAACGTTGTTTTAACATCCATCTAGAGAATCTTCCACCCCATCTATATAGCCACATAAATTATAGCTCTTATGGAAGCGTACTTGGCTACTAGAGCAAGTTTCTCATCATAGTCAATTTCTTCCTTTTGAGAAAACCCCTTAACCACAAAATGAGCTTTGATATTTTTTACACTGCCATCTATAGCATGCTTAATCTTATACAACCATCTTGATCCCACCACATACTTATCACTTGGTCATGGTACTACCTCCCATACAATATTCTTCATTACAGAAGAATACTCTTCCACCATAACATCTATTTGTACTTGGTACTTGGACACCTCTTGAAACATGGAAGGCTCTACTTTAATTAATTCACAGGGTGAGTGCACCGAGATGGTGTACAAAAAGGGGGGTATAAGTGGACACCTTTTTTCTGAAATCAGGTAAACCTGAACTTGGATGAGACATTTGAGGGTTATCCACTCAAAATGAAAAGATGTGTAAAACATATAAATTGTAGTACTCTAAATCTACTAGACTTTTTAAAAATTTGGATGATATTAGGTGGGTCAAACTCTGCACATACAAAAAATAGTTCATGATTTTTTTAGAAAATATAACATAGATGTTTCTGTGTGCAGCACAAAAGGCATAGTTATATTCACTATTTTGCACATCCATTTGGTAGGATGATAGTTAAGAGTCATATTTAGAAGTTGTATATTTTTTAAAATAATTTTTGGGTACTTATTTTATTTTTTATGAATTATTGAATTCACTACATCCTAAAATTTTGGTACTTGTTTGTGTGTTGAGCATAACATACACCAAAAGAATAAAAAATTGGAAACTTAAAAAAAAAAAAGTGTATAGAATCAAGTGTAGAACAATAATATATAGTTTATTTTAAATTTTTTTAATTATATCAAAAGTTATTGAAAAAATGGTAGACATATGTCTGTGAGGAATGTCAAGGCATTGGTAAAAATAATTAAAGTTTACCATGTTAGTGTTGTCTAAAATTAGAAAATTTATACTGTTAGAAAGATAAGAAGATGTGTAAGATTATGGTGGCAATTTTAGAGATACCCACTTCACCATTAGAAAATGTGATGAGAGCAAAGACGAGAATTCACATTAGAAGATGAAAAATGTTTAAAGGGAAAAATAATTGGAGGGAAAATAGTCTCCTAAGCCTTTGGGTCGTTTCCCTATGCTATAACCAAGCCATAACCTAATTGGGTTTCTAGGATTCAAATAACTTGATTGGATCATGAAAATGAAAATTTTCATCCAAAACCTGATCGTGTTTTGAAGAACTAAATGTAAGCTTCACTTCGAAGGCCATAACTTTCACATACAAAGTCTGATTGATTCCATTCAAAATGCGTTGGAAAGCTATTGAAGAAATCTAAAACTTGATGTATATAAATAAAACCTATGTTATCAAAATTTAGTTTTCCATCAATTTGAGTTAAGCATAATCTGAAATAGGTAGTCATTGTTTTTCGAATGCATAATCAATAGGTAAACATAAATAATTAATATTTTTAATTCTCTCTCTCTCAAAAACACATACACACACTCAATCAATAACTAAATAACTCCTAATATATTATCTATTTTACTAAATCCTAACCTCTCACATTCTTTAACTAACTCCTAACCTCTCTCTCTCTCTCTCTCTCTCTCTATGTGTCTAACTTGTTATCCTTAAGCATTGTCTTTCTCTGAGTAATATGTAATCCTCTCTCTCTCTCTCTCTCTCTCTCTCTCTCTCTCTCTCTCTCTCTCTCTCTCTCTTTGAGTAATCCCTATGCCCTCCCTCTCTCTCTATCCAATTATCTCCATATTTTCTCACTCTCTCTTGTCATTTCTCCTCTCCCTCTCTCTCTCTAACCCCTTACCCATCTTTCTATGACCCCTAATCCCTAACCCCCCTCTCTCTACATGAAGTTCCCACTTCAAGGATTAGAGTTCAGGGAGAGAGAAAGGTGGGGTTAGGGATTAGGGGTGAGAGAGACATGGGTAAGTGGTTAGAAAGGTGTTTGAGAGAGAGTAACGAATATGAAGAGAGAGATGGGATAGGATGAGAGAGAGGGGGGATAGGATAAGAGAGAGTGAGTGAGAGAGAGAGAGAGAGAGAGAGAGAGAGAGAGAGAGAGAGAGAGAGAGAGAGAGAGAGAGAGGGGACAAGACATGGGAAAAGAGAGTGAGAAATATGGAGAGAAAGGTATGGGAGAGAGAGATAGAGAGAGGGGTTAGGAGTTAGTGAAAGAATGTGAGAGGTTGGTAGTTAGAGATATATCTTAGGGGTTATTTAGTCTCTATGTGTGTGTGTGCGCACACGCGCACGTTCATATATTTGAGAGAGAGAGAGGCCTAAGGATTATGAGTTTGATAGAGAATAGGAGTTTGTAAGAGAGAAAGATATTAGGAGTTAAAGACTGAATATGTGTGTGTGGGTGTGTGAGACAAAGAGAGGTTTATGAGTTATATAGAGAGAGGTTAGGAGTTGGTGTGAGAATGAGAAAGGTTAAAAGTTAGTAAGAGAGATATTAGGAGTTACTGAGTGAGTGAGTTTGTGTGTGAGAAAGGGATAGAGGGAGCAAGAGAGGGAGAGAGGTGAGAGAAATATTAAAACTATGACAATACTCTTACCTGCCTATTCGCTCCATGTTTGGAAAATATTGACTACCTATTTTACACCATGATTGATACTAATGTATGGAAAAGAAAATCATTATTTCCTACTATTCTTTTAGTTGCATTATGTTTTAGATCTCTTCAATAGATTTCTAATGCATTTTGAATAGAGTCAATCAGAGTCTGGATGTGAAAGTTATCACTTCCAAAGTGGAGCCTATTTTTATTTCTTCAAAACCTGATCGGGTTTTTAAGATATTTTTCATCCTAGAAACCCAAACATGTTTCAAAACCTATTTGGGTTTTGTTTTTTGTAATTTTTTCTACTTTTTGAAAATTTATATAACCCGTTTAGGTTATTCATAGGCAGATTAGGTTATTGACATTTTTAGTTTTTTTTGTGGTGTCCACTAAATTGTACACCATCTTGGTGCACATGCCCCACACATAAGTGCCACATAATTAAAACAATGTGTGGGATCTTTTCTTTGTCTGAATGAATATTGTAGATCACCAACATATTTATGTGCCTCTCTCAACAGTTTCTCAACTTTCCTAGCTTTCCTCTTCTCTGTAATAGGGATATGAGGATAAGGATTTATTTGTTCCTCCTGATCATCCTATTTGGTTTTCTTTCCTTTCTCTCCAACACGAGTGATTGAAGTTTGAGGAATTTCTACTACCTCAATTGTGGATGATTGTTCCTCCTTATTTATTAAGCTACTAGACTTTTCAAGAGCCCTCCTCCTCAAATCTTACATCACTATGAACAACTATTTTCCTTAGGGAAGGAATGCAAACTTGATAAGACTTGGAAGTTTCACTATACCAAACAAGGATACCCTTCTCTATATTTGGTTCTAATTTTTTTTCTCTCTATATGAATGTGACAATACACGAGGCATCCAAAATTATGAATGTGGCTGAAATTTGGTTTCTTAACACTAAATGTCTCTTATGGAGTTAGTTTTCCCAAAACTTTGTGAAGATTTTTATTCTACAAATGTACAAGTGTATTCCAAGCTCCTACCTAGATGAACTAAGGAAAGTCCTAATCATGAAGCACGACCTTGGCTATTCTAACTACAATCCTATTCTTATGTTCACCAAACCCATTTTGTTTAGGTTGTATAGAACTGTCAAATATTTCTTGATACCTTCCCGAGCACAAAAATCTTTGAAGGCATTCAAAGTATACTCACCTCTATTATCAAACCTCACTATCTTGATCTTTCTCCCTACCTAGTTTTCCACAAGAGCCTTAAACTCTTTAAAATTAACAAAGGCCTCATCTTTGCCCTTCATAAAATATATCCATGTATTAATGAAGAAATTATCAATGAAACTAACATAATACTCATACCCATTTAATGATCTTGTTGACATAGGCCCACACACATATGAGTGTACAAGATTCATAATTCCTTTAGATCTACTACCAATACTTGGAAAATTGGTCTTGGCATATTTACCAAGAGCACAACCCTTACACACCTCATGCTTTTATGTCTTCATCTTAGACAACCTGTCACTATTTCCTTGAACACATTAGGTGCTCCATGGTGAAGATAAGTCATCCTCCTATGCCAAAATTCTCCTTGCGCTACACAACTACTTACTATGAAATGTGTAGGCTCAAATGATAATTCAAACAAGATGTCATGCCTAACTCCAATCACTTTTGTAGCTTTGGAATCCTTAGGATGAATATAAACTTTTATTATTCCATAGGTTATGATGTAACCCTTGTCTTCCAAAGTACAAACTTTTTTTCATGCTTGAACTATACAACACATCTTCCACCAACAAGGGTTTGGCAAACTCCCTTTGAAACTTGATAGTGCCAACAATAGTTGCATGGTGCTTGGCACTATCACCGACCTCAATATAGAAATCCAACTTCTTCTCCTCCAACTTTGTTAAACAATGTTTGACTCCCATCATGTGGCAAGAAGCCCCACTATCAATATACCAAACATTGTTGGCAACTAAACTTGAGAGATAGGTGATGAGTGAAAACTCATTCTCAAATCGTGATACAAACTCACCTACCTCAACTGTAGTAAAAACTTGCTACTTTTGATTTTCCTAATTTTCCTTATTCCTTTTCAAATATTGACTAGCATAGTGATCCATTTGATGGAAAAAAAAACATTTTATCTTCCTCAAGTCTTCTTCTTCCCAAGTTATTAGAAGAAGATCAGTTTGTTTTCCATTTATTAGACTTATTCTTACCCTTGTTGGCAAGATAAATATTTTCTTTGTCTCGACCCTTATTTTTGTGGTCTCCTTGATGAACACTTTCACAAATTTCTTCTTGAAAAAAAATAATCCCAAAGTATTTCCCAACCAGGTAGTCAATCTCTACCAACTACACACTTGAAAAAACTTCCCAGTTCTTTGAAAACCCATTTAAGGCTATATGCACCAACTCATCTCAGACTTGTGCCATCTTGGAAAAATAAGAGGTCACACTCTCACCTTTGGACATTTTGGTACTATGGAATTCGTCCTTGAGCATCATCTTATGACTTTTTCATTCTCTCTGGTAGAGTCTTGTCAGTGTATCCAACATCTCCTTAACAATGTATTTCCCTAATAGATGAGGAATTAAATGATTTGTCACTCCATCAATGTCTTTCCCTAATAGATGAGGAATTAAATGATTTGTCACTCCATCAAGAATGGTTCTTTGAGCTTTGGTATCCTTGAATTCATGCTAATTTAAAGAAATAGGATCATTCGCAGGTGGTGTCACTGTTGTACTAGCATAGATCCACAACTTGTTCTCCTTGAGAATAGATGTAATTTGAACCTTCCACTGCATTAAGTTAGACATACCCTCAAGCTTATCCTTGTATTGATTATTGATTTACATAGCCACAAGAGAAGCTGGAGAGAAATTTTCATTTTTTCTTTCAATAATCTACATTAGAAATCTTAGCTCTGTATTAAGAGTTTAGAGCTATGATACCATTTTAATTTCTCATAACCCAACTATAGGTTTATTGCACAATAAATTCACATAAATAAACTCTATGTGATCTATAACAATTAATACTCTTATTAGTTAACTAAAATTAAATAGAAAAAGAAAAATAATAGAAGTCGAACACACAATAACACATATATATACCCAAGAAACCCTAGTCTGGGGAAAATTCACAATTGGATATTCTATTCGGCCTAACAACCAACTTTCTCTTTAATACTACAATAGAGTTTTCTATAATAGGTTTACATATATAAAGCCCAATTTTTTTATTTATCTTGAAAGAAAAAAAAAAACTTTCCTTTATTTTTTGGCTTTAAAATCACATAAAATCTTGCTCAATGCAACCTCACAAACTCATATTTATCATATTTAAAGAATAAAAGATAAAGTTGTAGATTTAAACATCCAACTCGAGTTGCTTTAAAGAAACTCCACCTTCCAAGCTAAAAAAAACAAAAATCAACATTTGAGAATAACTAAGTGCATATTAACATGATTAAGAAATTGAAGATACTATAGGAAAAAAGAATTTGGAGCAAGATTTATAGGATGCAACATAATACATGAGGAAAATTGATATCCCTATTATTGATTGGGATTTATTTTAAATATTCCTTTAAAAAGTTCTTTTAGTTTAGATCTTTGAATAATCCTTGGAGATTTGACCCATTCTAGTGGGCAAAGAATATGATATGAAATATAGAGATGTTTAAGAGGAGGTAATAGGGTTCTATTCACTACAAATAAGAAATTAATTAAGACTTTAAAAATTAAACTCTAAAGGAAATAAAAATTTGATCTAGCAGAATTATCCATTTTATACCATAGGAGTAGATACAACTATAAGGTAGAAGGGTCAAGGATCAAATGAATATTTTGAGTTATAATAGACTATTCTAAACAATGAATTAGAGTCCTTTGATATTAATAATTTTGAAGCATGTTGTTTGTGTAATTAAATATTCTTAATAAAACTTTACTTAATTTTATTTAGGATGATGTAGTTTTTTATTAGTTGTGAGTTTGCATTTCATTTTAGCATAGGGAGTTATCATAAATCCACTTGAAATGGACTTAGTTGTTATCTCATACCTTTTTGTGTGTGAGATATGCCTTTAGTGATCTTATCACATTATCATCTTTTGATTGTTGCACATGCATTGTTGCACAATGGAAGATGATACACCACCAAGAGACATGTGATTACACCTTATGTGATTGATATATTATCTCATGTATATTTGTAAGAACTGAAAACTAGAAGCATAATAACCAAAAAATACTGAAAATAAAGTTGAAAAGTCAAATGTTGACTTCATAGGCATAATTACTTTTTCTAGTTTTCAAATAAAAGTTCAAAAATTATAGATAACAATTTTAAATTGAGTTGAACAAATATCACAAGTCTTCATTACATAAACACCACAAATTTTCTATACATATGATATTACATTGTCAACCACATGTCAATATCATAAACTAACAAAAAGATAAAGTCTACTCTTCAAACATCTGCCATAAGTATGTTGACTTGCATGTCGAACATAAGATTCATGAGTACATCATATAAGATAAACATACAATAACATAAAACACATAAAATAATATGTCATCAGACTTGTGAGCCCATCCGCATGTATCCTATCTCCTAGCCATAGGAATGTTGTCTATCTACTATCATGAGACAAAAGAGTGGTCCAGATGCTTTTACCACCCAACCATGGAGTGGTTAGCTCACCAAAATTCTCTAGTTAAGAAGAACTACCCAACATTAGCATGAGAAGGATAGCAACTTGACAATTGGATCGAAAAGATATGGTGTAGCCAAGTGATCTAATCTACTTACACCTATGTCTAGTAGATATTTTCACAGGGATATGGAAGAGGGAGAAACAAATTTTAACCTTGAATTTTCAATCATATGAATAAATATTTTACCAAGCTTGACCAAGCATCATGAACCAGTTTAGTGTAAAAGATTTGTAGATAGCATAATGAGGAAAATAATTCCCAATGCTTGTTCTCTTCCTCCCAACCAAAAACGTGCCTCCTTCAGCTCCCCCTTTTCAACAACATTTTCCTTCCTTATCTAAGAAAACTTCTTAGATTTTTATACATATCCGCACACCACCCTTACCATTTGGCTTCCCTCCTCTTCTCTAAATCACCATCTTTCCTCAATCCACTGTCCCAAACTATCGTTCCTTTTCTTTTGCCCCCAAATCATAATGAACATTAACTTAAACTTAAAGATTTTTAATTATATTTCCCACCGATCTTGGAGAGTAACTCTAGTTAATAATGTGGATGAAAAATTCACTCTTGTTCTATTTATTAACAATAAATTTCTAACTAACAATTTCCATTTTGAATTTGAGCATATTAGTTACTAGTTTAAAAGTAGTTAGAAACATAATATTTATTTTAAAATCTAAATTATAATATTTCAAAAAAAACAAATAGACAAATCTATGAAATGTATAAATAAAAAATTCACACTTTTTTTTCTTCTTTCGAAATTGAACTCACTTTGAAAACAAAAGATAATAGATTTAATATGAATAAAAATATCTACATATGTGAGCGCTTACACCATACAAATTATGGGCCAACCCTGCTACCTCAACCACTCTTTTTCCTTCAATTCTTGCACACTCACAACTCAACATCACCCAGTGCATCAGTAACGTCATCATTAATAGCATCTTAAATACAAATTTTAAACATTCATCATTCATCATTAGACATAAAAATGTAAATACATCCAAAAAATTTAACCATCGTATCGAAATCTCATAAGATCAACATATAACAACTTATCATAATAACAAAATAAAATAAATTACCAATCTAATAACATTGACGGTAAAAGTCTAATCAGAGTCTATAAAGTAATCGACTCAAGTTGAGTCATACATAGTCAATCATAGTCTTAGTAAAAATGTCGAACAACATACTAAGTCCTAATAAAAAACATGTCAAAATAATGAGTCGTGACATCCCTCCCCACTAGGAAGAGGCATTGACCCGATGTCCATCAATATCCAATGATCAACATAACATAAAAGAAACTAGAGTAGCAATATAAAAGTACTAATCTAACTAAAAAGATGTGGAAAGGATTGATGCATGTCATCAACATCCTCCCATGTAGCACTATCAATAGAGAATTGGTCCCATTGGACCTAATACTGCAAGATGTCTCTATCATGGACTTGGATAGTGCACTCATCCATGAGGTAGGTAGGTAACACCTACCCTTGGATCCTGAACCTACAAGGCACACCCAAGAATATAAGACACATCAGGATAATATGACTTCAACAATGAAACATGAAAAACATTATGGATACATACCAGAGCTAGTGGTAGAGCAAGTCGATAAGCCACAGTATTTATAACCTCAAAAAAATCAAATGGTCCAACATATCTTGGTGCAAGCTTAGAAGACTTGCCAAAAGAGATTGAACTCTTATGCACATGCACACGCAGGAAAACCTTATCCCCAACTTGAAACTGTCTAAAAGTATGTTTCCTATCCGCATAACTCTTCTATCTATCTACAACTTCCTTCAAGTGAGCATGAATCATAACCATATGTTCTTCCATTTCCCTGAGCATCTCAGGACCAATCACAATTTGATCATCCACTCTATCCCAACTAATAGGTGTGTGACATTTGCACCCATACAGTGCCTCAAAAAAGGTCATTCCAAGATATGCATGCTAAGAATTATTATATTTGAACTCAACCAAAGGAAGGTATTCCCCCACTTCTATTGATGATCCATGCAATACATACGAAGTAAATCTTCAACAACTTGATTTACCCTCGGTGTCTATCCATTAGTTTGTAGATGATAAGTAGTGTTAAAATTTAACTGTATTTCGAAAGAAGCATTCAAGGTAATCTAGAACCTTGATGTCATTCATGTGTCCCTATTAGAAATAATAGTCTCAGGTACACCATGTAACATATATACCTATTGCACAAACTTCTTGGCTAATGCCAAAGATCCATCCTTCAAACTTTTAGGTATAAAATGTGCTACCTTGGTTAAATTATTGACCACAACTAATATAACATCGTGCCTCTACCTAGTCATAGGTAAACCTTGTATAAAATCCATAGAAATCACTTGCCATTTTTACTCTAGTATAACAATCCTATTATATGAATATGCTTACCTTAACTCGCTAGCATTCTAAACACTGGGCAACAAAAGCAGTCACGTCACGCTTTAGTCTTGGCCAAAAGTAAAGTGGCCTCATATTTGCAACCATTTTAGTCACTCCTGGGTGACCCAAATAAGGAGTACTATGCATCTCCTCCATCACGATTTTGCTCAACCTTGCACAGTTGGGAATATACATATGTCCCTGATATCTCATAAGGCCTTCTCTATCAAAACTATATCCGTCAAAATGGTGATTGGATGGATCAGAGTGCAATGTTGTTTTAACCATCTCATAATGGTCATCACCTATGAGATTTTCTACAACATGCTCTCCTAGTCGTGTCCTAGTCATAGATATAGTAGAGATATGCCTTCTTTGATAGAGAGCATCAACTACCCTATTCTCTTTACCCTTAATGTACTAAATACCAAAATCATACTCATTGAGGAATTTGAGTCAATGCCTTTGTTTGGCATTCAAATTCGATTGAGTAAAGATGTATCTCAAACCCGTGTGATCCATTTTCAGTTCAAAAAGTTTACCAATAAGATAATGCCTCCACATTTACAAGGAACAATGGTAGCCAACCTAAGATCATGAGGCACATAGTTAACCTCATGCTGCTTTAGCTTATGGGACTTATACCCTACAACTCTACCTTCTTGCATCAACACTCCACCTAAACCATTGCCTAAAGCGTTGGTAATCACGGTGAAATTTTCATTGGGATCAAGAATCACAAGAATAGGAGTGGATGTGAGCTTCTATTTTAATAACTAAAAAGCCCTATCACACTCATTAGTCCACACATATCTCTTCCCTTTCCATTGTAGTGAGGTAATAGGTGTTGCGATCTTTGAAAATCCCTCTACGAAATTTTTGATAGTATCTTGCCAAACCCATTAAACTTCGAATTTCACTCATATTCTAAGGAACCAGCCATTCAAGAATAGCCCTAATCTTAGAAGGATCTACTAAAACTCCATTAGTTTTGATGATATGTCCAAGATAGTGAATTTGCCTCTAATAAAAAGTGCATTTGGTAAGCTTCACATACAACTTATTGTCATGAAGAAATCATAAAACAATATGCAAGTGTTCTTCATGCTCCTCCATAGTTTTTGAATAAATCAAAATGTCATCAATGAAGATCTTGTTGGAAAATTAATGATGATGATATTCCTATGGGGGATTATTGTAGAAACATGATTATATCATTATCATAATGATATGTTACATTCATGACTGTATTTGTCATTGATGTCAACATAGCAGTTTCTGTGGTATCTAACAAAAGAATAGCGGAAAGATCAAGTTGGCACAGATAGATAGTTGAGTAATTTCACTAAGAAAGGTTAAAGGGAGATACTACTAAGTGTCTGGTATATGCAACTAACCTTGAAAGCATAACATATTAAGTCTGGAAGAAGTTATGCAAGTTTCGGTGAAGATTGTTCTGAGATAGAGTTTACAGAGGCATGTTTTGGTAAATTTGTTATATCGCTTAGCAGAGTTGTTATTCTGAGAAGCTAAAGTTAAAGCTGTGAAAAGACATTCTAGAGATGATGTATCCAAGCTTGCTCATCATAATATTACACATACGAAAAATTATTCAAGTTACAAGGTGGAAAATTAATATTATAGCTAAGTGTAGCATGTTCTTAATATGGTCCTATAATAATTAATTTAGAAGGTGTAATAGCTGACTCAGGGAATTGTTTTATGGATTCAGCATAAAGGAAGTACATTTTCCTTTATCATGTATGGATGAAAGTGAATTATTGTAAGCAACAAGAAGACAGGAACACAAAGATAAGCAGAGCAGAGTGAAGGTGAAGGAAACTTTGTTGCCAAGGTTTTATTGTGTGATCCGAAGTTCAATACTTGGATCTGAGTTTTTGACTTGGTCTACAAGGTCTGATAGTGATTGGTCCAATTGATAGGATAGAGGAAAGAGGTTAAAGTACAATTCATAAAATTATTCTACAAGAAATAGTTTAGAGATCAGTTAGACAGTGAGTTCAATGGTCTTGCCCCAAAAGCTATTTGGACAGTGGGTCCTTCTGTCTTCTACAACTCCTAATAGGGTTGGAATCTTCTAACAAGGATTCAAAGTCTCCTAAAAGGGACTCATATGTACTAATTTTTGTAATAGACTCCTAACAAGGTCCATCCTCTAACAAGGAATATTTATATTAGTACATCATCTTGTGGACATCATTCCCACCAAGGGTTTCCCTAGTTAACATATATAGTATAATTATGTATGTGCATCTTTTTATGGTTGTTCTTTACCTTAGTTGAATGGTTAAGATTATTTAAGGTGGATAAATGTTTTAATTATTGGATAACTGATTCATCCCCCCCTCTCTCATTTATCTTGGTGGACTATTGTTTCTAATAGATCTCTACAAACTTATATAGATAGTCTCAGAACACACTGTTCATAAGATTCATGAAAGATGTAGGTGCATTTGAAAGACCAAAAGGAAAAACCACAAATTCATAGTGCCCATACCATGTCCTGAAAGCTATCTTAGCTATGTCTTCATCCTTAATCTAAATTTGATGATACCCATATCGTAGATCTATCTTTCAAAACACCTTAGCTCCCTTCATCTAATCAAAAAGCTCATCTATTTGTGGAAGCGGATATCTATTCTTTATGGTAACCTTGTTCAACATCCTAAAATCAATACATTGGTGCAAGGTTCAATCCTTCTTCTTTACAAAAATCATTGGTGCTCCCCGTGGTGACATGCTTGGACGTATAAACCCTTTGTCCAATAAATCTTGCGATTGAATCTTGAGTTTGTACATCTTAGTGGTGGTCATCCTATAGGGCACCTTGGATTGTGGTTCTGCACCCAACTTAATATCAATGGATAAATCAAACTCTCTCCTAGGTGGTAACTCGGGTAAATCTTCAAGAAAAACATCTAGAAACTCCTACAATATTGGGTAATCACCAATGGAAGGTATAGGATCTTCAAGATCTTTCACATGTACAACATAAACTTGACAACCCTTCCTCTTAGCCTTCTTCAACTAAATAGTTGAAATATGCCTAAGCACTATTGGCCTCTTAACCTCGTTCACTGCTATTGGATTCCCAAAGTCATCCAAGCATTCAACTAGCTTATCCTCTCAATCTACTATTTCCTTACGCTCAGTAAGCCAATTTATGCCAAGTATGACATCATATGACCCAAGTGGAGCAACATATAAATTGACTTGTGTGTGAAAAGTTGGAAGTTCTAACTCACTACAAGATAGGCATTGCTCTACTCTTTGCTCTATCTGATTTCCATACTCAACTAACCAAGGCTTATCCATAAAACCATCTTTAACTAGAATTTTAGCTACTACACTAGGATCTACAAAAGACTCTGTAGCACTAGTATCAATTAAAATAGAGACTTCACAACCATAGAGCTTACCAATCAACTGGAAAGGAGCTACTTGAAACTCTACTTGCTTATGGTCCACAGCTGCATAAATTTTGTGTTGAATCTTTGGTCCATTCCTAGGTGCACTCCTTTGAGGACATCTAGCTACATAGTGTTCACACCAACATACAAAACAACCATCGCAAGGTCCTGATTGAGCTATCAATTTATCATTCCTGTTCCAGTTTTTGTTATAGTTACAATTGTTATTCCTATTGTTGTTACCTCCTCTACCCCTGTGCAGTCCTTGGGAATTCTTATTATTTCCCTTTTATGATTATTCTTGCCCCTTTCCTTTCATGTTATTCATCTGCTATCAACCACTCTAATACTTGTTATTATCCTAAAATTTTCTCTTGAAAGATTAGTTATTGTAGGCTTTTCCGGGAGCTGAATCTTTCAATCATTATTCCTATTTTAGTGCCTTTCTCAATGCATAGTCCATAGACTTTGGCTCATGCATTTCCACCACATCATAGATTTTTGGGCATAGTCCCATGATGAACTTGTAGTCCTAAACAAGTCATCATTCTAGTACTAAGGAATGTATTTAACTAGATGGCAAAACTGTTCATGATACTGTGTGACTGACATGACTCTCTGGATCAACTTATAGAATTTTGATGCCTTCTTTTCATAAAATAGCTAAGGTGACCATAATTTTCTAAAATTCTATAGGAAGTCTTCCCATGATATCTCTTTGTGTTGTAACTTCTTCTCAGCCATAACATTTTCCCACCATGTTGTCGCTTTGCCAACCAATTGAGAGGTAGCCCATACTACTTTGGATTTTCTAGTGAACTTACGGACATGAAAATACTTTTCCATGGTGGCTATCCAAGCTTCTACCTCTTCACTTGTATTCTTACCATTAAAGGTAGGAGGTGTGACCTTCTTAAGCTCCTTATTGAGATCTTCTGTGATTTGGACCCTATCATGAACTAATAGAAACATCCTACAATTAGCTTCTTCCTTCTATTGCTCCTCAAACCTTCAATCTTCCTCCTGTTTCCTCTAAACCTCAAGTAGTTGGTCCTCCTCTCTTCTCCTCCGTGCTTCTTTTGCTAACACATAGCTTCCATGCACTCATCCTCCTCAGCTTGTTGTCCCCTCATAGAATTTTCTATGTCATCCATGCACTATCCCTGCTGAGTGAGGGGTGCCACAATTTGGTCTAGGCTTTGATTTTTAGGCTCATCCTATGGACCATTGTTGCCTCAAGCCCTAAGACCTCTACGTGAATACATGATGACTCGTTACTCTTGTTTCAAGAGAAAACTACACAATATTAGCATCAGTAAGACCTTAGGTCCTAGTGTTAAACACAACTCTGATACCACATGTAAGAACTGAAAACTAAAAGCATTGCCACATAAGCATAACAACCAAAAAATGCAAAAAATAAGGTTGAAAAGTCAAATGTTGACTTCATAGGCATAATTAATTTTTCCAATTTTCAAATAAAAGTTTGGATATCATAAATAACAATTTTTAGTCAAGTTGAAAAAATATCACAAGTCTTCATTACATAAACACCAAAAAATTTCTATACATATGAAATTACATTGTCAACCACATGTCGATATCATAAACTAACAAAAAGATAAAGTCTACTCTTCAAACATCTATCATAAGTATGTTGACCTGCATGTCAGACACAGGAGTCATGAGTATGTTATATGAGATAAACGTACAATAACATAAAACACATAAAATAATATATCATCAGACCTATGAACCAATCCACATGTAGCCATGTCTCCCAGCCATAGGAACGTTGTCCATCTACTATCATGAGATAGAAAAGTGGTCTAGATGCTTTTACCACCCAAACATGGAGTGGTTAGCTCCCCAAGGTTCTTTGGTTAAGAAGAACTACTAGTCCTTGGCACGAGAAGGCTAGCAACTCAACACAAATAGATAAAAAAGATCTGGTGCAGCCAAGTGATCTAATCTACTTACACCTATGTCTAGTAGATACTTTCACAAGGATATGGAAGAGGGAGAAACAAACATTAACTTTGCATTTTCAATCATATGCATAAATATTTTTATCGAGCTTGGCCAAACATCATGAACCAGTTTAGTGTAAAAGATTGGTAGATAGCATAATGAGGAAAATAATTCCCAATGTTTCCTTCTAAACTACCCTCCTCTTTCAACCCACATTCCACACCTCTTCTTTAAGAACATAGAGTCAAGTATGAAGAGTAATAAATCTCACTATGTTTATTTACTTATCTATCTATTATTTCTTTTAGATTTGTGTTTTCCATTTAAAAACAAGATTTTATTAACAAATTTATTTCTTATCTCACCAATGACCCATCTTGTCTGAAAATGTTGATAAAACTTAGAGTAATGTTAAATAAAAGAATAATATACACCCATCTTCATTGAACTAAAAACAATGATTTACATTTGAAGTAAGTTTCTAAATTGTTTGGTGAAATCAAAACCTCTATTTTACTAACACATGAGGAAAATAAAATCCCTTTTAATGTTTAGGCATTCCATTTGTAAAATTCAGCCAATTATCTAAGCAAAGTTTTCATTCCTCAAAGATTTTTTTCAGCAGACACAAAGATTTTTTTAGCAAACACCTATGAGTATTACAACATCATTCATACCTAACAAAAAGATTAACAATGCCTTTTATAATTAAAGAAAAAATAGTTTCAATATTTATCATTACATCTGTCTCTACTAAATGGTATGCTTTTAAGGACTTCTACCAGTTGATCCTTTATCATATAATAGTTCTGAGTCAGCAACATTGATATAGTCCTTAAAAGAAAAATAATCTGAGCTATATCATATTACTAAACCATTGGACAGTCAAACAAAAACTACAACAAGTTAATGATTTCAATATTTGGCTCTCATTAAAACTCCTACAACTTTGATAATAGTTGTGACTAAAGGGACATTTCTAACTTTGTTTACTCGGTTTCCCTCTATACAAACATTTCATCGATTCAATTACTTCATAGAAACATACAAAAAAGAAAAATAAATTCACATGATCACAATAGCACATTGATTTCCAAATAGCATAACTTTTCATAGAATAAAAACAAAACATAGTTGATATGTATATGTATTGAATTCTGAAAACAAAATAGAAATAGGAACCTAAAATAAATCAAAATGTGTCTCCAAGATTTCTAAAAAAAACACTCCTCTTCCAATCTGTATCCGACAACTTCCCAAAGAAACTTTTCTTCCTTTTATACTAGTTCTCTTCCTCCCAGCCACAAATGTGCCTCCTTCAACTCCCCTTTTCAACAATGTTTTCCTCCCTTATGTAAAAAAAATTCTTAGATTTTTATGTAGATGCACACACCACCCTTTCCATTTGGGTTCCTTCCTCTTCTCTAAATCACCATCTCTCCTCAATCCACTACCCCAAAACTGTTGTTCCTTTTCTTTTGCCCCCAAATCATTATGAACATTAAATTAAACTTAAATATTTTTAATTCTATTTCCCACCAATCTTGGAGAGTAACTCCAATTAATAATGTGGATAAAAAATTCACTCTTGTTCTATTTATTAACAATAAATTTCTAACTAACAATTTCCATTTTGAATTTGAGCATATTAGTTACTAGTTTAAAAGAAACTTGAAACATAATATTTATTTTAATATCTAAATTATAATATTTCAAAAAAAACAAATAGACAAATCTATGAAATTTGTAAATAAACAATCCACACATTTTTTTCTTATTTCAAAATTGAACTTGCTTTGCAAACAAAAGATAATAGATTTAATATGAATAAAAATATCTACATGTGTGTGTGCTTATGCCATAAAATTTTTGGGTGAACCCTACCAAGGAGCGAAACTCCTCTACCTCAACCACTCTTCTACCTTCAATTCTTGTGCAGGTTTCCATAATAGATCAAGATAATCACACTACTATTCCTCTAAAAAGGGTACTCTATCCATTTTGAGAACTATCTATTCCACTATGAAAATACATTTGAATTGTCAACATAAGAACGTAGGACTTGAAATGGGTCAGCACAATATGTGCACCAAGTTCCTTTAAGAGTCTTAACACCTATGCTGCAGGAAAGTAAAATGCATGAAACTATACTACTGATATAGAATAGTAAACTTACTTAGATTATCAATAGATAAATGTAGAAACTATAGAAAAGGGAATTTTAAACTAGTTAATAGTTCAAACATCCACTATGATAGTTTTCCACAAGTGTTATAGGAACTTTCACAATAACTATGTTGTAGGACTAATATAGTAAATCTATCTTAAATAGGAAATTGCAAGAAAGGAATCTACTGTACCTAAATCTATTCCACCTCCCAAGTTGGCCCCCTTGGTTGGCTTCAACTTACTAAGAACACAATAGGTAATCCAAAATAACTTTCTCATTAGAATTCTTGTTTTGTTACATGATTGAACAATTCATAGAGAACAGAGAAAACAACTTCAAAATCTTTGAATCCCCAAATTAACTCTAACTTTCCATATATATAGAGGATTGGAACTTATTACAAAACATAACATAAAAACTCATGAGAAAACATCATCAGTAGAAAAAGGGCGAGATGTCAACCATGCCTTTTAGAACATTGATTGAGTAATAGAATAATGGTCTGCAAAAAATGTAATAAGTCAGCTTTTTGAAATAACTCCTTTTGTAGATGCGGCTTATCACCCACAACTGAAATGTGCTTCTCATGCTACGATTGGTCTCATTAATCCTTTAATACAGTGCTTGCCACTCTTCATGCCACTTCTACATGTCTCGAAGATTAGCAACATTCAAATACATAAAACAACATTTCTACTCTCATTCAAATATTAAAACATAGCTTAAAAAATTTATATGAAATACTTCACTTTATATATAATATTAAGCAAGGTAGGTCATATCCACTATCCATAGGTTAAATAAGTCCTCACTGCATTCAGCATAAGTTCACAAGACATTTAAAACAAGTATTTTGGAAATGTTTTTCTCATGGCTCAAAAAGTAAGTTCAAACCATATAAAAACTATATCAAATTTGAGACATTAATATGCCTCATCATCTTGCACACTCACAACTCAACATCACCCAATGCATCAGTAATGCCATTATTAAATAACATCTTAAATATAAATTTTAAACATCCATCATTCATCATCAGATATAAACATATAAATAAATCCAAAAAATTTAACCATCATGTCGAAATGTCATAAGATCAATATATAAAAACTTATCATAATAAAAAAATAAAATAAAATGCCCATCTAATAACATTGATGGTAAAAGTCTAATCATAGCCTATAAAGTATTCGACTCAAGTTGAATCATACATAGTCAATTATAGTCTTAGTCAAAAAGTTGAACAACGTACTAAGTCTTAATAAAAACATGTCAAAATAATGAGTCATGACAATATCTCCTTATTATCATGCATTGTCTATATATTTAAGCTCATCTACTTTGTATTCATAAGCATCCATTTTCATTTGATCAATATTGAAATAATCTTTTGATCAACTTGTTTTTCCTATCTCTCTTGTCTTATCAATTGAGCTTCTAGATCTTGAGTTAAGAAAATTCTTACATGACATTAAATCTATAGGAATGCCATTGTGTCTCATACTTTAGAAAGGCACAATTCATATCCAAAATGTCAATAGTTAATAGTAGCATCTAGAAATATGACAGTGAAAATTTGTTTAGGTATTTTTAATTTTAATTTTGAGCAGAGTGGATTCAAAACTAACATTGCCTTCATCTTCCATGATAGAGACATCCATATTAAACCTTCAATGAGACAAAGAGCTGCTAAAATTTTGAACTTGGTTGAGAACATTGTATTTCACTCCAAGCCAAGTGATCCTTTACTAACAACAGTCTTCATACATGGGAAAAATACCAAGTCTAAACACGAGAGATACACAATGTTTCTTTCATGGATTTGGAAGGTGTTATCCATCGACATAGAAGTCTAAGTCATCTACAACACCCAACATTGAGCAAGCATATCTCTAGCCACCAAGGATGAACATAAACCTTTAGAGGTGGTACAAGAACTTACCATGTCATCTTTCTCAGTATTAATGTCTTGACCAACATCTGACTAAGGAAATCACCTTAGATATCATGGAACACAAGTCACATTCTCACAAATAACATTTGTTTATTTTTATATAGATTTAAATCTGACACCTTGTAGATCATGCCCACATCTATAGTCGACCATCACATTGGAGTAAAAATACATATTGTTGGAGTGCAAGCAACATTTTCCAATTCTAAATGTCTTCTTACCTACATGGCTTGCATTCAACCTTTACATTTTGTGTACGTACATAGGAAGGAATCCACCAACTCCTCCAATTGTTTCTCCTGGTCTGTGTTTTTTCAAGATCTATCAAACTAAGAGAAAAGTGTCACATATAATTGCCATATCAATTATCCAGTCAGTAATATGGTACTTTTCAATAATTTTACATTTGTCTAATTGTCAATTTTCTGGTTTTTTTCCATTGATGTGACCCAAACTATTAATATTATGTTTTTAATCTAATGATATCAGTATTACATCAACAATATTTTTGAAAATCAATAACCTTCTCACCATTGGAGTTTTAAGATTGGAAGAATTTTTTTTGCAATTCCATTACTTGGTCAGATTTTTTTGATGCAATTTTTTATGATTTGAGGTTAATTTCATGCTCTTCAATTTTGTGTACATATTTTTTTGATTTTGATGAATAATTTTTTAATATGTTTTTTTTTTTTTTTGAAAGTGCATGATTTTTTTCTACATTTCAAATTTGGTATCAATTTAAGGAATTAATGTGAGTGTACATAGTACTATTGACATTTGGTATATTTGGCTTATAATTGACACTTGTAATTGGTTGGATCTTCAATAATCTTGTATCTTATTGTTGGAATATGTTATAGTCTTTCTTTCTTTTTTGTAATAATTGAAATCAAAAGTCCACTCTGCCATATTTTACAAGTGGTAATTGTTCATGCACTAAGTATAAAGTGCCAAAATAATATATTTTGGGGGAAAGTGGGTCTTTGATTATTTGCATTATGGGAGTGCATTGATCTCACTTTGTCATGTGTGAAGAAATGCATTATGGCTAATGTCATGATATATATGATCCATCCTAAAATTGTATTTTTTACTAGGGATAACTATGCATCATAGGCAAAGGGCATCATCACATTTTGTAGATGGTTAAAAACATTACCTAATATTTATGGGCTCACTAAGCCCAAGTCTAAAAAATCTATCTTGGTGTGAAAGGAATTTAACTATCTTGGGATTGATTGCTTACAACATGGATGCTATCTTTTCTAAAGTCAAATCTATGCTCTAGGGTATTAGGTACCCACACACAATGGATCATCATTTGGAAAATTATGATGATCCACATTTTCCCCTATTTCCAACTAATCCAATTGTATATTATTTTATTCCACTTGATGATGCAGATAACATTTCCTATGATGAGCCTACCATATAGAAAATTGAAACTCTTTCATTTCTTGAGGCTTTGATTATTTAATGGTTCAATGTGTTGCAGATTCTACTTCTCTAGTTGAGATCACTCCTACAGTCGTTCCTAATGAGGCTTGTACTTCTCCAACCATTGTTTCTTTTGATTAATTGCAACAAAATATTTCTTGTAATTCAATGTAGTAGGATATTCCTTATCTTCTAGATATAGTTCCTTGGGATGATTTTTTGATAGCCTTTGTAGGCTTGTTTGTGGAGTCCTACATTGAGGATTTAAGAGAGATCATCAATGGCATTAATCTTCTCTTTCACGAGGATGATCCTTCTTTATTTGTTATGAGGGAATAATGTTAACCTCATCTTCATTATCTAGTTGATATTTCTTTAAATTTTAACACAATTGTGGATCCTTTGATACAACAGTTAGAGGTGGTCTCTTTATCTTTAGAGAAACCGTTTGAGCTTTTGGAGATTGGCATTTGTGAGTCTCAAACTTCACTTAAAATGTCATATTACATGGTTTGAATTGATCATACTCATGTGTTTGAGATTTTGATTTAGTTTTCTAAGGCATCATATATTTTGTGGATTCTTCCTAGAGTTGGGGAGGATTCATTAATACACATGTGGCATTATTTCTTTCTAAAGAGAAGACAATCTTTTTTTGGCATGACTTCTACATTGATCCAAGAGCATCTACCATGGGTGTATATTATACATTGAGGGGGTTCTTTTTTCTCCTCTCTCCCTACTTTATATTTTAAGGACACATCCCTTCCTATGGAGTTTTTTTACAAGAGGTGATCATTGGTTCTTTGTCCATCACCTTCTTCTATTGGGATTGATTGTGGTTGGTTCATGGCATCCTTCTCAAACAAGGACATGGTGACACATGATCACACTTTAAATGTATCATACTTTATTTTGATTCCCCTTCCATATTCCTATCCAAAGTGTGAAACCTTTTTATATATTTTTGGTGTATCTTCTTGCTAAGGGGAGAAATGTTGTTTGTAGGCATTGGATTATGTTTTTTTTTCAACTGTGTTTGCTATCCTTAGAGAAGATTATTCATTATAGGGGGGAGTGGGGGTGGGTATCATGTCTCCTTGTTTCCTTCCTATGGGGGGATTCTTTATTTTATATGCATAATTTATTTCATAATGGGGGATATTGATTATTTCATCCACCCATGCACCTAGAAATATGACCATGAAATTTTTTTTAGGTATTTTTATTTTTATTTTGAACAGAGTGTAACTTAGTACATAACATTGTATTTCACTCCTAGCCAAGTGATCCTTTTACTAACCAAAATCTTCACACATGGGAAAAATACCAAGTCTAAACACGGGAGATACACAGTGGTTCTTACATGGATTTGGAAGGTGTCATCCATCAATATAAAAGTCTATGTCATCTGTGACACCCAAATTTGAGCAAGCACATCTCTGACCACCAAGGGTGAATGTAAACCCATTATTTTGGAATTTTTAGAGGTGGTACGAGAACTTCCCATGTCATCTTTCTTAGTATTAAAGTTTTTATCAACATCTAACTAAGGAAATCACCTCAGCTATTACATAACACAAGTCACATTCTCACAAATAATGTTTTTTATTTTTATACAGACTCCATGCCCACATCTATAGCCAACCATCACATTGGAGTAAAAATACATATTGTTAGAGTGCAAGCAACATTTTCCAATTCTGAAGGTCTTCTTACCTATATGGGTTGCATTCAACCTTTACATTTGGTGTACATACATAGGAAGGAAACTACCTACTCCTCTAATTGATTCTAATCATGACCTGCATTTTTTCAAGATCTATCAAACTAAGAGAAAAGTGCCACTATAATTACCATATCAATTATCTTGTCATTAATTTGGTATTTTTCAATAATTTTGCATGTTTAATTGTTAATTTTTTGGTTTTTATCATTGATGTGACCCAAACTATTAATATTATGTTTGTAATCTACTGACATCAGTATTGCATCAACAACCCTCTCATAAATGGAGTTTTACAATTGAGAGAAAATAATTGCAATTTTTTTACTTGGATAGAATTATTTGATGCAATTATTTTAATAATTTGAGGTTAATTTCATGATCTTCAATTTTGTGTAGGTATATTTTGATTTTGATGGATAGATTTTTTAAGAATTTAAACACATTTTTAGGTTTTTTTTTTTTTTAAGTGTGTGATTTTTGTCTATTTTTCAGATTTGATATCAATTTGGAGTCACTGTGAGAGGACATAGTACTATGAATATTTGGTATACTTTGGCATATATTCAACACTTGTAATTGGTTTGATCTTGAATAATCTTGCATCTTATTGTTTGGATTTTCTATAGTCTTATTTGTTTGTTACGATAATTGAAATCAAAAGCCCATTTTATCATATTTTACAAGTAGAATTGTACATGCACTAAGTATAAAGTGTCAAAATCATACATTTTGGGGCCAAGAGGGTCTTTGAATATTTGCATTATGGAGGCAAATTGCTCTCATTTTGTGATACGTGAAGAAATTCATCATGGCTAAAGTCATGAAATATATGATCCATCTTGCACTTGTAATTTTTTACTAGGGATAATTATGCACCATATGCAAAGGGGATCATCACATATTAGAGATGGATAAAAATATTGCCTAATATTTATGGACTCACTATACCCAAGTTTGAAAAATCTATCTTGGTGTGAAAGGAATTTGAATATCTTGGGATTGATTGCTTACAACATGGATGCTTTCTTTTCTAATGTCAAATATAAGCTCCAAGATATTAAGTGCCCACACATAATGGGTCATCATTTGGAAAATTTTGAAGATCCACATTTTCCTCCATTTCCAGCTAATTTGATTATATATTATTTTATTCCACTTGATGATGCAACTATGATTCCCTATGATGAGCCTATCATAAATAAAATTGAAACTCTTGCATTTCTTGAGAGCTTTGATGATTTAATAGTTCAATGTGAAGTGCCTCTCCCATTTGATTTTTGAAAGCCATCCTCATGGATGAGACCTTGATGATCTTTCTTTGTGAGTGATCATGATTGGGATCATGAGTGGTCTACACTCTTGGGGTGATCGGATTTATGTCATTGTATCAGTTGGATTGATTATGCTTATGGCTGATTTATGAGATTATGATGTGTTAGATGGTTTCACTAAGGTTTGTGCCAATGGTTACTAGGATTGATGTGGTATCATGATGTTGTTCCCTGATTACCATGATATGTGTGGAAAGATTGCACTATGTATTATTATCCTGATACACTTGACTGAGTTCCTATAGCAATGGTTAGTCATGTATTTGACCATGTTCACTTATGTGTTTTAAGTGTCTATTATATGTTGTTTAACAATTGTTATTAATTCCATTATTAAATGCTTAAATAATTAGAAATGAATTGTCCATGTTGGATTCATTGGTTATAGTACTATAGATAAGTACCTTGTGCATTTTAGTAATTTATGCAAAATGGGCTATTTAAATGATTATGTAAGTGAAATTAATTAGATGCTTTAATTACGTGATTTTGCATAAGTGTCACTTCGGCTATTATTGTTGTACATCCACACTTGATTGTGCTCGTTTATTGTGCAGGACTTATATCCCTGATAGTGGCACATGGAGTTATTGATCACACCTTTCATGTTGAACCAATATCATCCATGTAAGGGAAATGTATCTTTATTGTTATTTTAATCCTCTGATAATTGGTAAATCCGAATTCATAATGTTTTATGTGATTAGACTTGTGAGCATGTCTATGCATTTAGAATTCCATAGTGATTGTGGAAAAGATTAAATTAAATGTTATTTTTTGGGTTGAAGGGTTTAATTATTTGATTTAATCTTCTTTTATTGTTAGCTAATTTTTTGTAGTTGGATTCCAATTCAATTGGAATCACCTAATTTAATTTAGATTAAGGGAGCCAATTAAATTATTTAATTTAAATAATCTAATTTATATGTCACTTTGCAAAAGTGCATATATTGGCTAAAAGTGAGTTTATTCTCACTTCTCTTCTTTTCTATGTTATGGTTTTGGAGAAAATTCATCCAAGCCCTCTTGTGAGGAATCAATTTTTTTCTCATTGCAAGAGTTTCGCTCAACGGATTGTTGTGAGGTCAATCTCATTGGATTCATATGAGGATTTCTTTGCTATGTCAATGGTTTCATTTGATTTAGTGTCCCCATTTATTTACAATGGTATTTCTTGTTTTGCCTTCTTGGCTGTAAGGTAGGGCTTTTGAGTTTTATTGGTTTTACTCCATTTTAGCTTCTATTTCGTGTTGCTAAATGTTAGGGAGTGGAGAACTAGTGTTCCCCTCCATTTTTCTGCATTTATATCACCTGGTTGTATGGGGGTGATCATTTCTATTTCATAGGAAATTAGAAATGCAAGTTTAGGCATTGTTATGCTGCTAGTTTTTAGATGGTTGCTTGGAAGTCAAATTTTATTTGATATTCCTTAGTTTGGGACTATTTGATCTATGGGTTTTTTATTTTTTCAAATTCCAAGATATTAGTTTTGGGTTTTTTGGCATTGTCTTGTTTTGTGTGTCATCTGGGTTTTCACCAAATTTATTTGTTGGGCTTATTTAGAGATTTGATCTTGCATCCCTCGCCTTAACAATTAGGATTGTGGAATCATCATGGTTATAGGACATTCTAGAGTATTTATCTCTCGATCTAAACTCGTGTTTCCATAGTGGATTTTGTCGTTTGCCATATTTTTCCAGATTGGGAATCTGAGCCTATTTTTTTTAAGTTATTAGACCCTTGATCTTGCGACCCTATTCTTGAGTTGAGATTTTTGTTTCATTTTTATCTGAGGACTTTGAGTTTTGGGCTTTTAGTCTTGTCTTAGTTTGTGTACCACCCATATTTTGTTGGGATTTTGGCATTGTCTCCTTCGATGGTGGAAATGGATTGTATTCCATATTTCCTTGCATGTCATGTTGTTATTTCATGGATACTAGGATTGTTGTAGAATCCATACTTCTAGATTTAGGTCGGTTGAGTGAGTTCATAATGTATAGTTTTGTTGCATCATTGGGATTTGTGTAGAATCCATACTCTCGGATATAGGCTAGTTGATTGATCTTGGTTTAATTGGTATTTTTATTGTTTCTCATCCAACCCTTGTTGTTTATGATCTTTGTATAGTTTTTATGTCCACACACGAGCATGTGGGTGTGCACCTGAACTCCCAGTTCTTTTCAGTTGAGTATGTTCATTGGGGTTGAATTGGGAAACTAAATTTCCTATGATAACTCATCATGGGATGAGCATGAATATGTAGGGTAGACAAGTGGAGGGCTTCTCTCATAACCCTGGGTTGTGTTCTTGACAAGGTTGATGTAAAAAAATTTCTATATAACTGATAACTAAATGAATTAATGGGAAATGAAACTAAAGTTAATAAAATGTGACATACTTGTATGACACATTTGAGAGTATGTTCCTATATGGTTCATTCGAAGGCCAAGTGTATGTACGGTTCATCTGAGGACACAGTGTGATGGCCTCCTGAGGGAGTCCTGAAGGAGAGGTTTTCCATGATGTTTAGCTTGGGAATCCCAAGTGATATACTCTCCACTAGAGTCCCTACATAGTAGACCCATAGAGTGTCTGACTAGGACCTATTGTATTGTATTGTCTCATGATCTTGATTTTAGTCTTATGTGTTATTTGGTGTGTGTGTTAGCCATGGATGATTATGTGTGTGTTTATGGTTAGATCATTAGCTTCATCAACACGAGGAGAGTGGACCTATGGGTTACCACATGGTTGGGAGGCATAGCTACCCATACCAACTAGGGACCAGTGTACAAAGATGGTCTATTTCCTAGTTTGAGGCCGATGTCAAATATTCACTTGGTAATTTGGTTTACCCAGAGTATGTTCTCCACTGATTTCTATTTTACTTTGGATGAATTTGATATCATATTTAGATGATGATTAGTATGTTGATGCATTCCTTTATCATGATTTTGTATCATATTACTAGATGATGTGCTTACCACTACTTTGGATTAGTGATGTTATTGGTAGATTAGCATGTTGGATGTACTTGTTCTTATAATGATTATTTGTTGGTTATTGGTAAGAATGATATCATGAAACAAGTCCAACCATTCTGTTGGAAATTTAGGATTCATGCTCGGGGGATGGCTAGAGCCTTTGAGATCTCATGATGCCATTATGGTTGGGAGGAAATGAGCACGATTGTTTTTAGTTTGTTGGCTCTTTGACTATGCTCTCCTTTTTGAGACAGTTGGTTTTTGTACATGTATGTTCATTGCAATGTTTTTTTCTACATGATTACATTAAGTGCTATGGATTAGATGTTCTGGAATATATGTTAGAATTATTTGATCTCCCTTATTCTTTTGAGTGTTTTTTCCTCAATTATGGTGGTTCTGACACTCCCCAGTGTGGAGGTTCTAACTCTATTTTTCCTTCTAATTGGTCATTTGGAATTTCTTTACAAACCTAGGCGACATTGATTCAGCATTGAGCAATACTAGTAAAGTACCACACACCTTTAGTAAATAGTATCGTACGATACTAGAAAATATCGCATGAAAGTAGCAGCAAGTATCATGTGATACTATTAAAGTATCGCATGGACTAATAGTGGAAAGTATCGCACGATAGTATTAAAGTGTATCATGCGATACTAGTAAAGTATCACATGGTAGTAGTGAATAGTATCGTATGATACTGGAAAATACCACACTACCTTAGTGAAAATATCGCACGGGATCTAAGAGAAAACCTGCTTGGGTAGACAATAGGTACTTTCCAACTTATTGGGTGTGTTTTAGAAGATGTTTTGGATACTCTTTGGGGAGTTGTAGCCTCCTATAATGAAGGGATATGTTTATATATCAACTAAGAATTAGTCAACTTTTAGAATGGTTAGTCAAGATTATGTGTACATGTGTTTTTATGGGAAATAAACATTACACATTTAACCCATTTAGTTGGTTATTGATATGTTGGTAAGTAGTGGCATTTGGAGATCGTTGGTTGATTGGACTTTTTGGTTGAGTCTTCTGTTGTGATCTTTGTGATTAGTTGCATGTTGATGTTATATGAATACATGCTTGTTACTTTAAAAAAAATGTATTGGCTTATATTTATCCTTGTTCCAAGGATTTCTAGGTAGGGCATTACATCTGGTATCAGAGCCCATGTTCAAACATTGGGATCTATGTATATATGTTACCCACATGGTTGATTCTACAATTGTGTGAGTGTGAGTGTCTCTTTGAGAGCTCGTGAGTTTTTTTGCTTGGGTATCTACTTGGGATGGACTTGATTGTCTAGTAGATGCGACTAGAGTAGTGTGAGAGGAAGGACGTGAGTCTTTTCTTGTTATGCAGACAAAGTTGATGTGCCTTAGCATGGTTGGTTGCTTGTGTGACCCTATTAGGTGGAGCTATTGATTGGTGTCCATGTGTTGGCTTTGAGTGCCTCTTTTGTTTCTCCTTGTGGAGTAAGGTGCATTATTTTCCTTGTATTCTCCTTTTGTAAGGAAATAAATGAAGCTTATTTGTGCTTTTGTGTTATGTCAATATAGTAATGAAATGTTTCCTTTCATTGAGAAATGAGTGTATATTCTGAATCATTGCAAAGAAGTAGGTGTTACATTAGATCCTTTAGATTAATGACTTATGTCCCCAAACTGCTTGCTTCTTAAGCTTATGAAAAGTTGTAATAAAATTGTTTTATATCATTATGTTGCATTACATAGAAAAGAATTAAGGAAATTGTAGTGATGCATATGTATGAGGTCATTGATGGTATACTACTTGATGTGCATGAGTGTGTTCTATGATAATGCTAGGAAGATGTATTCCTTAGCACCGTGCAGTGATTTATCACTATTGTGTGATTGTTCTTAGTCATCCCATGTAATGTGATTTGATTGATGCATTATTTTATTTGGCTAGAGGTGCTTTCCTCATGTTGTTGGGCTAGCATTGGTTTTTGGCATTTTACTTTCTTGGAGTAGTCATCAAATTTCTCTATTTCTCTCTTTGTGGCTATTGTCACACTTGACTTGTCGTTGAAATGAGCTCTTTTGGTGATTTAATATTGGAGTTGATAATTCCCCCATTTGAAATTTTTTATTTTTTTTCATGGTGAATATTCTACATGTTTTCTATTGTTGGTCATTCTTGTGTTGTGACTCTATCACATTCATCTCGAACCTCTAGTAGTATGTACAAGGGATAATATTATAGAGAACATACTAGTGTGTTTGTGAATAGATGTAATTGTGTTACTAAAAATGAAATTGTTTAAATGATAATTAAACATAATACTATTCTTGAAAGAAATTGGAAAAGATATGTACTTATTTTATGGTAAGTGACCCTTAAACCCTTGCTTTGAAAACCTTTCAGTTTCATTGTTCATAAATGGTTGTGATATTGTTAAAAAAAGAAATTATAAAAGAGAATTAATGGTGGTTTCTAATGCTTGAATTATCTTTCATTTCATGTCTTATGTCATTACAAACATACATTCCTTCTTGTTGTTTTGGACGCTTTGTTTGTTTCTTGTCTTGGTAACCAAGACTATCTTATTTTTCCTAGGTTTTGTTATCTTGAATGGTGACTCAAAATATTAGGTTTTAGGACTCTCTAAACTCCATCATGTTATAGGCCTTTTTGAGATATTATTGATGCATTTTAAATGGATTTAATCAGAGTCTGGACGATCCTTTGGAGTGAAGGAAAATTTGTATTGCTTTGAATTGTTGTACGAGTAAAGAAGTTGTTATGCAATTCCTCACCTAAGACATTGCATTATCTCACTTGGTTATGTGAGAAACCTTGCACAAGAGTGTGATAATTCAAAATGTTGACTGGGGAGCAACAAACACTTTTTCACACTTCTAGAAGGTGCACATTGATGTTTTGAATACCCTCTATCGAGTAGAGGCCAATTTAATCATGTCAAATCATATTTGTGGCCATTGGAGAAGTTTAACTCTTCATGTTATTTCTTAAAGGATGAGTTTTTATTCCTCCATGATCTACTTGGTACCTAGTTGGGATTTGTGCTTGGGTTTGTGTGTTCCTTATAGCACCAATTGACTTTTATGAGGTGAAATGTAGATTGTGAGTGCTTCCTTGCCTAGGGTAGATGTTGCCTTTATCATTTGGGAGTGACTCAATGCTTTTGGTGAGTCTAGATCCTCCTTTTGGATATTTACTTTGGTGCATCTCCTTATCCTTTCTTCTCTAGAGAAAGTAGGCTAGCATGGTTATGCCACTAGCTCAATTAGTGTTGGATGAGTATTTTTAAGGTTGGTGGAATTTTGAGTTTTCCCTGACACATCTTGGGCTGATTTAGTGTGGAGGTTGAGAGAGACTCCCTTTGATTCCTAATGTTCTATATTTTCTACCTTCCTAATCTTGTATCTTCAAGAGGATTATCTTAGTCAATTTTCTCATTTATGGTTGACTTGAGGCTGGAGATTGATTTTCATGGTAGGTTGGGTGTAGTATTCTTAGCATGTGGCTAGAGAGACATGGTATCTTTGGACATATCTTACCATCATTTGCACTAGTGAGAAGTTAAACATATGATTTTGTCCATTAATGGAATTCCTTCCAATCTTGTTGACAAGTGATTCCTTATCTGCTTGGGTTAAGTAACCCTAGCTCCCAGTGATAGTCAAGTCATTTGTACCATAGAGACTAAGTGATCCTACGTGTGGTGGTTAGTTGTGGAGAGTATCCTTCTGAAGTGTGCAATTTTGGTAGCAAACCATCATCCTTTGTGAGTTTACATGGATTCAAGGATGCTCATGTATTGCATGATAGTGTTCTTGTGAATATTGGGATGGATATTCCCCATGATTCCAATGCTTGTTGGAAGTGCATAGTGGTTTTACCTTGATTTGTGGTCACTTGATAGGTGTATGTTGTTTCAAGAAACCTATTGATGACGTGGAGTGGATTTTTTTCCTTACCTTGTAGTGTTGCCTTTATGGCTAGATGGGTTTTCCTAGCATTCAGGAAATTCCTTGTTGAAGGACCTTGTGTCAGTGTGACACCTATTCTCTTGTGGTTAACCTATTTTGTAGTTGATAAGATGGCTTGTGAGTGTTGGAGTGATTTGGGTTTGACTTGTGGAGAATTTGGTGAGTCATTCCTATTGTTCAATTTTGATTTCATACACTGTGTGTTTGGTCTCTATTCTTGGATTGTAGGCTTCCAGGAGTAAGCCTATTCTTTTGGGGGGTATGATGTAGTGCCTCTCCTATTGATTTATGTAAGCCATCCCGATGGATGAAACCTTGATGATCTTTCTTTGTGAGTGATCATGATTGGGACCATGAGTGGTCTACACCCTTGGGGTGATTGAATTTATGCCATTATATCAGTTGGATTGATTATGCTTATGGCTGATTTATGAGATTATGATGTGTTGGATGTTTTCATTGAGGTTTGTGCCAACGGTTACCAGGATTGATGTGGTATCATGCTTTTGTTACATGATTACACTAAGATGTGTGCAAAGATTACACTATGTATTATTATCCTTCTACACTTGACTAGGTTCCTATAGCATCGGTTAGTCATGTATTTGACCATATTCACTTATGTGTTTTAAGTGTATTTTTATGTTGTTTGACAACTGTTATTAATTCCATTATTGAATGCTTAAATAATTAGAAATGAATTATCCATATTGGATTCATTGGTTATAGTGCTACAGATAACCTTGTGCCTTTCAATAATTTATGCAAAATGGGCTATTTAAATGATTATGTAAATGAAATTAATTAGATGCTTTAATTACATGATTTCACATAATTATCACTTCAACTATTATTGTTGTACATCAAAACTTGATTGTATTCATTTATTGTGCAGGACTTATATTCCCTATAGTGGCACATGGATCTATTGATCAAACCTTTCATGTTGAGCTAATATCATCCCTATAAGGGAAATGTATCTTTATTATTATTTTAATCCTCTAGTAATTGGTAAATCTAGATTCATAATGCATTTTGTGATTAGCCATGTAAGCATAGCTATGCATTTAGGATTCCATAGTGATCGTGGAAAAGATTAAATTAAATGTTGTTTTTTGGGTTGAAGGGTTTAATTATTTGATTTAATATTTATTTTTATTGTCGGCTAATTTGTGATAGTTGGATTCCAATTCAATTGGAATCACCTAATTTAATTTGGGTTAAGGAAGCTAATTAGATTATTTAATTGAAATAATTGTTGATATAAGATTGTTTTGAAGTGAAGAACCTATAATGGAACAATTATTATTTTGTCAAAGATGTCAAACTTGCTACCTACTGGTGAGACAATTGCTTTTTGGTTTGAAAGCTATCATTTAGTTGATTAATGAAGAGGATTTGAAAAGAGGAGATACCAATAGCACCTAGAGAAATGTTGAGTTATTTGGTATATAAAAGAAGCATTAAGACCAAGTAAGACATTGATACTATAGTGTATTGAATATCTACTTAAAGTCTAAAATGAAAAATTACTCGAGACTAGAAGAAGATCAAGTAAGAAAAGTGTCTTCCAAGCATTGTCAAGAAGTCAGTGCAAGCTGAGCAGAAATCAGTAGAAGCTTAGTGAAAAACAAGAGGTGTCAAGAAAATATGAAAAATAGTGCAAGCCAAGTGATTGATAGTATATTCTGAGTAAAGTTTAGTTGGTGTTGAGCATCGGTAAACTTTAGTATTTTTTGAGTGAACTAGTGTTGGCCAAGTGACAAAATAGTATAGATGTCAAATGACAACAAACAGTATTAAATCAAAGATTTGACAAATCTAAGCCGACTATTTTGTTTTCTTGAATTATGTGAAGTATATGGAAGATAATCATGATGAATCAGTGACATAGAATTCAAGGTAAACCATTTTTTAGCAAATGCAAGGAAGATTAATGAGGAAGTTTCTAGAGGAACCAAATGGAAAAGTGGGTAGATTCATTGAATCCTACCTAACCCTAAAATGAAAAATTGTGTGAAAGCAACAAAATATCTAAATTCTCTATTTATAGAGATAGCTGGTCAGAAGCAAGAGTTTTCATATGTGAGAACCTAAGGAAGACAAGGATCCTAGGGTATTGCTTCATTTAGTGATTGAACAAAGGTGATTGTAGTTGGCATGCAAAGCAAGAAGGCTTAACAGTATGAATGCTTGAAGGGTGAACAAGCTATCAAAGCTGAAGAGTATGAATGCTACACAAAATGGAGGACTGAAATAGAGATCTATAATCTGAAAGTGAGTTGTAATTTTTTATCAAATCAAGCCTTACTATTACTTTCTAATCATTGTATCAATCTAGGGTAAATCCTTTGGATTAAGGTTTACCTAACAAACATTTGTTAATCCTTTAACTGGGTGACATTCTAATGGAATGATCTAAAGTCCTCTAACAAGGCTCACTCCTAACATGGTGATTGAAATCCTTTAACCAATTTACATATAATAGTGTGTATTGTAATCTTTAATAGGGTTGGCCTTTCACAGGGCATCACTTCAGAAGAGTGAGAATTGATAGCATGTTACTGGTGGTTTTTCCCAAATTTGGTTTCCACGTAAAATTCTTGTGTCAAATTGTGTAAATGTTCTTATGTTGTTTCATGTTTACATTTCTACAAAGTTGTTTTGACCTAGGATAGTAACCTACAAAGTTTAAGTATTGTATGATCTAATGGATGCATGCATATTGAAGTTTTATGGATATGGGTCTACTAAGAATTGAAAACTTTTATTTGTACATATGGACCTTGGATATAACTGATTCACACCCCCTCTTAGTTATTCTAAAGAATTCCAACAATAATCTAATTTATATGGCACTTTGTAAAAGTGCATATATTGGCTAAAAGTGAGTTTATTCTCACTTCTCACCTTTGTTATTTTATGGTTTTGGAGAAAATTCCTCCAAACCCTCTTGTGAGGAATCGGTGGTTTTCTTGTTGTGGGAGTTTGGCTCACCAGATCATTATGAGGTCAGTTTTATTGGATTCTTATTGGGATTGCTCCACTATGCTGATGGTTTCATCTGATTTGACATCCATGCTATTTTATGGTGGTATTTTTCATTTTACCCTCTTGGTTATGAGGTAGAGCTTTTGGGTTTTATTGGTTTTACTCTATTTTAGCTTTTGTTTCATGTTGCTAAATGTTAGGGAGTGGGTAACTAGTGTTCCCCTCCATTGTTTTTCATTCTGGTTGGATGGGGATAAGCATTTCTATTTTGTAGTAAATTAGAAATGCAAGTTTAGGCATTGTTATGCTACCAATTTTTACATGGTTCCTTTGAAGTCAAATTTTATTTGATATTCCTTAGTTTGGGACTATTTGATTTGTGGGTTTTTGATTTTGTTGAATTCCAAGATGTTTTAGTTTTGGGTGTTTTGGCAGTCTCATTTTGCATGCCATTAGGGTTTTCACCCATTTCTTTGTTTGGTTTATTTAGAGATTTGATCTTGTAGCCCTTGCCTTAATGATTAGGATCATGGAATCAAAATGGTTATAGGACATTCTAGAGTATTTTATCTCTCGATATGAACTCATGTTTCCATAGTGGATTTTGTGGACTTGTGTCATTTGCCAATTTTTTTCAAATTGGAAATCTAAGACTATTTGTTGAATTTTATTGAACCCTTGTCTTGTGACCCTATTCTTGAATTGAGGTTTCAATTTTCATGGTTATTCGAGAACTTTGAGTTTTGGTCTTCTAGTCTTGCCTCGATTTGTGTGCCACCCATATTTTTTTGGGATTTTGGCATTATCTCCTTCAATGGTGGAAATGGATTGTATTCAATGTTTCCTTGCATGTTATGTTGTTATTTCATGGACACTAGGATTTGTCTAGAATCCATACTCCCAGATTTAGGTTGGTTGAGTGAGTTCATGATGTATGGTTTTGTTGCATCATTGAGATTTGTGTAGTATCTATACTGCTAGATATAGGTCAAATGAGTGATCTTAATTTATTTGGTATTTTTATGTTTTCTCATCCAACCCTTGTTGTTTATGATCTTCATGTAGTTGGTGTGACCAACACGAGAACATGAGTGTGCACTTGTCAGGTTCTTGCCAGACCCAAACTCCCAGTTGCTTTAGGTTGAGTATGTTTGTTGAGGTTGGGTTAGGAAATTGCATTTCCTACTAGAACTCATCATGTGATGAGCATGGGTATGTAGGGTAGACAAGTGGAAGGGCTTCTCTCATAACCCTGGGTCATGTTCTCGACAAGATTGATGTGAAGAAGTTTCTAAATAAGTGATAACCACATGAATTAATGGGTAATGAAACCAAGATAATAAAATGTGACATACCTATATGGTTAATTCAAGGGTATGTACCTGTATAGTTCATCTGAAGGCTAAGTATCTGTATGGTTCATTCGAGAACATAGTGTGATGGCCTCCTGAGGGAGTCCCGAGGGAGAGTTTTTGTGTGATGTTTAGCTTGGGAGTCCCAAGCGATCTACTCTCCACTAGAGTCCCTACATAGTAGACCCATAGAGCATCTAACTAGAAATTATTGTATTGCATTGTCTCATGATCTTGGTTTCAGTCCTTTGTACTATTTGGCATGAGTGTTAGTCATGGATGATTGTGTGTGTGTTTGTGGTTAGATCAATATCTCCATCAGCATGACCGGAGTGGGCCTATGGGTTACCATGTAATTGGGAGGCATAGCTACCTATACCACTACTGGGGACCAATGTACCAAGATGGTCTATTTCCCAGTTTGAGGCTGATGATGGATATTCACTTGGTACTTTGGTGTACACAAAGTATGGTCTCTAGTGATTTATGTTTTACTTTGGATGCATTTGATATCATGTCTAGATGATGATTAGTATGTTATCATGATGTTGTATCATATTTATTGATGATGTTCTTACCACTAGTTTGGATTAGTGATGCTATTGGTAGATTAGCATGTTTGATTTACCTATGCTTATGATGATTATTTGTTGGTTATTGGTAAGAATGATCTCATGAAACAAGTCTAGCCATTCTATTGGCAATTTAAGATTCATGCTCAGGGGATAGCTAGGGCCTTTGAGGTCTCATGATGACATTATGGTTGGCAGGAAATTGGCACTATTGTTTTTAGTTTGATGGCTCTTTGCCTGTACTCTCCTTCTTGAGATGGTTGTTTTTTTGCACATGTATGTTCATTGTGATGATTCTTTCTGCATGATTACATTAGATGTTATGGATTAGATGTTAGATTTATTTGATCTCCCTTATTCTTTCAAGTGTTTTCTCCTCGACTATGGTGGTCCTAGTACTCCTTGGTGTGGAGGTTCTAACTCTAATTTTCCTTCCAATTCATCATTTGGTATTTCTTTGCAAACTTGGGTGATATTGGTTTAGCATTAGGTGATATTAGTAAAGTATCACACACCTTTAGTAAATAGTATTGTGTGATACTGAAAAGCATCGCATGGAAGTAGCAAAAAGTATCGTGTGGTACTATTAAAGTATCGCACGATAATAGTGGAAAGTATCACATAGTAGTAGTAAAGTGTATCGCATGATACTAGTAAAGTATTGCATGATAATAGTGAATAGTATTGTAAGATACTGGAAAATATTGCATGACCTTAGTGAAAATATTGCATGGGTTCTAAGAGAAAACCTACTCGAGCAAACATCAGGTACTTTTCAACTTGTTGGGTGTGTTTCAAAAGATGTTTTAGATACCCCTTGGGGAGTTGTAGCCTCCTATAGTGAAGGGATATGTTTATATATCTACTAAGGATTAGTTAAGTTTTAGGATGGCTAGTCAGGATTCCATGTACATGCATTTTTATGAGAAATGGACACTGTATGTTTAACCCACTTAGCTGGTTATTGATGTGTTGGTAAGTAGTGGTGTTTGGAGATCGTTGGTTGATTGGATTGTTTGGTTGTGTCTTTTGTTGTGATCTTTGTAATCAATTGCATGTTGATGTTGTATGAATCCATGCATGTTACTTTTAGAAAAAATGTATTGGCTTTTATTTGTCCTTGTTCCAAGGATATTTGGTGGGGCAGTGCATCTCGTATTACAGCCCATGTTCAAACATTGGGATCTATGTGTATATGTTTCCCACATGGTTGATGTTGCAATTATGTGAGTACGAGTGCCTCTTTGAGAGCTCATGAGTTTTGTTGCTTGGGTATCTTCTTGGGATGGACTTGATTGTCTGGTAGTAGTGAATAGTATCGTATGGTATTGGAAAATATCGCACAACCTTAGTGAAAATATCATATGGGGCCTGGGAGAAAACTTGCTTAGGCAAACAAGAGGTACTTTCTAACTTATTGGGTGTTTTAGAAGATATTTTGGATACCCTTTAGGGAGTCGTAGCCTCCTATAGTGAAGGGATATGTTTATATATCAACTAAGGATTAGTCAACTTTCAGGATGGCTAGTCAGGATTCTATGTACGTGCATTTTTATTGGAAATGGATATTTCAAATTTAACCCACTTATTAGGTTATTGTTGTGTTGTTAAGTAGTGGCGTTTGGAGATCATTGGTTGAGTCTTTCACTGTGATCTTTCTGATCTTTTGCATGTTTATGTGTGTTTTAATCCATGCTTGTTAATTTTTTTAATAAATGTATTGGCTTTTATTTGTCATTGTTCCAAGGATTTTTGGGTGGGGCATTACATAATGTGTTGCAAATTCTACTTCTCTAGTTGAGATCACTCCTACAGTTATTCGTAATGATGCTTTTACTTCTCCAACCATTGTTTCTTTTGATTTATTACAACAATATATTTCTTTTAATTCAATGTAGTAGGATATCCTTTATCATTTAGGTACAATTCCTTGGGATGGATTTGTGATAGATATTGTAGCCTTGTTTGTGGAGTCCTACATTGGGGATTTAGGAGATGTCATCAAAGAAATTCATCTTCTCTTTCATGAGGATGATCCTTCTTTATTTGGTATGAGGGAATAATTTTAACTTCATCTTCATTATCCAATTGATCTTTCTTTCAAGTTTAACATGGTTATGGTTCCTTTGATACAACGGTTAGAGATGCTCTCTTTATATTCAAAGAACACATTTGAGCCTTTGGAGATTGGAATTTGTGAGTCTCAAACTTCTCTTGAGATGTCATATTTCATGGTTTCAATTGATCATACTCATGTGTTGGAGATTCTGATTTAGTTTCCTAAGACATCATTCATATTATGGATTCTTCCTCGAGATTAGGGAGGATTCATTAATACACATGTGGCATTATTTCTTTCTAAAGCAAAGAACATCTTCTTCTTTTTTGTGTGACTTCTACATTGATCCAAGAGCATCTACCATGAGTGTATATTCTACATTGAGGGGGTTCTTTTTAGCTTCTCTTCCTACTTTATATTTTGAGGCATCCTTTCCTATGGAGTTTCTTTGCAAGAGGTGATAATTGGTTTCTTATCTATCACCTTCTTCTATTGGGTTTGATCTTGATTGGTTCATGGCATCTTCCTCAACCAAGGACATGGTGACATATGATCACACTTTAAATGCATCATACTTTATTTTGATTCCCCTTCCATCTTCCTATCCAAAGTGTGAAACCTTTTTAAATATTACCTAGTTTATCTTATTCATAAGGGGGAGAAATGTTGTTTGTAGGCATTGGATTATTTTTTTGTTCAATAACTTGCTATCCTTAGAGAATATTATCCATTATGAAGTGGGTGAGGGGGAAGGGGGTGTTATCATGTCTTTGTTTCCTTGCCATGGGGGGATTCTTTATCTTACATGCATGGTTTATTTCATAATGGGGGATATTGATTATTCCATCCAGCTATGCATATTCCTTATTTTTTATCTTTTTTTTGGGGGAAGGGCTTTTCCCATTAGTTTTTCTCTCTTTCTCCATTTTTTCAAAGATTGCATTGCATGTCTTTTTCACTTACATATTGTACTTGGGTACCTAATATGATATAGTATCCAAGACTCATCATGCATTGTCATCTATCCTTGTGGGGTGGAGTGTGTTCCACTAAGTTTCACTTAAGAGGGGTGTAGGTGTAATTAATTTTTCTTAATTACACTTTAATTAAGTTTTCATAAAACAATGCATTTTGATACTAGTTTTCACGTAGAAACACAGGAGTTTGTATTTCATTTTAGTACATAGTATTGGAGAAATCTACTTGAGGCAGAGTTAGGTGTTATCTCACACCGCATTGTGTGTGAGATCCATCTTTATTTCTCTTATCACATTATCATATTTTAACTATTGCACATACTTTTTAGGTACAATGGAGGATGATCCACTACTAATGGACATGTAATTACACCTTGCGTGATTGATAGGTCATCTTGTGCATATCTCCTAGTTATCATGCATTGACTATATATTTAGACACATCTACTTTATATTCATTAATTTTGCATCCATTATAATTTGATAAAATATTGAATCAATCATTTGATCATTATCATTTTTGTATAGATGAAAATAGTATCAATGGAAAATCACCACTTTCATGCTATGCACTATTAAAAGAGGATAAGGAGGTTCCATAATGTAAACTCCCTAGCTCAACACTAACCAAATGGGTTTAGATGTAATAATGCAAGATTCACACCTAAGAGGAAGTGTCAATTCCAAAATCCCTTTGTCCTTTGAAGGTTCACTTTTCCATTTAATTTAATCTAAAAGATATGTAATATATATGCATGGAAATTAATGCAAACACTTATGTGATGATAAATAAGATACCAGTTCCAACACACAAAAATATGTGCTATAGAGAAGTGGTAAGTAATAATAAATTGCCTTGAGGGATAATAGAGGTTGTGTATTCATATCTACAAAATACCTAATAGATTGTGTCAAAATTTGGTTAAGACTGAGATCTAGAATCATGAGACCTGTAACTTTCAACTGTGAAAAATCTGAATATATGAGGAATAGGTAAATTAGTGCAACATGTACCACTATAGGTTAGACTTAAGGTGACCTATACCTCTAGGGGTTGTATATGGAGGTATCAGTTCTATGACAAAAACTATATCTTCAAATTTATCTTTTCAGATCTGTAACTTGTAGGAGAAAGTTGTGGTCAATTTTGTTTTGTTGTTTTAAGATGTGAATTGGATAAAAATACCCTAATATTGTCAATCCAAGACTCATAAGCTAATAATAAATATAGTGGTTGTTTGCTCAAGAGATAACTGTAGTATGTCTAGTGGTTATGGATGCATTCTAATTCACACATTAAAGAATCAAATTGAAAGCTTCTAAATAAATAAATTAATTAAGATTTGCATCTAAAAGAAAAAGAACTTATACTTAATGAAATTAAATCTATGATACACACTTTACTTTATCAATCACTAAAATATTAGGCTTCTATTTAGATCACATAATATAATCATATCTAACTTAATTAGTTTAATACCATATCAAAATCAAACTCAAGTAATTAGTCAATACTGAAAATCACACTTAATTAATTTTCTAAAATATATATTGACAACAAGGAGTAGGATGGACTTATTTTGTTGAAGGACATTTGGTTATGACAGAAGATCTAAGACAACATTTAATAGAAAAAGCGATAGGAGAATTAGGAAAAAGGAATGGGCGATTACAACATGAAGTTGATAGTGTAGAGATGGTGACCAAAAATTAGTGATAAGAGATTCATTGATCTATAACATACTATATGAACTAGAATAGAAGATGTAAGTCTGTAACAAAGGATAGTGAGCTATAACTCAATGTGAATGAGAGTGATAACGAATTTAGATAGAGCAATCAAGAAGGAAGCTTGAAGTCCAATTGCCCATTAAAACATTACTTTAGAATTATTTTATTCTTAAGTTGTAAATAAATAAATTTTCACAAAACTATTATTTTAATTACTATAAAATCATCTAACGTTCAGAGCTAACTACTTCACACCAAATACATATTATTTAGACACACATGTTCCAAGAAAAACATACAACACAAATTTGAAAGTAATTAAAATAATCTCATCTGGGTTCTAAGAGGAGGCCCTTCCTCTAGTTTGCATGATGGGCGAGAATTCAAATAACCACACTACTTCAATTAATAAACATTTGTATCCACAAAAATAAGTGAATATTTATAAATTTCAATATTGCATATTCATATACTATGTTTTGAACTCTCTCTCTCTCTCTCTCTCTCTCTCTCTCTCTCTCTCTCTCTCTCTCTCTCTCTCTCTCTCTCTCTCTCTCTCACACACACACACACACACACACAAGTGTTCAAGAGTATCTCATCCACAAAACATAATTTCTAAACAGTGAATCAATTTTACCCAATTAAAACTATTCTTAGCAAACTAGGAATATGGCTTTGGTCGTAGGCTACAAGTCATATTCATTATAAACATACTAAATCACTGCCCTAAGAGTTAAAACTAATTTCATAATGGGACCAAAAATTTGGATCAACAATAGTCCTTGTCATCTACATCCTTTAACCACACTATCCTATAGCATCTTTAGAGTGCTTCCCTGTAACAACTAATACAATTTGTTATATAAGAACCCAAAACACAAGAAAGAAGACTAGTTTCTAATTAATAATCAATCAATCATATTTCTTGCAATCCTACTTGTTAATTAGAAACTTAGGAAATAAAAGTGCATATAAAATAAAAGACATTTGATCACAAATCAAGATACTCTAAACCAATATCATCCCCCCCCCCCCCCCCTCCCCCCCCAAAACTGAAGGAATTTTTATGTCCTCATGCAAAGAAACATGACAAACTAGGTTGAGGTGGAGATTTAATCAACCCTTGATCTTATGCTTGCAACTTCTCCCACAACTTCTGGTGATAGTTGATCAACAAGGAGAATGGGTGAGGACAAAGATTACTAAGAAACTACTTCATTGTATATCACAATAAATTTTTAGATATCCTCGATGGAACTTATAGTAACTTCTTTATCTAATTTTTGTAGAGACACATCCTCTTAAAGGTGCATAAATTTCTTAAGAGCTTCATCTTGACACTTTTCTTTTTCTTCTATTGTTTCCAATTGTTCTTGTGGGGGATTTTTGAGGACCTCCAAAATATTCCTAGCATGAGTTGTAACATAGTATCCTAGTTCTTCTAATAATATCTTTGCCTAGGGAAATTATTAATGTCTCCACCACAAGCCAGGTGAACCACACAATCAAGGGATTGTGTATTGACAAATTCTAGATTCTCCTCATCTCTGGGGCATTCTTGATCTTCAGGGGTTTTTGTTAATTCAGAGGATTCCAAATTCATAAAAGATCCTTGTACATCTACAATTATAGTATTGTGGGGTAATTCCTAGATTGCAGGGGACTCATGTCCGATTAAGATTTATATATTTGCAAATCGCTTGGGTTGTTCCATGGATGCATTTAGGTTTGGAGTTTGGACTAAGGTTTGCTTCAGCTTCCTCAATTTATTCTTCTATCACTTTTGGTTGCAAATGGTTCATTTAATTTTCTACTTTTTGCTAATATTAGAAGATTTGGTGGCTATAAATTCTACATCTTGGGTTTCTAAGACCACAATTTGAACTCCATGGGTGACATTGGCCAAATCCTCTAGATGATTAGGGTTCTTCCGAGTAGCCCAATGAGTAGAAGGAACTGAAGATGAGTACCAAGATTAACCTTTGGCTTCTTGGTCAATGTAATATTAGGGGATTCTATAGACTTTTGTTTGTGGGTATTTTGAGGTGTTTCAATGGATTCTTGGGCAAGAGGGTGAGTAATATTTTCAGGTGGGTTGTTCTCCTCTTCACTTTGAAAAGGGGGTTGTATATATTTGGTCACTAAATCTTCAACAAACATGTGCGCTAAAGACTAGACATGACCTTCCCTAAAGGCTTGGAAAGAGCATTTCAAGAAGTTATATAGATAATAAAGTAATTTTTGATATTGAAGATGTAATAGTAAACATAAACAATGACCAAAGACATAAGCATATTGCCCTTCATAGGTGATATAATGTGTTTTGAATTTGGCTACCCACTCATATGGTAGAGGAAGGGATTTCAAAGCTATCCCTTGTCCTTCAACGATAGTGACCTTTTTGCCTCACTGTGAGAATTCAGTTTTGTATGTCTAGAGATCAACAACATGAGGGCATGCAATGAGAAAGAAGTTGTCACCAACTTGCAATAATCCAGTAACATGAGCCATGATTTTCAATGTCATAGGAAACTCTAGCCCTCTGATCTTCACTTTATCATTCTTAAATCCCTGAGAAAAGTCTCTCATCACTTGTTCATCAAACCCTTGAAACTCTAGCCCTCTGATCTTCACTTTATCATTCTTAAATCCCTGAGAAAAGTCTCTCATCACTTGTTCATCAAACCCTTGAATTTCCTTAAAGTATTTTATCTATCTAGCATACTAAAAGATCTTAAAAGCTTATGCACTTGTGCATATTTTATCCATGTTTAGATGTTCATGGCATTTTTGAGTTCTTCCCATGGCAAAAAATACACATACCCAAAAGCCACTTATGTTAATGGATAGAATAGTGGTAAACAATAAAGGAAAATAACTCCTAGAATTTTTAAATGAAAATGGAAATTAGGACAAGTTTAAATGATGATGGGGTAGTTCCTAGCATGAAAAATTAATGAGGACAAGATTTCAACACATTATATCCCTCCATCTAAATGGAGACATGTCCTAGGTCACCAATATAAATAGAAGAAAGAACAAAAAATGTAATGCCTAATTTGATCATTAATGGAAAGGGAGTATTATCTTCAAAACAAGTGTACATCATTAATCCATGTGCAGAAAGAATGTTGATGTGGGAAAAATAGAAATACAAAATCCAAAACAATAAAGGAATCCATATGGAGGTAGGAAGAAAAGGTGCAAAGCCGAGAAAACTATCAACATACAAGGAATGAGTCCCACTAGCTGCAAAGAAATATGTGATTGAAAAGTGATGAGCTGAAATGATAGAGAACATCGTGTCATTATAGGAAAATGCATGAGAAGTTGCAAGTGGAAGAGAGTAAGGAGTGACATGAGGAGCAGAACATCCTATCGCAAGAGACACATAAACATAGAGGACTATATATTGGTCTCATTTCCTATCCTCTTGTTGATGTAGTTGAGCTGTAGTTAGATTCTTCTTGTTTTTTTTATAATGACATTAGACTGCTGAAATATTCAATTTTGAATATAATGCCACCTAATTGTGCTAGGAACCCAATTTTCACAAGCAGGATATATTGCACCTAGGAGTCATTGGAGAACTAGTTTTCAACTCATAGTTGGTCAATAACATCAAATGTCTGATTTTCAAAGTCAAAATGGGCATCTAGGGGTCATAGAGTAAATTGGTTCTTCTGTATACTCCATAGAAATCATCACTTTGAGAAAAAGGTCACAATGTAGTACTCTTTCTAGCTTCTTCTGAGATGCCACATTAGTCCTATTGTAAGGACAATCTTCTAGTCAATGCTTCTTATGACAGGTTCTACAGTATACTGCTAGAGCTTTCTCAACTTCCTCTTGTTTCTTGTGAGTATACAAGGTGTCAATTTTCTTTCCCATATGATTTAATAAATCAATTTTAAGATCTTCAAGCAAGTTACCAATTTCTCTTTTTGAAATGCTTGGTGAATTACTCATGGTAGAAAACTTACTTGAATGTCCACAAACAGACCTATGGGACCAAGAATAATTCCTACAAATGTCACAAATATCTTCAAAAGGTAACTTAGAATTATCACCCTTTCCAATCAAGTTTAAGGCATCCATGGTTTCATCTCTAATTCCCCTAAGGAAGCATTTTGATAGTATCATTGGTTAAATAAGGATGTCTCGAGCATTGTAAGCTAAATGTAAATCATTCTAGGAAACCTTCTACAGACTCTTCTTCTCATTGGGTCATGCAAAAGATTTCATCCCATGCTTCCTTGGTTTTTCAATATTCTTGATATTTTGCTAGAAAGGCTTCTTTCATTTGATCCCATGTCCTAATGTCCCAAAGGATCATGATCCATCTCAATGTTGCATCTTTCAATGCATTTGGAAATAGTTTAAATTTGTGTACATCACTTTGATAATCATAGATATTACAAAGGATGTCAAACTCAAATAGGAACATGTCAAGATTTCAATAGTTGACCCTATAAATATATGAACTATTGAGTGAGGTATATTCTTCATGGGGGCATCATCAATTGGAGGTTGGATAGGAAACTCAAAGGTCGTAAGATTGTTGTTCTATTGGACTAACATGTTACCATTGTTTCCATCATTATTACCTCCTACAATGTTTCATGTATTATTAGCCATGATTTTCTCTAAGACTTCTATTGCACAAGGTGTATATTAAGTTTTAAATGGTTTTTTGGGAGGTTTACTACACATGATTTCAAAAGATTATTTAAATTATTGAGAAATATCAAGATAAATGGTAGTCGAAGCTGGCTAAGTTAGGCTTGGGTTTCTTGTTTTTTTTGGTTCTTATCTTTGTATTCAATTGCCCTTTTTATTTTTATGTTTTGGTTATTATCTCTGTGTTTAATTGCCCTTTTTCTTTTTGTGTTTTTTGAGTTTTTGAACTACCTCCTAACTCTTTCTAACAAACCTTCCTTGATTATCTCTAGGTTTATTCATGCACCTAAATGATTTACTGCAACACAAACTTAAAGTACTATACTAAGAAAGGTCGATACTTTATCAAACACTCCCTATGGCACATTGTTCCTAACTTGACTTACGATGACTTCATGCCTTTAATATCTCTCCCTAGAAATAGTGCCAAAAATATAGGGTAAAGTTATGGTCTATTTTGTTGAGTTGTTTTAAGCTATAAATTGGATGGAAATATCCTAAGACTATCAATCTAAGACTTGTAAGCTAATGAGAGATGTAGTAACTATTTTCTCAAGGGATGAAGGTAGTATGTCTAGTGGTTATGAATGCATTCTAATTCACACATTAAAGAGTCAAATTGAAAGCTTCTAACTAATAAACTAAGATTTTCATCTAAAAGAAAAAGAACTTATACTTAATGAAATTAAATCTACAATCCACACTTTACTTTATGAATCATGAATATATTAGGCTTTTATTTAGATCACACAATATAATCATACTTAACTTAATCAATTGAATACCACATTGAATACCACATTCAATTAATTAATTCATACTAAAAACCACACTTAGTTAATCCTATGAAATGCATATTAACAACAAAGAGTAGGATGGACTTAGTTTTTGATATTACATTTGGTTGCAACAAGATATCTAAGATAATAGTTAACTGATAAGGCATTGAAAAGTGATAGGAGACCTAGGAAAAAGGAATGGGCAATTGTGACAAGAAGTTGATAGTGCAAAGATGGTAACCAAAAATTGGTGATAAGAAATTCACTGATATGTAATAGAGTCTATGTAGTAGAACAAAAGATGTAAGTTTGTTATGAAGGATGGTGAACTATAACCAAATATGAATGAGGGTGATAACAAATTTAGACAAAGAAATCAAGAAGGAAGCCTGAAGTCCAGCTACTCATTAAAACATTACTTTAGGATTGTTTTGTTCTTAAGTTGTAATTTAAAAAATCTTCACAAAACCACTATTTTAATTACTAGAAAATCATCTAATATTTTAGAGCCAATTACTTCATAGAAAATATAGACTATTTAGAAACACATGTTCCAAGAGAAATCACACAACACAAATTTAAAATTTAAAAAAAAAAAAATCTCACCCAAAATCTAGGAGGGGGTCATTCCTCTGCTTCTTGCGGTGAGTGGGAATTCAAATAACCATACTACTTCAATGCATAAATAGTTGTATTCATGGAAATCATAGAGTGTTTATCAATTTCAATACTACATATTCATTTATTATATTTTCAACACACACACACACACACAAGTGTTTAAGAGTATCTCCTCCATAAAACATAAGTTCTAAACAGAGAATTGATTTTACCTAATAAAAAAAAATCTTAGCAAACTAGGAATATAGCTTTGGTTGTAGGCCACAAGCCATATTCATTATAAACAGACTAAATCACCACCCAAGGATTTAAACTAGTTTCATAATGGGATCGAATATTTGGATCAACAACAGTCCTTGTCATCTACATGCTTTGACCATCTTGTTCTATAGCATCTTTGGAGTAATTCCCTATAGTAATTAATATAATTTGTCATATAAGAACCTAAAATTCAATAAATAATACTCTTTTCCAATTAATAATAAATCAAGCACAATTCTTGCAATCCTACTGGTTAATTAGCAACTTAGGAACTAAAAGTGTATGGTAAATAAAAGATATTTGATCACAACTCAAGACACTCTAAACCCCTATCATAACTCTGTGAATTTGCACCTACACATAAGAGAAGGGGAAATTATTTTTTGAAAGTAAATCTCTTTAGTCAAGCCCATGTTTAGGAATTAACCTTGAAATTAAATAAGTAAACAAGATAAATGTAAGTATACATTTCTTGTCAAACCCTTATAGATGGATACAAATATGATATACCCACAAAGATGTCTACTTTTTCGTATGTATATATAAATGTAACATACATGATGTAGGATGCCTCCACTTTATGCAATATATTAACACTTGTACAATTTGTGAATCATGGATGTATGAATGAAGAAGGAAGAAGAATGAATGATGAAGATCTCCTCCCTTGATGGTTGAATCATTTCCTTCCTATAGAGAAATGAACTAGATCTATAGAAGGAAATACTTTAATGCCTAATGGATGGAATGCTAGCTTTCTTGAACTCCTTAAATGCACAATATATTTATGGATTGAGATCTTGTGGTTGTTTAATAGATCGTGGATATGGTGTGATGTGGTAAAAATGAAAAAATGAAAAAATGAAACATCCTTTTATAGTGGTTTTGAGGGTTAATTTTTAGGAACTTGGCTCCACAACGCAGGAAAATTTAAATACATTTCATCTGAATCTGGAACCATTTAAAATTTGAGCCTTGAGTATAGGTCACTCCCATGTGACCTATACCTAGGATTGTTAACTCTGAGGTAAAAGGTGTGGTATCTGAAATGCTTCACAACTTTTTCCTAAAATAAATCGTATTACACGTAATTGAGAATTTAAGTGTATAATTAGAAATTTACAATTTAAGTATACTTATTAAATTTTCTATATGAACATCCAATGACACTAAAGAAGTTGCTAGATGCTCTGACATATGTTCCATTTCCTAAGGATGGTTAGAGAAAATGGTTATAGCTCCCACATTCAAACTAAAATACACCTTAGGGTATAGATTTGTGCTAATCCAACAATCATTGGTAACATTTTGTGCTAGTCCAACTTCCCCAAAATAAGATTATTACACTTAATTAAGAGTAGAATTATGAATTTATAATTTAATTAATTGTAATTAAATCTTCTAGATATGCACGTTCAATGACACTGACATCTGTCTCATTTCCAGAGGAAGTTTGAAAAAAATGTTAGGATTAACCCTAGATAGAAATAACAATTACATGCAAATATAACCAATATCAAAAAAATAATAAATCATGCAGAAGAAAACACAAGACATAGATTTAATGTGGTTCACCCAATCCCTGGGCTACATCCACCAACAAAAATTCCAATATTATAATTATCCAGTGATTACAATCTACAATCCCTTACAACTCAATACCATTGCAAGAAGCTACAATCTCATCATTGTAGATGCTCAAAAAATGGTTCACACCAACTCTTTTATCACCTTCACATCATAACTTGTCCCATTTTATCATTTCACTAACTTTGATCTTTTGGCCAACCTGATCATCATTCAGTCAAAATGCAAATCATCTTAGAATCAATTCAAAAACCATTTCAATATTATCTCATCATCATCGATCCTTTAGGCATTGTTACATCCTTCAGTGCCTTATCAACATTCATTAATATATGTCATGTGTCCTTGGCATATCATCACTATTCAACAATTTGATCCTCAACATTGTTGAGTCCTTCAATGTCTAATCATGTCTTTATTCAATAAATCTGATAGCATTGACTGTGTCTATTGATGTTATTGCGATTAATCCCTATCAATCAATTTCAATCAATCTTGTCGCATTTACAATATTCATTAAATGTCATATGTCATCAACCCTTGCCATGTGTCCTTGAAAAGTCACCATTTCCTATCATTCATCTAGTGCCATTTTTTATTCGAGCATTTTTTATATCATCACATTTGATTTGTATTTTCATCATGATCCTTCACTAGGATTATCTTGCATTTATTTCATCATCTTGGCCAATCAATTTGTTAATTTCTCCTATAGGATTAGATAACCCATAGTCTATTCCTATGTCTTGATCATTTAATTTTATCCCCTCTTATTAATTATTCCTCTTTACTAACCGTTATCAATTAATTAATCTTTATTAATTAATTGACTCCATTTTCATGAATTATAGAAATTCCTAATTTCCTAAATTCTAATTCTAATCTCTCATTCCTCATTTTCCATTTTCTATTTTCAATTCTATAATTTATAATTTCCACTTTATAGGGAATTATGAGTTTTTAAAATTCAAAATTTCTCACTCTTACACATTCCTAATTTTTAGCTTATACATTTACATCTTTCTATGCATTTTTCTTACACTTTCTTCTTCCATTTTTTCTTACACATTTCTATGCATAATTCTTTCACATTGTCATAATTTGTCATAATTTTCCAATTTCACCTCTTTTCCATAGCAATTTCCAAAATTCACACATAATTATGACATCTTTCTCTTTTCCATTCTTTCTTTCTATTTCTTGAATTTGGCTTCAAAATCCTATAAATTGAGCCATTATGCACTTGTTTTGGCTAACCACAATCTAAGTATTCACGTTATCATATCATCTTGCTATCATATCATTATCTTGCTTTCAATTGTAGGTGTATCTTGTCAATTAGAGCTACATCAACATCAACTCTATGGAGAAGAAAGGATAGCATTGGAGCATCATGTGAAGGGAGTGTCTTTTATGAGTTTTTCATGTTTATTTATGCAGTTCCATTTCAATGGCTTCAATGGTAGATTAGATTGGTTTGCATTTCTTTGAAAGTTTGTGGTTGCTTTCATTATGCAAATTTACTTGTTTTCTAGTCTTACATTTTGTGAACCCAACATGAACATGCAATACTAATGCTCTTTTCTCTTCTTATGTGTGTATGTGCAAGGAAGAAGCTTGGATCATTATTGGAGTCTAACCTTGTTGTTACATATTTTTCATACTTCTGAAAATTTAAAATGAACAAAAAAGTCACATAGATCTAATTAGGAGGATCAAAGAACTTTTATGCTTTGTCCTATTTCATAAGATAGTTCAAATGTCTTGACTCTAATCTTTTCATTTTATATTTGATAAATGAGATGCCAAATGAATCTTTATCATGGATTGGTTTGTGTCACAATAAATCTGAAATTACAAAATAAATTTGCTGATTTTGATTAAGTCAAAAATCTGAAACAAATTTTTCTCAAAATTTTAAAATTGCATATCTAAATACTGAAATTTATTTGTCAAAATTCAGAAATATATTTCATCAAAAATTAGAAATCTATCACTTTGTATGTGTTGGCATTTTGTTGCTCTTTATCCCATGATAGTGTTGCACAATTTTTGCAAATTAGATCTACAATCTATTAATTAAACAACCTTCATTTTACTTGAATTAATTTAAAAGCGTGGGCAACATTTCACTCATATCACTTAACATCCTCCATTTTCAGCATTGACTATTCGTTGTGTTTTGGCATTGAAAAAACTCTTTCATTGTAGATTTTTTTTAACATTACATCCCTTACCTCAATTTACTTTAAGTTTAGAAAGGCCACATGAAACTTAGATTTAATTCTTTTTAAACTTAGTTATCAGATTTACTTTTTTTAAGTATGTAAATTAGTTTTCTTTCTTTCTTTTTTCCTTTTTTTAGTTTTAGTTTTTAGTTTTTAGAATAGATTTAGATTTAGTTTTTTTTTTAATTTAATTTTAGATTAGATTTAAATAGGTAGGCTTAATTTTGTTAATTCTAATTTAGTTATTAGGAGTAGATTAACATCTAGTTTTTAGTTTAAAATATAAAAAATTAGTTTCCTAACTTAGATTAGATATTAATTTAACTTTAATTTAAATCTGATTTTTAGTTTAGTTTGGATTTTATTTTATTTTATTTCTTTTAATATAACTTAACTTTAGGTTTTTTTTTTTGTTAAAATAGATTTGATTTATCTTTTAGAAACTAATTTTTTAACTTGTAGAGACTAATTTTTTGTTTATTTATTTATTTTATGCAGGAAGGAGGAGATGTCTATTTTTTTGTTTGACGAAGACAAATACTAAAAACTACTAATGCATTTGATGCAGGATGTATGATGAAGATCTTGTGTGTTTGTCAAAACATTGTGTGTGGTTTTTAGCAGATTAGCAAATGCCTAATTTTGGTGCTCTAAATTAATTTTTTCTATTCTTCTTGGCATTTTAGCACTATTAACAAAATCCCAAAGGGTTATACAGATGTATCCTCTCCCCTCACCTTCGTGGATCTTGGGTGTAAAAGAAATCTGTATAATTCTTTTACAGAAGCATGCCTTGGACCAAGATATCCAATATTGGGTATGCCAAGGGACGACTTCAGAGCGATAATAGGCCAAAGCCAGATCTTTTCTCTAGCTGCTATATATAGGCTCGATTGTGGGTAATGCTCAATTGATAGTATGGTTGCGTGATAACTATCCTCCAGTACCCTTAGAGGTGCATCAAACCCTAGTTCTTAGGGTTGGGAGACCTGTGGAAGTTTATCATCCACCTGCTAAACAGAATGTCCTATACTAAAAACCTTTGTTGTAGTGGCCAAAATCCTTCTATCCACTAGCTCAAGGGGTCACCCATGCCTGTGAAGACATCTCACACTTTCACGGTCCTTAGTAGAGACAATAGTCCCTTCGAAAGTGATGCCCCTTGGGAAGTGGATCTTTGTATGCCCAAGAAGTGAGTGCATTGTAAGGGGGAGCCTGTACTATCAAGATTCTAGGTTGTCTACTCTGGATAAGCACAGTTGAACTTCAGTTTGAGTGAGAATTCAGTGGATACAATCCTTTTAGCCTAGGTTATGGTGTGTTTGTTCATTTTTAACAACAACCATTCTATCTATTGTGTCTTGAATTAATGTTTTCATTAATCAAGATAATTGCAAAAAAAAAAACTTGTACACTCTCACAAAAACAAATTGAGACTTTTGAAACATTCATGCAAAAAAACACTTATTGACATTTGAAAGAATTGCAAACATGGAATCTTGTAGCCTTAGTGTTCATTGGCATGACCCTTAAGACTCATTTTCATCTTGCATAATCATCATTCTATTGCACTTAAGCTATCTTGCATGGTTTATCCTACACTTTCATTTTTCATCTCTTAGTCCTTAGCCCTCATTTTGATCCTCTCATACCTTGCATTTAGCACCTAGGTCCTTGCATAGCTCTCATAATCTTCACTTTAGTCCTCATTTTGAACATAGGACCTTTGAATTTGGTAGAAAAAGGGTCTTAGAGCATTTCCTTGTATGGATGAGTAAAGGATCTTGATCTTGGACTTTGTCATTTGTCTTTTATCATTCATATTTTGAGTAGAATTTTATCTATGTCTTGAGGAATTTGACTTGGTCCTTTTCTTTTCATCTGGTCCTTTTGATCTTTCTTTCTTGGTCAAGATTTTTTGCTCATCCTTATAAGGTTGCACTCTTTGATTAATATTTTCCAAATATTTTTCTTCAAAATTCAAAACCTTTGCATATTCTTAGTTATATTTTTCATAACCTTAGTTTGCACTTTGCATAAACCTCATTTTCTTTCCAAACTTTAGTTTGCATATCCTTAGCTTCCTCATCCTCATTTTACATAACCATGGTTACATAAACCTCATTTTGATCCCTCATTTTAGTTTGCATTCAAACTTCATAATCATCTTAGCCCTTAGTTTCATAAACATTGGTTCATACCCTCTTAGTTTTCATATCAATTTAATTATCCTTCAAAAGTCAAAAAAAAAAACATTTTGCATACATATCCTTAGTTTGCATTTCAAAAATTCTAAAAATCCAAAAATTATATATTTGCATTTCATACTTAGTCCAAGTTCAAAAAACATTTGATGCATTTAAACCTTACCATGTCTTAGTTTGAATTTACATCCCTTAGTCAAAACTCAAACAACATTTGCATTTTCAACCTTTGCACAATCATACCTTAGGTATATTTTCATACCTTATATCCCAAAAAACAAAAACAAAAACAAAAAAATGTTGCATACCCTAGTTTGCATACATTTCTCTCACTTAGGTGCATACTAGGATATAAAACTTTTTCACAAAGGCTCAATTATTCAAAGAACCACAAAGTAAATATCAAACTATGCCCACATCTTAAGTAGAAACACAACCTCCTAAGACAAGATGAAAGAAAATACAACAACCTCAACAAGTCAATCCTATAAGCATGTATCCTCCAATGGATAACACCCAAGAATTTCAACAACCTACCTTCATGAGAAATTTAGTAGACACTTCATCCTTTGCAAATGACATGTGTAACTTAGGTTTTCCACCTAATGCTTCACCTTCATATGGACAAGTCCAATTGGTCCCACTAGACTTTGCATCTATATTTTTACCTATACCCCTAGGATATGGAAGCATACCTACAGCACCCCAAGATGAACAAAGTGGTTCCTTTGAGTTTGAAAAACCTAACACAAGTACCTTATATTCTTCAAACCCACAAATGGAACCTTTAAACATTTTACAAGCCATGACAAACATATATAATGACTCTTCTAATGATGAGTTTGGAAAACTTGTTGAAAAAATGAATAAAGCATTTCAAGACAAATCTTTTTGAAAGAACATCAAACACATTATGGCTCAAGAAGTATTAAAATTTAGTACTACATTAGAGGAGCATAATTTTAAGAATCAAGAAAATCTAATCTTGGAAGAACTTCCAACTATGATCAACTTAGACTTAGACAAAGGAAAACAACTTTTGGACCCATCAACTACAAAGGTAACATCTAAAAGACCTCAAAAAGAATTAACCATTAAGGTTCCACCGAGAAATACCTTTGGACAAATCAATAACAACACTCTTTTTGATTCACCTTCCACACTTCAAGAAGAAATTAATCTCAACAATGTCCCACAAAGGTATCCTAGTAGAACATTAAAGGTTGACCTTAATCGAATGATTCATCAACAAGAGATACCTAAGAATACTTATACAATGGGAATGCCTAACATACATTTTTTGGAAGATATTCAACAAAAAACCCCTTTGCTTTTAGCATTACCAACTATTAAAATGTCAACTAATATGGGGATGACTATGGATGCATCCCATTTAACCACAACTATTGTTGCAAGTGCACCTGTTGAATTGAAATAGAAGAGTCTCATTGACATTACACTAATTCCACCAAAGAACATACAACTTAAATAGAAACAACAATTACAACAAAACCAAGTGAATATGATGTCCCAAGGAAACACATTAGAACCTTAAAAGCATAAGGTTCAAGATCTTAAGATTCTATTTGCACCTTCAGGATATAGTCATCAACCAAAGCAAAAAGAGAGAAAACAACACCAATATGTGGGTCAAGAATCCAATCCTCCTATTACACAACACAATCAAAACCCACATGGCATTCATGCCATGTACCAACAAAAAATGCGACAACAAAAAGAAATTCATGACCAAAAATTGCGAACACACAATGAACAGTTACAAAGATACATGACATTGCAACAACATTTAAAAAAGCAACAAGAATACCAACAACAGTTGCTAGAACAACAATAATATGTGCCACAATAGTTCCAACAAATACTTCCACAACAAGAATATCATACATTTCCAGAGACCCAACAACAAGTGGAGGTACTTCAACAACACGTTCAACAAATGACACCACAAGAACAACCATTTTGTATCCATCGTGCTAACATATCATCGCCACTTGGTGATGCATCCCCATATGCTTCAGATTTAGATGCATCAGAACATAGCCAACATGAGTCTCATCAGAGTAAAAGGTCAACCCAGAAGCAAAAAGGGAAAACAACTACTTTTGATTTCACACCTTATGACAAGATAGTCCAAAAGCTTAAACAATTGACTAAGCAAGTTGAGGCATTGGAATTTCAATGTAAGAAAGTTTTATACACTTAATGAGATTTGTGTCCTAATCCATTTGATAAAAGTCTATACATGCCTCCTTTTCTAAAACACTTGGAGAGACCAAGATTTGATAACTATCGAGGCAAGGAAAATCCACTTGACCACATTAGAGAGTTTTGTGCCTCTTGTACAGAAATAGGTCAAGAACAAACGTATCTTATGAGATTATTTCCTTGAAGCCTTGGTGGACCAGCACTTGAATGGTACTCTAAACTATCTAGCAACATCAAATCTTGGAATGAATTGGCAGAAAAATTTATATCCCATTTTTCATTTGACATAACAAATGAAATGACATTATCTGATCTATGTGAAAGAAAGCAAAAGACTAGAGAACCATTTATGGCATTCTTACTATGTTGGAGAAATCTTGCTAGTCAAATCCTAATAGATATCCCAGAAGAACAACAAGTGAACTTATGCATTGAGAACCTAGTTCTTGAGTTGATGTATGAAGTTAAGAGCAAGAGTCCTAGCACCATTGCCAAGTTAATGAAAAAAGGAGTTAGCATTGAAGATGCCCTTATTCACAAGGGAATCCTAAAGATTAATAAGGATACAAACAACATGAGCACATACACTGATAAACCAAAGTTCTTTTCTAAAAACAAGAATGTCACAAATGATGGTATTGTTGATCCTTGAATGATTAGCACTACACAACCCAAGTTCACTATCAAGGGTCCTAGTACAAAAAACACACAAACTACATCTCATATAACATCTCAAACACAAACCTTTGATACCTCAGCTCAGAATCGATTCAAACAACCTCCTAGAAATAAGGACCCAAAATTTACACCCTTGGGGTTACCACTCGATGCTGTCCTATAATAATTGATCCAAAATAATTTTATACAACTAACAAAAATGAAAGATGAACTAGAAGTAAAACCTTCTTGGTCAGATGACAAGAAATTCTGTGATTACCATCGAACAAAAGGACATAAGACAACTTCTTGTTTTCAACTTAAACATGTAGTTCAAGACTTCATAGACCAAGGATTGGATGAGGTAGATCTATCATCATTATTATCCTCCAATACTGATCACACCATTTTCAAAAATCCTTCGGTGGACCATGATAAACAAAATGCCTCTAGTTCAAATTCAAATGCTAAATCCAATGTTAACTACACCCACACTGAATATGACTATACTATCAACTACTTTAAGGGGATTGATACACGTGTGTCTACATTAACCATCAAGAACTAAGATCCTTGATGTTTTGTTACTACCCATCATACAAAACTTACCTTACCAGAAGCCCCTTCCAGACCTTCAGGTCCTCTTAGACCTGTAACTTCCTCTATACCTCTAGCTAATCATGACTATAACCTTGTTGACCAACTTGGCAAGACCCCCACATGAATATCTATTATTGATTCGCTATGCTCGTCCCCTTAGCACCCGAAAATCCTTGACCAAGCACTGAAAGAGTCTATAGTTCCCAATAACATTGATGTTGCCTAGTTTCAGGCCATGATAGGGCACTTGTTAGCATCACAGCATGTCACTTTTTCACCTTGCGATGTTCCTCGAAATGGACTTAACCACAATGATCCCTTTCATCTTGAAGTCTTTGTCCATAATGCTAAGGTTAGATGAGCCTTGATAGATGGTAGAGTAGCACTTAATATTTGTACCATGCAAGTTATCAAAGGTGTTGGTTACTTTGGAGATGACATTGATACCTCTCATAGGATCACAATAAAGGCATATGATGATGGTCAACATTTCTCTAAGGGGGTCATAATATTACCTAGCAGAGTTGGTCTTGTTATAGAGAATACATTATTCTAAGTCTTAGATATTGAAATGAATTGTAATATGATATTGGGACGCCCTTGGATCCATGCTACGAAAGCAATTTTGTCCACATATCACCAATGTTCAAGTTCTCCTATAATGACATTGAAATTACTATCCCTGATGATCTAGATCCTTTTCAATTTTGTGCTAATCTAAGAGATGCTACTACATACCAAGTCCAAACAAACAATGAAGCACAACCCATAGATTCCTCTAAGTATGTGTATGTTGATATACTCCTCAATAAGGCCAAGGAAAAGTTGAAGATTGAAGATAACATGTGTGGAGAGTACTTTATGTCTCAAGTATTCCACATTAGGGAGTCACCACCTTCTCCCCAATATTATGGAAAATCACACCTATTGTGAGAACAACATTCTGAGATCAGTATAGAAAATGCCACTTCTATCAATTTCATTGGTAGAAGTGGTCTACCTGAAGAACATGTTTATTAGAATATATCTATCTATATTGAGAAAGTAAAAGAAGAATAAGAACCCACTTTGATATCTCCTAGCAAGTATGGACCTAGGTTTATTATCATGCAAAAACAAGTCTATGATAGATGTAGTGGTCTTGGATATCAAAAACAAGGAATAATTGAACCTATCACTATGAAAGGATGACCTCCTAGTTTGGGGCTTGGATTCAAACCATTACGAATAGGTCCTACTAGTACTGCGTTACCTACATGTAAGACAATGGATGCTTTGAATGATGAAAAGGCATATGAGGATACCCAACCTAAAACCAATAGTCCTCTAGCTTCTGAGCATGACCCCAATTATACCACTTAAATTTTCGTGAGCTATTGGATTGGAACAAGCATGGACCATTGATTTTTGATCGATTCAACAATGATGATGCTCTCACAATAGACTTTGAAATCTATGAAGGCATTAAAATTGGTGATCATAAAGAAGCAATTTCTCCTAAAGTGAACACATTGGCATATTTTGGGGATCCAACTCCACCTTCTAGTTGCAAAGAAAAAAGAGAAAAAATTAACAAATGTAGGCCTCTTGGTGAAAACTAAAAGATGCCATTAGACCATCAAAATTTAAAAGCTAAGTAGCTCCCAAGGATACAACTTGAAAAATATGATGCCATGAATATTAACGTTCCAGTGTTCAACATGCCACGAAGTATTTTTGAGTGCTCTTGATCAACCTTCACGTGGGAAGAGGTTGGTCTCAATCCTCCAATCCTTCCTTATATCTAGTTGCTTACCCCCAAATCCAACTACCTAACTTGTCCAACACCCACAATCAGATCCCTACCCAGTGAGCCTTTGAGTATATCATCATTAGTGACATCCCATACAACATATCCTTTGATCCAATTATCCTCAGATGCCCTAATTCACAAGAAGCAAACACTATCTTACATAAGGTACAGGATGGTATATCTCGAGGCCTTTCTAGTGGTTTGATTTTAGCTACAAACTCAAAATGAATTATGCGTAGTGATGGTCAATCATGGATCCAAAGATTATCAGCTAGTAGCACTAACAACATATTTCTTCTTAGCATTTTTCAATGGCATTCATGATTTTGTATAAAAGTCCTGAAAAATATATTTTAAAAAAAATTAAAAAGTTTAAAAGAAATAAGGTCATGAAAAAATGAATGCCTTGATGAAAACCTAGCAAACAGGTGTCTTGGCATGAAAAAGTGAAAGAAGAGAAAAAATTTGTCCAAAAGTGAAAACATGGCAAACAGGTGCTTTGGGCAAGTACTATGGTGAAAACCTGGCAAATAGGCGCTACATGTAGCAAGTCATTGCTCCTCCATCTATTGGCATTCTATCTAGTTTTCTCTCTCATTCCCTGATCACATCTTTTATATTGTGATACATTCTTAGCGCCCGATCGTGGTCTATAAATTGGCTAATATCAAATGTTATTTTCTCATGCATCACCAGTCTGTACATACCTTGTCCTTGACCTATGTATATCATTTGTGTCTTATCTAGGGACATTTACCTACAAATCCCATGACTTTGAATTTGAACTGGGGCAAACTTCCTAACCATGGTTAGTCCAATGGGCTCATCATTCTTATCAAATTGTAGCTAACATCTTGTACATACCTTAAAGACCTGAAAAAATCCCAAAAAAAATCACATATGATCTTGAAAAAAATAAAAATAAAATTCAAATATAATCATGAAAAATATACACACAAAAAATCGTACATTGTCCTAAAAATTTTTTAAAAAATCATAAAATGTCTTGAAAAAATTCCTAAAAATTATAAAATGTCCTTAAAAAATACTAAAAATTAAATATGAATGTGAAATAATAAAAACCTAAAAATTGCAAAATGTCCTGAAAATAATGCAACACAAAAAAAACCAAATATTTTTGGAAACAAAACAAAAATGAAAAATCCTAAAAATTTGCAATAAATCTTGTACATAATCAATGTAAATAATCACTTCTTTTGCTAAACACTTGCACATGCAAACTCTGACTTAAATTTTGCACTTTAATGAAATCATGCTTTAATGAGGTCCATACATAACTACTAGAACCAACCTTCAACAATCAACCTGTGAAACATCAATCTTTGAAATCCCAACCAACACTTAATAAAGCAAATAATAACAAACCAGAATGGTTGTTGCCTCATGTTGTTTAGTGAGTGTTTTATTTTTTGATTTGTTTTCTTTTGATCATGTTCCTATGCTACTTGATGGTATAAATTGATTTATGAGAGTGGTTGGGATGGTTCATGATCATTTTTGTCTTTGTTTTTAAAATATTCTTTGATAGTCTAGGGCATGACTCTATGCCTTAGGATGGATAAGGTCATTCTTTGTCTATATTGTGTTTGTTTTCACAAAAGGCTTGCACTTTTTCTTTGGCTCTCTATGTCACGATGTGTTGCATTCTATTTGTTACAAAAAATAAAGCTCTTATGACATAAAGTGCACCTATGAAAGCAAGCTTCATCACTCTTCTTAGTCTCATTTCCTTCTTCTACTCATGTTTCTTTCATTAATCTCTTTCTCTCATCATCTTTTCATTTCGAAAAAAATTGTCCTCAAGTCAATTTCTTGTCCAATTTTTTTTTGAGGGGGCACCCTACATCCTTCTTTTAATTTCACTAGGGCATTGATCTTTTTCATTATTATTTTTTGACACAACGCTCATAATCACATTGTATCAAAGAGGAGAAAAATGTAGATGCTCAAAAATGGTTCACACCAACTCTTTTATCATCTTTGCATCATAACTTGTCCCATTTTATCATTTCACTAACTTTGATCTTTTGGCCAACTTGATCATCATTCAATCAAAATACAAATCATCTTAGAATCAATTCAAAAACTATTTCAATATCATCTCATCATCATTGATCCTTAAGGCACTATTATATCCTTCAGTGCCTTATCAACATTCATTAATATATTTCATGTGTCCTTGGCATATCATCATTATTCATCAATTTGATCCTCGACATTGTTGAGTCCTTCAATGTCTAATCATGTCTTTATTCAATTAATTTGATAGCATTGACTGTGTCTATTGATATTATTGTGATTAATCCCTATCAATCAATTTCAATCAATCTTGTGGCATTTACAATGTTCATTAAATGTCATATGTCATCAACCCTTGTAATGTGTCCTTGACAAGTCACCATTTCATATCATTCATCTAGCGTTGATTATTTCATTCAATCATTTATTTATATCATCACATTTGATTTGTATTTTCATCATGATCCTTCACTGGGATTATCTTGCATTTATTTCATCATCTTGGACAATCAATTTGTTGATTTCTCCTATTGGATTAGATAACCCATAGTCTATTCCTATGTCTTGATCATTTAATTTCATCCCCTCTTATTAATTATTCCTCTTTACTAATCGTTATCAATTAATTAATCTTTATTAATTAATTGATTCCATTTTCATGAATTATGGGAATCCCTAATTTCCTAAATTATAATTCTAATTCCTCGTTCCTCATCTTTGATTTTCTATTTCCAATTCTATAATTTATAATTTCCACTTTAGATGGAATTATGAGTTTTTAAAATTCAAAATTTCCCACTCTTACACATTCCTAATTTTTAGCTTATACATCTTACATCTTTCTATGCATTTTTCTTACTCTTTCTTCTTCCATTTTTTCTTACACATTTCTATGCATAATTCTTTCACATTGTCATAATTTGTCATATTGTGTCATAATTTTCCAATTTCACCTCTTTTTCATAGAAATTTCCAAAACTGACACATAATTATGACATCTTTCTCTTTTCGATTCTTTCTTTCTATTTCTTGCATTTGGCTTCAAAATCCTATAAATTGAACCATTATGCACTTTTTTTGGCTAACCACAATTCAAGTATTCTTGTTATCATATCAGCTTGCTATCATATAATTATCTTGCTTTTAGTTGTAGGTGTATCTTGTCAATTGGAGCTACATCAACATCAACTCTATGGAGAAGAAAGGATAACATTGGAGCATCATGTGAAGGGAGTGTCTTTTATGATTTTTTCATGTTTATTTATGCACTTTTATTTCAATGGCTTCAATGGTAGATTAGATTGGTGTACATTTCTTTGAAAGTTTGTGGTTGCTTTCATTATGCAAATTTACTCATTTTCTAGTCTTACAATCATACATTATGAAATCCCTAATCCTGAGCTATTTTATACAAGTTTTTTGTCACTTACAAAATTAGGGCTAGAATAAGTCATCAAAAACAAAAATAATAGAAAAAAAATTTTTTACAATAGTAATTTCATTTTTGGCTTTGGGGGCACTGGCCTCAAAAACTCTTGTGGGGGCATTGCCCCTCGAACCCACCATGTACTATGACAAGGAGAACACTTGGGGCTCTGCCCGCTACCCTATGACCCTATCTTGGGGGCGCTACCCCCAAACCCCTATAGTAATAATTTGGGGAGAAACCATGTCAAATAAAGTGAGATAAATTAACCTTCAAGTCTGATAAGCTCCAGATCTCAGAAATCTCCCACTTGGAGGTTGATTAGACTCCACAACATTAGCCTCCCACTTGGAGATTGACCATAACATTGCAAAACCTATAGCTCCCACTGGAACAAAAATAACTATTAGAAATATAAGAGGAGTAACTGAGAGGGGAGGGGTGAATCAGTTGCCACAAAAATATAACCCATAACCCTTAGATGCCAATACAAATCAAAACTTAGTGTAAACAAAACTCTGCTATAACTTGGCAAATACATAGGCACTCAGTTTACGCTAGAAAATATTGTAATGCCTACCCCTACTCACTTTTCTATTGTAGTTTTAGATTCTTTTAGGTCAGTTTTATGATTATGTTATATGATTATCAGTGCTTGGTTACCAGATTTTACTAAATGTTATTTTATACTTAGTTAATATATGTGATGAATTGCTTAGTTATTTTAGTTATTTCATGATTATTTTGATAATGATAGATGTATGTTCATTCAGTGATTTCAATTATCTCATGATGATTAGTAGATGGAATATTTATGTGTAGTTCTATGGTTACTTACCCAATACTTGCACGTGTATGTTTTACTTTAAATATGACATTTCTGATGTGGTTGAGGAAGGGAGTCGTAGGTTTGTTAGTTGAGATCTACACAATATACCACTTCCTATCATTGCCTATTTAGTTTAGAATATATGTGTATGTACATGCATGAATTTTATGCAGATTGCAAGTACCGGGTATCGACTTCCCTGAATTGCTAGGATGAGCATACCCTATCACAATATTTCAATGGTATAAGTCGAGAGATAACTCTTGAGTCCAAATCCTAACCTAAGCTGATTGTCCTAGAAAATAGGACAAGTATCTAAGTTAGTTTCACCTTTCTGAATTCGTCTAGTGATGTGCATTCGTGACTTTGACCCTAGAGTTTGATTATGTTCTTTGTCTTCAGTTGAGTTGTCGTATTTGGTTTTATGGGTTTGTTGTGATTTTCTATTTTAATTAAATCATATTAAAAGATAATTTAATAAATTAATTTAATGGAAATTTTATAAAGAAAATTCAATAATTATATTTAATTAATTAAAAAATTAATTAAATAAAATAATTATATTTAAAGATTTTATCAAAGTTCTAATTTAGTCATATTTATATTTATTTAATTCAATAATTATTATTTAGGAGTTTTATTTTTAATAATAAACTCTAAATAATATTATTAGTTGAATGAATAGATATATTATGAAATCATTTCATAATTAACTAAAGAGAGAAAACATAAATTTAATAAAGTTTATTTTAATTAAATTGCATAAAGCTTATGCATGAAATTAAAATATAATAAGTTAATTAAAGGAAGAAAGAAAATTAATTTAATAAGGATATTTTAAATTGCCAAAACATGTGCATGAATATTTAAAATATAATAAAATAATAACAAATAAAGATCAGTGAGTTCCCTCATGTGATTGCACAATCAGAGCCCCAAATTAGGGGAGAACTCTTTATCAAAGATCTAGAGCTCATTTTGTAATTACACAGGTTTTGGAGGAGTAAGGTTTCAAAAAAAAGGGATTATTTGTGTGATCCGTGCAATTGTCATTTTGAACATTAGATCCAAGTAGGATCTCATGGTTTATTGGTACAGTGGTTTTCCATTCTCCAAACATTTGTCTTCTTCATGTTTGAATAAATCTGTATTTTGAGTTTTAAGTTTGGTTTGAAACCCTTGTGGTAAATTTTATTTGTTCTTCAATTCAAGATTATTTGTATATGAGGATTGAGTATTAGAAATCCTCATCATGCTAATTTAATAGAATTTATATTTTAATCAGATAGGGTTTGGAAAAGAAAGCATGATTTGAATTGTAAAATTTGTTTGGTTACTATTTCTCCATTTGATCTGTATTAGAATTTTTATTTTTATTTTAAATATGGTAATAAAAATTACCACAGTAAAATATTTACTGTGATAATTCTTATCACATATTACTTATGAAAAAATGTGAAACTACATTTAGTAGGGAGGGGCATTTTGTTTTATGTTTTTTTATAAATAATAATAATAATAAAATTATTAAATAAAATAAAATTGAGGAGAGGTTATGAACTCCCCCCCCCTCCTAGCCCTATGATGGTAGAACGCTGCCAAAGCAGTGGTCACTGCCAAGGCAACAAACATTATCGAGGCAGCATATGCTACTAAGGGAGTGGGTTGCCAAAGCAACCGGGCTTTAAAAGGTCTCCTCATAGTTGGGGCAGCAATATTAAATCACTTTTAAATTTTGGTTTTAGTTTTTTTTAATGTTATTAAATTATGTTATTAAAATTTATTAATAAGTTTTAATTTATGTTATTTTAATATATTAAATATTATTGAGTATGAAAATATATTTAATATTAAGATTATTAAAAAAATTGTTATAATACTAATTTTTGAAAAAAGAGGGGTAAAAATTTATTCACTCAAATCCAAGTTACAGGGCAAAGGCAAAAGGCACAGAACAACATTACATACTCATGTCCTCTAGTAACATCTGATCAATGATCTCACATTACTCGGAAGGTAACTCATCCCTACCATTAATAACTCATCTTCCCACCTTCTCTGAAGCCCACTTTGCCAAACAATCTACCACTCTGTTCCATTCGCAAGGGATATGACGAAAGGAGACAGAGTCCAAGGAACAACAAAGACTAAGAATTTATCTGGCCAAAGAGGCAAGCTACCAACTAACATCTTCCAACCTTTGGTTATTTAGCATATCCATAACAATCTGAGAGTTGGACTCACAGATGATCTCCTGCCACCCTAACGAATAGCCACGCTCAATAGCAACTTTAATAGCTAGGGCCTCCATTAGATTATTATAATGTTGACCCTTGTAAACAGAGAGGAGAAAAATCGCACCACCATCATTGCCTCTACCAATAACCCCAATACTAGCATGACCAAGGTTCCCCTGACAAGACCCATCTGTATTGATCTTCAAGAACCCAATCAGGGGAGGAGACCACCTCCCATCTCAACACTTCCACTACTTACCATGGCTCAGTCTTTTACTAGGAATGCATCCCTGACAGTTATCTCTCAGGTTCATATTCTTCACAATAACCTAATTCCTAGGATCTATATTAACAGACATATCACACTTTGCATAGATCATCTCCTCAAGCCTATTAAGAATCAACTTCCACAATTGGGAGCTTCCTAATTTAGAATCACAAAAGATTCTACTATTCCTTTCTAGCCAAAGGTTCCAAAGAATGAATATTAGACCCACCATCCAAGCAATCTGTAAGAAGGAAGTCTTCACTAGAGGTCTGCCCAAGCTTTCCTAGAACTCAATAATGGAAGTAGCATGAATACAACCATGACACCAAGCCTCCCGCCATCTATGCCATATCTCACTCGAAAAAGGGCAGAGAAAAAAATAAGTGGGAGACACACTCCTCATTGTGCAGACAAAGAACACAAATAGAAGGTCCCTGAAAACCTTGTTTGTAAAGATTCTCCCAAGTGAGACATTTCTTCTAAGCCAACAACCATAAGAAAAAGTTACACTTGGGCCACAAAAAGCTTCTCCAAACCTTCTTCCACCAGTTCACTTCAGCCAAATTGTGTAAGTTCATATCAAGAATAGCACAGCCTTGAACCACTATAAATTTACTTTTTGGACTAGGACTCCAAGCCAAGCTATCCCTCCCATTGAGAGAGCTACAAAACCTATCCTCTAGAACTCTATAGAGAAGGGCTTGATCCTCATTAGAGCCACTCATTAGCCACTCCCGAGAATCCTTCTAGCAAGTCATCTCAACCTGCCCCAAGCGCTTGATAGTCTTAAAATGCTCCACCTTAAGCCAACCTACATTAATAAAAGTTTGGGAAAGGGGAAGAAGCTGGGGATAACTATAAAGAATGGGAGGATAGCCATCCCACGAGTCCTGCCAAAAAAAAGTATCTGAGCCTCTATTACGAATCCAGAAGAGCCCCTCCTTAACTAGTTTGGCTCCCTTCTTAAGAGTATCCCAAATACAGGAGCTTTTACCCATCAAAGGAAGACGTGGAACCTCAAAGAAGTCTGCACCAAGAAAGTACTTATGGGTAAGAATTTTAGCCCACTCTTGATCTTGATTGGTAGACCATTGCCAGTATAATTTGGTAGCCAAGGTCATAACAACAAGAGCCATCGAGTGAAGCCCAAGGCAACCCGCATGTTTTGGCCTACACACATACTTCCACTTGACTAGGCTCCACTTCGAGGATAGAAGACTACCAGACCAAAGGAATTTCCGAGATAAGGCATCAAACTCCCTCACAAAAATGGAAGGGGGAACCTAAACAAAACACCTATAAATGGGAAGAGACTGCACCACAGTCTTTAGCATAACCACTCTCCCAGAAAAAGATAATCATTTGCAAGTCCAATGACTAACCTTACTCCTGAATTTATCCAAAATCTCCTACTAGTAATCCTTCTGCTGAGCACCTAAGACCAAAGAAACCCCAAGATACATCAAAGGAAGGGAACTAATTTGGAATCTAAGAATTCTAGCAATCCTATTCTGAATAAGCTGAGGAGTGTTAAAGAAATAAATAGAAGACTTGTCATCATTAATTCTCTATCTTGAGGCTTTCACATAGATATCCAAAGCTTTCTTGATATTCATTGCCTCATTGATTCTAGCCATGCCAATCAATCTGGTATAATTCACAAACTAAAGATGAGAATACAAAGGAAGGTTTCTATTCTAGCTCCAACTTTGGATAAATCCCTGTCACACCTGAGCTTTTAAAAATCTACCAAGACCCTCTGTCATGATAATGAACAAGTAGGGAGAAAGAGGGTCACCTTCCTGAAGTCCCCGAGAGGCACCAAACAACTTTGAAGGCTCTTCATTAATAAGAACTGAGAAGGAGGGCGATGTCACATAGCTAAGAACCCATTCAATCCACTCCACAACAAACCCAAAAGTCAAAAAAAAAATTTGTAAGAACTCCCAACTCACCCAATCATAAGCCTTGGCCATGTCCAATTTAATGAACATAGCTTTCTCCTTAGAAGTAGCCATAGAGTGGACTGCCTCCATTGCTATCACAATTCCATCCCAAATTTTTCTTTTGTCCACAAAGCCACCCTGTTTAGTATAGTTCAAAAACCAAGGAATGGCTTGAGCCTCTTAGCAATCAATTTGGTGATGATCTTGTAGACAACATTACATAATGCTATAGGTCTGAATTGATCCAACCTATTAGCCCCTTCCTTCTTAGGTATGACAGCCAAGAAGGTAGAATTTAAAGACTTTAGCATCTGTTTATTGTTGTATGATTCTTGGACCACATTTGGGAGATCATACTTTATTATCTCCTAGAATTCTTGGAAAAATTCAATCGAAAACCAGCCTGGACCAGGGGCCTTTCCTTTCTTCATATTAAACACAATTTTCTCCAATTCTAGAAGCAAGATAGGGCTTAAGAGGGTGACATTCATCTCTATAGAGACTAGGTGAGGGATATAATCCAATATATTATGCTCCTTAGGCCCAGCACCAGGATCCTCCCTAGAAAAGAGATCAGAGAAGTAATTGATTGTGTTGGTGTAAATAAGTACTTTACTATTTACACTTACTTAAGTTTACTTAGGTTAATGCATTATTTAATTATTTTGCATTATTTTATTATTTTTATTTGTGAGACACTTAGGAGTTTGCACACCTTTTGAGTTGTCATGTAGACAACACAGGAGTATGCAACTCTATTTAAGCACATGGTGTCTACAACATTGTTTTGCGTGTCACACCCTTGTAGGTTTATCCTCTCATCACTGCACTTACTTCTGTGCTTAATGCAGGATAACCCATATCTGGTGGACATGTGCTTGGTTGTATGACACATCATGATGCTAACTTCTATGCATTCTAGAAGCTCTCCTAAGGCCATTATATTTAGGCACTCCTAGTGTACTCATGAAAAACCAATTATTGAATACATTGTTATTCTGATCATACTCTCTCTCTCTTGGTTTACTGTGTGCTTGTGTTTGAGTTCTTAGTTCCTGGGTAAATTTTTTCCTTAGGAAAATTCTTACATGGTATCAGAGCAACTTGGAGATTTTCTTATCACAAGTTGTTCGAGACCTGTTGCTTGCTTCATCACCTCAACCCGAATCTGGAGTGCTGCAAAAATTAGGAGTGTCCAACATCAGATCTAACCTCGCCATTATGTCTGAAACACTGAACCGGTAAAAATTGACTATAAATTTGGCTACCTTGGCCCAAAGTCGACCGTGAGGCAAAAAAAAATTTCAAATCGAAACTCGGAGGCCCGATTTGTAGTATGGGTATGATTTTATTTTCAGATCTGTAATTTCATTTTTTTGGATCTGCATTTTCTCTGTTAATTTTTGTCAATATATTTTGCAAAAAAATTTTGGCCCTTCGGGCACACGACAGAGAAAAAAAATTTGACAGACCTGAGTAGTGACACCCCAGATCTGCCATTTGGATGTAGATTTATTAATTCGTAGGGATTATATTATTAAGTCTGCGTGCATTATAATATTCTCGAGCTGTACATCTTGTAATTTTTGGCATCGCATAGGAGATTCTGGCGACGGCTACACAACTGGTCCCTTCACAATACTTCAGGCAACCCAATCTGTCAAGCGGACCCACCGGTGCTTGGTGCTTTGTTTGAAAGGGCAACGGATTTCTTTTTTAACAGCACTCAATGCACAGATGCCATCCATGTGGGATTAAATTCCCATACTTTGACGACACTGCAGAGGCTTTCCCAGCGACGACTACACTATTTTTGGCACGCGTTTGGTGTGTTCTTGGCACTCATAGGTTTCTAGTGACTGTTCAATGGAGATCCGACATCGCTACTCGTTCGGTGATTCTTGCCCGTGCATAGAGGATTTCTCGATCAATTGACAATTTTTGCAGCCTCCGCAATTTGCAAGATGTTTCTGGGCAGCGACAGTATTTTTTTCACCATTCTCCTTCCCACCCACACTCCCTGAGTTTTCCTGCCCACTAGCTCAGCATTTTTCGGCATTCTACATTGAGATCCACGCAGTGTCATTTGACTGGCCTACATCTGCATTCAACCTGCAGGCCACATGTCATCAACTTGACACATGTACATTTGACACATCATCACCTGATATTGCCATATTTTCTGCATGGACAGCCAGCTTTTTCAACATGTCCGCAATACAAAATCTGACACGTGTCTGACCTGTATAGTACAGATGACAACTCAGCGTGCCACGTCACCTAAGGGCACTATTTTTTGCTGATGTCACTTTTTCACTGGGTTAAAATTGACTGTTGTCTAACCGTCAAAACTAGACATTTTATAACTGCTTTGACGATCGTTTGACCATCAAATTTAGACTCTCAGTTTGACCTCCAGATTGCTTTTCAATTTGTCAGCTTGACTTTGTGAGCTCGTATCTTGGACATCCAAACTCCGATTTAGGTGCAATTTTTTTTGAAATCAGGTAGAATTTCCTAAATTTTCTAGTCGTGGTGTCATTTTCTGGTTTTGGTGCACAAATTTTGCAAAATTTGCATTTTTTGGTGATTGTACCTACATAATCCTATTTTTTGCAACTTCAGAAGCTCCGTACGGGCACATCTGGTCACTTTTTCAGGTTCTATTTTTTTTGAAAGTGTGTGTTTTTTTGTCTACTTTCCATGTCTGAAGTTAGATTCTAGGGTTGTGTGGACAAATTTCTCACTTTCAGAATTAGGCCTTCTTGGGTATTGTAAAGCTTTGGTTCTTTTTCAAAATTGTTGTAAATCTAAGCTACAGTGCTTAAGTGACAGATTTCAACCTCATAAGATAGTTGTAAAAGCAAAATCAAAAAGTCCACTTTCTTCATTTTGACAAGTGGCCCATTGTAAACACACTACTTATAAAGTGCCAACAGCATCTTTTTTGGGGGGTGGTCTTTTGATTGAGTGAAAAGGGGGGGAGTGTATTGTTTTTCTTGTGTTTCTATTCTTGTGCTCTTTCATTTCTACATCATGGGTTTTAAATGTCCTCCTTTAACTTCACGCAACTATTCTACATGGAAAGATATTGCATGGAGTAGATTAATGGAAAAAGGATATAGTCTTTATGTTGATGGTACAATTACCAAACCTACTAATGCTAAAGAACTCATTGAATGGAAAAGACAAGACCAATGGGCTTTAGGTGTTATCAGGAGTTGTGTACATGGGGATCTTCTCTTTCACATTAAAAATTGTTTAGAATCTAAGGAAGCTTGGGATAAACTTGAACAGTTGTATGGTAAAGTGGATGAAGAAAAGGGATTTCAGATTGAAGATGATCTACTTCTCTTGGATCCTAAAAATTATGACACAATTCAGGATTATATCATTAAAGTCAATGAGTATAGGGCACTTCTAAAAGATTGTGGAAATCCCATGAAGGATGATAGGTTGATTCATCACATCCTTAAGAAGCTACCCTCTGAGTACGCCAACTTTGTTTTGAGTTTTAATACTCACAGGTTAATCATGGGATCTGCTTACCAGAAGCCTTCCTTTGATGGATTTTCAAACATGTTGATTGTTGAACAATCTCACTTAGTGGATTTTGGACTTCTCAAGTCATCTAAGACCAAAGCCTTGGTGGCTAGTGATGATTCCAAATCTAGTCAAGGGGGAAAAAGCAACAACAATAAGAAGTAGTGGAAGTAGAAAACACAATCTGAGACACAACAATCCTCCTCTCAACAAGATGGTTCTTCTTCAAACAAGAAGGGAAGTAATGAAAAGAAGGATAAACTCTTTTGTGCATATTGCAAAAAGCCAAATCATGACGAGCATCATTGCAAGACAAAAAGAATTGATGAGTTAGAAAATCTACTCAAGAAGAATAAGATTCAAGTTTCAGGTACTTCCAAGGATTCTACTCCAACCTCTTCAAAAGGTAAAGGTCAAGCACTTATGGTGAACTCAAGTTCTTCTTCAGAATGGATACTTGACTCAGGTGCCTCTTACCATATGGGTTCTTCAAAGCAAGACTTTTCTTCATTGAAGCAATCAAAGGTACCACACATCGTCGTGGGAGATGATACTAAAATGGAAGTTGAAGGGAAAGGACATGTTGAAATGGAAGATGGGGAATTCAAAGATGTTCTCTACATTCCAAATCTAAGTTCCAATCTCCTATCATTTTACCAAATCACTCACCTTAGAGATGGTCATAAGGTTGAGTTCCTTCCTAATTCAGTGATGGTGCGAAGTCTAAAAGATGATTCATTGGTAGCAGTTGGGAAAGTCAATGATGACAAGAGGCTTTATTCCTTCTCCCACTTTGTGCCTAAGATTCCTTCCCAAGCCTTGTTAACTCACTCTACTTCAAACATCAACTTATGGCATGAGCAGTTTGGTCACCTTGACTTTCGCTCTCTTTAGCAACTTTTCTCAAAACGCATGGTCAAAGGTCTACCCAACGTCAGATTTTCTAAGGGAGAGTGTTTATCTTGTTCAGTGGATATGAATCTCAAGGAGAAGTATGATAAAGGGAAGTCTTCTCAAGCTCTAGTTGTTCTTCAGCTAGTTCACATGGTATTAGCAGGACCCTTTGCAGTGACTTTAGTCAGCCAAGGTTGCTACATACTCGCATTTGTTGATGACTTTTCAAGATTCACTTGGGTCTTATTCCTTCATCATTAGAATGAAGTAGTTCATAAGCTTCAAGAATTCAAGGCTCATGTTGAACACAAGTCAAGGAAAGCTATCAAAGTACTAAGGGTGGACAATGACAATAGATATGTTGACAAAAGACTTAAGAACTTTTGCAAAATTGAGGGGATTGATCTTCAGAACTCACCAGCGTTTAGTCCGCACAAGACAGATGTTGAATCTATGAGGATTAGGACTCTCAAGACCATGGCAAGTTGCATGATTAAGGCCAAGTCTCTTGATCCTACACTTGAAGTTGAAGTCATTAGTAGTGCTACTCACATACTTAACAGGTCTCCTCATCCAACCTTAGATGGCAAGACTCCTTTTGAGGCATGGTGTGGCCGAAAACTAGTTGTGAGTCACCTTAGAGTCTCTGGTTGTCTAGCATGGGCAAACCTATCTTCCAGGAGTTGCAAGGCACTGACACCTAGGCCTTGTACCTTTATTGGTTATGAAGACAATGTGAAGGCTTACAGACTTATGGATCTAGAGACACATGAGATTTTTGTGGAGAAGGATGTTCACTTTGAGGAAAGTTCTCCCAGCATGTCCTATACTCCTCTCCGCACTTCATACACAGTGGAAACTGATAGTGACACCAGCGATAGTGCTTCAACAGGTTCAGACACATGGGGTTCTATCGACAGTTACAGTGAGAGGTCACATCAATTTAGTCCACGTGCTTACATTGCCACAGTGAAAGGTCCATCCTAGCATGGTACATCTCGTCTTCCAGCTCCAATTTCACTTGACTTGGGAGATAGACTTGAGGACTTACATCTTCTCATTGATGATGATTCTTCTACAGTTGTTGTGAGGGCTCATTATGACCCTCATGTCCATTCTCTACATGATCAATCTTCAAAGGTTGGCATGATTGTGGATCCTTATGAACAACAATTAGTGGAGGTCTCTTTGTCAGTAGAGGAGACAGATGGTTCAGCAGACATCGTTGCTCGATCTGCATTCATTCTTTTCAGTACAGATGGAAGGGGTGAACTTCAGCATTAGCACAGGGATACTTGAGTAGGTTTCAAGGCTAGCACACATCTTCAGGGCTGTAACTTTGCCTCCATTTCTTCCTAAGGGGAGGAACACCATTCTGTATTCTTAGACCAGCTTCTTCATTGGAGTAGCTTTCACTTGTTGGCATTCTTCTTTTGGGGGGGGAGCCTATTATATCTCTCTTCCTTCTCTTATTCTCTTATGTATATATTAGATGTATGTCATAATGGGGGGTCTTGATTACTCCATCCATCGATGCATCCTCTTTCATCTCTCTTTTTGGGAGATGGTTTTTCCCATGAGGTTTTCCCTCTTTCCCCGCTTTATAGGAGATTTGCATTTTCATTATGTACTTGGGTACCTAACATGGCCTAGTAGCCAGGACCCATTATGCATCTTCATCCTAGTTTGTAAGCTTAAGTACATTCCCCTAAGTTGCACTTAAGGGGGGTGTTGGTGTAAATAAGTACTTTACTATTTACACTTACTTAAGTTTACTTAGGTTAATGCATTATTTAATTATTTTGCATTATTTTATTATTTTTATTTGTGAGACACTTCGGAGTTTGCACACCTTTTGAGTTGTCATGTAGACAACATAGGAGTACACATCTCTATTTTAGCACATGGTGTCTACAACATTGTTTTGCATGTCACACCCTTGTAGGCTTATCCTCTCATCATCGCACTTACTTCCGTGCTTAATGGAGGATAACCCATATCTAGTGGACATGTGCTTGGTTGTATGACACATCATGATGCTAACTTCTATGCATTCTAGAAGCTCTCCTAAGGCCTTTATGTTTAGGCACTCCTAGTGTACTCATGAAAAACCAATTATTGAATACATTGTTATTCTGATCATACTCTCTCTCTCTTGGTCTACTGTGTGCTTGTGTTTGAGTTCTTAGTTCTTGGGTGAATTTTTCCATTATGAAAATTCTTACAAATTGCTTCCCTAGAAATATCTTCATAAGAAGAAATCTGAATTCCATCCTCTATAGAGAGGAGAGAGAGTTCCCATGCCTTCGTGCCTTAACAGAGTTGTGAAAAAAGGTAGTGTTCCTAACCCCTTCCTGAAGCTAGTCAATACTAGATTTTTGCTTCTAGAAAATATTCTTTTGAAGCTCCCATTCTTCCACCTCCTTAAGAGCTAGGGACTCAGCTTCACTCATCTCAGAATTCAACCCATGGTCCCGTATATGGTGGGTAATATTATCTAGCTTGGTTTGAGGAGCAGTCTTCTGGACATGTAGATACCCAAAGCATTGTTTATTCCATCTCTTAAGCCTATACTTCACATGATGAAGACTCGTACTAAAAGTATACATGGCCTTACCATGATCAGGCATCCCCTCATACCACCAATTCACCATAAGATTAGGTAAACACAAGCCTCTGAGCCACATCAACTAGAATTTGAAAGAGGGATTCTTGGTGACTCTGTATGAAGTGATGGAAAGCTTAACAGGCCAGTGATTTGATCCCCCTCCAATCAAGAATTTCAGAACTAGTGATCCACCTGTTGTCCATCCAATAACAAGAAAACAAAAATCTGTCAAGCCTTTTCAAGATAGCCTCACCACCACATCTCTGATTATTCCAAGTAAAGACACCATTAATCGGCTTCACATCAATGAGAAGCAACGAGCTAATCATATCTTTGAGTAGATTTGAGGATTGGTCTAGCCTAGCTAAGCCTCCTCTTTTTTCCTCCAAGTTAATAACTGCATTAAAATCTCCTGCCGTAATCCATGGGAGATAAGGTTCCAGGGATCTAATGAATCTAGTATGGGTCCATAACTGGGATATACTTGGAAAGTTCGTAGGAGCATAAATACTGGATAAGAAGCATCTTTCTCAATTCTCAAAGCTAGTGGCAATTAAAGAAATGGATGACCAATTGGAGATCCACCATAATGGGGAGACTTTCCTTGGGTCCCATAAGTAAGCCACCCTCATGAACTATTCACAGCATCCACCCCCTACCAAGAGCCCTAGGGCTAGATATACGCAACACAATTAGCCAATCCATCCAATGAAAGTTTAGTTTCCTGAATGAAGACCATATCAGGAGACTGGGACTCAATTAATCTACGAACAACCTTTTGTCTGGGGATGTTGTTCAACCCCCTTACATTCCATGATAGCACAATCATTTATGGGGGTGAGAAAAATGAGAATCAATGGGTTTCACAGACCCAAACTCAATCAAATTTTCACCCATTATCTTCACTTTCTCCTTATCCCACTTTTTGTCGATTTATCTAAAGGCCCCTTTTTGAAGGGTTTTTGTTGAATGCCTTAAACAATAGGAGCCTTATTACTTTTTGCAGAATCAAATGTCCCCTTAGACCTAAGGGGGTCAGTGGCCACCAAGATTGGGCCCTGTGAACCCTGTGATCCATGAAGATCCTCGGTATCCTGAATAGGAGGGGGCAAATCAATATCCAATTGCCCAGCTTGTAGGTCCCTATAACTAGAATATGATCCTCTCTCTACATATCTCTTTCTTGAATCTCATGTTGACTTTTGGCCTCAGAAGAGAGCTCGACTGGGATGCCTTCCTCTTGTACCATATTTCCAAGAGCCTCAAACCTGTTAAATGTGTTGTCAATCCACCTATCCATGCAAGTTCTCTTCTTACCTTTGCCCTTATTACAAGATTTAACCTGAGTAAATCCCTCACCATCAATAGGTCCATTACATACCATGGCCTTTCCCTTGTCCTCTCTAGGGGGACCTGGAGCATCTAGGGAAGGGTTCTTACACCTGGGACATATGTGAAGAAGATGCCCATATTCATGGCAGATTATGCATCTAAATGTTAGGGTCTCATAATCCAACTATTGAATCTAGGAAATAGAGCCCATACAAATCTCCATAGAATCTGGCAACGGATTATTTAAATTAACTTCTACATAAATATGAGCAAAAGAAATTACCTTTCAATCTTGAGTCTGTGTAGCCAATCCCATAGATTTTCCCAAAAGAATAGACATTGAGTGAAGAATATCTTCCCTCTAGAATTCCAAAGGAAGTCTTGGCAAGCAAACCCACACCAAAACCCAAGAGGGTATTTCCTCAGCAGAGTTAAAGCTTGTGTGCCAAGGCTTGATGAATAGTCCCACCTGGTTAAAGAAATAAGGGCCACCTTCAAAGGCCTTATTCCTATCCAACATGCATACGAAGATGACCATAAAACAATTGTTAGCTGCTAACAGAATCTCCATATCTCCCTCTAGGTTCCACACCCGGTGAGTCCAGGAATTCAACACAGGGAATGAAAGGGGAAGGCCCAAAAATTTTCAAATAAGAGCATGATTGCTCCAATACTCAACATCCTTAGAAACCTATTTAGGTTTAATAACCAAAATTGGCCGAACCTTGGCTTTTTGCAAACATCCATTAGTTTTTTGTAGTCAAAACTTCCCATTTGAGGAGGATTCTCCTTCCCCTAATTGGGGTTTACCATTTAGAGCCGTACTACCGGCATGCACCACCAAAGCCTACTCACCCATCTCCAAATCTCCACTAGAAGGCAAGGGAGAGGTGACACCAAGATCCCCCATTCACCCTAAACCCTGATTCAGAAAAAGTAGAGGGAAAGATGGGGCAGAATCCCCTCAACCCCACACCACCACTGTCCCTCACCATAGACGTGGCTATGGCCAGAATAGCTACAGGCATTCACCCATGGCTAGAAGAAGAACAAAAATCTATGTAGTAGCGTGCACCCAAACTTTAGCAATCAGTAGCCCCCATAGTAGAAGAAACTTGCCTTAGGAACCAGGGATGGATGCAGGTCAGGCCTACTATCCTAGCAGATCAGACGCTCCCTCGATATATCTAATATGTAACATCTATAATAATAATTGTTATATTAATGTTATTATAATTATTAATTTAATAATTATTATTATTAATAAATAATATATTATATATCATTTTGTTATTAATTAAATAATTATCAGTATTACTAATTTAATAATAGCTGATATAATTGTAATAATCATATTTATTTTTGTAGTTGTTATAAATATATTTGGAAAGTAATTTTGAAGATGGTAATTGTTGAAATGATTATTTTAGTAATCAGTTTTTACTTGATAATGTAGTTATGGAAATGATTTCTACTATTAAAGGAAATTTATTACATCTTTTGATGACTCAAAAAACCTTAGTTATTGTGACATTTTGTATATGAGAAAACTTGAACCTATTTGTAAAGGTCGAAGTTGTGTGTTTTCAAACCAAACAAATTATGAACCTATACTTGTTATGATATATGATTTCTTTGGTGTTGGATTTGGGGTTGTAATTGAAAACCTACTTGTATATTGAATCTTGTATTTTGATAAAAAATTGAACTATGAAACCTATGTTTAAACAACTTGTTATTTTTTGTTGAGTGTTGTGACTCATGTGGATTTTAGAACTTTGGCGAATCTATAATACTTGGAAAAGAAAACTGAAACCCTAGTTATTGTTGAATCTTTTTATTTGAAAATGAAAGTGAAAATTTGAAAACCTATAGTGAACATTGAACTTATGTCTTTTCAAAATAGAATGAATTATGAAAGTTACTTTTGTATGTACTCTTTATAACATGTGGTTTACTTATGTTGAGTTCCAGGGTTAACTTAGCTTTGACGAGTTAGGATGTTTACCAGAGGCTTGGGGGTTTGTCCTATGATGTCATGATGATGCTTTGGTTACAATCTTTTATTCCCGACCATGGTAATGTGTCATGTGTCTTCCATGAGGAAATTGTTTAGATAGTTGTTTTGCTTTCCAATATCTCTTGCATAGAATTGTAGTGAATGGTATGACTTTCCTATAATAACCTTGAGTCTTCGATCAATTATCCTTGATTTCTTCCCAATTGCTTGTATAGGACTGAGGTGATTAAATGATTTGTTTTTGGCGATGTCATGTTATGACATGGATTTGGTTTATGTTTACCTTTTTTGGGATAAATCTTATTAAGATGATTGTATTGGTAGAATTTGTGATTATGATCAGTAATATTTTAGTGCTTTCTAGTTGCTTGTTTAAGAACTAATGTGTGGTATATGGTCATTTGAGATCTTTTGCTTTTTCTTAGCTTACAGTAGGTTTTTTGTATGTCATGTTGGGAAGTGGTTTGCAATGGAGGCCGAGGCCCTAAAGAGGCTAATGAGAAACCCATTGTAGATTATTTTAATAAGCAATAACATTTCATTAAATGGGTTTAAAATGAATTAATAAAATATTGGTACCACAGAAAGTCACTAGGGTGTCCAGAGTATTAAAAGATTATTGTTGTAACCTTAGAGATGAGTTGTTAGTTTGCCTTGTCTATACAAAAGGATATTGATGCCGCATAGAGTCACTAGGGTGTCCAGAGTATTAAAAGACTAGATTGGGTAACCTTAGAGTTGGCTCACACAATGACACTTGCCCACTTGCATAGTAGGTTTCCTACATGTTTGTGTTTCCTCTGGGATTAGTTGATACTTGTGTCTTGGTACCCTTTGAGATAGTTTTCTTTCAAGTGATTTTGTAAGAATTTGGTATAGCTCTAATACCATGTAAGAATTTGCCTTAGGGAAAAATGATGCCAAGATCAAGAAGCTCAAGCACTTAGCACAATATGGAACAATAATGTATGATCATAATAAAAATAATGAGAATGAATATCATATGAATACACACTAGAAGTGCCTGTGTATAAAGGCATCTAGAATGACTAGGAGTTAGTAAAGTGATAAGCCTCACAACTAAGCACATGTCTACCAAGAGTGGACTATCCTCCATTGAGCATAGGAGACTGTGTGATGATGAGAGGATAACCTTACATAGGTGTATATCATAAAGAGATGTTGTAGACACCATGTGCTCAATTGGAATGCAAACAACTATGTTGTCTACATGACAACTCAGATGAATAGGCAAACTCATGTGTTGTCAACAAGACAACTTGTATGACTACACATACTCCTAGGTGTCTATATGATAATCCATTTAACCTAAGTAAACTTAAGTAAAGTGTAATAATAATAAATTATTTACACTAATAGATTCCTTGAACCTAGTTCTTGGTTTCGAGTTTTGAGTTTGTTATCCTATTTGGGACTTGAGTTTATCTCCTCAACGTGGTGGGAGTGGGCCTTTTTGGGTTCCACGAGGTCAAGTAGTAGTTCTTTTTCTTATACCATTGAGATTTGACCCTAATGGAAAAATCCCTCCCCCAAAAAGAGAGATAAGTACAATAATGAAGAGAAGAGGCATGTGATCCCCTTGGTGAAATATCCCACACCCCTAAGAGATCTTACAAACAAAGATACTTGACCTCAGTGAAGAGCTTGGTAAAGATATCTGCAATCTGTTGTTCTGTAGGACAATACTGCAATGCAATGACCTGCTCATGATTTAGCTCTCTGATGTAGTGCATATGAACCTCAATGTGTTTTGTGCATTGATGTTGCACTGGATGTTTGGAGATCTCAATGGCACTTTGATTATCACAATGTATGATTATGGGTCTAGGTATGTCAAAACCAAATTCCTCCAGAATATGTTGTAACCAAAAAGCTTATGTAGCCACAGTGATAGCTCCTCAATACTTAGCCTCAGTAGATGAAACAAAAATAGTTTTCTTCTTTTTACTCTGCCAACAAATGGGGCCAAAACCAAGATGAAACATGTATCTTAAAGTACAATTGCAAGAATCAAGATCCCCTGCATAGTCTGAGTCTGTATAACCCAATAACTATAGTCTAGTACCAACTACATAGCATATCCCATATATGTGTATCCTAGATATAGTGTAAGATGTGTTTGGTTGCCTTCCAATGAAGTTCATGTGGCTCTTGCATGAAGTGAGAAACCATGTCAATTACAAACGATATGTCAAGGTCTGTATGTGTCACTCTCTTTAATGAAGGAGGAAGAAAGAGGAGTTGAAGAAGTAAAGCTTGGAAAACTTTCTTCAAAGTGTACACTCCTCTCATAGAAAATTTCATGTGTCTTTGGATCCATCAATTTTTAGGCTTTATGAGAGTCTACATATCCAAAAAAGATGCAAGGTTTACTTTGAGGTTCTAATGCATTGCATTTCTATGGAGGTATTTTGCCAATGTTGGACAACCAAAGACTCTAAAGTGCTTTATAGTAGGCTTCCTTCCATTCCAAGCTTCAAAAGGAGTTACACCATCCAAAGCTTTATGAGGACTCCTATTTTGGATGTAGTTTACACAATTCATTACTTCAGCCCAAAAAACTTGATCAAGAGACTTATGTAATAGCATGCAAGTGGTCATATTCTTGAGGGTTTTTTTCTTCCTTTCTACAACACCATTTTAGTGTGGAGTGTATGGTACTAAATGTTGAAGGTCAATTCCCTCTTGATTACAGAAGTCTATAAGTCTTGTGTTCACATACTCCCTTCCATTATCAGTTCGAAGAACTTTGGTGGCTTTCTCTAACTACTTTTCTACTTGAGCCTTGAAGGTGAGAAATCGTTCAAACACTTCACTCTTATGAGCCATGAAGAATAACCAAGTCTCGGCATAGCGAGACTTTCCAAATGATGGCACTAGAAATGGGCTCACCACATCACTATGAACTAGTTCAAGAACACTTTGTGCTCTCCAAAATTTCCCCTTGTCAAACATTTTTTCTAGATGCTTCCCAAGTGTACAACCTAAACAAACACTATCCGAGAACTGGACTTGAGGTAGCCATGAACCATGTTCTTGCTGCTAAGCTATTGAAGACACCTATAATTGAGATGTCCAAACCTCTCATGCCACAGTTTGTTTTTTGTATTTGAATGAATTAACAATGCTTGTGCATTAGATTTAGGCACAAAGGAAGAGAAAGTGTAAAGCCTTGAGTAATGTTTAGCTTCACCTATTGCAACCATAGAATCATCTTTGATGATTTTCACAACAACTGAATCTGGAAGAAATTCAACCTTGTTTCCACCTCCATAGTGAGTGATTTGGTAGACTAAAAGAAGGTTGGAGGTAAGATTAGGAACATATAGAACAACCTTGAATGCTCCACTTTCCATTAGAACTTCACCTTTTTCTTCAACTTCTACTTTAGTATCATCCCCTATGAAGATATGAGGTACTTTTAAATATGTCATTGAAGAAAAATCTCTCTTTGAAGCACCCATGTAATGTGTGGCACCTAATTCAATAATCCATTCCGCTTGATTGACAATGTTTGTGAGTAAAGCTTTCCCTTCGCTCTTAGAATCTGAAGATGAAGACCCCTTTTCCTTATAAGCATTAGGCAATGGAACATTGTGCTTCTTCATGATGTTTTTCAATTAATCAATCTACTTGTGATAACACTGATGTTTGTCATGACTAGTTCTTTTACAATAGGCACACTTCTTCCTTTCCTAATTATTATCCCCTTTTTTGTTAGTATTAGGAAAAGACTTGCCTTTTTTTTTTTTTTTTTTAGGTGGTGACTTTTTTGTGTCCCCTTATCTTTCCACTTCTTCTTTTTGTCCTTATCATTGTTTGGACTTTCACTAGTTGGATTTTTGAAGCTCTCATTGTTAGCCACCAATGCCTTAGACCTTGAAGACTTGAGAATCCCCATTGTTATCAACTTAGTTTGTTCATCCTCTAACAACTAGGCATAGTCATCAAAAGTGAGTTTCTTATAAGAAACCCCTAAGGTAGCCTTTGAGGTGTTGAAAGAAGAGACAAATTTGGAGTAGTATGATGGCAACTTATTCTGAATTAGATAAATCAACCTTTCATCCTTAACGGGACTACCACAATCATCAAATTTTGTTCTCAACTCATTCACCTTAAAGATAAAATCCTAGATGGAATCAAAGTTCTTAGGATCTAGGGAGATAAGTTCATCTTCAATCTTGTAGACATCCTCCTTAGTCACTTTCTCATATAGCTTTTTAAGTGCATCCCAAGTTTCCTTGGATGTATCATATTTTATGATCTGATAAAGGTTCTTGTCATCAACCCCTAACCTAATGATTCATAGGGCTTTTCTATCTGCTAATTCCCAAGCACGGATTTCACTTTGAGTTACTTGATCACCTATGGGTTTGGGAAGAGTTCCATCTACATATTGAGAAACTTCTTCATTCACTAATTCACACCATTTTTTAACTGACCATGTGGCATAGTTGTGTGGTGTTAATTTTTGAACTTTAATGTTTCCCATAATGCAAGGAAAGAAAGATAATAGCAAGAAGAAAGGAACACAACACTAAGAGACACCCCCCCCCTTTCACTCAATCAACACCCCCCCCTACCCCAAGTGAATGCTTTAGGCACTTTATATTTAGTGCGATTACAATAGCCACTTGCCAATTTAGGGCCTAAATGGACTTCTAATTTTTTTATTTACAACCTCCTCTTGGAGTTCAAATCTAGTACTTAGCAATGTAGCTTAGATATACAACAATTTTGAAGTTTTATCAAAGCAAGACAATGCAAAAAAAGGACCTATTTCTGAAAGTGGTATTTTTATTCACACAAGCCTATAATCTAATTACAGATCTGAAAAGTAGACAAAAAATAATGCACTTTCAAAAAAAATAGAACTCAAATATGTGTCTAGATGAGCTTGTACGAAGCATTTGAAGTTGCAAAATCTAGGATTAGATAGGTACAATCACCAAAAACTAATTTTTCTGACAAATCCATGCATCAAAACCAAAAAATAATAGCACCACTAAAAATTTTACAAAATTCTAGCCCAAATTTAAAAAAATGCACATGATTTGGAGTCCAGATGACTGAGATATGGCCTCCCAAAGTTGGACTGTCAAATCAAAACTGCATATTGTAAGGGGTCTGCCCTGATGATGTCAAGAAAATATAGGATTAAATTTGACATCCAAATGGTCATCTTGATAGTGTAATTTATCTTGTTTGTAACGGTCAAATGGCTATCAAATTTAAGACTGTAAGGTGATGGTGTCAACAAAAAAATAGCCTGGTTGATGTGGCAATATGGTCAGGTGACATGGTAAATCTATATAGTGATGACATGTCACTGATGTGGTGGCTGCAAGGGATGTTGAGTTGTGATGGCATCACAAAGGAAGTCATTGATTTGGCAGCCAGAGATTTGAGTTGGTGTTGTTGAAAGAGGACTGACCAGCGACCTAAGGATGGGCCGGCAAGAGCAGTGAAGTGATCAAAAAAGCTTGGGCAAGCGGTGGAGCCACATTGGTAGCAAGGGCAGTCTGTGGAGGAAGATGTTGGGGTTGGGCACCGGTGGAGCATCAGAGGGGCTGACAGTGGTATGGGAGATTAATCCCACATGCACCATGTGGTGTGGGCCATTGCAAATAAAAGTTGGAGACCTCACAATGCAAATCAACTTGGAAGCTGCGAGAGTTGTGGAGATCCATTGTGATTTGTGATATGCCAGTTGTGATATGTAATATTTTGACAGTGATTTGAAATATTTCGGCTACGGGCTGTCAGGGTTTGACTAACCGATTTGCCTGCAAAAAAATAAAATGCTCTCCTATTGGCCCAAAAGGCCAATTTTTTTGTAGATGCAAATTCAAAAAAAAATTGTAGAGAAGCAATAATATTAAGATCTATTAAATTAATGTCAATAGTGGCATGTTGTGATGGTTAAGTTGTTTAGTTGTTATCCTTGCCATCAAGGTTCAAATCTAATAAGGATGAGGTCCCTCGTTTGTGGCCTCACTGGTTCATAGCTCTAGGTCAAAGCGTTTACCCCTTTTAATAAAAAGATCTAAAAAATGAATTCCATAGATCTAAAGAGATCATACCAATTTTGAAATCAGGCCTTTGGGTTTTGGTTCACAAAAAAAAATTGCCTCAGATTTGACTATGGCCTAGGGTAGGCATTTTTTTAGTCAAAATCCATTGAATTGAAGCTTCGAACGTAATGGTGAGGTCTATATTGGCTCTAGATACTCCCAATAACTACAGCTACTTCGGATCTAAATCATGGCCCTCTGAGAGGTGAAGCAAAAATGGTCTCCAATGGCTATGAAATGAAGCTCCCTTAGCTCGATACCATGTAAGAATTTGGTATAGTTCTGATACCATGTAAGAATTTTTCTTAGGTCAAAATGATACCAAGATCAGGAAGCTCAAGCACTTAGCACAATATGGACCAATAATGTATGATCATAATAACAATAATGAGAATGAATATCATATGAATACACACTAGAAGTGTCTATGTATAAAGGAATCTAGAATGGTCCAAGGAGTTAGCAAAGTGATAACCCTCACAACTAAGCACATGTCCACCAAGAGTGGATTATCCTCCATTGAGCACAAGAGTTTGTGTGATGATGAGAGGATAAGCTTACATAAGTGTATCTTGTAAAGAGATTTTGTAGACACCATGTGCTCAATTGGAGTGCAAACAATTGTGTTTTCTACATGATAACTTAGATGAATATGCAAACTCCTATGTTGTCAGCAAGACAACTCATATGACTATGCATACTCCTAGGTGTCTATATGATAATGCATTTAACCTAAGTAAACTTAAATAAAGTGTAATAATAATTAATTATTTACACTAATAGATTCCTTGAACTTAGCTATTGGTTTTGAGTTTTGAGTTTGTTATCCTATTTGGGACTTGAGTTTATCACCTCAGTGCGGTGGGAGTGGGCCTTTTTGGGTTCCATGAGGTCAGGTGGTAGTAGCTTTTCTTATACCATTGAGATTTGACCATTAAATGTCATTGTTGGATGTGTTTGTGCAAATGTTCCTTTTTATCTGATCTTGTATTTCTATAATGGATGGTTATATTCTAAGTGCATTGTATTTGATTTCATAGATCTTACAAGAAGATGTAATCTATTTCATGATGTATATTATTTCAGCCTCTCATACCCTGTGACTTGTATAGTGGATGATTGGGCATTTTTTTTATTGCCAAGTGGCATCCTATAATTGTATATTATTTAAATGGATTTGTACTTGTAATTCTTCTTTAATGTAGATGTGTTATATATTGGTTTTAATATTAATTAAACATAAATGTGATTCAACATCATAAAACCCTAAGAGATGTAATCTATTTTTTTGGTATGTGTGTATTTGAATGTTAATGCTTCCACTATAATATATCTATTTTTGTTAAGTTATTGTCTTTCAAGAAAAAATATTTGACAAATTTAGTGAAACTTTAGGTTAATTTCTTTTGGGTTCCTTGGCGAGGTGTTACAAATGTTGAAACTCAATAAATACTAAAATAACTTGGAAAATGCTTATCATGAAAATCTTAAGATATTATCTATGATTGATGTTACTTAAACTTATTTCCAAATACATAAATTAAATAGCATGAACACAATTGACACCAAGATTTAACGTGGGAACCCAATTTGGGAAAAACCACCAATTGCAACTAGTTATTGATTTTCACTCTTCTCAAGTGAGCCCTATTAGGAGTCAACCCTATTAAAGGTTAAAAAACACATTGTTAGTGTTGGTGTAAATAATTATTCACTATTTATACTTAGTTAAGTTTACTTAGGTTAATGCATTATTTTAATATTTATTTATTAGTCACCTAGGAGTATGTGCACTCTTGTGAGTTGTCATGTTGACAACATAGGAGTTAGCACACTAATTAAGCACATGGTGTCTACAACATCTCCACTTGAGATACACATTTTCATTCTTATCCTCTCATCTAGAATGATAGATAAGAAATGTGCTTAGTTTTCATGCTTATCTTATCTCCTAGCTCTTTCTAGAGACATTCTAGATGCTTCCTAAGAGGCCTTTATATACAGGCACTCCTAGTGTGTTTGTACATACAATACAGAGCAATGTATGAGGACATACTCTAATATATTAATCATACTCTTTTTGGTCTATGTTCGAGTTCTATGATCTTGGGTGAATCTTGCCCTAAGGCAAATTCTTACATGGTATCAGAGCTCTTGGAGAATCTATCTTCACATAGTCATTTGAGATTGTTAGGATAAACCACGAACATAAATAAAACTACATGCAAATATAACCAATAACAGAAAATAATAGATCACACAGAAATGAACACAAGGCACCAAGATTTAACGTGGTTCACCCAATCCCTGGGCTATGTCCACCAAAACAGCAAGTCCAATCTTATTACAATCTAGTGATTACAACCTGATTACAATCTGTAATCCCTTATAGCTCAATACTGCTACAAGAAGCAATTTAGCATCACAACATAATGAAAAATACCCAACCCTAAACCCTTTTATACAAGTATTAAACCGCTTTAGGGTTATAACATGTCGGCCATATGTCGGCCATAATATGTCGGCCACGGCCCAAAAATTTTTTGAAGTATGTACAGTACTTTCCTGATCAATCACCATAATCTAACAGAGACCATCTTCTTGCTTTGTCACCTCAGCTTGGATCTGGAGTAAGCAGTCATTGAAAGCGTCTAGAGCTAGATCTGACCTCGTCATTGCATTTAAAATGCTGATTTGGTGAAAATCAGCTATAAAGTTGTCTACCCTAGGCCAAATTCGATTGTGGGACAATTTTTTTTTGCAAACCAGCACCCGAAGGACCAATTTGCAGAATTGGTATGATCATTTCAAAACTGTACATTTAATTTTCAGGTCTTCATTTTTTTCATCTACATCTCTACTATTTTTTTGGATCTGCATTATTTTTCAAATTTTTTTTGGCAATTGGGCCATAGGAAAGATTTTTTGTAGGTGAAGATTGGTGCTTATTGGTACAAATTAGATATTTGCATCACATTCAGAAAGTGAAAAAAATCCCAAATTGGATTTTGTTTCATCCAAATTGGACATCTAAGGCAAAATCTAGAGCCATTTGATTTTTGGAGGTGCAACGGCAGTGATTCAAAAAAAATAACAATAGTAGCAATTTTCAAATAGCGATATCTCCCTCATACGAACTCCTTTTTGTGAACTATTTCTTTTAATTTTGGGGTAGAATTTCATGATCTACACATTAGTGCAAGTGGTTTGAGATCTCTATTCCTAAATTTTTCTACAACTTGCAAATCCCAATTTTTGCCACTTAAAATGCTTAGTACAGGCTCATCTGGACTCCAAATCAAGTTTTTTTTTTTTTAAGTGCATATTTTCTTGTCTACTTTCTAGATTTATAATTATATTATAGGTTCTCTGGATAGAAATACTACTCTCAGAAATAGGCCCTAAATTGGCAAGTAGCTACCAAGTGCCTCAATCATTCATTGGGGGGGGGGAGGAGGGGGGGTTCTTTGATTCTTTAAGGGTTCATTGATTAATCTCATGGAGTCTTGTCAGATATGTCAGTTTGGTATTAGACCATAGTTGACATCAAGGAACTATCCCAAATGGAGTGCTTTGATACTTGATCATCTAAGAAACCATCAAGAATTGCTTCCTTATCTCTATTCATTGCCACCACATTTTAATTGGACACATCTTGTGCACCTTCGTCACTTTTTGTATAATAGTATGAGTAAGGAATCTTTTGCTCCTCTTAGAATGAAAAGTTTTCCTCATGATATTTGGATGTCTATTTGGGAAGCATATGGAGATCCATGTGTTCCTCCATCTCTAGAGGACATTCTACATCCAGTCACTCCAACTATGGTTTCTTCAACTCCAGATGCGATCACACCTCCAGATGCTCCTGTTGCTCCTACTAATCATGTTCTAGCCACAGATGCTTCGGATTCAGTGTAGCAGGACACTTCATGTCTTCCTACTTTACCTTCATGCAACGACTTCCTATCAGACATTACACAGTTGTTCATGGAGTCTCACATTGAAGATGTGGGAGACATCCTAGATGATATTCATCTTCTCTTTGAGGAAAATTCTTCATCTATTACTGCAGTGATAGATTCATGTACTTCAACACAGCAAGGTACACTTTGTCTTCCAGCTCCAGCCACAGGTGATGACTTCTTGACTGACATTTCAAGTTTGTTTGTGGAGTCACACACAATAGATTTGGAGGACTTCTTTGATGATCTATCACTTCTCTTTGCTAAGGACAATCCTTCTATAGTTGTTGAAAGGGCTCACTCTAACCCTCATGTCCATTCTCTACATGATCAGTCTTTATAGGCTGATGTGATTGTGGATCCTTATGTATAGCAATTGTCAGAGGTCTCTTTGTCTTTTGAGAAGATTGTTGGTTTCTTAAACAAGTTCTACAGCAATCCTTGCTAGATCTACACTTCTTCTCAATAGTTTTGGAAGGAGTCACCATCAATATCGACACAGGGACACTTGAACAAGTTTTAAAGACACCTTTCATCATCAAGATTCTTTCCACGCATAGGGGAAGCATCTCACTAGTACCTCTGCCATTATTTCTTCCAAATTGTAGGAATATCATTCAATGGTCATGGATCAGCTTCTACATTGGAGGTTTTCTCACTAGGGACTGCCTCATCTCCTTCTTCTTCTTTATGGGGGGGATTTTTTCCTCTTGGGGGGTTATGTCCTTCTCCCATTTCACTTTTGTATATACTAAATGTATGTTGTAATGGGGGGGGTCTTAAATACTCCATCCATCCATGCATCTTGCTTTTTCTCTCTTTTTGGGGGAGGGTTTTTTGCATGAGGTTTTCTCTCTTTTTCCACTTTATGAGAGATTACATTTTCATTATGTACATGGGTACCTAACATGGCCTAGTAGCTGGGACCCATTATGCATTTCATCCTAGTTTTCATAAGCTTAAGGGCATCCCCCTAAGTTGTACTTAAGGGGGGGTGTTGGTGTAAATAATTATTCACTATTTACACTTAGTTAAGTTTACTTAGGTTAATGCATTATTTTAATATTTATTTATTAGTCACCTAGGAGTATGTGTACTCTTGTGAGTTGTCATGTTGACAACATAGGAGTTCACACCTCTTTTATGCACATGGTGTCCACAACATAGGAGTTAGCACACTAATTAAGCATATGGTGTCTACAACATCTCCACTTGAGATACACCCAGCCATTCTTATCCTCTCATCTAGAATGATGGATAAGATGTGTGCTTAGTCGTCATGCTTATCTTATCTCCTGGCTCTTTCTAGAGACATTCTAGATGCTTCCAGAGAGGCCTTTATATATAGACACTCCTAGTGTGTTTGTACATACAATACAGAACAATGTATGAGGACATACTCTGATATATTGATCATACTCTTTTTGGTTTACAGTTGTGCTTGTGTTCAAGTTCTATGATCTTGGGTGAATCTTGCCCTAAGGAAAATTCTTATAGTTAGATGTGACCCTGTTAGAGGATTTAGTAACCCTATTAGGAGTGGCCTTGTTAGAGGTCTTTAGACAATTCAATAGAAATGCCACCTTGTTAGAGGATTTACAAATAGTTGTTAAGCAAACTCTGTTGAGAGATTTAGATCACTACTATAATGGTTAGAGAGTAACAATGAGATTACCTGATTTCTAATGTAATTCAATTTTTGATTACAGATCTCAATTTTGACTTGTATATTTGATCCTTCCTTATCGAATGTATCTTTGCATCTCAACAAGGATATTTTGTTTATCCTTCTAATTCAATTCCTCTAAGCATCATCAAATCTTCAATTATGTTCCACACATTCAATCCTCAACTTGACCTTGTACTTATATCTTACACATTATCAAGTTAGCTTGAATATAACTTAGAATAATTAATATTCATCTTCGCAGTTGACTAGAACCAACAAACAACTCAATTGAACTCAATATGCCAAAACAAAAAAATCCTTCATTAGTCGACCCTACTTGGTAGATACTAATTCAAAATCTCCTTCATTAGCCAAGTAAGCTTAGTTAACACTCAACTTCTATAAACTTTACTTTGTTGCCCAAGTGAACTTGGTAGACACTATCTTTTGAACTAGGTAAACTTTGGAATACTCGACAAACATAAGAAACTGTCTTCAATGCCCAAGTGAGTTCAACATACACTGATTGGAAATGATATGACATTTTGTGTAACATCAATGACAATACACAATTAATCAATTATAACATCAAAGACAATACAAAATAAATTTGCAATTTAACTAAATGTAATTAAACCTTCTAGATCTACAAGTTCAATGACACTAACATTTGTCTCATTTCTAGAGGAAGTTTGCAAAAAATGTTAGGATTAACCACAGATAGAAATAAAAATTACTTGCAAATATAGCTAATATCAGAAAAATAATAAATCACACAGAAGAGAACATGAGACACAAAGATTTAATAAGGTTCACCCAATCCCTAGGCTACATCCACCAACAACAAGTCCAATATTATTATTATCCAATGATTACAATCTGCAATCTCTTACAACTCAATACCACTGCAAGAAGCTACAATCTCATCATACATTATGAAATCCCTAATCCTAAGCCATTTTATACAAGCTTTTTGTCAGTTACAAAATTAGGGCTGGAATAAGTCATCCAAAAAAAATAGCAGTTGATATTTTTACAATAGTAAATTTATTTTTGGCTTTAGGGGCACTGTCCCCAAAAACTCTCACAGGAGAATTGCTCCTTGACCCCACCCTATACTATGACAAGAAGAACATTTGGGGCTCTACCCCATAACCCTATAAGGGATGTAACCCTGCAAGGGGTGTAACCCCACAAGGGGTGCTACCCCTTGACCCTGTCTTGGGGGTGCTACCCCTAAAACCCCATAGTAATAATTTGGGGAGAAACTGTGCAAATAAAGTGAGATAAATCAACATCAAGTCTAATTAAGCTCCACATCACAAAAATCTCCCACTTGGAGGTTGATTAGACTCCACAACAATAGCCTCCCACTTGGAGACTGATCATAACACTACAAAACCTATAGTTCCCACTGGAACAAATAAACTACCCTGGACTCTATTGTTTCTTTTATTTTCTTCAATCTAGAAGACCAACCAAAGTTGAAGAGGAGTTCAACTTCTCCCTTGTTATTGCCTTGTTAAACATATTTGTTGGATTATCATCTATATTTTTCTTCTCCAGATTTAATTGTCCATCATCCAAAACTAACTGAATGGAATGGTGTCACAACTATATGTGATTTATATTTGAATGTAGAGAAAACATATTTGCAAGATGAATGACACTCTGGCTATTTGTAAACAAATAATTATCTCTCTATGGGTATCCCAATTCTTTCATGAAGAACTAAATCTGCATCATCTCCTTGACAGCTTTTATAGTAGCAACATACTCTACCTCTATAGTAGATAAAGCATTAACCTTCTATAACTAAGAAATCCAACTCACTGATGTCACACCAATAGTAAATACATAACCTATAGTACTCCACCTAGTATCAAGATCTCCTACCAAATTTGAGTCAACATAGCCTTGTAAATCAGTAGTAGAGCCCCCAAAATGTAAACACTTATTGGATGTTCCTCTCAAATATCTAAGAATCTATTTGATTGCATTCCAATGCTCAATCTCAAGGATGATTCATATACCTACTAACAACTCCTACAACATGTGCAATATCTAGCCTATCTCCTATCAAATTTGAGTCAACATAGCCTTGTAAATCAATATTAGAGCCCTCAAAATGTAAACACTTATTGGATGTTCCTCTCAAATATCTAAGAATACATTTGACTTTATTTCAATGCTTAATCTCAAGGATGATTCATATACCTACTAACAACTCTCACAACATGTGCAATATCTGGCCTAGTACATACCATAACATAATTAAGCTCTCTAAATCTAGAAATTTGAAAGCACATACATTAAGTTCCCTACAGCTAAAGCATAAGGTATCTTGGACATTTTAGCCTCATCTTCTTGTGTCTTTGGACACATTTCCTTAGTCAATTTCAAATGACGAGGAAAAGGTGTGCTAACAGCTTTAGCATTCT